>CM040125.1:139798504-140398504 GCA_022559845.1 Amorphophallus konjac | reverse complement strand
GGAATAGAAAAATCTGATTGTTTGGCTTTGATGCTCGATGGGGAGAAACTTCAAGAGGGATGAAGAGGTTGATCGTGAGAAGCCCTCCTTAGCCAAAGGCCACCTTCGGTTCCTGTAAAAAGAGACAAAAGAAACAAACAGAAGAAAAGGGAGCAGAAGAAGAAGAAGAAGAATAGAAGAAAAAGAGAAAAAAAACAGAAGAGAAGGGAGACGGAAGAAGAAGAAGACAGCCGCAGAAGAAAGAAAAAAAAGGAAGAAGAAGAAGAAATAATAAAAACAACAGGGAAGAAAACCTCCGGCATCCAACCCCTTAACAGAGCTAAATGCTCCGTTTAAATAGAATTGGATGAGAGATAAGAAGGCAAGAGTCCTACGAAGGGGAAGGATAAGAATGGGCAAGAGCCCAAATCAAGTAGGCATCTATCGAAGCAAGGACTCTCTGGGGAAAGGGCTGCGAAGGCAGACGGTGAAACACGCCTTAGGTCAGGGCGTCAATTTACGAATTGACGACCTACGCATAGGGCGTTTCTCAAAAACACGCCCTGCACAAGGGCGTTTCTCAAAAACCAAATTTAGAAATAAAAACTCCCCATATTTGAAAAATGTAAAACACGCCTTAATTAAAGCCACGTTTAAAAACACGCCCCTGAGAAGGGCGTTAATTTCAAGAGCTCAAATGGGGAAGTCGGTCAAAACTAAAAGAATTAACGTCCTCAGGTGAGGTCGTCCTTTCTTTAAGAAACGCCCTAGATTAAGTCATGTTTTAAGAAAACACGCCCTTACCCAGGTCGTAAATTCAGAAAATTCATAAAATAGATAAAATGGGGGAGAAATAGATAAAATGGGAAGACACGCCCTAGACCAGGTCGTGTTTCAAAAAAACGCCTCTGATGAGGGCGTGAATTCAGAAAATAGAGATAAATGCCCAGAAAATCCAGAAAAATAAGAAATGAGGGAAAAATAGGAGAAATTCAAGAAAAGTGGGAAAAACCACTCAAATAAGCTGATTTGAGGGTCAAATGGGACATTACAAGGCAATATGAGATGTACTCATAATAACGTCAATTTTGGCGTGTCTACAAGGAACTGGGTCATTTCACCTAAGACGTGTTTTGCCTCATGTAAAAAGGTGTTAATCAACCAAGATTGCTCAAGAAAAATAAAGTGAAGTTCAAAAGTAAAATCTAAAAATGGATATCATAAAATTTCTGCCAACAAAGTCATCTTCAAATACTATTAAAGGTGTTTAATCTCAATACTACAATGTGTAACTCCTAAAGGAGTCATTGAGATTAATTGAGTAAGATGGAAGAAGATTGAACTGGAATGCTATATGAATAATTGGTTCACCTTTATTAAAACTCAGTTTCAGATATGAGTATTGTATACAATTGTCAAATTTGGTATACATCATGCTTAAACCCATGTTGTCATGTAGTTTAATTCACAACCCCTTATGATAGGAGAGTCTATCCTTAATTGGACTTATAACAGTGGTACCTGGAATAAAATTTCGTCTGATCAGTTACATCCTTAACTGCTCCATCATCTTGCACATATGTTTCCTGATCATTACTTGAAAATACTTACTCTTTATACTGAACTGTTACTGAAAGATCCTGTACTCTATATGTTGCCTTGACATTCTTCCTCAATCTACTTCTAGTTGCTGTGACACACTCCTCACATATCCTCTTGAAACTTTTGCTTTATTCTGTGCAAGGTCTGTTGTACAGATTTCATTTATTGCTTCTTAAAGGGGGAGCATTGATACTTGATTGTCTAACTGCCCCTGTGCTTGTTGATTGTATTCCTTTATTCAGGGGGAGTTTCATGTATGGTTGTTCTTCCTTTTTATCCAGGGAGAATATGTGGTGTCATAGCTAGCTCTAATGTGCTTTCATGTAGTTAAAGGGGGAGATGTTATATCAATCTTTTCATACCTGCTTAATTTTTTCTCTCTCAAACTATTTTCTTTTTGATGAAGTCAAAGGGGGAGAATAGTTTGGGTCGGTGTGACTTATAGTGTTGCCATCATCAAAAAGGGGGATATTGTTGTGCCCCTGTGGTTTTGATGTCAGCAAGCACTATGAGTATGAATGATTGATTGTCATGCATAAAGAGTCATATGGGTTCTGGTATATAGAGTGCATTGTTAGCTCTCCTGCACATTACATCGGTGCAATATCTGCCATATGCATACACTGCATCGGTGCATTCATCAGTTGCTTCAATACAAAGTCGATGCGTGTTCATTATGCATACAAAGTCAGCGCATAGTTCATTGCAAAGCATGTACATTCTTCGATGGCATATCTGTGCACCGCTTGTACATTGCACACACAAGTCTGTACATTCTTCGACGTCATGTTTGTACATCTTTTGTACCATGCACTCCAAGTCTGTACATTCTTTGGTGGCAAGTCTGTACAACCGTTGTTGATATGAGCAAGTCTGTACAACCTGTGTTGATACTAGCATTTAAGTTCGTGCATCATTTCAGCAAGTCTGTACATCATCTTGTCGCGTGCACACAAAAGTCTGTACACATTTCGGTGGCGTGCTTGAGTATTCCTCTTCAATGTGTACACATTCTGTTGCATTTGTGCATCTTTCAAAATAAAGTCTGTACACTCTTTACCATGCACTCAAAGTCTATACATTCTGTTGCATACATAAAGTTCGTGCATTTGAATACTAAGTCTATACATGGTTGCCTTGATGCTTAACAAGTCTATACATTCTCGAACCAACTCTGTGGAGGGTTTATTCCATGCATGATCAAGTCAGTACATACTTCTGTAGCATTCATACTTTGCATCAGTGCATCATATTAAGTCAGTACATCTTCCTTATAACTCATATCTTGTATGCAGGTGACTTTATGTCCGATGCCACGGAGAAGTTTAAGAAGGGCACGTGATCCAAGAATGGAGGTCTAACCCTAATCGTGGCACGTGGAACCATCGTGCTGGGATACCACCACGTGGACTAAGGCCTCTGGGCGGGAATCATGGAAAGCACACGCCCTACCTCACTGCTCTATAAATAAGAAGCTTCTTCCTGAAGAGCAATGAGACAGAAGTAGATAGAAGAAGAAAGATCTACAGCAGCACGATCCAGTGAGGAGAAGAGAGTAGCAGCAGAGAAGAGCAGAAGTGAAAGTGAGAGAGCTCGTGAAATCGAGAGAGATCGAGAGATAGAGAGAGAGTGAAGAAAGAGCTTGAGGAGAAGAAGAAGAGAAGCTTCATTAAAGATCTGTTATCTGTTGGCTCTTGGATCAGATCCAGACCAACTTGTTCCTATCGTTTACAACTTTCAGTTGCTGTGTTTCCTTTGTTCTTCTTGTTTTTCTTTTGAAACTCTATTTCAAGCTATTAGTTAGCAGAGCTAAGCTGTATTGTTCAGCGTTGCTGAGGAGGATTCCTCTGGACAGCAAGCTGTGTTGCTCAGCGGGTGAGGTGGATACCTCGGACAGCAAGCTGTATTGCTCAGCTGTTGCAGGCAAGCTGTGAGGCCCAGCTGTTTAAGCTGTGTATCAGCGGAAGCCACACTCGGGTTTGAGTGTGGGGTGGACGTAGGTCTGTGGACCGAACCACCTAAAAATCCCTTGTCTACTGTGGTTTGATTGCCTTATTCGATTCACTAGATGTATGCATAGGCACGATCTGTTTCTTATATCAAGTGAGAGATAGGTTTGCACATCGTGCGTTTGATTCTGGTCTTGATAGAGTCTAGTTGATTAGATGAACTGAGTCATATCTTTAGTTTATATGGAGTAGATCAGAGGTACAGTCTATCTGATCTTCCTTCAATCATTCGAAGAGTGCATCTAAGCTGATTAAGGCATCCGTGGGTTTTTAATTCCGCATCTCTGTTTGTTTAATTTTTTCAATTGGGCAAAATTCTTAAGGATATATTCATTCACCCCCCTTTGAATCTATCACACCAGTCTCAACACGAACAGCACCCTCTAACCTCGAGGAAAAACCGCTGCACCTGAAAAGTAGGGGTGAGCCTCCTGTCACTGACTCAGTAGAGATCCCGTAGAACCCCAACCGAGAACAACGGCGGTAGCGGCAAGGAACGCTAACAAGAGCAACAACCGCAACAGCAGGAACAGCAAACCGGTGGCCGGTAAAAACTCGGCGCTACAGCTACTCCTACTGTATCAGTCAAGCAGAAAGAGAAATCTCGATCTCACCATCGGGAACCGGACCACACTAACACCACATACCGAGGCAAAAACCCACGGCAGCTCCGCCATGAAGGCTTGTTCTCCCAGACAATGCCAACTTGGACCACGCTGTCCAAGGTAACGTCACGACCACGTTGTCGTGAACAGAACTCTAACAAGACGCAACATCGGTGAAGCCACTGGCACCCTGGACACTACATCGGAAACACCGGACGGTCTAGAAAACCATGTCTCGCAGACGGGAAATGGAACCCGAAAATAGGAGAGTCACGTATCACGTGACAGGAGTACCTGCCCACCAGAAGCAAGGCCGGATGCGTCCATTGATGACTTAGTCCATAGCCTTAGGTGTCTCACTGTAGTGCCCCAGGCGGAGACTGAGACACCGTAGAAGTAACTACAGAACACATAACAAGGGTCTAGTCGGGGTCGCACTCGTCAGCACGCGTCCGAAGTCCCCGACCACATGTGCACACACTGACTGACTGCGCTACGTCAGGCCCTCTAGCTGGTTCGTCCTCCCGGCCCGGACTCTAGCCGCCACAGTAGGAGGCCCACGGCAACCAGCCTAAAGCCGTCTCTCGGGTAGCCTCGTCACCACTCCCTGGTGCGACCATACGCGTGTCGGAAGGCTACGACTAGTGGAGAGTCACTGATGTGACCACTCTCCGAAGAGAAACTCCGTGAAGCACGTACGCACCCTGCGCGAAAGTCACGAAGGACCAAGTGGCACCGAGCCACTGGACTCTGGATAGTCCTCTAGACTAGCTAAATCCAACGGTTCTTGAGTCACAAGACTCGGGGTCAACACCGTTGCACGCAACGATACAACGCCGTTAATCTAGCCTAATCCCTAGGTCTAAAACCACTGTAGCACGAATACCGAGGTAGATCACAAGTCGTCGAGACCATCCCCTCAAAAGAAAACTTGAGAGACCTCCAGCCCCAAGCTGGGTGACTAGACTCACAGTCCAAGGCCACAAACATGGCCCACGTGGAAAGCACAGAAGCATGATTCCCAAGGCAACTCACAAGCCGCCACGTCGATTCCCCATCCTAGGGAAAAGCGAGAAACCTCCAGCCCCAGGCTGGCAATTGGACTCCCAGTCCAAGGCCATACACTTGACCTAGTCGGGAATCATCTTCCGTAGAAACCTACGACATGCAAGGGAACCCCACCGCACTCACACCGATACACGGTGACTCGATCGAGCGTAACACGAAAGCCCGGAACACATGGGGTCACTCGGACCCACCACACCTATGAGCATGCTAATTGAGGTAGCAAGGTGAAATAAGGACACGAGACTCACGGGGTGTCGGGAACACTCACGAGACCGAAGGTCCACCACTGGGTCACAACCGGGTCCACCAGAGACCAACACGACGGTAAACGGCATGACGAGCATGAAGAATCTCGCAGCGGTCTACCCCTGGACCGCTAAGGAAAGGCTAGCGGTCTACCGCTGGACCGCTAAGCACTCCGGAACACACGAACCCCTAGCAGTCACCTCTTGTACCGCCAGGCAGGTGGCGGTCTTTTGCCTGACCGCTAGGCGATGCGTAGCGGCCAGTCGCAAAACCGCTACCCGACCAACCTCAAACGACTCCAAAATAGAAAACGGTCTTGCCCTTGACCTCTAACAGGAGATTGGCGGTCTACCCATGGACCGTGAAACACTGGCTAGCGGGCTACCTCTGGACTGCTAAACCCACTGGTGATTTATCGCATGACTGCCAGCCATGAACCGACATAAGGGGACACCTAGCGGTCTCCACATGACCCGTAGCGCCCCTAGCGGTCTCTAGAATGACCGCTAAATCGTCTCGAGCCCAAAAATGGCGGAAATCACGGGTAAGACCATTCCACATGCCGTTCGCGCCCACGCGAAGGGGAAAACAAGGGGAAACTAGTCCCCCTACCCTTCTAGCACGGAGAGGACCCATTTAAACCATAAAAATGTTGTTAAAACCTTAGATCCGGCTCACTCCCCAAAAATATATTTTTTCCCCAAAATTCATAATTAAGCCCGCTCGGCTCACCATGACCTACCAAACTCACGGGAAAGGACGTGCACGGGCTGGGGATCCATCTCCCTACCTCCACCGAAGATTTCACACGCCGTGGACGCCGATCCACGAAGAAAATGCCACGAAACCCTCACCGGTTCACGAACTCGTAGCCGAGCTTCATCGTGCCTCCACCGCCTCGATCCTCACCCATCCTTGCCCGTGCCTCGCCCGCGCCGTCCCCGCCTCACCCGCGCTCCGCTCCATCGGCCACCGGAGAGAGAGGGAGAGAGGAGAGAGCGTGATAGAGGAGAGAGGGAGAGAGTGAGAAATGAGAGGGGGGAGAGAGAAAGGGTTAATATATATAGAAAAACCCCAAAATTTTAGAAATTCAAAAAAATACTAAATATTACCTCTATGATTCTCGGGAGGAGCACAACACGTCGGTACTGTCCCAGAGTTGGAGAACGCCATGGTTCGCCCTGCACAGACTTCCGAAGGCACATCAGGAAAAAACACGTGTAAAGTACAAAATACACCCCGAGACCCACGAACATGATCCAAAAAATATCTAAAAAATCCGGGGCATTACAAGCCTCCTCCACCCCGAGGAGAAAAAGAACCGGGATGCGCCGGTAGTGTTGAGTGGTGATAGGCAGATCTAGAGGGGAGGGGTGAATAGATCAGCCCCTTTTTGCCCTTCTTTGCGGAAATAAAAAGGAATCTAACACAAATGATGATAAGATATATATTTAGTTAATAGCTAAGAAGCTAGACACACAAATGATATCCATGAACGGTCCTACCAAGCTTCTACCGCTAGAACATAAAGGAAACCAAACCACAAGACACAATCTTTAAGGTGGTTCGGTCTCAATCTAGAGACCTACGTCCACCCCTCACACAACACGGTGAGGCTTCACTAGTGCAAAAGCACATCCGCTGATTCACAGCTTCGATCAGAGAGATACACTCTCACAACTCCACTGCCACACAGCTTGGGGGGTCACAACCCAAAACACTCCGCTGCCAAATAGCTTGAGGGATAACAACCAAAAACACACAGACCGGTTATGACACCGTCTATCTTCCTACTCACAGATAGGGAACGAATGATATGAAGTGTGTTTTGAAGAAAAATAAATTGAAAATGAAACAACCAGACATAGTATAGTAATGAAGCACTATGAGAAAGAAGTCCCATGTCTGGGAAAGAGCTTGAGGACTCCTTGGCTCTCTTCTTGTTCTTCAATTCTTCACCGCAACCCTTGTGATAGGATGATGATCTAGCTTTCAGCTTTCAAGGGTTCTGAACGGAGCTTCAGAAGACCTTCCTGCTTGCAAGGAGTCCTCTCATCGTGAGGAAGAGGATCATCTTCTTTTTGTTGCACTCACACAAGCAGCATCAGGAAGGAGTGTCGCTTCATCAGCAAGTCTTCAAACTTTTTATTTTCCTCTTGCTTGCTTGGATGCCCTTTGTTTCGAACTGGAGCCATGCTCCTCATATATTGGTGTCCTGGGGTGACACCAACATTGTCCACTTATCAAGTAACACCCAGAATGTCATATCCACATTATTTGATTTGCTTACATTTGCATAGTTGACTCCTTTTCTGTCAAGTCTGCAGATATGTGGGTAGGTAGAAGACCATAGCAGCAAAGGTACGATCTTCTTCAGAGGATATCTCTGCCAAGACACAGTCCTCTAACGAGGTAGTACTTTGACAGCTCTTTCCAGAGCAAACAGATCCTCTGGGTTAAGTTCTGGATCTTGAAGACAGCTTCTATCGCATTCAGATCCGTTCTGGTCGAACCAAATGTGTCTACACTTTCATCTCAGTGTGTCGAGACATCTCATTGAAAACCTTAAAGACAGCTTCTGTCGGTTTCAAAATCATTCTGGTTGAATGTTGATGTGTCGACACTTTACACCCAATGTGTCAGGACATCCAGTGAATGTCTTGAAGACCCATGGTAGATGTGTCGAGACATACATAGTGCTATGCCGGGACATATGTGCTTGGCTCCGCGATGACACCATGACTGTGTTGAGACAACACCAAACGGTGTCGAGACATGTGAGCCATGTGCAGAATTGTCGCATGAAGGTGTCAACACAGGAGCGCCATGTGTAGAGATTATCACACGAATGTGTCGACACTTTTCACTTAATGTGTCGAGACATCGGTGAGTCCAGAGGCCAGACAGAATGGCTTCAGCTTGATTTCTTCTGGAGGTGTCGAGACATGGGTCAGATGTGTCGACACATTCTTTTTATGCCGGAGCTCAAACGTTGGAGATTCAACACATTTTCTTCTAGATGTGTCGGGACATCATTAGGCCGTGTCGAGAGATCACTTAGAGAAGTTTTCCTGCACTAGTTTAGTCAATTCATCAAGCCAAAATATGTTAGATATTCTTCAATTATCTATTAATGATTTATGATCTGTTATCATCAAAACCAGGGGACACAACATTCTCCCCTTTTTTGATGATGACAACCATGAATCATTATATCCGAGCATTCATATAGCATTACAATCAAATTGGTTTGAGGAGCCATCAACCAAGTGAGATTCATCCATTCACACAACAACTGAATGTTAGCATTTTTCAACATATATCATTATTCAACAACACAACAAAAAGCTTGTTTCATTGATCAACCATGGTTTTGTACAGATCAAGCAAAGATGTGTGCTCAAGCAGTTACATTGCAAATCTAAATGCAAAAACTAGCAAAATCTAGATGAAAAAGCTAACTACATGCTTGATGCTTGATGATGCTTGTCTTCTCAGAAGGTCTTCAATACTTCTCCCCCTTTGTTATCAGCAAGGAGGGGGTGAAGGAGGAGGCTACTGTGGTGGAGGCATGGAGCTAGAACTGGCAAAGTGAAGGATCTGTGCCTCTTGGAAGTCGTGTTGCATGTGAGAGATTACTGTTGCTAGAGAGTCAACCCTCTGAGTTAGTTGCTCATCCCTTTGTCTAACAAACTGGTGCACAGACTTGATATTTTCCTTGATGTCCTTGAGCCAGCCATGAATCATTTCACAGATGTATTCTATTTCAGCCCTCTGTTGGGAGCCTTGTGGTGGAAAACGAGAAGAGGTGGCTTCTGTTTGAGGAGGAGGACACCATTCATCACCTGCATCCTGCAGGGCTGGTTGGAGTTGAGCTTTATGCAATCGAATAAGTTCCAAGATTTCAGTACCGACCATATCCTATTTTCTATACACTACATCCATTTTGGCCTCAGCTTTGGTGGTGCTGTTGACTGCGCGAGCTGTGTCTGTGTGGACAGTTTCTGCAAGCTTGGAGGAGGCATCCAGTAGCTTGTTGCATTCAGAGTACATCTTCCCTTTCATCCGTTGGGAGGCATCCAGCAGTCGAGAAGTAGTAGAATTTACTGTTCTCTCCAGATTGGAGGTGGCATCAATAGATCTGTTGGTCTCTGCGGTTACATGTGCTCTGATGGATGTAGTTGTGCCAGCCACTTGAGCTCTGATGGATGTAGTTGCGCCAGTCACTTGTTCAGCTAGCTGATTGGATGAATCCATCAGTTTGGCACACTTAATGTTGAGATTACCTTGATCTTCTCGGTTGTCATAGGCATGCATGACCATTTCAATAGTTTTCTCATGGGTTTCAGTGTGGATCTCTCGTAGTATTTTCATGATTCTCCCTGCTCGTTCACACACATTTATCAAGGAGTTCATAAAGCTTGTTAACCTTTCATCAGACTGACGTTTGTCGTGCATAAATTTTACCCATCTGCTAGTTTGGACTTGCTCAAAGTGAAGTTGTCTGGCTTCAATTCTGTCCACTTGCAGACTGATTTGACGAAAGGAGGAATTCATACTTCCAAATTGGGTAGTGAGAAATTGAATAAGGGCTGAATGAATATCCATAAGACTGCCAGTGGCACCAAAAGTAGGACCTTGTGAGGTGGAGGCCTCGGTATGAAATTCAGGAGGGGCATCCCTGGCACTAAACACTGTAGGCTCATTGTCCAGAGATAGAGGGGGTTGGATGTCAAAAGCCATCATCATCCCAGGCTAGTCCATGGGATCTGCAGACTGCTGCTGCTGAGGGGCCTGCTCAAAGTGGATATCTACATGGAACATTTTCTCATGCTGATCTAACTGTGCATCTGAAGCTGGCTGGTCCTGTGCTGGCTGATCCTGTGCAGGCTATGCCTATGCATGTTGTTCCTGTGCAGGCTGTGCCTATGGAGCTGGCTATTCTGGAGGGTCAGGTAGATGTCTAGGTAGATTCCTGACCATTTTGTCACCTTCCTTTTTGAAGTGCATGTAATTTTCTATGAACCTCATGGTGTAGACATTACTCCTGGGAATAGTGGTGGACTTTTCATGAGCAAGAGGAATGCCAACCTTCTGAAAAATGGCAGTAAGGTGTGCGGCATAAGGCATGCTACGCCGGTTGAGAGTGCGACTGTCAATAACCTGGAGCATAATCTCTGGAAGACAAACATGGTAATTGTTGAACAGACGGTAAAAAAAATGAATCTTTGTGTCTCAGTAAGTCTAATTCGGCCACCCCCTTGTGGGGTAATCATGGTAGTAAAAATGTGATGCAGAAGTCGCTGTAAAGGGGGGAACCGGTTTGTGTCAAAGGATTTGACAAGTAGCTGGGTAGCATCCTGAGGGTCTCGAGGCTTTCCTGTCAGAATGGTGTAGGCGACTGACAAGTCAATCTGAACCTCAAATTCTATTTTCCCATCCTGTGGTATGTGTAAAGCCATATGAGGAAGCTTGGTTGTAAGCTTGATGGAGACCCCCTTGACCTCAGTCTGAAGGACTTTCTTGTTTTCATCAAAAAATAAGTTCTTGTAGAACTGCTGAACCAAAAATGGGTAGTATACCTTGTGATCGGAAAGAAACCGTCGCCATCCTTGGAACTCAAATAACAGTAGTAGTTCAGGAAAAGACTCAAGCATCTTGTGGTCATCAAAATCCACATACCTAGGGAAGAGAATCTTGGTGGGATCACTGTCTTCTTCCCTGACGGAGGCAGCAGTACTGGGCTTCGGAGGGACTGACTGAGCTTTGGCCTTCCCTTTTTCTTTGGCGGACAGCCGTGGCCGCTTGGCCTTTGGTGGCGGCGGCGAACCCTTGTCAGTGTTGGACCCCTGGGCGGACAGCCGTGGCCGCTTGGCCTTTGGTGGCGGCGGCGAACCCTTGTCAGTGTTGGACCCCTGGGCCTCGACAGCCCTTCTCCTGGCTGGTTCTGCAGCTGGGCGGTCCTCAATACTCTTGGATCACCCCTCTGTGTGGTCTTTGGAGACAGCGGCCTTCTTGGATGAAGCCGCGTCTTTCTTCTTGCCGCGGGTGACCGATGGAGCCATGGAGAGAGTGGACGGAAAAGAGGAGAGGAGACGGATGGAAGCTAGGGCTAGCAGGGGAGATGATTGCACAGGTGAAGAAGGATGGAGCTGGACGTCGACCTCCGCAGCGTGGATGTGCAGATTCATCGGAGAGCGTATGCGGGAGTGAATATAGTTAGAAAGTGAGGAAAGGTAAACGATTTGATTTTCACCGTCGAGTTAAAAAGGAAAGTTGAGATTTTTGAGTTTTAAAATAACAACCCTGAAATAAGAAATGGCGTATATACCCCTATGTTAAGTTCAAAATGGTTTAAAGCTTATAAGCTCATTTTTAAGTAATGAAGGTTTGAGAAAAACTATTTTTGCAACAAATAATATGACTAAAACATTTGAAAAAGGTCAAGAGAATGGAACCAAGTCCATTTGGCTTACTTATCACGTTCATTAGGCATGATTGGAAAAGGAAGATAAGCAAGTGTTGGAAGTAAACAAAAACCTTTTTGTTTTGAAGCAAGGTATAGAGTCAACCCCAAACCATTTTTTTTTGAATTAATTAAACAGTCCGATATAACATTCACTTTTTGACTCAAGGGAACACGTTGTTTAGATGCCAGAATTCTTGGTTACTCAGTGTAGCTTATCTTTTTGAATTCTTTTGAACAGAGTTGACTATCTTCATCATGACTAGATTATCCTTCATTTCATTGATGGAGGATCTAATTTCTCTGAAGAGAGGTCATTGCTCTGAAATTATAGTAACATGGTTTTTAGGGGGCGTATTCTCTAATAGACTTCAAGTTAGGTAACATGTTTAAAGATAATACATGCCAATCAATTCATAAACCAAGAAGCCTATTTTAAGTGAACTTTCAGATGCTTAGGCAATGGTCATTTTCAAGGACTTGAAGAATGCTTTAATCCTATTATGAGAGCAAGGTTGGTAGAACTCAATGCAATGATTAACGAAAATGAGGATTATAAACAAGAAACCATTTCTTTAACAAGAGTAATACACATGAACTCACCCAGGGTTGTATAGATGAATGATAACATTCTCAACTCCCCCTCACTTAATGCTTGGTGAAAAATGAAGGTTCAGAGGCAAAAGATTTGAGATGGAAATGAAGGAAGCATTGGGAAGAAGAAGTTAAGGAAACTCTCCATTTGATCTTCAAAACCAATGGCGGCTGAGAGACAGTCTCGACACATGACTGGAGGGTGTCGATCTGATCAACAGGTTCTATGCTGCATGTCTTGACACATGTCAGTAGGGTGTCGTCCTGTTTAGCAGACATTGTTCAGCATGTCTCGACACATATCAGTAGGGTGTTGACCTATTCAAGAGACTTTGCCCAGCATGTCTCGACACATATCAGTAGGGTGTCAACCTGTTCAAGGGATTTTGTTCAGCATGTCTCGACACTTGACTGTATAATAAACTATTCTCAGCTAGCATCTTTGAGTCTTCATTCCTGACATACACCTTCCAGCTTCTACTGCCAGTGCCGCTGACTTTCCTCTTTCAGACAATCAATCAAGAATGGTTTTACCTTTTGCTGCCACTGAGATGTCCTTTATTGGATGCTAAAGCTTTAAACATACTTATGCATTAGAAATCAACTATACATATAGCAATATGCATTTCTGACTTATGGTACTTGGCGGAGGCCTGTCCTCGCGCTTGAGGAGAGTTTCCTGACAGGCATGACCTGTCTTTCCACTTCTCGTCATTTAATATACCATTCAGTCATAAGATGATGTTCAACTAAAAATAATCAGAAATGCAAACAAGCTCCCCCTGAATGTGACCATCATTCAAAGCAAGATTCATATAGCCAATGGACCAGTTCTAAATCAAAGCAGTTATGCTTGTTTCAATCATAACAAAGACAAGTAAGCAGAGCATCGAAGGAGGAATAGATAGCTCAAACCTGAGTGGATTGAGGTCTGCATAGACCAAGCTCTCTCCTTAATGTTGTGAACCTGTCATTACTTAAGGGTTTTGTGAAGATATCTGCAATCTGATTTTCTGAGTCTACAAAATGGAGCTTGGAGTGATTTTTGAGGACTTCATCCCTTATAAAATGATGCCTAATTTCAATGTGTTTAGTCCTAGAGTGCATGACTGGATTTTTTGTAAGATTTATAGCACTAGTGTTATTGCACAGAATGGGAACACAGCCAAGATCTATTAGATAGTCTTGGAGTTGGTGTTTGATCCACAGTACATGGGTGCCACAACTCCCTGCAGCAACATATTCTTCCTCTGCAGTTGAGAGGGCAACCGAGTGCTGTTTCTTGGAGGCCCAAGAAACCAAACACCCACTAAGAAATTGGCAATAGCCACTAGTGCTCTTGCGATCCAGTTTACATCTTGCATAATCTGCATCTGAATATGAAATAAGTGAAAGTTCACAAGATGCAGGATACCATAGTCCTAATTCTTGAGTGCCAGCAAGGTATCTAAAAATACGCTTGACAGCAGTCAAGTGGGACTCTCTAGGACTAGACTGAAATCTAGCACAAAGGTAAACACTAAATTGAATGTCTGGTCTAGATGCAGTTAGATAGAGTAATGATCCTATCATATCTCTGTACCTCTTTGCATCTACAAAAATACCTTGTTCATCTACATCCAATGAAGTGGCAGTCCCCATAGGAGTTCCTAATGGTTTACAGTTGGTCAGATCAAACTTTTTCAGCAACTCCTTCACATATTTGGCTTGATTGATAAAGTAGCCTTCATTGCTTTGATTGATCTGCAAGCCAAGAAAGAATTGAAGCTCACCCATTAGACTCATTTCAAATTCATTGGTCATGAGTTTAGCAAACTCCTCACACATTTGAGGTTTAGTGGACCAAAACACTATGTCATCCACATAAATCTGAACTAGCAAGATATCCTTACCTTGTTTCTTGGTGAATAGTGTCTAATGTACATTACCTCTTGAATACCCTTATTCGGTGAGGTATGAGCTTAGTCTGTCATACCAAGCTCTAGGTGCCTACTTCAAGCCATATAAACCCTGTCCAACTTATAAACATGATCTTTGAAATATGTACATTCAAAATCGGGGGGTTGCTCTACATAGACTTCTTCTTTAATAAGACCATTCTTAGCATCCATTTGCTGCAGTTTGATTTTATGAGAACATGCAAATGCGATCAAGATTCTAATGGCTTCAAGTCTAGCAACATGAGCAAAAGATTCTTCATAATCTATGCCAAATTCTTGATTATACCCCTGAGCCACCAATCTGGATTTGTTTCTTACTATCTTTCCATCTTCACTTAGTTTATTTCTGAAAACCCATTTGGTTCCTATGACTGATTTCTCTTGAGGTCTAGGAACAAGATGCCATACCTTATTTCTTTCAAACTGGTTTAATTCATCATGCATGGAATTGATCCAGTTTTCATCTTTTAAGGCCTCTATAATATTTTTGGGTTCAGTTTGAGACACAAGAATAAGTTGTTCAATTTCATCCATAATTTTGAAATGAGACCTAGTTTTGGTTTGGTCATGCAGATTACTTAAGATGTTTTCCAAAGGATGGTCTGTCAATACTCTTAGATCAGGTTGAGTATTACCTTCATCTGCTTCAGTGACTGGAGTATTACTTCGTTCTCCTTGGTCCTCATTTGCTTGTGTCTCCTCTTGTGGAAGTTCCTCTTTTCCTTTTACGTGCATAAATTCCCCATCATCATCTTTCCTGCAAGTGTTGTTATGATCAATCTCATCAAAGGTGATGTGAGGGGATTCTTCCACACAAAGGGTCTTAAGATTATAGGCTCTATAAGATCTAGACTTGTCGAAATATCCAAGAAATATCCCTTCTTCGCTCTTGGGCTCAAACTTGTCCAGAACTCTTTTATCATTATTATGAACAAAGCACTTTGACCCAAAAACTTTCATGTGAAAGAGAGATGGCTTCTTACCTTTCCGCAGCTCATATGGAGTCATTTTGGTGAGTGGACTTACCATTGAGCAGTTGATGATATAACATGCAGTGTTTACCGCTTCTGAACAAAATCTCCTTGGTAGATGTCTTTCAGCAAGCATTGTGCCTGCCATTTCTATGAGAGTTCTGTTCTTCCTCTCAACAACCCCATTTTGTTCAGGAGTCCGTGGCGATGAAAACTTGTGAATGATTCCTTCAGTCCTACATAAATTTTCAAAGTCAGCATTGTCAAATTCACCACCATGATCTGAAATAATGTTGGAGATCTTAAACTTACCATCTTGCTTTACTTGAATATACAGTGCCTAAAACTCATCAAAGGTATTATTTTTATGTGCAAGATAAAATACCCAAGTGAATCTAGTAAAGTCATCTACTAAGACGTAACCATATCTTTTACCACTTAAGCTAGCTATTTTGGTTGGACCAAACAAGTCCATATGAATTAGTTCAAGTGGTTTAGATGATGAGTTTTCAGTTCTACTTTTAAATGACTTTCTAGTCTGTTTTCCTTGAACACATGCATCACAAATCTTAGTGTTCAGTTTGAATTTAATTTCAGGCAGACCTTTAACAATGGAATGCTTCACCAATTTATGAAGAGTATTGTAACTAACATGACCTAGTCTGTGATGCCACAAACAAGCTAATTCAGATTTGGGTGTTACAAGACAAAGATTTATGTGAGCAGGGTCATCCAAGTCAATCATGTACATGTTGTTGACTCTTTTATTAGAAAACTTGGTTTCTTTTGAATTAGGTTGTAAGATCCTACATTCATTAGAGTCAAAAACTACAGTATGACTTTTATCACATAGTTGACTAATGCTCAGCAAATTATACTCCAGACCATCAACAAGTAGTACATTATCAATTGAGTTGGATGGGTTCTTACCAACTTTATCTGTACTGATGATTTTTTCTTTGTTATTTCCTCTAAATGTGACATGTCCAGCTTCTTTTTCAACTAGGAGACATAATTTGATTTTGTCTCCAGTCATGGGTCTTGAGCAGCCACTGTCAAGATACCAACGGTTGTGCACGGCTGCAAGACACTCTTGCACAAGGAATTAAGTGACAATATTTGGAACCCAAGGACAGTTGGGTCCCAATAATTTCTTTATTTCTGTAAAGCAGGATAACACTGATTTTGAAATCCAAACTTTCTTAGCATCTTTACTTTGTTGAGAGTTCCGGTTTTTCTTCTTGATGTGAAACCACCTAGGACTTACCAAGCAAGCACAATTTAGCATTCAAACGGACCGATAATGGCAACCGCTCACCCGATGCTCACCCAAGTCCCGGGGTAACTTGGCAATGCCAAGGTGAGGTTGAGAGGGTTGGGCCCTTGCTGGTAGACGGCCAGCAAGGCCAAGGTTGACTCCCAAGGGTAATGGCAGCCCAATTCAAGGGAGCCGACGTCGTGCCGAGGGCACGGGTTCCACACTTTTCCCACAGCGATCTCTTATAGCAAGGGAGCTTAAGGATCGGGCTCTCATTCACGGCCAGCAGAGTTATGAACTAATATTGACTGAACAAATACTAAGTAGAGCAAAGTTTGGAGCACTTACTCGACCGGTTTGAAGAAACCGGTCCCGCTCGGAGACGTGGGCGAGCGGGGAGGCGTGGGGATCCCCACACGCCGCGTCGGGGCAGCTTGACCTGTTTAAACAATTACAAAACTACACCTCTCGTAGGAGGGGGATCTTGGGGTGGGGACAACTTGTTATTACATCCAAAAACTCCACACAGGGAGGGGCCTTCAGCCGACCAAGCGGGGAGGGGAGAAACGGGGAAAAGAACGTCGAATGGAGACCGAGATCAGTTCTGCCTGCTCTCTGCGATTGCTGACAGACGGTCGAAGCAGTGGCTGCTGTGACTGCTCCCGAATTTTGTTGGGGACGAAACCACCTGGAAAATCTTCGTAGAAGGACCGGGAAGTCATCCAAACTTTGCTGGAATTTTGGGAAGTCACTGTTGGCCGGGGCAGAGTCTCGAACAGGGAGACAGACCTTCAGTTCTGACTGCTTCTGGATCACCACAGCAGGAAGAAGAGGTTGCCACCAACGCTCCTGAGCTCAGAATGAGGCGCCGCTGAATTCGTTGGAACCACCTGTAAGTCCTCTTCGAAACGATCCCGACGGAGATGCCAAATGTTGTCAGAGCAGACCGGTAGGCTCTAAACACTGAGGAGGGGTTGGTGCAGACTGAGTGGAGGCAGAACCGCGCACCCGGGGAAGAGAATTGATAACTTTCAAATCCGGACGCCAAACTGAGTTCTGCTTCTTGGGGATGTAATAAACTCATAGTAGAAGATCTTTGCAGAAGAACTCTCATTCAGATTCCTAGTAGGATTGCCGCTGTCGAGCTTCCACTCAGGTTCTGGTTTCCTGCCAGATATACTTTGTGCAGTTGAGGGAGAACTGCTCTCCCGGGCAGCACGGTGCTCGGATGATGACGAAACCACCGCCGTTGCGAAGAAGACTGACAGACGCTTCCGGAAATGCCTCTTTTGCTTCCAGGGGCACCGGGATGAAGACGTGGATGGCTCTGCAAGATGCTGCTTCTCTCCAGGACTCTCAGATGTGGACAGGTTCTCCGGTGCAGCTTCGGATGAACATGAAATGGTGATGGTAGGCTGTGTGGGTGACCCCAGGCTATTAGGGGGTCTGGGAGGGGGCAAACCAAGGTGAGGGAGAGGGAGAATGGGGACTGGAAGGGGGTCTAGCAGGTGGTGGGAGGGAGAGCTGTGAATTTGGTGTTGGAGGGTGAGGGAGAGGGAGATCTCTCTCTCTTGGGGAGTCTAGGGCATGGGGGAGGAGAGAGTGGAGGGAAAATATTCAAACTTCTCTAGGGAGTTGGGAGATTGGGTGGGGAAGGGAGGAGATTGTGTTGGGGAGATGGAGATTGTGTTGGGAAGGACAAGATGCTCCTAGGGAAGGAGGGGGGTAGGTGGTAGTTGGGGAGGTGGTAGTGAATGCACTTAGAGAAGTGGAGAGGTGGTTGGGGGGTGGCTTAGGTGGATGGGCTAGGGTTGATGTGGAGGGTGAGGTGGAGGAGAGAGAAAAAATTTGAAATTGGGTGTGGAGGAGAGAGAAAGGGGAGTGGAAGAGAGAGATTAAGAGAGGGATGGGTGGGATTCTCTCCCTAAGGATTCTCACCTCACTAATGGATTCACTCTACAATAAATCTGAAGTTAGAACTCACAAAATGGCAAATTTTTATTCATTCATTAATTTGAAATGAGGGGGAATGGGGTCCTATATATAGGCAACCCACATTTTAGAAAAAGTCCCTGACTTATGCAACAATGACAAATAACCAAGGGGTAGGGGGCGCCCTTATGCCTAGCCTAATGAATTGGGCCCAATAACAAACTAATCAACTTAATGACACTCAAACTTAGGGAAATAAACAAAAGACCTAGGGACATGACTCAAATGAAAGGGAAAATACAATGATATGACTTGAAAAAAATTACATAGGACTCAAAATAAATAACTAGACCATGCCGGATGCAACCGGGGTGAGGAGATGAGCCGTGAATGTGGGCATGGGAGGTGATGTCCCCATCATACTCCCGGGGTGCGGAGAACTCGACTCTGTCGAGTAAGAGTCCTTCCCTCCTTAGACGGTGTAGAAGCGATACCGCCCGCAAGTCTTCCAAAGGAGACCGATCCATCCACCCGACGAGATAGTGCTCAGTCACCTTGCTCCTAGTGGTAGTGACATGTTCATCCAATATTTGCTCAATTTGCTCACGCTGGGCTCTCCTGGCTAGTGGACTCTTCTCACGGGTGGGTGCTCTCTCAATGAGGGGTGTGGGCTCAATATCCTCACTGGATACCACCGTAGGACCCTTATATGGCACTACGTCGATCACGTTGAATGTGGGGCTCACTTCGTACTCCTCGAAAAGATCTAAATCATAGGCACTAGTGCCAATGCACCTCAAAACCTGGAAAGGGCCAGCCCTATGAGGCCTCAATTTGGAGATGACTCTCGGGGAGAGCCTCTCTATCCTCATCGTCACAAAGTTACCCACGTGTAATTCTTGGTGACATCGATGGGAGTCAGGTTGCCTTTTATAAATCACATTTTCCTTACTGATGTGCTTGCGAAGGCCTTCATGCAATTTTGTGAATGTAGACACTCTAGGGGTGATGGGTGGACCTGGGCAACCAAAAGTAGACAAATCATGCTTTGACGCCAAGAAGACTTTGATGGAATGGGGAGGACCGGGGCATCCATAGGTGATCCGATCAGGTATGGGGGTGACAAATGCCGGGGGACCCGGACATTCTTGAATACTCCTATCATTCCTATGACCCATGATGAGTGAAGGAGGACCATTACATCCAAATTTGGACCACTCATGCTTTCTACTTGACATGTGGGTGATATGAATGAATGGACCCAACATAGTGTTCATGCCAAGTGGTGTGGTAAGCCTAGATACATGCATGCTTTTTCCAAAGGTGACTTCCATGTGTATAGGTGTGAGACAACCTTTGAACTCTCATTGGAAATGATCGAATGGATCTAAGAAGGTGGTTATCATGGGGTGGGGCACAACCATATTACCTAGGGATATGTGGCCCAAGGTCATCGCTCCCAAGGTGTAACCCGGGTCTAGGATGGGGTAGATTGGGTCAAACATGGTGGGTTGGGATAGGGAAAGGTGGGTGGTGGATAAGGTGGTTGGGTCCCATGGGTTCTTTGACCCCCATTGGAAGGGATCAAAGGGATCATAAAAATGGTTATTTGGGGGGAGGGGCCCTATGTCCTCAAGATCCTCAAATGGTGGTGGGTCATCCTCCTCTAATGAGATAATTGGGCCAAAGTTCTTTGTGGGTGGGTCGGCCATGAGGGGAGGGCTTGACTTTCCACCCGATATGAGAAGCTCCAAATTGAGGAGAAGGTCGGGCTCATCGGGTGTGGGGAGGAATAGAAGGAGGTCGCTAGTGTAGCAACGAATGGTGCAAACCGAGGTGATAGACCCGACACAAAGGTGTAGGAGATCAAGGCTCCTAGATTGGTGGGCCATGGGGGTCAACAAGCCGGTCAACTCATATTGCCAAGCTAAGCCCTTGAGAAGGCCCTCTAAGGTTTCCACTTGGTAAGATGTTTGGATTATGGTGTGATAGGAGGAGATGTGCACTATGGGAAGGTTTTCCTTTATGGGAGGGAAATCGTGGGCCATGATCTCTCTTATTGGGCTCTTCTTTAGCCAACTAATAAGGGGTTCCTCTAAGATGAGTTTTGCCCTAACTAGAGAGGGTGGTGTAAGGTGAAGGTCACCATGTGATGTTTCTTCTTCTACTTGGTCATGGGTGGTCTCCGTGGTAGGGATAGGGTTCGGAGTGTTCACCACTATGGGGTCAGGTATGGGTTCCTCCTCTAAGGAGGTGAGAGGGTCTTTTGGTGGTATGGTGATGAGGGTTGGTGCATGGTGCTCCCGGGGTGGAAGGTAAAGGGAAACTTGGTTTGGGATAGGGAGGGGAAGTAGTGGGGGACTAGGACATGGGAGTTTTGGGAGAGGGAGTGGGAGATGGGTTGGTTGGGGTGTGGGGATCCTCATGGGGTTAGGTGGGGAGGTGGATGCTTGGATTAGTTGGCTCTTAAGGGATAGGATTTGGTGGCGAAATGTAGTGGTGATGGTTGAGAGGGAATTTGTTGGGAGTGGTGGGGGAGGAGGCCTAAAGGTGGTCTCAAGTTGGCCGGGTGGGGATGGAGGAGTAATAGTGTTCCTCGGGCTAGGGGTGTTTGAGTAGGAGGGGTGGGAATATTTGGGGATGTAGATCTTCCTAAGTTCCTCCTTCATATCATCTCATGAAGAAATGGGCTCTTGCCTCCTAACCCTTCTTAACCCCTCTATGTGTTCCCACTTACTCTTGGCTTGACCCCGAAGTCGTCCCATGACCTTGCGGACTCTCGCGGGTCCATATACCCAAGTCTTTTCAAAATATCTTTCCATGGTAGCTTCCCACCTAACATAATCACTAGAGCATGATCCGTCAAAGGTAATATCGTCATCTAGAATGTAGTCCATGGGTGGCGAGTAGGTTAAGTAGGAAGTGGCCATGATGATCGGGGGGGGGGGGGGGGGTAAATGCAAGGGTCAGACTGATGATGACTCCAATGCAAGCGTGCCCTGGGACTTGACTTGTAGAGATAATTCAATGACTTGCTCTGATACCAATTGATGTGAAACCACCTAGGACTTACCAAGCAAGCACAATTTAGCATTCAAATGGACCGATAATGGCGACTGCTCACCCGATGCTCACCCAAGTCTCGGGGTAACTTGGCAATGCCAAGGTGAGGTTGAGAGGGTTGGGCCCTTGCTGGTAGAGGGCCAGCAAGGCCAAGGTTGAATCCCAAGGGTAATGGAAGCCCAATTCAAGGGAGCCGACGTCTTGCCAAGGGCACGGGTTCCACACTTTTCCCACGGCGATCTCTTATAGCAAGGGAGCTTAAGGATCGGGCTCTCATTCACGGCCAGCAGAGTTATGAACTAATATTGACTAAACAAATACTAAGTAGAGCAAAGTTTGGAGCACTTACTCGACCGGTTTGAAGAAATCGGTCCCGCTCGGAGACGTGGGCGAGCGGGGAGGCGTGGGGATCCCCACACGCCGCGTCGCGACAGCTTGACCTGTTTAAACAATTACAAAACTACACCTCTCGTAGGTGGGGGATCTTGGGGTGGGGACAACTTGTTATTAAATCTAAAAACTACCTCCACACAGGGAGGGGCCTTCAGCCAGCCAAGCGGGCAGGGGAGAAACGGGGAAAAGAACGCCGAATGGAGACCGAGATCAGTTCTGCCTGCTCTCTGCGAGTGCTGACAGATGGTCGAAGCAGTGGCTGCTGTGACTGCTCCCGAATTTTGTTTGGGACAAAACCACCTGGAAAATCTTCGTAGGAGGATCGGGAAGTCGTCCAAATTTTTCTGGAATTTTGGGAAGTCACTGTTGGCCTGGGCAGAGTCTCGAATAGGGAGGCAGACCTTCAGTTCTGACTGCTTCTGGATCACCGTAGCAGAAAAAAGAGGTTGCCACCAACGCTCCCGAGCTCAGAATGAGGCACCGCTAAAGTCGTTGGAACCGCCTGTGAGTCCTCTTCGAAATGATCCTGATGGAGATGCCAAATGTTGTCGGAGCAGACCGATAGTCTCTGAACATTGAGGGGGGGTCGGTGCAGACTGAGTGGAGGCAGAACCGCGCATCCGGGGGAAGAGAATTGATAACTTTCAGATCCGGATGCCAAACTGAGTTCTGCTTCTTGGGGATGAAAGAAAACTCGGAGTAAAAGATTTTTACAGAAGAACTCTCATTCAGATTCCCAGTAGGATCGCCGCAGTCAAGCTTCCACTCAGGTTTTGGTTTCCTGCTAGAGATGCTTTGCGCAGTCAAGGTAGAACTGCTCTCCCGGGCAGCATAGTGCTCGGACGATGACAAAACCACCGCCGTTGCGAAGAAGACTGGCAGACGCTTCCGGAAATGCCTCTTGTGCTTCCAGGGGCGCCGGGATGAAGACGTGGCTGGCTCTGCAAGATGCAGCTTCTCTGCCGGACTCTCAGATGTGGACAGGTTCGCCGGTGCAGCTTTGGATGAACATGAGATGGTGATGATAGGCTGTGGGGGTGACCCCGGGCTATTAGGGGGTCTGGGAGGGGGAAAACCAAGGTGAGGGAGGGGGAGAATGGGGACTGGAAGGGGGTCTAGCGGGTGGTGGGAGGGAGAGCTGCGAATTTGGTGTTGGAGGGTGAGGGAGAGGGAGATCTCTCTCTCTTGGGGAGTCTAGGGCATGGGGGAGGAGAGAGTGGAGGGAAAATATTCAAACTTCTCTAGGGAGTTGGGAGATTGTGTGGGGAAGGGAGGAGATTGTGTTGGGGAGAGGGAGATTGTGTTGGGAAGGACAAGGTGCTCCTAGGGAAGGAGGGGGGTAGGTGGTAGTTGGGGAGGTGGTAGTGAATGCACTTAGGGAAGTGGAGAGGTGGTTGGGGGGTGGCTTAGGTGGATGGGCTAGGGTTGATGTGGAGGGTGAGGTGGAGGAGAGAGAAAAAATTTGAAATTGGGTGTGGAGGAGAGTGGAAGAGAGAGATTAAGAGAGGGATGGGTGAGATTCTCTCCCTAAGGCTTCTCACCTCACAAATGGATTCACTCCACAATAAATCTAAAGTTAGAACTCACAAAATGGTAAATTTTCATTCATTCATTAATTTGAAATGGGGGGGAATGGTGTCCTATATATAGGCAACCCACATTTTACAAAAAGTCCCTGACTCATGCAACAATGACAAATAACCAAGGGGTAGGGGGCGCCCTTGGGCCTAACCCAATGAATTGGGCCCAATAACAAACTAATCAACCTAATGACACTCAAACTTAGGGAAATAAACAAAAGACCTAGGGACATGACTCAAATGAAAGGGAAAATACAATGATATGACTTGAAAAAAATTACATAGGACTCAAAATAAATAACTAGACCATGCTGGATGCAACCGGGGCTAGGAGACGAGCCGTGAATGTGGGCATGGGAGGTGATGTCCCCATCACTTCTCTTTAGTCTTTTGGACTGTATGAGTTTTGGAAGTGGTGGAGAAGGATTGTTGATTAGACCATCTGTTCCAGTTGGTTGGTCTAGATGAATAGGAGGTGTCATAGTGCCTAGGTTGTTGAGGTTGAGTGCGCCTATGACCATAGGGAGCATAACTGTTCCTAACCCAAGAAGGTGTCGACCTATAGGAGGTAAAGTCTCGACCTGTCCAATGTTCAGTCCATCTATAACTGTCTCTGGATAAGGGATGTGTCGACCTCCTGTTTGGAAACTGTCGACCTATTGGTGCAAACCTGGGGCATTGTTGGGAGTTTGATCAAGTGGGTGTTGACCTATTCCAGGGAGTGTCTCGACCTGTTCTAACATTGTAACTGTCTCTTCCTTTGTGATGTGCAGGCTGAGGCTTGGACATGTGTCAGCCTGTTTGAGATTGTTGGTGAACCTTTTTGGGTTGTTGGGGAGTTTTGTTGATTGGTTCTCCTATTTTTTATTTTCCCTTGTTTTCAACATTTTTTTGGTGTGCTAATTTGGAGGTTGATGCTTCGGAAGATGAGACAAAGGTGGTGGTTTTTAGCCCAAAAGTTTTCTTTTTGGTTGGCTCATATCCTAGCCCTTCCCTGTTAAAGTTTATTTTAGTTCCTAGCAAGGCATTCAAGTTTCAACAAATTTTTTAAGAGAGGTCTATTTATCTGCAAGGTCCTTTTGAAGTTTCTCATTTTCTTTCAACAGTTGAGAATTGACTTGTTTAAAGGCTTCAGACTTTTCATTGCACAGATTGATGTCCTTTACATAGCTTTGCATTTTTAATTTCAATTCATCAATTTCATCTCTTAGCCTTTCATTTTCATCTTCCAAATCTTTCATTTCTTTTCTTCCTTCTTCAAGATTTTCATTCATTTTTCTTAGATCTTCAATTTCAGTTTCTAGAGAGATTATCTTTTCATTGAGAGTTTTATCATGCCCACAGGATTCAACCTTCTTCTTTAAGATTTTGTTTTCTTTTCTGTATACTTCATATTTATTCATCAATTCAAAGTAAGCTTCTTCCCAATTATCGGTGGAGAAGTGCTCAAAGGGAGAGCTCACCTCGCAGTCATTTTCTCCTTTGGCCATTAGGCATAGATCATCTTTCTCCTCTTCAGAGGAGTTGTCTTCAGTCTCTTCCTCTTCTTCATCACTCCAAGTACACACCATGGCCTGCTTCTTCTTGCTTTTCCACCTAGGCATAGTTTTCTTAGCTCCTTTAGGACATTCAGACTTGATGTATCCTGGTTTCCTGCATGAGTAGCACATAAGCTTTTCAGTCTTTTTGACATTTTCAGGTCTTGGCCGGAAACCTCATTTTACCTGGGGCTTCTTCTCAGTGAAGCCTGTACCTTCCTTTCTTAGAAACCTTCTGAAGTTTCTTGTCAATAGAGCAACTTCATCTTCTTCGATGTTGCTGCTTGAAGGCTCTTCATCTTCGGATAACTCCTTGGAGCTTGGTCCAGCTTTAAGAGCTAAAGACTTCTTTTTACTTACCTCAGCCTCTTTATTTTTTATTTTCATCTCATAGGTCATCAGGGACCCTATGAGTTCTTCTACTTTGATGGTAGTTAAGTCTTTTGATTCTTCAACCACTGTGGCCTTTGTATGCCAAATAGGAGTTAGTTATCTCAGAATCTTCCTTACTATTTCCTGCTCAGAGTAGGTCTTACCTAGCTCAGTCAAGCCATTAGTGAGCACGGTTAGCCAAGCGTACATGTCTGAAATGGACTCATCATATTTCATTCTAAACATCTCATATTCAGATACCAACATGTTAGCTTTGGTTGCACATACCTGCTGTGTCCCTTCATATATTACCTCAAGATGGTCCCACATTTCTTTTGCAATGGTGCAAGTTGACACCCTTGAGTATTCAATTGGATGAAGGGAGCACTGCATGATGTGCTTGGCACCCCAGTTCAGAGTTGATTGCCTGATCTGTTCTTTAGTCCATGTATCTTCGTCCGGAGGTAGCTCAAATGGTCCCTTGCTGATCACTCGCCAGAGTTCATGATCCTGGGCTCTAATGAAGACCTGCATGCGATTTTTCTAGTAAGGATAATTTGTCCTAGTGAAAAAGGGAGGCCTATTTACGGAATGTCCTTCGGCCATAGGACCTTTAGTTGCCATATCACCAGTTCTCTCAATGTCATTAGACCACATACAGAGAGACTAGCTCTGATACCACGTGTTGAGTGATGATAGGCAGATCTAGAGGGGAAGGGTGAATAGATCAACCCCTTTTTACCCTTCTTTACAGAAATAAAAAGGAATCTAACACAAATGATGATAAGATAGATATTTAGTCAATAGCTAAGAAGCTGGACACACAAATGATATCCATGAACGGTCCTACCAAGCTTCTACTGCTAGAACATAAAGGAAACTAAACCACAAGACACAATCTTTAAGGTGGTTCGGTCTCAATCTAGAGACCTACGCCCACCGCTCACACAACACGATGAGGCTTCACTAGTGCAAAAGCACATCTGCTGATTCACAGCTTCGATCAGACAGATACACTCTCACAACTCCGCTGCCACACAGCTTGAGGGGTCACAACCCAAAACACTATGCTGCCAAACAGCTTGAGGGATAACAACCCAAAACACACAGACCGGTTACCACACCGTCTGTCTTCCTACTCACAGGTAGGGAACGAATGATATGAAGTGTGTTTTAAAGAAAAGCAAACTGAAAATGAAACAACCAGACATAGTATAGTAATGAAGCACTATGAGAAAGAAGTCTCCTATCTGAGAAAGAGCTTGAGGGCTCCTTGGCTCTCTTCTTATTCTTCAGTTCTTCACCACAACCCTTGTGATAGGATGATGATCTAGCTTTCAGCTTTCAAGGGTTCTGGACGGAGCTTCACAAGACCTTCCTACTTGCAAGGAGTCCTCTCATCATAAGGAAGATGTTGGGGAGCTAGGCCCAGATTCAGAGGGGGTGTAATACCCCGATTTCTTTTAGAAATTAATTAGAAATTAATTAGAATAATTCCTTAATAAATAGAATGAGTTATAGTTCGACTATTTTATAAAACTCCATAAAAGTTATATTCTTGTAGAGGACAATACGTTTAACAAACTTGTCTTCTGTGGCCAACCCAAATAAAATCTGTAAGTAGGTCGAATTAGTGGATTAAGCCCAAATTGAACACTTAAAATTTTTTTTTTGGAAAACCCTTCCTAGAGTGAGGTAGGAGAGTGCACCCCTTACCAGAGGTAAGAAGAAAGCCACTCCACTAACTCAGCACTAGGAGGTGAATATTATAGATATAAAATGAAGAATGTACAATTACATCACCCGAATGCTGGGCATACCTAGCTTATCCAGACGAGCAGCTCCCTTTGTATATCTAGGCAGCTCATTATTTGAATAAAAAGAATTACATTGCTTGGAGCATGCTAGAGAGGCTAAAGAATCAGCAACCCAATTTGCTTCTCTGAAGATGTGAGAAATGGAATTCATTTGAGAGAGCAGATTCCATATTTCTCTAATATAGTTGAGGATCACCCAAGGACATTGAGCTTTTCTATTGACAATCTGCACAATGATATTGGAGTCGCATTCATTGAGGATTGGACTGCAACTGACGGTATGGAGATATTTAATGCCATCAAGCAGTGCTCTGGCTTCCGTTATTATGCTATTAGAGTATCCATAAAAATGAGAGAACACCAGAATAACATGCCCTGCAGCATCTCTGATGACCCCACCACCGCCTGAAATACCTGACCGTTTACAAGCTCCATCATTATTCAGTTTTATGAAAGGCCATGGAGGAGGCATCTATTTGATGATCTTGATGTTCGGTCTATTTTTCATAAGAATATCAATGCCAAAACTTGTCAAAATTTTCTTCCTATTAGGATTTCTTTCCTTTAGATCAGCAATCAAACAAATCTGTTTAGCCTGCACTTGAATTTTATGAAGAATACTCTGATTGGAAAAAGATCTCCCTTCATATTTTGCTGCATTTCTAGCATTCCAAATTTCCCACATCGCAAAACCAATGACAGCCAGAGTAAGCAGACCAAAAAGGGATTTGGGTTGAACCTGTGACAAGCAATTTAGTATCAAAGATTTGGTTTGCGTACCCTCGATCTACAGACCTGAAGCACGGACTGAAGACCAAATGAAAGCAGCAAGGTCGCTGGTAGTGAAAAGGTGATTAATGTCTTCTTCTTGAGAGACCTTGCAGCAGTGGCATTTTGAGCACAGAGGGATGCCCACAGTCTTTATATTAAAGTCAGTAGGAATGCTGTTATTCAAGATCTTCCACAAATGAATGGACACCTTGTTGGGCATCCATTTTGACCAAATCTGGACCCATGGCATATTTAACCGATCCTGCTGCACCCATGGCAAATTAAACTGAGCTTTGTAGATGGTGGAGACTGTACATTCTCCATAGGAAGATAAACTAATGATTTCCTTATCCGAGTGAGGTGACAAGTTGATATGCATTAAAGCCAGTTGGATGTCAAGGGGAAGATACCTATTGAATAGATTAATTAATTCATCTGAAGGCTGCTAGAGAACATCTTTAACCTTCATCATGTTATTAGAGATGACCTCTGCAGGGACATAGGATGCCAAGCAGTAATTCCCCAACCAAGTGTCATGCCAGAAATTAGTGGAGTTTCTGTCACCAATAAGAACTCTTTTGTATTGCAGAATAAGCTTCTTGGCTTGAACCCAACCCCTTTTCGCATGGCCTTTCATGTTTCTGAACTGAACATCAGCAAGGTGGCAGCCTTTAATATATTTAGCTCTGAAATAGGCTGCCCAAAGGGAATCCGAGTGAAGGGCTCTACATAACATCTTCACCCGCAGAGCAAGGTCCATGTATTTAAGTGACAGGATACCTAAACCACCCTAAGATATAGGCTTGCAAATATTCTGCCAAGACGTCCAATGTCTCCTGTTGCCATAGTTGGTAGAACCCCAGAAAAAATTGGCAAAAGACTTATCTAGCAGTTTATGTACACCAGCAAGCAGGGCTGAGGAAGCCAAAGTATAAATAGGAATAGATTGAACACTTAATTAACTATACCTTGAAACGCCAAATTCGAGCCCAATACTCCATCAATTGAGCCCAAACCGGTGCCAAATGAAAGGCCAGGATGGGAGGATCATTTTCCCTCTCTTAATCTCTCAAAACCCTAACCCTAGGAGGTGCAATCGGTGGAGTTTTGGCATGTCAACAATTGCGGTGGCGTTAACATCGACCCGACTTGCGTGGACGAATACTCCGCGCATAGAAACCTCTAGAAATTGTGTGACCTATAAAAATGAAGCTCTCTAACCCTAGAATCGTTTAGAACCAGTGGCGGATGCAGAGGAGTTGGATCGAGGGAGATCTTCAGTGATTAGTGGCTGCATGTACCGGCATCTTGGGTTTTTTTTCTCCTTCCTTCTTCATCCGATTCAGGTAGATGATAGCAAGCCAAACCCTACAAATAATATATGGTTGGAAGCATCATCGTGTCAGCTTTCCATTGATATAGAAAGCCCTAAATGTTATCAAGTATGCTACGAGAATTTTTGGTTTTGGTAGAAGCATGTCAGAACTAGGGTTATAATTGTTCCCTTTCGATTAAGTAGCAATTTCAGGCTGTAAAAATAAAATTGATTCGTGCATCTTGTATAGTTTTTCGTGCTCTTTCTTTTGGTAGTAAAAGCCCCAAATTCCATGTTTTATATCGTGAGAATTTCATGTTTTAGTCTAACCCTAGAAACCTCGCCGGGATCGGGCAAGGTGAAAGGGCCAGCGACCTGTCTGGACTTGTGCGGCCACACGATAGACCGCACATCCCAGACAGGCGGCCTGTTGTGGACCGTATATATATGTTTCTATCTCTGATCGTGTCCCTGGAACATGCGGCCGAGCCCTAACCGCATGTCTTTCTTGCGGCCAGTTCCAGACCACACATCCCTCCAGGCGGCACACTACCGACTGTCCATATCCAGTAGGTCTTTGAATCTGAGGGGACGTGTGCGGCCAGTCTGTGACTGTTCATGGGGACGTAAGGTCCATAACCGACTGCACATCTGTAACAGAACAGATTAATTGTCATTTCAGCATGTTAGGTTAATAGATTAGTGGTTATTTGCATGTTAGCAACACACCTAATAAACTGTAATTCATAACAGTAAATAACTCTTGCTGAATTATTTAATTTGAGCTTGATCTTGATTCATCTTTCCAATGAATGTCAATTTTAATAATGAATTCTTGATAATTAAAATGGCTATTAGGTTTACATTGTTAACCTTAGACCTGAACCGTTAATCTTGAACATTTATTATTTCCTAGAATTGATTTAGACTCAATCAAACCGCTGTGATTTGAGTTAGCCCGAATTGGACTAACAGGGACTTGCGCGGCCATTTGTGGACCGCATATATCCCTGAAAGGCCCAGTATAGACCGTTTATCCCTGGCTTATGCCAATTTGTTTGGCCGATTATCCTTGATCCATCTTCGGCCAATCCCTGATTTGATCAATCCAATAGACCCTAGGCCGACCAGCAGACAGTGGGCTGGACTCTGGTTCAGTTCCACCCTGCCTATGGTAGCCCGGGAGCCCACTTGGGCTAAATTCTAACTCATGGTTAGGCCCTGTGTTGTGCGGCCAGTAATGGACCATACATCTTACAGGCGGCCCATAATGGACCGTTCAACTAATGAGCGGCTCTGTCAGGACCGTATATCTTGACCTCGATTTTGTAAACTTCTGGCCTTGTACGGCCTAATCCCTACCGTTCATATAGAAGAGCGGCCCTTTATCAGTCGTGCAACCTTGACCCCCGAGGTCTAAACCTCAGCCCAGTTGCTGTTAGTGCGGCCCAGTGTCGACCGCACAAGTTTTGAGCGGTCCAGTAGGAACCACATATCATCCAGAGATGAATTTTCTCTGTGTTTTATGGTTTTGAATCCAAGAACATGATGGTTCTTGATATTTTGAACTCCTAGACAGAAATTCTAGACATTATCTCTTCAACTTAGCCTTGGGATGTTCCGAGGTAAGTTTACACTTGATTATAATTGGCCATTTTAACTTGATTAAAGTCTAGACGGAACTTGGGATCTTGGATCCAATAAATCAATGCCAACACATCATATGGGCCTAGTTTGGTCCTGGGGAGAGCGCCCGAAAAGTACTTGTGCCCATGGGAGATTGTAATGACAGGGTGAGGCATTGCACCGAGTGCATGAATAGCGTGATGTCTATGACAATGATCTCTTACTTGAATCGTGTTCTACTTGGTTATATTCTTACTTGTTGGCCAATTTCCTGTTATATATATCGTTCTTAACTTGCAATTCTTGTAGTTATATCATTCTGCCATATTGTTATTCTGTTCCATTCTTTAGCACTTTCTTTTATTATGTTGTTTCATTCGATCGTTATGTCTTTTCTTTCTGTTTCATGCATGTAATTAATTGGTTAATCACTTACACTTGCCTGTGGTTACCTACTGAGCATTCGCTCATATAGTTGTTTTCCCGCCTTTCCAGGTAGCTCAGGTGAAGATTCACAGATGGATGGGAATGGGCAAGAGTGATGACTTGGAGTGTATCAGCTAGTCGTTATGTTGAGATTGTTATAGTTGTTTTACATCTAGCTATGCCTTAGAACTTGTGTTAGTGATTGTAACGGAGTTGAGTAGAGATTATGCTTGATTATGTTTATGTCAATTTGATAGTATTTGTAATAGAATTAGAGTTATGTCTGTTTGTGACGTTATGTTAATTCTTAGCTTAGCATGTTATCTTTACTAGCATTTTCTACTGCCGGTCCCGATATTCCGCGTCGGGGCGTGACAGTTTGGTGGTATCAGAGCGATATTCCGCATCCGGACGGCCATGTTTTTCTGATATTCCTAGGTTCTCTAAGTTCTAGGATCCAAAGTGATATCATAGGACCTATAACCTTGTTATAAGTCTAAGGACCCAACCTGGTGAGATTTGGGTAGAAGACTGGGGTTGAGTTAATAATCTCATCGCACGATTATCGATTCTTAATTGAACCTAACATAACCTATTCCACGTGTAGGCTTTTGCAATGGTAGGAGAACGTGCGGAATGGAGGAACTTGCAGTGTACGGTTCAAGGACTTACTCAGGCTTTGCAACAAGTGGCCCAAGGAGGAGCTACAAACCATGGCACTGGCGATCTTTATTGAAACTTTCGTGGGATGAATCCCCCGCGATTTGGAGGCTCGACTAACCCTGATGAAGCCGAGCACTGGCTTGAAGAGATAGGGAGGATTTTTGAAGTGATGCAATGCAGCGATCAAGAACGTGTCCTCTTGTCGACCTTTCAACTTGAACGTGATGCGAGGACATGATGGGACGTAGTGAAGGCTACCCTTGGTGATAGACAATTCACATGGGAAGAGTTCGAGGAATTCTTCAATGGTAAATATTTCTCTGATAGAGTACAAGAGAAGAAGGCGGCTGAGTTTGCAACTTTGAAGCAACGAAATCTTTCCGTAGCTGAATATGAAGCTCAGTTCTCTCGACTATCTCGTTATGCCACTCACTTGATATCTACCGAGAAGATGAAGGCTAAGCGCTTTCTTAATGGGCTAAAGCTGCAGTATATCAACCAGTTGGCACCGATAGAAATTGAAACTTATTTCGAGATGGTGAGAAAGGCTCAAGTATTGGAAGATACTTTGGAAATGACGGAGAGAATCCGTGGGAAGAGTGTTAAGGTAGAACAACACCATACTGGTTCTGGGAGTATCAAGCCTGGTCATGGCACGAAGAGGCCCATTAGTGGGTCTGGTTCGTGGAAGGGCAAGATGTCGAAGATTGAAGACTAGAAGCATGGCGCTATTGTTCCATTCAAGGGAGCATGCAAGTACTGTGATCGTCCAGGTCACAAGATGGAGGAGTGCTGACGCAAGCTGGGTGCCTGTTTACGTTGTGGTAGTAGGGACCACCGTATTCCCGAGTGTCCCTTTTTATTTGAGCGAGCTACCCCGGTGAAACCACAAGGAATAAAGAAGCAGCAAGGCAAGATCCAGGCTCTACAAGAAGACGAGACAGGACCCGCCGAGGAGGGTGGACTTGTCGAAGGTACTCTTATTATACATGACAAATTAGCTTTTGTTCTTTTTGATACTGGTGCCACACATTCTTTTATTTCTCGGAGATTTGCGAAGTCTTTAGCTGTGAAGTCAGTTTTGATGAATTCTCCGTTAGAGATTTCGACCCCTATTGGTTCTGGATCAGCAATTAAGTATTTCTATCCTTCCAGTAAGGTCATGATCAATAAAAAAAACCTGCCAGCTGATTTAGTTTGTATGGACATGAAGGATTATGACGTAATCCTCGGAGCAGATTGGTTGGCTATGTATCAGGCCAATGTTCAGTGCAGATATAGTTCTGTGTCTTTCACTGGACACCCTGGACTTTCTTTTATAGGAAGTAGACGCCATAAGGCTGTTCCACTTATTTCAGCTCTTCGAGCTGATAAGCTGATGAGGAGAGGATGTAAAACTTTTCTAGCCTTCGTTTCTATGACCCCTGAGCAGAAGATTGAGATTGAGGACTTTTCTGTCGTCTGAGATTTTCCAGATGTCTTTCCTGAGGAACTATCAGGACTTCCTCCTGAAAGGGAAGTTATCTTTTCTATTGATCTAATTCCTGGTGCGACCCCTATTTCCAAAGCTCCTTATCGTATGTCTCCTACGGAGCTAAGGGAACTAAAGTAGTAGTTGATGGAATTGCTTGAGAAATGGTTCATTCGTCCTAGTACTTCCCCGTGGGGAGCCCCTGTATTATTCATCTGGAAAAAGGATGGTTCGATGAGGTTGTGCATCAATTATCGGTAATTGAACCAATTGACTATCAAGAACAAATATCCGTTGCCAAGGATTGATGAGTTATTTGATAAGATAGCAGGAGCTCAGTATTTTTCTAAGATCGACCTTCGATCTGGATATCATCAGTTACGAATTAAGGAAGAAGATATCCATAAAACAGCCTTCTGCAGTAGGTACATGCATTTCAAATTTGTAGCAATGCCTTTTGGGCTAACGAATGCACCTGCAGCTTTCATGCAGCTGATGAACGATGTGTTTCGGCCCTATCTTGATCAATGGGTCGTGGTGTTCATTGATGACATCTTGATTTATTCTAAGAGTGAGGAGGAGCATGCTGAACATTTGAGGATGGCATTGCAACTATTGAGAGATCATCAGTTATATGTCAAGTTTAGTAAGTGTGATTTCTAGCTGCAAGAGGTGTCCTTTCTAGGGCATATCATCACAAAAGAAGGTATTTCTGTTGATCCTTCGAAGGTAGAGGCAGTAAAGAATTGGGGTAAGCCTACTAATGTGACTGAAGTCAGGAGTTTCCTAGGCTTAGCAGGTTACTACCGAAGGTTTATTCAAGATTTCTCCAAAATTACGGTACCTCTGACAAGATTAACCCGCAAGGAGATCAAATTTGATTGGTCAGAAGATTGCGAGTGAAGCTTTCAGACCTTGAAGGAATGTTTGACTACTGCACCTGTTTTGGCTTTACCTTCTAGTGAATGAGGTTTTGTTGTATACACTGATGCTTCAGGTATTGGTTTAGGGTGTGTACTCATGCAGCGCGGGAAAGTGATAGCCTATTCTTCTAGGCAGCTGAGGAAGCATGAAGGGAATTATCATGTTCATGACTTGGAGCTAGTAGTAGTGGTGTTCGCCTTGAAGACATGGAGGCACTACTTGTATGGAGAGGCATTTATGGTGTTTTCATATCATAAGAGCTTGAAATACTTATTTTCTCAGAAGGAACTCAATATGAGGCAGCGAAGATGGCTGGAGTATTTGAAGGATTTCGATTTCTCCATTGAGTATCATCTTGGAAAAGGTAATGTTGTGGCAGATGCCTTAAGCCGCAAGCCTATAGCTAAGTTGTCAAGCCTCATGTTACAAGAATGAAAATTGTTGGAGTAGTTAGCTAGTTTGGATCTTAGTGTTGACAAGGATCGGTTTATGATTTCTCATATTCAACTTAAGCCCGAATTATTGATGGAAATCAAGTCTCTGCAATATGATGACCCCGAGTTGGTAGAGATCAAGGGAAGCTTGAGTAACAGACCTGACTTCATGATGGCTGATGATGGAAGATTATTATTTCAGGGAAGAACTTATGTACCTGATGTAGCTGAGGTAAAGAGTAAGATCATCGAGGAAGCTCATAGATCCAGATACACCATTCAACCTGGAGGTACTAAGCTGTTTAAGGATTAGAAAAGATCTTTTTGGTGGCCGAATATGAAAAGGGAAGTGGCGGACTTCGTAAGTAGATGCTTGGTTTGTCAGCAAGTCAAGGCAGAGCATTTCAGACCAGTAGGGAAATTGAAACCCCTTGATATACCCCAATGGAAGTGGGAGAGCATTGGCATGGATTTCATTATGGGTCTACCTAGGACTCGTAGTGGATTTGATGCAATATGGGTGATTATCGACAGATTGACAAAATCGGCTCATTTCTTATTATTAAGTCTAACTGGACAGTTGATGTCTTGGCAGCTTTGTATATGAAGGAAGTGGTAAGACTACATGATATACCATTCAGCATTGTGTCTGATAGAGACCCCAGGTTCACTTCTCATGTTTGGGAAGGATTGCAAGAGTCTTTGGGAACTCATCTGAATTTCAGTACTGCTTTCCATCCATAAACAGATGACAGACTGAAAGGACCAACCAGATAGTGGAAGATATGCTTAGAGCCTGCATGATTGACTTTTGAGGTAGTTGGAGTGATCACTTGGCATTGGTTAAATTCGCCTACAACAATAGTTACCAGTCCAGCATTCAGATGGCTCCATTTGAAGCTTTGTATGGTAGAAGCTGTCGATCCCCGTTATGTTGGGACGAGGCAGGTGAGAAGCAATGGCTTGGACCAGATCTCATTTCCGAATCGTCCAAGAACATCCGCATTATCAGAGATCGGTTGCAAGTAGCACAATCAAGACAGAAGAGTTATGTCGACACCAGGAGGAGAGCATTGTAATTTCAGGTTGGTGAGCATGTGTTTTTAAAGGTTTCTCTTATGAGAGGATTTCGAAGGTTTGGTATTTAGGGCAAACTGAGTCCAAGATACATTGGTCCATTCGAGATTCTAGACAGAGTGGGGGAGGTGGCTTACCGTTTGGCACTACCACCTCAGTTATCTAGAGTACACAATATTTTTCATGTGTCTATGTTACGGAAATATGTGTATGATCGCACTCACATTATTCAACATATGAACTTCGAATTGAAGGAAGATCTGACTTATGAAGAAAGACCGATCAAGATTTTGGATCAGAAGCAACATCAACTCAGGAATCGTTCCATACCGATAGTTAAAGTGTAGTGGAGTCGGCGTGGAACTAAAGAAGCTACTTGGGAGTCAAAAGATACTGTGCGGAGACAATACCCTGACTTATTCTAGGTGATCTGTCTCACTCCCTCTTTTTATTAAGTGCATTGAATTTGGAGGACCAAATTCCTTAAGTCGGGGAGGGTGTAATACCCCGATTTCTTTTAGAAATTAATTAGAAATTAATTAGAATAATTCCTTAATAAATAGAATGAGTTATAGTTCGAATATTTTATAAAAATCCATAAAAAGTATATTCTTGTAGAGGATAACACGTTTAACAAACTTGTATTCTGTGGCCAACCCAAATAAAATCTGTAAGTAGGTCGAATTAGTAGATTAAGCCCAAATTGAACACTTAATTAACTATACCTTGAAACGCCAAATTCGAGCCCAATACTCCATCAATTGAGCCCAAACTGGTGGCAAATAAAAGGCCAGGATGAGAAGATCATTTTTCCTCTCTTAATCTCTCGAAACCCTAACCCTAGGAGGTGTAATCGGCGGAGTTTTGGCGTGTCAACAATTACGGCGGCGTTCACATCGACCCGACTTGCGTGGAGGAATACTCCACGCATAGAAACCTCTAGAAGGTGTGTGACCTATAAAAATGAAGCTCTCTAACCCTAGAATCGTTTAGAACAAGTGGCGGTTGCAGAGGAGTTGGATCGAGAGAGATCTCTAGCGATTAGTGGCTACGTGTACCGGCATCTTGGGTTTTCTTTCTCCTTCCTTCTTCATCCGATTCAGGTAAGTGATAGCAAGCCAAACCCTACAAATAATATATGGTTGGAAGCATCATCGTGTCATCTTTCCATTGATATAGAAAGCCCTAAATGTTATCAAGTGTGCTACGAGAATTTTTGGTTTTGGTAGAAGCATGTCAGAACTAGGGTTATAATTGTTCCCTTTCGATTAAGTAGCAATTTTAGGTTGTAAACATAAAATTGATTAGTGCATCTTGTATAGTTTTTCGTGCTCTTTCTTTTGGTAGTAAAAGCCCCAAATTCCATGTTTTATATTGTGTGAATTTCATATTTTAGTCTAACCCTAGAAACCTCGCCGGGATCGGGCAAGGTGAAAGGGCCAGCGACCTGTCTGGACTTGTGCGGCCACACGATAGACTGCACATCCCAGACATGCGGCATGTTGTGGACCGTATATATATGTTTCTGTCTCTGATCGTGACCCTGGAACGTGCGGCCGAGCCCTAATCGAATGTCTTTCTTGCGGCTAGTTCTAGACCGCACATCCCTCCAGGCGGCACACTACCGACCGTCCATATCCAGCAGGTCTTCGGATCTGAGGGGACATGTGCGGCCAGTCTGTGACCGTTCATGGGGATGTAAGGTCTAGAACCGACCGCACATCTGTAACAGAACAGATTAATTGTCATTTCAGCATGTTAGGTTAATAGATTAGTGGTTATTTGCATGTTAGCAACACACCTAATAACCTGTAATTCATGACAGTAAATAACTATTGCTGATTTATTTAATTTGAGCTTGATCTTGATTCATCTTTCCAATGAATGTCAATTTTAATTGTGAATTCTTGATAATTAAAATGGCTATTAGTTTTACATTGTTAACCTTAGACCTGAACTGTTAATCTTGAACCTTTATTATTTCCTAGAATTGATTTAGACTCAATCGAACTGCTGTGATTTGAGTTAGCCCGAATTGGACTAACAGGGACTTGCGCGGCCATTTGTGGACCGCATAAATCCCTGAACGGCCCAGTGTAGACCGTTTATCCCTGGCTTATGCCAATTTGTTTGGCCGATTATCCTTGATCCATCTTCGGCCAATCCCTAATTTGATCAGTCCAGTAGACCCTAGGCCGACTAGCAGACAATGGGCTGGACTCTGGTTCAGTTCCACCCTGCCTATGGTTACCCGGGAGCCCACTTGGGCTAAATTCTAACTCATGGTTAGGCCCTGTGTTGTGCGGCCAGTAATGGACCATACATCTTACAGGCGGCCCATAATGGGCCGTTCAACTAATGAGCGGCTCTGTCAGGACAGTATATCATGACCTCAATTTTGTAGACTTCTGGCCTTGTACGGCCTAATCCCTACCGTTCATATAGAAGAGCGACCCTTTATCAGCCGTGCAACCTTGACCCCCGAGGTCTAAACCTCAGCCTAGTTGCTGTTAGTGCGGCCCAGTGTCGACCGCACAAGTCTTGAGCGGTCCAGTAGGAACCACATATCATCCAGAGATGAATTTTCTCCGTGTTTTATGATTTTGAATCCAAGAACATGATGGTTCTTGATAATTTAAACCTCTGGATAGAAATTCTGGACAGTATCTCTTCAACATAGCCTTGGGATGTTCCGAGGTAAGTTTACACTTGATTAGAATTGGCCATTTTAACTTGATTAAAGTCTAGACGGAACTTGGGATCTTGGATCTAATAAATCAATGCCAACGCATCATAGGGGCCCGGTCTGGTCCTGGGGAGAGCGCCCGAAAAGTACTTGTGCCCATGGGAGATTGTAATGACAGGGTGAGGCATTGCACCGAGTGCATGAATAGCGTGATGTCTATGACAATGATCTCTTACTTGAATCGTGTTCTACTTGGTTATATTCTTACTTGTTGGCCAATTTCCTACAATTTCCTGTTATATATATCGTTCTTAACTTGCAATTCTTGTAGTTATATCATTCTGCCATATTGTTATTCCATTCCATTCTTTAGCACTTTCTTTTATTATGTTGTTTCATTCGATCGTTATTTCTTTTCTTTCCGTTTCATACATGTAATTAATTGGTTAATCACTTACACTTGCCTGTGGTTACCTACTGAGCATTCACTCATATAGTTGTTTTCCCCCCTTTCCAGGCAGCTCATGTGAAGATTCACAAATGGATGGGAATGCGCAAGAGTGATGACTTGGAGTGTATCAGCTAGTCGTTATGTTGAGATTGTTATAGTTGTTTTACATCTAGCTATGCCTTAGAACTTGTGTTAGTGATTGTAACGGAGTCGAGTAGAGATTATGCTTTATTATGTTTAAGTCAGTTTGATGGTATTTGTAATAGAATTGGAGTTATGTCTGTTTATGACGTTATGTTAATTCTTAGCTTAGCATGTTATCTTTACTAGCATTTTCTACTGCCAGTCCCGATATTCCATGTCGGGGCGTGACATGGGGTGTGAATGAATCCCCATTAAAAATTGCTCAAAAAAAACTTTCGATATAAGATCAAGTAAAATAGGCTGGCTCAGTTTAAGCAATAGTTCTAATGAGGCACACTCTCAAATACCAACCAGATAACAACTATCTGAAACTTTACTAAGCACACGGAGATAGCTCTAGCCAAGCATATATCGAACAGCTAGTGCTCAATAGAACAAACAATTGAAGGAGGTAGGAGACAAGGATGATCACACCAAGCATGCCACAGCACATGATATTTTTAGGTGGTTCGGCCAGACCCACAGTCTGCCTACATCCACCCCTCACTCCAAACCGGAGTAAGTCATCCCTTGCAAAAGCAAGAACAAGCAAACTCAGTCTGCAAACATACGCTGCCTAACAGCTTGACAAACCGAGGGAGACAAATCCCTCAAACCAAGCTCTGCAACCTATAGAAGCTTGGCACCTGGACTCGCTACCCACAAGATGAGAACCGGAGACGAATCTCCCTTCCTCCAAATCGGAGGGGAGCCGCTAATGACACCCCGTCACTATCAAACCAGCGGTCACAAACCACTCTTCCTCAACACCAGAGGGAACTCACAAGTGACACGCAGCCACTTGCAGATCGGAGAATAATTCTCCCTTCTCCCGAGTCCACATGAGGAACCCCGATCCCAAACAAGGGAAATAGAAATCACTGAGGATATGAAAAGAACAAACAAAAACAAACAAGAGAAACAAAAATAGATACAGCTCCGAGGAGCACAATAACTGTGGATTTTATCCACGAGTCAATTCATGAGCAGATCTTCAGGATGCACTGGCTGCACACTCTTTCTCCTTCTCAGAATTTTCTTCTCTCTCACTCTAGCTCTCAGCTTCTTCTTCACTCATTGACTACCACTCTTCTTCTTCTTATTCTTCTGCTTCTTCTTCTTCTGCTGGCTCTCTTGCTCTTCTCTCTGGCTACTCACCCCTCTACTTTTATTTTTTTTCACGTTACTCTCCTTTCTAGACGAAGACTCCTTGTTTTATATCCACAACAGAGACTCCGTAAAAGCTCTTTGGATAAGGGATTTCAGGTTCCTCTTCTTCTTTAGGTCCACGTGGCAGAGGGAGGATGAATATCTCTAACAAGAGCTCCTCGGATCACGTGCCCAACAATGATGTACCAATGATTGCTCTCACTTGACTTCTCATGGCGAGTCACGTGCCTTCATACCAAATATACTCTGACTTGAGACCTTCATGGGTACTGGCTACAGTGTAGGTAGAGCGACCATATTGTGTACACTAGCATATATGCATAGAACTTTTATACAAGCTATCAAAAGAACATGGCCCTTTGTTCACGAGGTTGCACAGACCTGGTGTTGTTGTGCCTTGAGTCTTCATGTCAATAGACTTTTGTTCTTCATGTGTACAAACTCAATGCCACAAGAGCTGGTATGCACTGACCTTGTTTCACATATGCTGCTATGTGCACTAACTTGGGCCACTTGCAGATCTTGTGCGTTGGAACATGCACCGACCTTGTTTGCCGGCGGGAGAAGGTTGCACCGACCGTGTTCCTTTGAAACCAAGCATTGCACCGACTGCTACAGTATACTACACAGACCTTGCTTGTGCTAGGGAAGGCATTGAACTTTGAAGCTTCCCATCAACTGTGCACCGGCCTCAGTTATTGTGCTGAGAAGAGATGCTTCGACCTTGGTCTTGTGTAGTGGCATGCTCAGACTTTGCATTCATTACTGTGCTACAGGAACTCCATGAATCAAAAGATGCACCGACCTTATGTCTGACCTACTACGTACATGCATCGACCTAAACATGCATAGACTTGAATGTGCACTGTCCTAAAACAATAAGTAGCATCGATGCTAGTTTGCCAAGTGCAAACCTAGCACGGACCTTGCCTATTAGCACATGATGTTGGCATCGACCCTAAAACCAGAATGGGCATGAAGTGCACCGACCTGCTAGTGTGCACAGACCCTAGTAAGTGCATGAGACGAACCATGGGTGTGCATGAGACGAAGCATGAGACGCAGCCATAGACACAGAAGTGCACTGACTTAATGTGCTAAGACGCAACATGAGACACAGGAGTGCACTGACTTAATGGTATCCTGCACTGACCTTACATGCAATCCTGCTAAGTATTAGCACCGACTTGATTGTGCAATGTGCACAGACTTCGTAAAGCATGCACAGACTTGGATGAAGTGCTGCAGGAACTAGCACCGACTTTGCTACCTACCAACCATAATGTGCATGGACCTTATTATGAAGAGTGCAAGGAATTGCACGGACCTATATATGTATGAGCATGGAATGCACCGACCCAGTCCTTGAGACACAAAGTAGCACCGACCTTAAATGTTCATGAGAATAGTGAAATGTATGGACTTTTCTAACACATATGAAGACTAGCATTGACCTTAACACATCCACAAACATGTATGTACAAGCATTAACATATGCACAGATTTGAGATTGGGCAGAACATCACCTGATCTGACTGTGCATTGACCTTACCTGACAATGAGTTGACTTCCTATTCATGACCCGAGAGTCATTCTTAAACCTCTTTTGACATTTTCTCATAGCACATCAGGATTATATCATCAAGGATGTACATATAAATATAATGAGACATAATATTTGTCATCATCAAAACTCTAGAACCACAGGGGACACAACAATTTGTCACTCTTCGTCAGTCATCATTTGCATCATCAATTGTAACTCTTGCATCATCATTTATAATACTTGTCAGATGCTGCTCTCATGGTGCTTTACATGTTCATCTCTGACTGATGACTGAGCTATTCTATGGTAACTGTTCATGCACATTTTTATTTCATACTGGTATTTCATATTAATCATGGTGAATCTATTGCAATGACTCATAATATTACCATCATCAAAAAGGGGGAGATTGTTGTGTCCCCTATGGTTCTGGAGTTTTGATGACGATAAATATTATGTCTCATTATATTTATATGTACATCCTTGATGATATAATCCTGATGTGTTATAAGAAAATGTCAGAAGAGGTTTAAGAATGACTCTCGGGTCATGAATAGGAAGTCAACTCATTGTTAGGTAAGGTCAATGCACAGTCAGATCAGGTGATGTTCTGCCCAATCTCAGATCTGCACATATGTTAATGCTTGTACAGAAATGTTTGTGGATGTGTTAAGGTCAATGCTAGTCTTCATATGTGTTAGAAAAGTCCATGCATTTCACTATTCTCATGAACATTTAAGGTCAGTGCTACTTTGTGTCTCAAGGACTGGGTCGGTTCATTCCATGCTCATACATATATAGGTCCGTGCAATTCCTCGCACTTTGCATAATAAGGTCCATGCACATTGTGGTTGGTAGGTAGCAAAGTTGGTGCTAGTTCCTGTAGCACTTCATCCAAGTCTGTGTATGCTTTATGAAGTCTGTGCACATTGCACAATCAAGTCGGTGCTAATACTTAGCAGGATTGCATGTAAGGTCAGTGCAGGATACCATTAAGTCAGTGCACTCCTGCGTCTCATGTTGCGTCTTAGCACATTAAGGCAGTGCACTTTTGTGTCTATGGCTGCGTCTCATGCTCCGTCTCATGCACACCCATGGTCCGTCTCATCCACTTACTAGGGTTTGTGCACACTAGCAGGTTGGTGCACTTCATGCCCATTCTGGTTTTAGGGTCGATGCCAACATCATGTGCTAATAGGCAAGGTCCGTGCTAGGTTTGCACTTGGCAAACTAGCATCGGTGCAACTTATTATTTTAGGACAGTGCACATTCAAGTCTGTGCATGTTTAGGTCGATGCATGTACGTAGTAGGTCAGACATAAGGTCGGTGCATCTTTTGATTCATGGAGTTCTTGTAGCATAGTAATGAAGGAAAAGTCTGAGCATGCCACTACTCAAGACCAAAGTCGAAGAATCTCTTCTCAGCACAGTAACTGAGGCCGGTGCACGGTTGATGGGAAGCTTCAAAGGTCAATGCATTCCCTAGCACAAGCAAGGTCTGGGCAGTATACTATAGCAATCGGTGCAATGCTTGGTTTCAACGGAACACGGTCGGTGCAACCTTCTCCCGCCGGTAAACAAGGTCGGTGCATGTTCCAACGCACAAGATCTGCAAGTGGCCCAAGTCAGTGCACATAGCAGCACACGTGAAACAAGGTTGGTGCATACCAGCTCTTGTGGCATTGAGTCTGTACACATGAAGAACAAAAGTCTATGGACATGAAGACTCAAGGCACAACAACACCAGGTCTGTGCAACCTCGCGAACAAAGGGCCATGTTCTTTTGCTAGCTTGTATAAAAGGTCTATGCATATATGCTAGTGTACACAATATGGTCGCTACACCTACACTGTATCCAGTACCCATGAAGGTCTCAAGTCAGAGCATATTTGGTACGAAGGCACATGACTAGCCATGATAAGTCAAGTGAGAGCAATCATTGGTACATCATTGTTGGGCACGTGATCCGAGGATCTCTTGTTAGAGATATTCATCCTCCCTCTGCCACGTGGACCTAAAGAAGAAGAGGAACCTGAAATCCCTTATCCAAAGAGCTTTTACGGAGTCTCTGTTGTGGATATAAAAGGAGAAGTCTTCGTCCAGAAAGGAGAGTAGCGTGAAAAAAAATAGAAGTAGAGGGGCGAGCAGCAAGAGAGCCAGAAGAAGAAGAAGAAGCAAAAGAAGAAGAAGAAGAAGAAGAAGAAGAGGAAGAAGAAGAATAAGAATAATAAGAAGAAGAGAGGCAGTCAGTGAGTGAAGAAGAAGCTGAGAGCCAGTGAGAGAGAAGAAAATTGTGAGAAGGAGAAAGAGTGTGCAGCCAGTTCATTCTCAAGATCTGCTCGTGAATTGACTCGTGGATAAAATCCACAATCATTGTGCTCCTCGGAGCTGTATCTATTTTTGTTTATCTTGTTTGATTTCGTTTGTTCTTTTCATATCCTCAGTGCTTTCCGTTTCCCTTGTTTGGGATCGGGGTTCCTCCTGTGGACTCGGGAGAAGGGAGAATTATTCTCCGGTCTGCAAATGGCTGGGTGTCACTTGTGAGTTCTCTCTGGTGTGGAGGAAGAGTGGTCTGTGACCTCTGGTTTGGTAGTGATGGGGTGTCACTAGCGGCTCCCCTCTGGTTTGGAGGAAGGGAGATTCGCCTCCTGTTCTGGTCTTGTGGGCAGCGAGTCCAGGTGCCAAGCTTCTGTAGGTTGCAGAGCTTAGTTTGAGGGATTTGTCTCCCACGGTTTGTCAAGCTGTTAGGCAACGTATGTTTGCAGACTGAGTCTGCTTGTTCTTGCTTTTGCAAGGGATGTCTTACTCTGGTTTGGAGTGAGGGGTGGATGTAGGCAGACTGTGGGTCTGCCCGAACCACCTAAAAATATCTTGTGCTGTGGCTTGCTTGGTGTGATCATCCTTGTCTTCTGCCTCCTTCAATCGTTTGTTCTATTGAGCGCTAGCTGTTCGATATATGCTTGGCTTGAGCTATCTCCGTGTGCTTAGTAAAGTTTAAGACAGTTGTTGTCTGGTTGGTATTTGAGAGTGTGCCTCATTAGAACTATTGCTTAAACTGAGCCAGCCTATTTTACTTGATCTTATATCGAAAGTTCTTTTAAGCAATTTTTAACGGGGATTCATTCACCCCCCCTCTGAATCCGGGCATAGCTCCCCAATAATTGGTATCAGAGCAGGTCTCTGATTCATCAAATCCAACGATCTGCAGAGGATCTTGCTATCCTACTTTATGTGCATTTCTTTTTGTGCTCAGTCTATCGCGAGAATTACTCTTAAACTGATCACCATGGCTCATCCACCGATTTTCAATGGGTCTAATTTTAATTCATGGCTTAGTAGTTTGCATAATTATGTAAAACTGATTAATCAGATCTGTGGAAATTAATTTCACACGGTCCTCACAGATTACCAAAGAAAGAGTCCAAATGGACTAACAGCCACAGATCAAAGCTTGGAGAAAATTAGAAAGTTTTCAATCTAATGAAAGCAGCTACTGACAAGGCCCTACATTCTTGCTTTCATGAATGTAGGTCCTCTAAGGACATTCTGGATAAGCTGAAGCTATCTCACAAGAGAAATGAGGACAGTTGCATGATGGCAAACGGAAGTAATCAAAGTAGCAGCCAAAATGAAGAGGAGGATGATGAAGAGGTAAACCCCTTTCAGAATTACTCTCTAGATGACTGAGAAGATGCATATGCTGATTTGTTAGAATCTCATGAACAATTAAGAAAACAATACAAAAACTTGAAAAAGAAAATTGATCGGGATAGTTCAAGTTCTCCATGTGAAAATTGTTCAAATCTAAAGCAATCTCATGATGCCTGTTTGTCTGATATCCATATGTATAAAAAGTAGATTGGGTTGCTGAAAAATGAAAATCAAGGATTTGTATATCAGATTTCTGAACTTGAAGGAAAACTCAACTCAACCAATGATGATCTGCTCCTTATCAATAATTCAGTTCAGAATGAAAAACTGTTGGAGGAACTTGAATGTGTTAATTTAGAACTAAATAAGCTGAAATCTGAAAATGATTCCCTTAGAAAATATGTTCGAGAAAATGAAGAAAAATTTGGGAAACTTGAGCAAGAGAAGAATTTGTTTACTGAAAAATTTGATGCCATCAAATCTGTAAACATGGAGTTGCAGAAAAATGTTAAAAAATAGCAAAGAGAATTGAAGGAATTTGAAAATGGAAGAAAGGATGAGGTGAATTCAGAAGATCAGCTTCTAATAAATGAATTAGTCCAAAATGATAAGCTTAAAGAAGAAATTGAAAAATTGAAATTGTTAAACAATGCTATGTCTAAAGGCTTCTCACATTGGAAAAGGGGAAAATCGTTTGTACAAACGAATCTGAAAAAGTTGATGAGCTGTTGTACTCAGACTATTTCCCCAGCAAAATACCCAGAAATAAGGGTTCGGGAATTTCCTCGAACACCTTCAAGGAATGGGCTACCCAGCCCCTTCGACAACCCAACGGGCCTGACCAACGGCCCCAACCCGCTACCCGAGGGGTACGGCGGCCCTAGCAATCGATCGGGACCGCTCCCGACTCATAAGTTGCGGACTTTCCCCGCACTCTACACGACCACCCGGGCCATCCCCGGGACGCTCTGACTATAAGCCACGCCACGTGGCACTCAGCAAAAAGGCTAGGGGGCCACCCTGAGACACTTATTTCAAACCTCCAAACTCAAATGGGGACCCAAATAGGTCAACCACAGGCCTTGGAGGCCCGCAGCATGTGCGTACGGCTCGCACACGTGTGTTCGACATTCTACCAAACACCTTGTGGGCGCGCACATTTCAACCCTTTTACATCAACCCACGGGCCACCCTGTGGTTCTAGAACACCAATTGGGTCCCACAACGACCCCCCAGTAAGTCGGGGCCATCCCCGACCCTCAGACACGTGGCAACAAGCCACTGAACTTAGCTCTCGGGCCAACCCGAGGCTACCCTGCCAACCCACCGTACAATGTGGCACATAACACGAGGCAAGGCCCGTGGGCCCAATGTGTCTCTTCCCAGCTCCTACGGACTTCTACCCTTGGCCCTAGGCCAAATCCAAGGCCCGTCGGCCACCTACGCGGCTCGTTCGGCAACCCCGGGTGTGTCGGACATTCGCCCAAACACCTTGCGTGCGGCCACTATAGCCTGAAGAACAAAGGCCCCCATGGGCTGTTTCGATATCCCCGGACCCTATATCCTTCAAAGGATATCCCCAGACAACGAAGTAAGACCCCCGGGGGCCATCCCTCGGGGTTGCGACTCACTCGGGGCCAGTTCACCCCAGGGGATGGCCGCGTCCCCGGAGAGGGCGAACTCCCCGGGGGCCACGCCCTCCCCTCAGCTCGGAGGCCCGACGGCACTCCCCAGTCCCAGTTCGTGGAAATTCCTAACTTCACGATCCGAGGTTCGTGCAAAGTTCGTTCATCATACCCATGTGTCAAGGGATTCGCAAAGACGGAGTCCTGGGATTACGTTGAGTCACACACGTCAATCCCTCGATCTTCGCACACAAGTAGCCAGTCCACCAGTGTATCCTCCCAGTATCATTTATCCTCTTTCTTCTTAACCAATTTGGGAAGAAAATACATAAAAAACTGGATTTTATAGAGGTGGGACCACTCCCCCTCTCTCTCTTCTATCCGGTCCGCCCAAACCCCCCCCTGGGGAGGGGTTTAGGCGGACCAACTTGGGCCCCCAAGCTGGTCCGCCTAAACCCCCCAAGGGGGGGGGGGGTTGTGGACGTCAAAAAAAAAATGATGGTGACGATCATACGGCATTTGCGTTCACGTGCGAGTCGAAGACGGGAAGGCCGAACAAACCTATACCTTGCCCGGTCAAGACGAGAACTCGCCCGGTGGCCCGCTACCCATCAAGGGAGCCCCTTCGAGCGGAAGATACCACCACAATTCTCCAACCGGCCATGTCGAGAGCAGAATCAAAGAAAAGTTGGGAATTCTGACAGGGTCTCAACATGCATCGAAAGTCACGCAAAGTCTGGGACCGAGTCCCGGAGGCGGCGAACGGAATATTGCAAAGGCCATACATCACAACCGGAACATTCCGAGAATGACAACATTCATATAAATGGCCACGACTTCGAAACGAATCCATTGAGTGCTTAAAGCGGCGCAGAAGGGCCTTAAAGAAGCGCGCCTTAAAACGGCGCTCCCCTTTGCTTAAATGGCGCGTCCCACCTTATGCTCTAATACGAGCCCCCCTTGCTTTTGTTAAAACGGCGCCACTCCCCTTGTATGCTAAAATGGTGCGCTCCCGTTGGAGGGCCACCCCTTTGAATACACTAAAACGGCGCCGTTTTAACCCCTCATTCTCAAAGCCCACAGTAGACTATTCTTTGAAGCGTTTCCCCTGCGCGCAATCAACCCATCCCGTCATCAATGCGGTCCCCTGTTTCCTACGAACAACACGTCGATGAATAGCTTAAAATGGCTAAACATCTACTTCGATCCGTTGGGCAACCAAGCATGTTCTTTAAACATAAATTCTCGAGCCATGCACCACCGAATGGCCATTCACGGCCGTCCGCCCACTCCCTTGCAGGTCATGGCGATGCTAACGTGGCTGGCGAAGGAGCTTGACAGCAAATTGGCACGACGTGGGCAAGCGTCCGGCGCGCTCAGCTTCAAACAAAGACTTGAGTGCTTCACCCTGTATATATAACAAGGATTTGTTAAGCAGGGTGGCTCTCGGGTGGCTCTCGGGCGCGCGCAGGAAGTGGCTCTCGGGTGGCTCTCGGGCTCACGCAGGAAGAAAGAAAGGTTCCCGAGAGGTGAGTGTAAGAGGAGAATAGGGGTGAGAGAGTTTCCTTTTTTCTTCCTCCAGGGAGCTTCCATCGAAGAAGGCCGAAGGGTGAACAAGCTCTGTTCTCGTGCCATAGAAGAAAAGGGAGAGAGAGAGGGGTGAGTGTGAGAGGTGAGTCGGGGGTGTTCTGTGTTCTTTTTCATTCCTCGACAGTATCTTTTTCCTCCCCTCCCCCCTTCGATGTAGTCCATTTGTATCTTGGGATGAATATCTTTCTATGCAAAACTCCTTCCCCGTTGTGTGGATGAATAAAAGAAGAAAGGCCATTTTCGCAACGCTAGTATTCTCTATTCCAATATCTACTCTTCCTTTCCTCACTCTCCGATCATCCGGGGCCTTTGAGGTCCGCCTCTTCATGGCGTGACCCTCAAAGGAACCCGGCCGAGGGATGAACATTCATTGCCCTTGTGGCGAACACTTGCCCCGCTTCAAAGAATCATCGCCCGTGAGTCGTGGTCGCTCTTGTAGGCTGGCCCCCGAGCGCTCCACACTCACATTTGGGTTCGGACCGCCGTGAGGCCACTCTGATATTTTGAGGGTCACCCCGAAGCAATCCGTTTGGTGGCCTTCGCTTCTCTCTGGCAAGCCTCAGTTCGGGGGAGGTGTTGTCCGATTTTCGCCAGGGGCTAAGAACCCGCGAGAACAAATGAAGAAAGCACCCTCCGGAGAACAAACTTAACCTTCAAACTAATACATAGTAAGCCTATGTGAACAAACTTCTCGAATTAAACACTTGAACATTCATGCCGATTCATCTTAATAAACAACGAAAACGATTAAACCCCCCTTCATCAACTTAATCCAGTAGTTAGATGAACAAACGAACCATTCAACCAACCTACAGGTGAAAGAAAAGAAAAAACATAGTCAACGGCAATGAAACAACCCTTGGGAGAGTTTATCCCGGCGCGCCGGTTTCACCCCTTGTTCCTTCCTTTTCCACCCCAAAAATGGCCCGCTCCATTGCCTTACCCTTACACTCCACTTAATCCGGCGCCGTGTGAAACGGCGCGCCCTCCTCCTCTCTTGCTTCTTGTGGCACCTTAAAACGGCGCGGCCCTTGTGCCATGTTAATCCGACGTGCCCCCCCCCCCCACCACTTGCTCCAATTCCGGTGCGCCATCTGCCTCCTATTATTGCAACACCCATTCCGGCACGGCCACTATTCCCTTTGTTTCAATCCTAAAACGGCGCGCCCCCTGGTGTCTCTCTTAATCCGGCGTGACTCATACATGTAAAAAAAGGGGGGGGGGAGAAAGAGAAGCAAAAGCAATCAACTAAATATGAGAGAAATGCTTTAAACTAAAGAATGAAACAAGAGAAACGCCTAAATCAATAAATAGAATGAGGAGAATAATAGGAATACAAGCCACGCTTATGAGAATCGGAACAATGATAATAGCACACCCCCCTATAATCCAAATTTCGATCCCCGCGACCTGGCCACGTAGGTCGATCCGCATTATGATGACGCACGTTGGCGAGTTCAGACGCTATACTTAATAATTCACTTCCCCCGGACTGTGTGTAATGAAGGGAAAGTAATGATGCCTCGTGGTATCGGACGTGGGCCTCGGAATTCCCAATATGGCCATGATCCGAACACATTTCGAGCCAAACAGTTCATTAAATCGACCCGCTTCTACCGAGTTTCCATCCCGCAACCCCACATTAAACTTGCCATATCTATGGCAGACATTCACGCGGCTTTCTCGATGCTTCAAATACGGACTCTCGTCCGAACAATGAATGGTCCGTCAGTGACCGATATACATACCGGGATCTAATCCCGCCATCACATCAACTTGCCATACGTGTGGCAGACATTTGACTGGTTTCCACCGTCACTTTCGATGCTACTAACCTGGACTTCTGTCCGAACAAGAAATAGTCCGTGAGTGACCGACATACATGGGTTTATTAACATTTACATCCTAACGCGGGGTTTGTTTAAACGCAATCCAAGATTTCGCTCTCGCTTTATTATTAAGAATTTCAGGCCATAGGGCCCTTATTCTTTGCAATCAATCAAGGGTGTTCCCTCGTATGGGGGATGTAAATAACACCATGGCCTTTATGGCATGGCGGGTTTTGGTCCCGACCCGAACCACACAATCATCTGATTAGTCAGATCGCGCACACCATGGGCTTCCATGAAGCCCGAATAAATCGTCACTTTGTGACTGGCACGCCCACGCACTTAATAAACCCAATGAAGGAATAACCAACGACCTTTCAATAAAAAGTGCGTCCACAGGGGTTTAGGCGGACCAGCCTAGACCCCCAGGTTGGTCCGTCTAAACCCCTAGAAAATCAAAAAAAAAGATTTTTTTTAAATAAAAAATGGGCCTGTTCGGTCCGCCCAAACCCCCCCTGGGGAGGGGTTTAGGCGGCCCAGCCGGACCCCTGTCCAGGCTGGTCCACCTAAACCTCTCCAAAAAAAAAAAAAAAGAATTTCTTCATCCGAAGAGGGGTTTAGGCGGACCAGACCAGCCCTTGGGTCTGGTCCGCCTAAACCCCCCCAGGAGGAGGGGTTTAGGCAGACCAGACCAGCCCCTTGGGCTGGTCCGCCTAAACCCCACTCCTTCCACTCCGACACACACACAAAAACACACAAATAAAATTCAAATAAAATAAAAAAAGCACTATTGTGGGGTTTACCCAGACCAAGTTGGACTCCCAACTTGTTCCGCCTAAACCCCACCTCCACCCCTTCAACTTCTATAAATTGCCCCCATACCAACAAGCTAAGGACACAATGCATGCATATGGTATGTGAAGCAACCCACGGACACACGGAAGGATGAGCAAACTCCCCCAGCCTAATTGTCGCACCCTCGAATCCCCGGGGCTTTCGGCAAGGGTCGGGAACGCAGGAAAACAAGTGCGGGCGCGTTTGGCTTGCTAGTCGGCTCACACACGTCGAGGGTATGTAGCAACCCTGATAAATGAATATTTGAAATAAATTAAAACATATATATATTACAGTAGTAATACAGATAATGAGAATAGGATTAACCAGAAGAAGTAAAACAAAATTAAAATAACGCCTCTTATTAGGGCGTTAATTCAATAAGAAACGCCTCTATCAAAGGCGTGACTAAAGAAAGGACGCCCACACGTGCGGTCGTCAACTCTCACGACCAAATAGGCAAGTAAAAGAAACGCCCATATATGGGGCGTGTTTCAAAAACAAAGAACGCCCTTATCCAAGACGTTTCTTAAGAAACGACCTGAACTAGGTCGTCAATTAAAGAATCGACGCCCTTACCTAAGGCGTTAATTCAGTTCGTGAATCGTTCGACCCAGAAACTTATCCAGGGTAATGGATAAGTATTAGAAAGAGTTAAAAGGTGGTGAGGACTCTATTAGGGATATATTACTCCCAATAAAACTCTAGCCCTAATAGGACCCCCTAAATCCCTATAAATAATCTACTGCTCGAACCCTTCAACGCTATTTGGCGTTCGGAATCTGCAGGGTACGTGAAGAACATCAAGTTCTTCGATTTTTCTTCTTCCTTTCATTATGAACGTAGTATGTGAAGAACTAATGTTCTTCATCTATATCTCTTCTACAGGTTAAGGAGCCTTGTTTTCCTAGGAGAACCAGTAAGTTATTCTCCTCCTTTATCTTCGGTTAGGTTATTACGAAGCATAATACCTTCGTATTCTATCCTCTGTAGGTCGTCCATCTTCATCTAGGTTGCTGTGACTTTGTTGCTACAGAAGCTTCAGAACATTTAACAGAGCAGCATCTTCTTCTAGTTAAAATCCCTCACGTTCATCTTCAATCGACTATCAAGGTAGGATTTTCTCAAGTCACTGTAGCCCAAACTAAATTGATACAGTACAATAATTATCATGCATATACATGGTTTGGTTTACTATAGTTTCTGAACGAGTTTCTGTTAATTTCTTGAAAGAAACGTCCTTACCAAGGGCGTGACTATGAAATACACGCCCCAGACTAGGGCGCTACTTTTCAAGTCACGATCCTTCCCAGGTCGTCAATTTTCATATTTGACGCCCTGTACACAGGCGTTAATTTCATGTAAATCTTAAGAACTGATTATCCATGCAATTACATGAAATCAAAGCAATAATTGTTAACGATTAAAAGTCAATAAACATGAAACATCAAATCTGATATACTGCATGTGAATTCCTGCCAATTTTCCTGTCATGACTATATGATTGTTATCCTTGATTATCGTGCAAATCTTGCTAATTCCTGATATTTCTTGAATTCACGACCTAGACTAGGTCGTTTTCCCTGTGGTAACGCCCCATCACAGGGCGTGAATTAAAAATAAACGCCCCTTACTAGGGCGCGTATCTGTTAAAATCCTGGAATCTATATTCTGTGAAAATAAGAATTTAATGATTAACGCCCCTGCCAAAGGCGCGTTTTTGATTATTTCTGAAAATAAGTAAGTTCTGAAAAATATTGTAAATAAAAAGACGCCTGCTATAGTAGTCGTCAACTTCTGAAGAAACGCCCCTTCCGAAGGCGCGTTTTAGATAAATTATTGAATTATTGAAAATTCTGCATAACGGACCATATGTAAACGCCCTTCTGTTAGGCGTTAATTACTTGAGAAACGACTTGACCTAAGTCGTTATTTTACTGTAAACTGATTTTTCCTCTGATTTGCTAACCGATGGTTTTATATATCATAACATATATATATATCGGCACTATTCTCCACTCCGTGAGTATAGTCCCACTTTTCACGGTGTTTTATCGATCACACTCAACTCTCATTGACATACAAGCTCTCCTTTGGACATTCCGTTCCTTTGGACTAGCGAGTTAGTCATAGAGACCTCCGTAAGACTCCTCGTAGCCTTGGATTCCCTCAAGGCCGACTGAGCTGGTTGTACCTTAAAAACCCATTACACCATTGATGCCATGTCACTCTAAAGAAACATGGTATACCGGCCCTTATGATTATACAAAGAGTATATCATAAGAAATTCTTAATGGGATGATGATATCATGCCATGTCATGTCGTTCTTGTAAACCCCAATTCTATGATAAGAGTGAGGGTATCTTACTTTAATATACTGTTCATGTGGACCTCAATTCTATATAAAGAATGTCCATATTGATTTGTCATGGTACCTAAGTTAAGGGAACCATATTCTACCTAGTTTTATCGATATCGTGATTATACCGTTATTATCGCCATTCTATGTCCTTTGTCATATTTTGGACTCTATTCTATCAAAGTTGTCATACGTGTCTACAAGCTTGATTATTGAAATTCTATGTTGGCTATAAACAAGAGTGGATGTCAAAACACATGATAAATGCCTGCGCATATAGGGCCCGATCTGGTCCTGGGAGGAGCACCCGAAAGTACTTGTGCCCATGGGAGTTAAAATGATAAGGTATCTGGCATTATACCAAGTACTTGACTTGCTTGATTGGACATTCCACACACATCTTGTACTTGAATCGTACTTGACTTTACATGAAATGCGTGGCCCGAAAGAGGGTAATTTACTTGCTTGATGCATGATAGCCAAAGTTCTTGACATGACTCGATAATGGTATTTGCTTGAATATTTTGATTAACTTGTATCTTGTTGAAAGTTCATGATAAGTTCATCTTATTTCCTTGATATTACATTCTCTCTACCTTGTCGTTTTATGCGAGCATGCATAGCCTTATTGCATTCATAAAAATGTAATTACTTAAACCCCTTGCTAGTACTTGAGATATAATTTCCTACTGAGCGTTCGCTCATTCCGTTTGTCCCTTTGTACTTTTCAGGTAAGTCCGACGACGATGGAAGTCAATCGGATGGGAATGGTCAAGAGTGAAAGTGATAGAGCTTCTACAAGTGTCGTCTAGTCTTTTCCATAGTTTCTTGAGTCAAATATGTATTCTTTTCCTTTTTGTTAAACAGAGTATTGGATTTGTAATAGTCTATCCATTATGAAATAAAGGATTGGGTTATCTTGCTATTTTGCGCATCTCTGTCTTTGTGTCGAATACACGACCACTCTGATTGACATGATTGATATAGACACGTCGCGCATCTCCGGGTATCTTCCGCGCTCGGGGCGTGACAGTCTTTGTGGTATCAGAGCCTAAGGTATTCAATTCCTAGGAAACCCAAGTCCAAGGATAGGTTTCAAAACCTTTAACCAAGTGAGAATGGGTAGAACCAAGGGTTAAATGATCAATGAGTCCTTTATAAGATCATAGTGACATAATACTAACATAGCTATTGTAATTGTAGGATAATGGCTGCCGAACGTGCTCAATGGCGCAACATGCAGCGTACCCTTCAAGGGATGACCCAAGTGCTACAACAGGTAGCTCAAGGTGGTGCTCCACGAGCTGGAAGCTTACACCAAGCATTCAAGAATATGAATCCCCCGAAGTTCATGGGATCGACCGATCCAGACGATGCCGAGCATTGGGTTCGGGAGATTGAATGTATATTCCGTGTCATGCAATGCACGGATCAGGACAAAGTCTTATTAGCTACTTTCCAGTTAGAAAAGGATGCTAGATGCTGGTGGGAGTCGATCGAAGCTACTATAGACCCAACTCAAGTTACATGGGGAGAATTCGTTGAATATTTCAACGCCAAATATTTCTCTGATAGGGTCCAGGAAAAGAAGGCCGCCGAATTTGCCGCATTAAAGCAAAGATCTTTATCGGTGGCTGATTATGAAGCACAGTTCTCTAGACTGTCTAGATATGCTAAGCATTTAATTAGCACAGAAAAGATGAAAGCCCGTAGATTTCTTAATGGGCTTAGGCCCCACTATATTACTCAACTGGCGCCTATGGACATCCAAATTTATTCTGAAATAGTGCGCCGAGCTCAGTTGCTTGAAGATGCCACGGAACTATCTGATAGGATCCGTGGGAAAGACAAAAAGGAGCAAGTCACAAGTTCGGGTTCTTTTAAACCCAACTTTAAGAAGAGGCCCAATAATGGAGGTTCTTCCTCTCAAGATCAGAAGTTCAAGAAATCCAAGCCTTTCTCTATCACCACTACCCCTTCGAATACAGTCTGCAAGCATTGTGACAAGGCTGGTCACAAAAAAGAAGAATGCTGGAGGAAATTAGGAGCATGTCTCCGTTGTGGGAGTCGTGAACATCGGATTCCCGATTGTCCATTAATGAATGACCAAGACGGTGAGGGTAAACGCCCAGTGACAAGGAACGCGCGTCTTCATGCGATCCAAGAGACCGAACCAGAAGAAGAAGGCGGATTGGTGGAAGGTACATTAAAAATTTGTTCCAAATATGTACATGTCTTATTTGATACGGGTGCATCGCATTCCATTATTTCCAAGAAGTTTGCTGACCCATTACCTCTAGAACCAGAATGGATGAAGTTAATATTGTCTACTCCTCTCGGAAACGAGACGGATATCACACATCATTATCAAAACTGTGAGGTATTGGTTCGAGGAAAGGATTTTCCTATTGATCTTATCTGCTTAGATCTAAAAGAGTATGATGTTATACTAGGAGCAGATTGGTTATCCAAATACCAGGCAACGGTTGATTGCCGTGATAGCAAGATTGTTTTCAAGGAATTTCCGGAATTGACTTATACTAGTCCTAAGAGTCGAAGCAAATTCCCTCTTATTTCGGCTCTTCGAGCAAGCAAGCTCGTCAAGAAAGGATGTGCATCCTTCCTTACTTTTGTCACTATTAAAGAAGCTAAAGAAACCAAGATAGAGGACATTCAGGTAGTGCGAGAATTTCCCGACGTATTTCCGGAAGATTTGCCGGGATTACCCCCTCAAAGAGATGTAGCCTTCACCATTGACTTAGTCCCTGGTGCTGGTCCCGTTTCAAAGGCACCATATAGAATGTCCCCTGCTGAACTCAAGGAGTTGAAGGAGCAGTTGCTGGAACTAATCCGAAAAGGGTTTATTAGACCAAGTACTTCCCCGTGGGGAGCACCAGTCTTATTTGTAAAGAAGAAGGATGGATCCATGAGATTGTGTATCGACTATCGACAGTTGAATCATCTTACTATCAAGAACAAGTATCCACTGCCGAGAATCGATGAGTTATTTGATCAGATTTCAGGATCCAAATATTTTTCCAAGATTGATCTCAGGTCGGGATACCATCAATTAAGAATCAAGGACGATGACATTCATAAGACCGCATTCAGAAGCAGGTATGGCCATTACGAATTTGTTGTTATGCCTTTTGGACTAACAAATGCCCCTGCTGCCTTTATGCAGTTAATGAATAGCATATTCAGGCCTTACTTGGATCAATTCGTAGTAGTCTTCATTGATGATATATTGATATATTCCAAGACTAAGGAAGAACATGAAGAACATTTGAGGATTGCATTGCAAGTCTTGAGGACAAATCAATTATATGCTAAACTCAGCAAATGCGAGTTCTGGCTTGAAGAAGTGGCTTTTCTCGGACATGTCATATCCAAGGACGGTTTATCTGTAGATCCGTCAAAGGTTGAAGCTGTAAGAAACTGGGAAAGACCCACTAATGCAAGCGAGATCAGAAGTTTCTTAGGTCTTGCAGGCTATTATCGGCGATTCATCAAAGATTTCTCTAGGATCGCCGTGCCCCTTACAATGTTAACTCGTAAGGAGATCCGATATGAATGGAGTGAGGAATGTGAGAGAAGTTTTCAAACTCTCAAGGATCATCTCACCACAGCTCCGGTCTTAGCTCTACCGATAGAAGGAGAGAAATTCGAGGTCTACACTGATGCTTCTAGCATTGGCCTCGGATGTGTCCTAATGCAACAAGGAAAGGTCATAGCATACTCTTCACGTCAGCTGAAGAAGCATGAGGAAAATTACCCCGTCCATGACTTAGAACTGGCCGCGGTAGTATTTGCCTTAAAGATATGGAGACACTATCTCTATGGAGTACAGTTCACTGTATACTCCGATCACAAAAGTCTCAAATATCTATTTTCACAAAAGGAGCTGAACATGAGACAAAGACGCTGGCTAGAATATCTCAAAGACTTCGACTTCAATATACAATACCATCCCGGAAAGGGTAATTATGTTGCTGACGCCCTTAGTCGAAAGCCGAGAGCAATGATAGCAAATTGTATGATGCAAGAATGGAGGTTACTTGAACAATTCTCCGAGCTCAATATAAGCTTGGACACGGAATCCAAATTTGTCACACTATCTCATGTAAGCATACAGTCAGATTTGTTATCTGAAATACAAACACTTCAGGATGATGATCCTATGTTAGTAGAAATCAAAGGCAGATTAGAAGGACAATCTGATTTTCAACTAACTTCTGATGGAAGATTATCGTTCAAAGATAGAACTTGTATACCCGATTGTCCGGAATTAAAGAAGAAGATCTTAGATGAAGCTCACCGATCAAGGTACACTATTCATCCAGGATCAACCAAAATGTACCAAGATGTAAAAAGGAACTTTTGGTGGCCTAATATGAAAAGAGAAATAGCGGACTATGTATCACGCTGTCTCACATGCCAACAGGTCAAGGCGGAACACCAAAAGCCTGCGGGAAAACTACATCCTCTAGATATTCCTAAGTGGAAATGGGAGGATATTGGTATGGACTTCATCATGGGTTTGTCTAAATCTAAAGGAGGACATGATGGAATCTGGGTTATCATTGATCGATTGACTAAATCGGCACATTTCTTGCCAATCAAAAGCCGATGGTCAATTGATGTGCTAGCTGCACTATACATCAAAGAAATCGTCAGGATACATGGAATTCCTGTCTCAATCGTGTCTGATAGAGATCCCCGTTTTACTTCTCATTTTTGGAAGGGATTACAACATTCGTTGGGGACAAGGCTCAACTTTAGTACTGCTTTTCACCCGCAAACGGATGGTCAGACCGAGCGAACTAATCAAGTTGTTGAAGATATGCTGAGAGCATGCATTATTGACTTTGGAGGAAGCTGGCATGACCACTTACCTTTAGTTGAATTTGCATATAATAATAGCTACCAAGCTAGTATCCAAATGGCACCTTTCGAAGCCTTATACGGAAGGAGTTGCCGATCTCCCATATGTTGGAACGAAGTTGGAGAAAAACAACTGTTAGGTCCAGACATGGTAAGGGATACAACCGAGAAGATACAAGTAATCAGGGAAAGATTACAAGTTGCTCAGACCAGGCAAAAGGCTTATGCAGATACAAGAAGAAGAGATCTTGAATTCCAAATCGGAGATCATGTATTTCTCAAGATATCCCCTGGACGTGGCATACGAAGATTTGGTGTTAAGGGCAAGCTTACGCCAAGATTCATCGGACCATTTGAGGTACTCGAAAGAGTTGGCGAGGTTGCTTATCGCATCGCGTTGCCTCCTCAGTTGTCCGAGGTACACAATGTATTTCACATATCTATGTTGAAGAAGTATGTGCACGATCCATCTCATATTATTGAACATGGAGATCTGGTGATCCAGAAAGATCTCACATATGAACAGAAGCCTATGAAGATATTAGATCGAGCAATACGAGCTCTAAGGAATAAGGTTATTCCCATGCTCAAGGTGCAATGGAATAAGAATCCTGAACGCGAAGCGACATGGGAGACCGAAGAATCTATGAAGAAACGATTTCCCGAGTTATTCTAAGAGGTATATGTTCTACGCTCTCCACATGTATAATTATATATATTGAATTTGGGGACCAAATTCTTTTTAAGTGGGGGAGGGTGTAGCAACCCTGATAAATGAATATTTGAAATAAATTAAAACATATATATATTACAGTAGTAATACAGATAATGAGAATAGGATTAACCAGAAGAAGTAAAACAAAATTAAAATAATGCCTCTTATTAGGGCGTTAATTCAATAAGAAACGCCTCTATCAAAGGCGTGACTAAAGAAAGGACGCCCACACGTGCGGTCGTCAACTCTCACGACCAAATAGGCAAGTAAAAGAAACGCCCATATATGGGGCGTGTTTCAAAAACAAAGAACGCCCTTATCCAAGACGTTTCTTAAGAAACGACCTGAACTAGGTCGTCAATTAAAGAATCGACGCCCTTACCTAAGGCGTTAATTCAGTTCGTGAATCGTTCGACCCAGAAACTTATCCAGGGTAATGGATAAGTATTAGAAAGAGTTAAAAGGTGGTGAGGACTCTATTAGGGATATATTACTCCCAATAAAACTCTAGCCCTAATAGGACCCCCTAAATCCCTATAAATAATCTACTGCTCGAACCCTTCAACGCTATTTGGCGTTCGGAATCTGCAAGGTACGTGAAGAATATCAAGTTCTTCGATTTTTCTTCTTCCTTTCATTATGAACGTAGTATGTGAAGAACTAATGTTCTTCATCTATATCTCTTCTACCGGTTAAGGAGCCCTGTTTTCCTAGGAGAACCAGTAAGTTATTCTCCTCCTTTATCTTCGGTTAGGTTATTACGAAGCATAATACCTTCGTATTCTATCCTCTGTAGGTCGTCCATCTTCATCTAGGTTGCTGTGACTTTGTTGCTACAGAAGCTTCAGAACATTTAACAGAGCAGCATCTTCTTCTAGTTAAAATCCCTCACGTTCATCTTCAATCGACTATCAAGGTAGGATTTTCTCAAGTCACTGTAGCCCAAACTAAATTGATACAGTACAATAATTATCATGCATATACATGGTTTGGTTTACTATAGTTTCTGAACGAGTTTCTGTTAATTTCTTGAAAGAAACGTCCTTACCAAGGGCGTGACTATGAAATACACGCCCCAGACTAGGGCGCTACTTTTCAAGTCACGATCCTTCCCAGGTCGTCAATTTTCATATTTGACGCCCTGTACACAGGCGTTAATTTCATGTAAATCTTAAGAACTGATTATCCATGCAATTACATGAAATCAAAGCAATAATTGTTAACGATTAAAAGTCAATAAACATGAAACATCAAATCTGATATACTGCATGTGAATTCCTGCCAATTTTCCTGTCATGACTATATGATTGTTATCCTTGATTATCGTGCAAATCTTGCTAATTCCTGATATTTCTTGAATTCACGACCTAGACTAGGTCATTTTCCCTGTGGTAACGCCCCATCACAGGGCGTGAATTAAAAATAAACGCCCCTTACTAGGGCGCGTATCTGTTAAAATCCTGGAATCTATATTCTATGAAAATAAGAATTTAATGATTAACGCCCCTGCCAAAGGCGCGTTTTTGATTATTTCTGAAAATAAGTAAGTTCTGAAAAATATTGTAAATAAAAAGACGCCTGCTATAGTAGTCGTCAACTTCTGAAGAAACGCCCCTTCCGAAGGCGCGTTTTAGATAAATTATTGAATTATTGAAAATTCTGCATAACGGACCATATGTAAACGCCCTTTTGTTAGGCGTTAATTACTTGAGAAACGACTTGACCTAAGTCGTTATTTTACTGTAAACTGATTTTTCCTCTGATTTGCTAACCGATGGTTTTATATATCATAACATATATATATATCGGCACTATTCTCCACTCCGTGAGTATAGTCCCACTTTTCACGGTGTTTTATCGATCACACTCAACTCTCATTGACATACAAGCTCTCCTTTGGACATTCCGTTCCTTTGGACTAGCGAGTTAGTCATAGAGACCTCCGTAAGACTCCTCGTAGCCTTGGATTCCCTCAAGGCCGACTGAGCTGGTTGTACCTTAAAAACCCATTACACCATTGATGCCATGTCACTCTAAAGAAACATGGTATACCGGCCCTTATGATTATACAAAGAGTATATCATAAGAAATTCTTAATGGGATGATGATATCATGCCATGTCATGTCGTTCTTGTAAACCCCAATTCTATGATAAGAGTGAGGGTATCTTACTTTAATATACTGTTCATGTGGACCTCAATTCTATATAAGGAATGTCCTTATTGATTTGTCATGGTACCTAAGTTAAGGGAACCATATTCTACCTAGTTTTATCGATATCGTGATTATACCGTTATTATCGCCATTCTATGTCCTTTGTCATATTTTGGACTCTATTCTATCAAAGTTGTCATACGTGTCTACAAGCTTGATTATTGAAATTCTATGTTGGCTATAAACAAGAGTGGATGTCAAAACACATGATAAATGCCTGCGCATATAGGGCCCGATCTGGTCCTGGGAGGAGCACCCGAAAGTACTTGTGCCCATGGGAGTTAAAATGATAAGGTATCTGGCATTATACCGAGTACTTGACTTGCTTGATTGGACATTCCACACACATCTTGTACTTGAATCGTACTTGACTTTACATGAAATGCGTGGCCCGAAAGAGGGTAATTTACTTGCTTGATGCATGATAGCCAAAGTTCTTGACATGACTCGATAATGGTATTTGCTTGAATATTTTGATTAACTTGTATCTTGTTGAAAGTTCATGATAAGTTCATCTTATTTCCTTGATATTACATTCTCTCTACCTTGTCGTTTTATGCGAGCATGCATAGCCTTATTGCATTCATAAAAATGTAATTACTTAAACCCCTTGCTAGTACTTGAGATATAATTTCCTACTGAGCGTTCGCTCATTCCGTTTGTCCCTTTGTACTTTTCAGGTAAGTCCGACGACGATGGAAGTCAATCGGATGGGAATGGTCAAGAGTGAAAGTGATAGAGCTTCTACAAGTGTCGTCTAGTCTTTTCCATAGTTTCTTGAGTCAAATATGTATTCTTTTCCTTTTTGTTAAACAGAGTATTGGATTTGTAATAGTCTATCCATTATGAAATAAAGGATTGGGTTATCTTGCTATTTTGCGCATCTCTGTCTTTGTGTCGAATACACGACCACTCTGATTGACATGATTGATATAGACACGTCGCGCATCTCCGGGTATCTTCCGCGCTCGGGGCGTGACAGGGTATGTCTCACGTACTCCCCTCACGCGGTGTTTAGCCGTCTCACACCAAGTCCATCCCCGCCGCATGTAAGATGACTATGCCAACGGCAAATACGCCTGCATCCCAGGTCCTCCCGTGTACGTCAACTTACGTCAACTCACGACGGTCACGAAGGGCACTTTATAATGCCGTGTCGGCCCTGACACGGAACCGCGTTCCCACCGTTCACCTCCCAATCGACCGTCGGCCCCTCAGATTGACAAATCAAGTCTAGTCGGACCTCTGGCCCGAGAATCATAGTTCCGGGGCCGACCTCGACTCTCCAGCATGACAACACTTGCCACCCGAGACCCGGACCCGACCGCTCACCTCGAGCCGCGTCTGATCTCCGCCAGACACCAGTCCGTGTCCGCTCTGGCCACCAAGGCAGTCGACCCAAACCAACTCCTCTGTAAAGAGTCCCTGTAGAACACGCGGATATCCGCTTTATCATGCAATGACTCGGGGACCGACCCACGTGTTGGAATTATCCCGCGGCTTGCTCCAGTTGTACGTTGGCCCATTAAGGCCCGCTTGTAAAGCCCATGTGGCTCATCATAAAGCAAGTAAAAATACATGTGCCCGCATTCGGGCCCCCAGCTTCCTACCTACATCACTCGGCATCCGTGCCCAACACCCTAACCCCATTAAACAACCCTAGGTCCAACGCGCACCCCTAGCTGCTGAATGCCCCCTAGACCTCTACCCACGGCTTCAGACACATATACAGACTTCTCTTCAGCATGGAACGAAGGTATTCGGATTCAATCCGATGTAAATAAACACCGGTTGCTTGCGGCCGGTGGGGAAAGACGTCCAGTACATGATTCCCGCAATCGCCTACGCACTCGCACCCATGGAACCTCTTCTCTCCACGTGTCGCCCGATCGCTCGAGCCCATGTGCCGCGCCCTGGTGGTGCTTCCCCAGTCAAACCTTGGTTCCATGAGTGATCATCGAGAGATCAACTGGCAGGCCCGCACCTTGTCTGGTTAACTCTTATCCCGACATTTTCGTGTCAGTCAACACTTTTAGATTTTCGTAAAAAGGAGAGTGCCCGGTACTGTCGTGAGAGGCATGCAACCGCAAGGAGGATACCCGAGATATATCAAACTCCCGTATCTTCCTTCCTCGTTGTATCCCTTCCCGCACCCCGGTTAACCAGCAAAAAAAAAACACCCGCAACAGAGAGGATGGCACGCCCTGTGGGACGTCTCCCGCCTTCCTTCTTTTTGCTGAAGAAAAGTCTGTGCCAGCCCTGAAGCCCGGTGCCCTTTCCCTGTCCTTGCAGGAGAGGTAGTGGAGGGTACTCGTGCGCGCTTCCGCTAGCAGCTTCCGGTTCGCGCTCCGATCGTTGGACCGCTCTCGGCTGCTGTCAGCTACCGTCGCCTCCACAGCACTCAACACTCCAGCAACCATGGCGGCCGTCACCTACGGCCCCAACGTCATTGCCATCCATGCCCTGGGGGGCTACTTGGCGACGCCGATCGCTTTCGGCAGCTTCGCCCCGGTCATCGGATCGCCCTACTTCTTGGGTGTGATCCCTATGGCTGTTCCTCAGCCGACTCCAGTTTCTCCATTGCCTCCCGTGGCCAATACGCCACGCGCACCTCCAGCACCGGTGTCCCACCTAAGCGCCAGGCATCGGACCGTCACCACCGGCCCCTTTAGGGCTCTCAGACCAACGCCGGCCCGGGTAAGCGTTAGCTCCCAGGGCCAGCCTCATCCGATCTCCAACACGGGCCCCGCACCCCAGATTTCGGTCACTATTGCAGCATCCTCCTCGGTTCCTCAACCCCGAGCCACAGCCAAGCCGACACCCAATATGGGCTCCCTGCCCCGGGTCCACGGCGCCTCAGCATATTCCTCAGGTCCTCAACCCCGAGCCGCAGCCAAGCCGGCACCCGATACGGACTCCCTGCCCCAGGTCCACGGCTTCCTGACATCCCCCCTGGGTCCTCAACCCCGAGCTCCAGTCAAGCTGGTACCCAACACGGGTTCCCTGCCCTGAGTCCACGGCGCTCCAGCATCCTCCTCGGGTCTCCAACCCTGAGCCCCAGCGAAGCCGGCACCCGACACGGGCTTTCAGCCCCGAGTCTACAGCTCCCCAGCATTTACATCGGGTTTCCAACCTCGAATCCCGACACGGCCAACACTCGACACGGGCTCACAGCCTCGAGTTCGCGGCTCCCCAGTATCACACCCGGGACCCTGGTCCCGGGCTCCAGTTGAGCCGGCTCTCCCCATGGGTCATCGACCTAGGGGGCGACGTTCCTCAGCACCTTTCTCAGGCATCCCGACCTGAGCCCAGACTATGTCGACACCTACCGCGGGTCCTCGACCCAGGGGCATCGGCACCTCAGCACTGCCAACGACGTCGCCTTCCGGTGCAAGAGTGCCATCTCGAGCATCAGCAACACTGCTATCGGCGCAGGCGAAGCCTTATACCCGAGTCGCCCAACCACCAACTCTCGGCACGGGTTACTTACCCCGGGGGCCAATCCCAGCACTTCAGACCGACAGCTTCATGCTGTCGGTCGCTCCAGGCCGGGTCTTCTCGGTCTACCATCTTGGGGCGGAGTCTTCTTCAACTCCTCAGAAGAAGCGTCACCATGGCCGCAGGAGCAGACTGCTCGCTACTGCAACCAGCAATTCCGGCAAGACGGTCCTTGTCGGTGACTTACGGATCCATCTTGACGGGGGTGAACCAATCATACCCCAGGAACGGACCGTTCCCACCGTCCTCACCTCCAATCCTTTTGACCTCTTGCGTCAAACACGAGAGGACGGGGCAAAGCTCAAAAGAGCGGGTCCCTCGGTGATAGCCCGGGGGCACCCACCGTAGCCAGACACGCGGCCTCCCAAGACAACTCATCCGAAAGACGGCGACAAGGGAGATCAACAACATGACCTGAGAAGAATCTGGGTCACCCCAGAAGAAGCTCAAGCTGTTCGAAGGGCGCGTATCACAAACCCGCTCCGAGCACTCAGACGCGGCATCAGACGGGATGCGGCTGGCTTCACAGTAGCATCGTCTGACGACGCCCAATCGTGCAATGTCCCCTGCACAAGTAAGCGGAGGCAAAGGAGAGCCCGTCCCCGGGCCTTCCAGAGTCCTGTCCAGGGTTCCCTTCCGGTTGACATCAGGAGCGAGCCCCCTCCGCAACGCATCTCGGTCTTTGACAGACTAGGGACACCTATCCGCCCCGAGCGGCACACACGCGGGAAACGGACGGCCCGGTTCATCAATAATGCAGTCCGAGTGTTCACGTGCTACACCACCGGACACCAGCCAGACACCCAGTCTGATGACTTGAACCAGCCTCTGTCCCACTTCCGGAGGCCATGCCACCAGGCTCCGCCGCCTCCTCGAATAGGTCACATCGGCACTTCTGTCGGACCGTAAGCGTCGGAACACGCAGAAGAGGCCCCGGTGGAAGACCGTGACCTTCCTATCAACACAGAGCCGGTCAACAACGACCCTGAAGGAGAACCAACATCTGAAGGCCCTCCTGTAGGACCTCCTCCAGGAGCGAGACCTTCATCTGCAGCAACCTGCTAGGCCCCAGGCCAAAGCACCGGTACCCCCGGTGGCTAGCGATGCTGCCAACACCTCATCGGTGATTACCCGAACCCCGTTGGCAACTGGGTTCGGCACGCCCCCGACTGAGGCTCAACCACGAGCCTCCAACACGCCAGTGCCAGAGAATCTGTTGGCGCAGCGCCAGATGATCGAGCGCATTGTCGAGACGAAGCTCGCCCAGTATGGTGAAGGGGCAGTCATGGTAGATCTTTACAGTGTACCTTACCCGCTCCACCACCAGCTAAAAAAGCTTCCCCCAGAGTACTCCAAGCCTCCGAAGCTGCAAAAGTTTGATTGGCAGGGGTCGCCGCATGAACACTTGGCCTACTATGTCACGACCATGGGTGAGCTCGCGTTGGACGAATCATATCTCTTCTGCTACTTGCCACTTCACTCACGGAAACGGCCTTCCAATGGTACTCCCATCTGAAGCCCAACTCAGTCGTCGAATGGGAGGATCTCCAGAAGAAGTTCCTCAACCGCTTCTAAACGACCGAGCGAAAGGTCTCCCTAGCCGAACTCTATTCCCTTCGGCAGAAAAAGGGAGACGGCGCCCTCGACTTCATCAAAAAATGGCGTGACCTTAACATGAGGTGTGTCAATCCACCCGCTCAAGAGGACGCCATCACCATACGTCGTCGAGGTCTGGCGGCCGAAGTCAGCGAAAAGCTTCTCGGCACCAATATCAAAGGCTTCGACCAACTCAACTCGACAGTCACCGAAATAGAGATGTTCTTCACCGATAACCTGAGCTACACTGCAGCAAAGGGTAAACAAGCGCGAGAACGCTAGTCCAGTAAGGAGGTGAATATCATAGAGTTCACCCCTGCCGCCAAGGCTAGTAAAGGGGCTGAATCCAGTGGCTCTGACAAAAAGCCAGCGGATAAGCTGGCTGCTCCCTCCTTCTCGGAGCGTATGAAGACACCCTTCTCCTTCAAGAAGGAACACACGATGATGCTCTTCGACCTCTACATGGCCCAGAAGATCGTCGAACTGCTCAAAATCCGCAAGCCGGATGAGGCCCTGAAGACTGACGATCCCAGTTATTGCCTGTACCATCGCATGCTGGGCCACTCAATTGAAGATTGTTACGTCTTCAAGACGCAGGCGCAGAAGCTGATCCGAGACGGTCCCGTCAAAATGAAGAGCGGCCTCGTCGATCCCCCGCAACCACACACGTGGGCCAGGCCAGCTAAGGCTGCTCGCGTGGCTCACCCCGCAGCCAATGTCATCCACATGATGGCCGCATTCTCTCTCTGTGACAACGAGTAGGAGGAGCCCAGGGCCAATCGAAGGGAACGTTCGATCTGGTACCCAGGGTGGAGGCCTTGGCACGATCGGAGACCTCTCTCCTTCCCCAGGGAGAGAACCCAGCGACTCTTCGATATCCTCATCGAGGGGGGGAAAATCATGCCCCGCGACTCACCTGTCAACTACACCCATTGGGATCGTAGTCACCCCCAATACTGCCCCTTCCACGCCAGAATCGGCCACCCAATCGAGTCCTACGAGGAAGTTCAACTCCTCATCCAGGAACAGATCCGATGGGAGCAGATCGATGCGGAAGGAAACTCCATGTCACTTGTTAGGCTTCGACAAGCTATCGAAGAGACCCTGAGCATCGCTAGGGATGCACCAGAGCGGTCGGACTCTCCTCAAGAAAATGGGCACGGGCTGCCTTACCAGTATCCTCCAGAATGGCTCGAGTTTCGGACGGACAACCAAGAGGCGCTCGAGCGATTACGGATGTGTAGAGAGCGGGATGCCAGTCAAGAGACGGAGATGACCAACTTCTCGATCAACGTCATCCATTCCCCTGCTCCTTCGGCCCTTTCGGGCTCCCAGATGTCGGCACCTAGTGTTGAGTACGGACTGAATAGATCTAGAGGGGGGGTGAATAGATCTTTCCCCCTTTTTCAGATTTAATATCTATTGGCTAAGTGAGTTGCAGGTGATTAACGAATTACAGAATTGATGTTGATATCAGTGAAGAAAACAAACACATAGAAAAGCACATACACTCATGAGCAAACCACAAGATATGATTTTTAAGGTGGTTCAGTCTCTTCCCGAGACATACATCCACCCCTTGCTTAACTCAAGCAAGGCTTCACTAATGAGAACCTCTGATCTCAATCAAAACACAAGACACTGCTGTCACACAGCTTGTTCCTGCTGACACACAGCTTGTACCAGCTGACACACAGCTTGAATCCGCTGCCTCACAGCTTGACACTTGGTGTAAGGATGAATAGAAATGATGTGAAGGTGGGATGATGCAACAGGATTGAATATGGACTTTTGTAACAAAGTAAAGAATTCAGCCTGGGACTTAATCACATAAATAACAAGACTAGACTCCCTGTAGAGCTTCCAATCGGATGCCTTCAGCTGCTTTGTTGCTGGAGGTCGCACAGCTTGAAGCCCAGTCTTTCTTCTGCAGCAAATGAGAATGCCTTCAGTCTTCTGCAGATATCTGATTGATGGTGAGCTACTTCGTCCTGTGATGTAGGTGTGTTTCTTAGCTTCGGTTCTATGCTCCCATTGTGTGCTTGCCTTCGCGATCCGTGGCCTTCTACTTTTATGCAGATTCTTTTCCAAGTCTGAAGCTTTTCCCGCTCAAAATTCAGATCGCGCATCAATCTGCTAAAAAGCAGGGAGAAGGTTAAATCCGATCACTACAATAAGTTTGACCACTTCTAAGCACGATTCTCTCCTAGATTCCCGTGCGGAATCTCATCATTTGAACTGCCCAACAACCTGCAACAACAATCTGCAGATTTTAAGAAACCAAAACGGAATTCGGTTACAGTTCGGTTCTGGACGCTATAACGCCCGTGGTCGACCATGACACTGTCCCTGGTCGACAACAAGCAGTGTCCTGATGGCGGTTCCATTCTGGCTGACACTCGCGTCCCCCGTGGTCGACCACAGCCTTGTCGCTGGTCGACAAGGGGCGAATTACAGATGGCCGTCAGTTCTGTCTGATGTTCTGGCTGTTCTGTGGTCGACCAGAAGTGGGGCTTTGGTCGACAGCCAAGGCACATGCAGAAGACGGATGACTTGAAACGTTTCTGGCTGGGTTCGTTGGTCGACCATAACCACTTCCCTGGTCGACAAGCGGCCTTTGACACTTCTTCTGATTTGTTGATTCCACTTGGATTTCAGTGGACCTGAAATTACTTAACTTATCAGAAATAAATTGAACTATCAGATTTATATTGAGTTGATCAGAAACATTGTTTGTCATCATCAAATAGTCATGAGTCCAATACTTTGAAGGAACAATCAAACCACTTGTATTTATTATGAAACAATATAGAACTTGATTAATCAAACATATCCTATTGTCATCATCAAAACCAAGGGATGCACAACATTCTCCCCCTTTTTGATGATGACAACCATGAGTCATTGTGACAAACAACAGACTATAAACTTCATTTGATATTGCATTCAAGGCTATCATAGCACAGATTTCATTCAGACAATTCGTTTGATGTGCCTTTCAAAAACTATAGCACTACTTACATGAGAGACTCAAAAAAGAATTAAGACACTAAGGACACGTAGACAAAGTAAACTTGACAATCTAGACTCACATCTAGACACACAACTAGACACACAATGACACATAAAGTCCTATCTCCCCCTTTGTCAACAGCAAAAAGAAGATCATTTGAACAATCCCTCTGAGGAGGATGAGGAGGTCTCTGGCTTCACGTTCTCTGCCATGCGATCCAGCTTGTCAACAATGTGGGCATAAGAGAGCCTGAGCTTCTGGATCTCGGAGATAGTAGCATTGTGATACTTTTCATTCTGCTTGGTGGTGAACTCTATGCGGTTTCCCATTTCTTCTGACACTTGACCTAAGGTGCCAACTAGTCTGTTGAACCGAGAACTAGCATGGTCAGTGTATTCATTTTGCTTGATGAACCTGGCCTCCATCTGTTGTTCCAGCCTTTGGACTTTCTGCTCCAGGCGCCCGGTGGCAGCATTCATATTCTCTTGAAAGGAATGGAATTGGGTGGTGAGAGAGGACAACTGAGATGCTATCTGGAGAAGCACTCCGTGAGACTCAGTGTTGGATGTGAAGGATGGTGGTGGAGCAAAAGTAGAAGGAGTGGAGGTAGGTGGAACTTGGGTAGGTGGAACAGAATGAGATGGAACTTGGGTAGGTGGAACAGAAGTAGATTGAGCATGAGTGGCAGCAATGCTTGGATGCCAGGGCACTATAGAAAGGGAAGCTGAAGGATGGGCAGTAGTGGTGGTAGTAGGGGTAGCTTGAGGCACCACAGGTGGAGGTGTGACAGTAGGACTAACTTGTATAGGTGTATGTGGTGGAGAAGAGGGTGGCAATGGAGCCGTGGATTTGCCCTTGGATGGTAGAGTGCGCTGAATTTGGTCTCCTACCTTCTTAAACCCCAAAAATGTGGTCACGAAGTGAAAGTTGTAGATGTGCCATTTGGAAATTACAATGCGCGGAGCATGGGGAAATGGTATTTTTGCTGCTTCCAGAATGGCAGATATGTGGGCAGCAAATGGAAGAGAATTCTGGGGATAATGTAGGATGTTTTGGAAGGTGTTTAGGAGGAGCGTGATGAGGCGAATGGGTTGACAAGTGATGAGGCCATGGAGCAAAAATAGATGGAGGCGACTTACTTGATCTCTGGCGCCTCCTCTTGGTTGGATAATGGTGGTAAGAATGTGATGAAGCAATCTATGAAGAGGAGGGAAGGTGTTGGCATTCAGATACTTAGGGAGAACCTCAGGAGCTGGCTGGCCAGTGACGACGGTGTATGCAGCTCGGAAGTCAAAATCCTCAGGATTGAAGACGGCGCCATGTCTGGGAATCTTCAACGCTTTGTGGAGCAGTTTGACGTCGAGGCGGATGACGATGCCGTGAACTACGGTGTAGACCTGACCATCCACTATTTGCAAGTTGTGGTAGAATTCTTGCACAAGCTGAGGCGAATACTGAGTATGTGCCGAGACAAACGCTGTCCACTCTTGAGCTTCAAAAATTGGCAGTAGTTCTGGGAACATCTCCATCAGCTTCTCATCAGAGAAATCAACAATCCTTGGTGGCAGAACGGTCCGTGGCTTGAGAACTCCTGACACTGGATGGACGATGGGTTCTTCTGAAGCTGGTACCTTCCTGCCTGAGTCAGCCGCCTCAGCCGTGGTCGACTTTTGAGGGGCCGATGGCGGACCCTGCGCAGCCCTTGGCTTGGAACGCTTGGACGGCGTCGAGGATTCAGCAGGGGCCTTCTCTCGTGTTCTCTTGGTAGACCGCGGAGCGTGCTTTGGAGACATGGTGGAGGGATGCGAGAGAAAAGCGAGAGAGAACGGGAGAGGAAGAATGCGAATGAAGTACAGGGCGGTGGATGAGAAAAAATAGGGACCCAGCCGTGGCAATTTATAGGATAGGGCAGTAGGGCTGGGTCTTAAAAGAACTGGGACAGTGAACCATCACGATGCTGAAAACGAGCGGTCAGGATTTAATCAGCATTACTCAACTTTTTGGAAGGTATTAAAGTGTACGCCCTTTCTTTAACAGAACACTTATGGAACCTTTCCACCCTTATGCAAAGACCACCTTGTGACCAAATAGAGTGGGTATAGTGGTTCAATGAATTTGAAAGTATTGCACCAATAAATTGACTCCCCATATCCAATTTCTTTCACATGGCTCCTTGAACTTATAATATATTTCAAGAGATAATTGGACTAACTATGCTAGCTGAAGAGTGTTTTTAAACTTGTATTTGCATGCATGCTTTAGGTCAACCATTTTCTCTGCCTTTGTGATGCTTTAAATTTTTCTTTTTGAATCATTTGAGAGCTGTGGTCAGGTTGATCACATGCTTTTCTACACGAGGAGACACGCTTTGTACACGCCAGAAACCCCGGCTACTTAGCATGCCTAACCATTCCACAAATGACTGGGACACACCTTTTATCCGTGAGGATATACGTTTATCAGACGCCAATATCCCCAGTTACTCAGTATGCCCAATCAATATCAGCAGAGTTAGATTGGATCTTCATGACACACTGGTCTCCCATCTATTTTTCAGCTAATTTTTTTTTTCTTTGAGATGGAGAACAGTAGTTTCTCAGACCTCAATCCATTGCTCTACCATGAAGGCAGAATTATGGCGTATTCCATGTACATACATGTTAAATTTAAGTTTATTTTTACTGTTCAGCACAAACACAGGTAGAGAAACAGTCTCATTACTAAAAATCATAAGTCCTCAAAATCTTGTGACAGAGTCATAGTTATGGTTTGAATTTATTGCAGTAGTACAGTTCAAATTCTCATTACTACACTCAACCTCTACTCTTAATGATTACCTTGGTGATTTTATTGAAGGATATGGTTAGGTTTTTCAATGTTTTATCAAGGAATGAGTTTACACTTTTTCTCCCCCTCAATTTATGAGTCCTTGCTGAAGATAAAAAATGTTGGCCATGAAGAGATATAGAGACACAAGGGATGAGAAGTATGGATAAGGATGAATGAGTGAAGAAACTGAGCACAAAAGTTCACTTAGATCAGAGGATTTCCTAGCAGAGCCAGTAGCCTTTTTAGATCCATTTTCCCTTGTTCAGATCCTCTGTCGACCATAGAGTTGCCTTTGGTCGACCTCTGTGCTGTCACAGAACCAACTATTTCCTGTCCTGATGCCTTGGTCGACCAGCGCCTTGCCTGTGGTCGACAACTGCGAAGTCACAGAACCAACTATTTCCTGTCCTGATGCCTTGGTCGACCAGCGCCTTGTCTGTGGTCGACCACAAGAGATGAGCCGTAGAGAACCAGTATTCTGTAGAACTTGCTGAAGTAGCACCCGACACTAGACTTCCAAACTCAAAAACTTGACCAGTACTAGAGACCTAGTTGACATAACTTAGACAGAAATGACAGAATCTATGCAGTGTACACATGAATATGATTATTTCAAGAATTTTCAGGAGAAATTCTACAAATTCCTAACTCCCTTCTTAGAGTTGAAAATCTGTCATTGTTAAGGGGTTTTGTGAAAATGTCTGCCAGTTGTTTTTCAGTTTCTACAAAATGAAGCATGAAATTTCCTTTGGAGACCTCATCTCTTAGAAAGTGATGACGGATCTCAATGTGTTTTGTCCTAGAGTGTTGAATGGGGTTTTTAGACAAATTAATAGCACTAGTGTTGTCACAGAAAATAGGTGCACATCCAAGATCTACATTGTAGTCTTGGAGTTGATGTTTTATCCACAAAACCTGTGTACCACAGCTCCCTACTGCGACATACTCAGCCTCAGCAGTGGAGAGTGCCACAGAATGCTGTTTTTTAGAAGCCCATGATATTAAACATCCACCTAATATTTGACAATAACCACTAGTACTCTTCCTATCAATTTTGCAACCAGCATAATCAGCATCTGAATATGAAATCAAATCTAGTTTGCAGTAAGTAGGATACCATAAACCCAATTCTTGGGTGCCGGCAATGTATCGAAGGATACGCTTGACAGCCCCTAAATGTGATTCTCTAGGGCTAGACTGATATCTAGCACACATGCATACACTAAACTGAATATCTGGCCTTGAAGCAGTTAAATATAGCAGGGACCCGATCATACCTCTGTATTTCTTGGCATCTACCATGTTACCTTTTACATCAGTTTCCAATGTTGCATTTGTACCCATGGGTGACTCAATTGGTTTGCAGCTTTCCATGCCAAATTTTTTCAGCATCTCCTTTATGTACTTGGATTGATTTATGAAGTATCCTTCTCTACATTGTACGATCTGCAATCCAAGAAAAAACTGTAAATCACCCATTAAACTCATTTCAAACTCATTGGTCATTAAGTTTGCAAATTCAGTACATAAAGAAGCTTCGGTAGATCCAAATACAATATCATCCACATAGATTTGTACAATTAGTATATGCTTACCTTGGGTCTTGGAAAACAATGTTTGATCAATTTTACCTCTTATGTATCCCTTCTTGGTGAGGAAGGAGCTCAACCTTTCATACCAAGCCCGTGGAGCCTGCTTTAATCCATACAAAGCTTTATGCAATTTGAAAACATGATTAGCAAGTTCATCATTTTCAAAACCAGGGGGTTGTTCCACATAGACTTCTTCTTTTATTATTCCATTTAGAAATGCACTTTTTACATCCATTTGTTGTAGTTTGATTCCATGAGATGCTGCAAAGGCTAACAATATCCTGATGGCTTCTAATCTAGCAACTGGAGCATATGATTCTTCAAAATCAACCCCAAATTCCTGGTTGTACCCTTTAGCCACCAGCCGAGCCTTGTTTCTCATTACAACCCCTTCTTCACTTAGCTTGTTTTTATAGACCCATTTGGTTCCAATCACGGGGTGAGATGAAGGTCTAGGGACAAGACTCCACACCTGATTTCTTTCAAATTGATTTAGTTCTTCATGCATAGCATTTATCCATGAGTCATATTTTAATGCTTCCTCTACTGATTTGGGCTCTATTTGGGACACAAGTGCAAGTTGATCTAGTTCATTGATTTCTTTTAATTGAGATCTAGTCTTCCTAGGATCATGAATTCCACCAATAATGTTTTCTATGGGATGATCTCTAAGAAGTCTTAAGTTTTCAAGATTGTTACCTGAGTTGACCTCTCCTTCGGTTTGATCATTGGAATTACCTTGATTGCTTTCTTGATTCTGTGCTTCTTCATTCTCCATCTGTTCTTCTTTGTCATTCAGAAATTCTCCATCTTCTTCTTCCTTGCAAACCTGTTCATTTTTGCCAAAATCATTGATTTCATCAAATGAAATATGAGGGGATTCTTCAACAACTTGATCTTTGGTGTTAAAGACCCTATAGGCTCTTGATCGGTCCGAATAGCCCAAGAATATTCCTGGATCACTCTTCGGTTCAAATTTGTCCAAGGCCCTTTTATCATTGTTATGGATAAAGCATTTTGACCCGAAAATTCTAAAATGAGCTAGGGATGGTTTCTTACCTTTGAACATTTCATATGGTGTATTTTCACTAGCCGGTCTTACCATTGCTCGGTTTACAATGTAACATGCTGTGTTGACTGCCTCTGCCCAAAATCTCCTTGGAAGTTTAGCTTCAACCAGCATGGTTCTAGCCATCTCGACAAGAGTGCGGTTCCTTCTCTCCACAACTCCATTTTGTTCTGGAGTCCTTGGTGAGGAAAATCTGTGGGTTATGCCCTTGTTTCGGCAGAATAAGTCAAAGTCAGAATTTTCAAACTCTCCCCCATGGTCAGATATGATTGTACACACTTTGAACTTGCCATCCTGCTTCATTCTTTTGTAGAATTCCTGAAACTCAGAAAAAGCATCACTTTTATGAGATAGAAATATTACCCATGTGAATCTAGAGAAATCATCAACTAGTACATAACCGTACCTCTTACCACTAAGACTAGCAGTTCTTGTTGGGCCAAAAAGGTCCATGTGCACAAGTTCTAGTGGTCTAGAAGATTGACTTTCAGTTCTACCTTTGAATGATTTTCTTGTTTGCTTACCTTGGGTACATGATTCACATACTTTGACATTTTGAGCAAACGAAATTTCAGGCAAACCAAGAACCATCTTATTCTTCACAAGTTTATGCAACACCCTATAGCTAACATGCCCTAGCCTTCGGTGCCACAGCCAGGTCAGGTCCTCTTTCTTGGCGGTTAGGCACAGGTTGGAGTGGGCTGGATCATCCAAGTCTATTATGTAGACATTGTTTACTCTCTGGCCCATAAACTTGACTGTTTCTGAATTTGGTTCAATAATCTTGCAGATCTTGGAGTCAAATATTACTTTATGGCCTTTGTCGCAAAGCTGACTGATGCTCAGCAAATTATATTCCAGTCCATCTACCAGCAGTACATTTTCAATACAGTTAGAGGAGTTCTTACCTATTTTACCTGTCCCAATGATCTTACCTTTGTTATTTCCTCCAAAGGTCACATAGCCTCCATCTTTTGAGCTTAATTGGAAGAACTTGGTCTTGTCTCCCGTCATGTGTCTTGAGCAACCACTATCTAAGTACCACTTATTGTGCATGGCTGCCAGACATTCCTGCATCATGAATTACACAGAAATTTTTGGACCCCAATGATACCCGGGTCCAAGATACCTTGTAAAATTATGAAATTGCTGTAACAATCCTTTGGGAACCCAGATTTTGTTAGAGCATTTTAATTTTTCGTTTCTGAACTTGTTCAGATTGGGTGGCTTTTGTTCTAATGTTTCTTTAATCTGAATCCACCTTTTTGATTTCCAATTTTCATTTTGTTTCACCTGAGAAAATCTGTGGTTTCTGTTTGCGTGTCTGGTCATGGTCGACATCTGGTGTGTCTGTGGTCGACCATCGCTTTTCCAGAAGCTAGCGCTTGTTCTGGCAGTTCCTCTGGTCGACATCTGGTATGCCTGTGGTCGACCACTGCTTCTCCAGACGCGAGCGCCTGTTCTGGCAGATCCTCTGGTCGACAGAGGAGGGGTCGGTTGTCGACCAGCCTGTCTCCAGACACCTTGTTTTTCAGATTTATGTCTTTTAACTTGATTTAGTGCTTGGTTTGTTTGGTTATTTCTGTGAATTTGAGTTTCTTGTCTATTATTTTTAAGCTTATGTTGATTGACTGTTTTCTCTTTAATGTTTCTCTCTTCCTTGGTGACATTATTCCTTTTGGAGGAGCATTCAGCTACATCCTCTTGTTTGTTTTGATATAGATTGATTAGGGGCCCTTTTCCTTTTAAGTCAGCAGTCCCAGTTATGGTTTTTGTTTGGAATTCCTTTTTAGCCGTAGGATTGTATCCTAACCCTTCTTTTTGAAAGTTTACTTTTATTCCCAAGACAGCATTTAAGTTTTCTTGACCTTTAGTCATTTTTTCCAAGGTTTCCTGTTTGTTTTTCAGTTCACTCTGGATTCTTTCTATTTCTTCCAGAAGTTTACAGTTTTCCTCCTTGAGTGAGTTGTTTCTTTCTTGAGTTTCCTTAGTTTGTTGTTCACTTTCTTGAGTCTTTAATTTTACCTCATCAATTGTGTTTTTCAGTGACTCATTTTCTTCTAACAGCCCTTTGACAGTTTCTTCATCTGTCTCGTATCGTTTCAGCTTATTTTTCAAGGTGGTGATTTCTAATTCTAGTTCAGTTCTGTTGACAAATGGGATGCTGTCATTGTTGACCTGATTAAGTTTTTTCTTCAAACTCTTATTTTCCTTTCTAATTCTTTCATATGCATCAAGTAAGTCTGAGTAGACTTCTTCCCAATCTGAGCTAGAAAAATCTTGAAAAGGGGAGGTTACCTCAAGATCGTTGCTGTCTCCTTTGGCCATTAAACATGTGTTTCCTTCTTCTTCTTCGGAGGTTGTTTCCTCTTCGCTGCTTTCCTCTTCCTCGCTCCATGTGCTTATCATTGCCTTTGGTTTCTTGCCTTTCCACTTGTAGGTTGATTTCTTAGGAGCCTCTGGACATTCTGCCTTCACGTGTCCTGGCTTCCTGCAGTTGTAGCAAACAAGCTTGTTAGATGAAGCTTTGTTTTTGTCAAACTTAAACCGGGATGATTTCCTTACCGTGCCCTTAGGATTTTTAAATCCCTTACCTTCCTTCCGCAGGAACCTTCTGAACTTTCTTGTTAACATGGCTAGTTCGCCAGTTTCATCACCTGTGCTAGATGAGTTATCAGTGTCAGATAATTCAGAGGTGCCTACTTTAGTTTTCAGGGCGAGCTGCTTCTTTTTCTTGCCCTCATCTTCCTTTCTCTTTAGGTTGACCTCATATGCCATTAGGGAACCTACCAGTTCATCCACAGTCATAGTTGTGAGGTTCTTTGAGTCCTCAATTACTGTGGCCTTGGTATGCCACATAGGAGTGAGGGATCTTAGGATCTTCCTTACTAATTCCTGTTCCTTGTAGGTTTTCCCTAGACTTTTTAAACTATTCGTTAATTGCACTAGTCTAGCATACATTTCAGAAATATTTTCGTCAGTTTTCATTCTAAACATTTCATATTCTGAAACTAGCATATTTGCTTTTGACTCCCTTACCTCTGAAGTACCTTCATAGATTACTACTAGTCGATCCCACATTTCCTTGGCCGTTGCACATTGTGAAACTCGTGAGAACTCCGTGGGGTGTAGTGCGCATTGCATTACATTCATGGCTCCCCAGTTGATGGTTGATTTTCTGACTTGTTCTCTGGTCCAGGTATCCTCATCATCGGGCAGCTCGTAGGGTCCTCGGCTTACTACTCTCCACATCTCATGATCTTGTGCTCTCAAGAACACCTGCATACGATTTTTCCAGTATGAGAAATCATTTCCATCGAAATATGGTGGTCTAGTTACTGAGTGTCCCTCAGCCATTAAACTTCTAGAGTTCAGTCCGGCAGGCCTCTCCTGGTTGTTAGACCACATTTTTGGAGAGTCTGGCTCTGATACCACGTGTTGAGTACGGACTGAATAGATCTAGAGGGGGGGTGAATAGATCTTTCCCCCTTTTTCAGATTTAATATCTATTGGCTAAGTGAGTTGCAGGTGATTAACGAATTACAGAATTGATGTTGATATCAGTGAAGAAAACAAACACATAGAAAAGCACATACACTCATGAGCAAACCACAAGATATGATTTTTAAGGTGGTTCAGTCTCTTCCCGAGAGTTACATCCACCCCTTGCTTAACTCAAGCAAGGCTTCACTAATGAGAACCTCTGATCTCAATCAAAACACAAGACACTGCTGTCACACAGCTTGTTCCTGCTGACACACAGCTTGTACCAGCTGACACACAGCTTGAATCCGCTGCCTCACAGCTTGACACTTGGTGTAAGGATGAATAGAAATGATGTGAAGGTGGGATGATGCAACAGGACTGAATATGGACTTTTGTAACAAAGTAAAGAATTCAGCCTGGGACTTAATCACATAAATAACAAGACTAGACTCCCTGTAGAGCTTCCAATCGGATGCCTTCAGCTGCTTTGTTGCTGGAGGTCGCACAGCTTGAAGCCCAGTCTTTCTTCTGCAGCAAATGAGAATGCCTTCAGTCTTCTGCAGATATCTGATTGATGGTGAGCTACTTCGTCCTGTGATGTAGGTGTGTTTCTTAGCTTCGGTTCTATGCTCCCATTGTGTGCTTGCCTTCGCGATCAGTGGCCTTCTACTTTTATGCAGATTATTTTCCAAGTCTGAAGCTTTTCCCGCTCAAAATTCAGATCGCGCATCAATCTGCTAAAAAGCAGGGAGAAGGTTAAATCCGATCACTACAATAAGTTTGACCACTTCTAAGCACGATTCTCTCCTAGATTCCCGTGCGGAATCTCATCATTTGAACTGCCCAACAACCTGCAACAACAATCTGCAGATTTTAAGGAACCAAAACGGAATTCGGTTACAGTTCGGTTCTAGACGCTATAACGCCCGTGGTCGACCATGACACTGTCCCTGGTCGACAACAAGCAGTGTCCTGATGGCGGTTCCATTCTGGCTGACACTCGCGTCCCCCGTGGTCGACCACAGCCTTGTCGCTGGTCGACAAGGGGCGAATTACAGATGGCCGTCAGTTCTGTCTGATGTTCTGGCTGTTCTGTGGTCGACCAGAAGTGGGGCTTTGGTCGACAGCCAAGGCACATGCAGAAGACGGATGACTTGAAACGTTTCTGGCTGGGTTCGTTGGTCGACCATAACCACTTCCCTGGTCGACAAGCGGCCTTTGACACTTCTTCTGATTTGTTGATTCCACTTGGATTTCAGTGGACCTGAAATTACTTAACTTATCAAAAATAAATTGAACTATCAGATTTATATTGAGTTGATCAGAAACATTGTTTGTCATCATCAAATAGTCATGAGTCCAATACTTTGAAGGAACAATCAAACCACTTGTATTTATTATGAAACAATATAGAACTTGATTAATCAAACATATCCTATTGTCATCATCAAAACCAAGGGATGCACAACACCTAGCCCGCCAACTCCAGCCACTTCGGCTGTGCGATGGCGGTCCTGGCGGGAGCTAAAGTCTATCCCTTTTCCTGAAGAAGACACCGCCAGGCTTCTCCTGGTGCTTCTCTGTCGAGAGGATGTTTTGGTGGGTGAGACGACAACGGGCTCTTCAGCTCTCTCTCATCATCCTCCCGTCCTATCTCTGCCTCTGGCAGCCGTGGATAGGAAGGGAAAACAAAAGCAGGGTGAGGCTCCACCTCAGCCTCGTCACATTTCCTCAGCGGATGGGCCGTCAGGTCCTCTCCACCTACCTGTTGACACAAGTCGGAGTACAAAGAAGACATCTTCGAAGTCTTCAACGACTTCAATTCATGTGGGGGGCCCATCGCCACAAGGCTCAGTCGGTCTATAGAGTCGGGACAACCATGCAAAACACAATGTCTCGCGACGCCGCCAGTCATCGCTAGACCCAACCCTCAGCATGATCACAAAGGCAAGGCTAAGGAGCAGGACAACTAGCATGTCTCTCGCCCCGCTCCTCAACGAAAGGTGTCTCCACCGTGGTTAAGGCATCAAACCGCGCACACGTCTTCGGACGCCAGCACCAGCCTACTGACTCCTCGTAGGCTCCCGTCGCCACCGCAGGTAAGGCATCAAACTGCGCATACATCTCCGGACGCCAGTCCTAGCATTCCGGCATACCAGGAATTGCCGCTCGAGGTAATCGAGCAGGTGATCAACTCCACCTTCTAGATACAACAAGCGGAAGGCGCCTGGATCGAGATCCGGGCGAGGAAGAGTCATCAACCTTGCCTTGCAAAGGCATCAGCTCAGAGATATCCTCATCAGGATTTATCAACTCCGGCTCCAGCACCTCTCCCTCCTACTTCCTTGGAGACAACTATCGCCAAGAGACAAGAGAGAAATAGGAGGAAGAACCTCAGAAGGCGGCTCAAGGAACAAGCTGAACAAGCAGCCGCCCTGCAATCCCCAGCTGAGCCAACGCCTCTCCAAAGGCTCTAGCAGATCATCAATGACTTGGAGGAATACGTTCCCCCTCGTCCTACCGGTGGTCTCCCACTCGACAGCTACATCCTGTGGGAAGAAATGCAGAAATGAGCTCGCCTCAGAAATTGGGCTAAGAGATGATCCAAAAGGTCAGGAACGGCGAGAGACTTGTGATCCCGGATGAGCTCTCCTTGTGATATAAAGACAAGGAGATCACCACATAGCAACTGGAAGAAATGCTTCGGCACTGCGCCTGCAACATGGTGGCCATCCCACCTCGTGACAATATCAACACTTCTCGGCGAGGCGAGCCAGTAGCCTCCCGGACAAGACAAAGAACCACTACCCCTCTTGGGCTACAGCCAGCTCCAGAGCACACCGGTCGCGGCCGAGGACGTGATTGGGGACGCGGCAGAGGCCGTGGGAGAACTCCCGAGCTACCCCTCTCCCCGTCCACCTTCGACCCGGAGGGAATCATCCTCTTTCAAGGAGAGGTACCGGCTCCTATTCCGAAAGTAGAAATTCGGAAAGGACCCGGTATCTTCGATCCTTCTGGCATCGACGAGGCCATTACTAGCCTCCCAGCCCATGTACCAGTACCGACAACTGCGATAGAGCAAGCGAGACCGTCCAGCAATGATGAGCCGGCCCGCCAATCACCCCCAGAAGAGCCGTCACTGGCACCCTTGTTCCAAGAGCCTGCTGGCGATCGAGGTCAATCTGACCCCAGTGGTAAGGGCAAGGCAATGCAACTCCCCGCCCGGGAACAGCGCGGCAGCCCGTAGAAGGCTCAGCCTGACATACTACCCTCTCTGGAGGATGCTCGAGCCCGAGCAGACCGGAAAGTCCTCCACCAAATGAAGTTCTTCCCTGCCAACATTTCAATTTGGGAAGCCATCGCTTGGAGTAAAGACCTAAGGGAAACCCTTATCAAGATACTCCAAGAGCCGGAAGTCTATGAAGCGCATGCCACGGAAATGAAGGCGGCTGCCTATGGAGCCTTCGCAACCACCATTTCTTTCACGGAGAAAGACATGCTACTTTTCCCTCCGTGCCACAACCGCCCTCTCTACATGAAGGGGACGATCAACGGGCATGATGTGAACCAGATCCTAGTGGATGCTGGTGCCGCTGTCAACATCATGCCACTCAAGACGTTCAAGTCTCTATATCTGACCCCATACCTCTAGAAGGTTCAGGCGGTTAAGATATCTGGCTTCAACCAGAACACTGAGGACGTCCTCGGCCGGGTGGACGTCGATCTAGTGCTCAATGATTTCACCTCTAAGGAGACATTCTACATCATCGACTCCAACATGTCTTACAAGATGCTACTGGGCAGACCCTGGCTACATGAAAATTGGGTCGTCCCGTCGACTCTCCACCAATGCATCAAGTATGCCAAGGATGGGGAGCAACATAAAGTCTTTGCAGACCTGTCGCCGTTCACACCAGCAGAATGCAACCTAGCCGATGTTGTGCTCTACTTCAAGGGGATTAGTCCGTACCCCATGATTTAGGGCAAAAGCAACGGCTGGCTCTCAGAAGAAGATGATGATGATCTCTTCTCTGTCGACGAGAAAAAGGCCAAGCTTCATCGGCTGCGCCTCGACTCCAAGTCAACCTCAGATCACCCCGAAAGGTGCCATATCAACTTCGAGGATAATCTCATTAGCCGAGCTATCGGCAAGAGTATATGCTTGCCACCAGACTGTATCCATCTCCCATGTGCATTCGAGGAGCACAGCGTCGAGTCGCTGACAACATTCATTGTCACCTTTAAGCGACAATGCCGGAACAAGAAGAAGGCTAACAGGGACAAACCCATTGTCTTCTACAAAGGAGACATGGTCCTTCAGGCCCCGCCAGATGATGACTTCGGCTGGTCTAGACAAGCCGATGATACCCCTGAAGTAGTCTAGGTGTGGGGCGACCTTTCGCCGCATATTCAAGAACTGTGTTTGAAGCAACACATTCCCCTATGGCAAACTCCTGCCCAAAAAAGATACTTCCATCGACTGTGGGACCCTTCCCAAGGTCGGGGGCAACCCCCATCCTCCCACAAGGATACCAGGGGGCTTGGTTACGACTAGGAACCGGACTTCCGCGTCCACTACGCAGTCAATGTCATAGGCTTGACACTACCAGCCAACGACCAAACAAGAGTCGAAGCCAAATTCAACAGCTCCGGGGATGAGGGAGAGGAAATCCTAATCCCGATCTCCGCCAAAGCCAGAACCCCGGCTCAAGCCGTCGGGGAACCTTCTTCGCCTTCCTGCCAAGACAAAAGTGCAGAAGAAGCTCCTCCGGTCTCTCAGCCCGTTGAGGGACCCAGTACAATAAACCCTCCTGAGGGGGGGGATCTTGATGGTCTTAGCTGCAAAAGATTGCTAGCTCAGCCAGGCAAACCTGGAGAAACATCAGCAACTCCAGTTGATGACTATTGGCCAAAAGTCGGCAGCCCAGATCGATCCCTAGCGGATCCCCGCAACAACTGCTCTCCGGTCCCTTCAGCATCAATCAGTGACTTCGAGAACCAAGAGATACACGAAGCCGACACTGATGATGAGGATTTCATCGACCTTCAACCCACTCCTCCCGAGCTGGAGGATGGCGGCCAGGCGACCGTCGATGATCTCGTGGAGATCAACTTGGGAGAAGATGAAGCCCCTCAGCCTACATTCGTTAGCGCTCTCCTTACCGAGGCAGAGAAGCAAGACTGCAAGCAACTCTTGCTTGAATACAAAGACTGCTTCGCCTGGACCTACAAGGAGATGCCAGGGCTAGATCCCTCCGTAGCAGAGCGCGACCTAGACATTTCTCCCTCAGTCGCTCCGGTCAAGCAACCTCAGCGGTGCATGCGCCATGAGCTAGAGCTCTATGTTTCGGCCGAAGTCCATAAAATGGCGGAGGTCGACTTCATTGAGCCGTGCATCTACCGGATCTGGCTCGCCAATATAGTTCCAGTCAAGAAGAAGAGTGGTCAAGTCCGCATCTGCGTTGACTTCCGGGACCTCAACAAAGCCTGTCCAAAGGACGACTTCCCAGTCCCAATTATAGAAACGATGGTCGATATGACCACCGGCCAAGAAGCCCTATGTTTCATGGACGGGTCATCTGATTACAATCAAATCCCGATGTCCCTCAAAGACAAGAACCACACAGCCTTCAGATCCCCTAAGGGGATTTTCAACTACAAGCGCATGGCCTTCGGTTTGAAGAATGTCGGTGCTACTTACCAAAGGGCCATGACTAAAATATTCGACGAGATGCTACACAACATCGTCGAATGCTATGTCGACGACCTCGTCGTCAAGACTAAAAGGCGCGAAGACCATTTGCGCGACCTCCGCCAAGTCTTCGAGTGTCTCTGGCAATATGGGCTCAAAATGAACCCCATGAAATGCGCCGTTGGCATATCCAGGGGCAAATTTCTCGGCTTCGTCGTCAGGTACCGAGGAATTGAGGTGGATCCCAGCAAGATCAAAGCGATCCGGGAGCTTCCACCACCCAGCAACATCACTGAGCTCAGGTCCTTCCAAGGGAGGCTGACCTACATTCGGAGGTTTATCTCTAACCTCCCCGGTCGATGTGTGCTTTTCAGCAAGCTGGTGAAGAAAGATGACCCGTTCACATGGGACTCGGAATGCCAATCGGCTTTCGAGCAATTTAAGAAGTACATCCTTACTCCCCTAGTCCTGGGGGCACCTATCAAGGGTAAACCCCTCATTCTCTACATTGCTGCCATGGACGCTTCGCTGCGAGCTCTGTTGGCACAAATCAACGAAGAAGGTAAAGAGCAGCCCCTCTATTACCTCAACCGCAAACTAATCGGTGCCGAGTACCACTACTCCCACATGGAGAAGGTCTACTTGGCACTGGTGTTCGTAGTTAAGAAGCTGCGGCATTACCTCCTGTCTCATCAAGTCGAGCTTATATCCAAGCATGACCCTCTGAAGTATCTCCTTCGGCGACCTGTCCTCTCGGCCAGACTGGGGAGGTGGGCTCCCCTATTGATGGAATACGGCATCACCTATGTCCCCAGAAAAGCAATTAAGGGACATGGTATGGCTAAATTCTTGGCAGCCCATCCAGTGCCAGACAACTCACCCTTCAGCTTGGAGCTCCCAGATGAGGAGTCCCTTGCTGCTCAATCACAGCAACCAGTTGAACAGAGTGGAGATGTCTTGCATTATTGGCAGCAAAGCGCTCTCAGAACCAGCGTGCCTTGCTGGGAGCTCTACTTCGACGGTGCTTCCCGAGGGATTACCCGGAGCAACCAGGATCCGGCCACCACAGTAGGTGCCTGCATTGTTTTCCTGACTCCTCAGGGCGGAATTTTGTACAACTCCTGCGCCCTCATAAAATCCCTCACCAACAATGAAGCCGAGTATGAAGCTCTACTCATTGGCCTCCATATGGCTCTCCACATGGCCATTAAATGCCTCAAAGCCTACGGGGACTCCCAGCTGATAGTCCGACAGGTCCTCGGTATCTATGACGTGTGAAAGCCAGAGTTGGTTCCATACCATACCGCCGTCACCAGATTAACCTAGAAGTTCTATTTCTTCAAAATAGATCACATCCCCAGGAGCAACAACGCTCAGGCGGATGCCTTAGCAAAATTGTCCGCGACCATCAAGATCCCTCCCGAGGGCGAGGTCGACATTGTCATCAAGCACATAAGGCTGATGCCGAGCTCACTCGAAGGCGACACCAGTCTCACCATTTACGAGGTCCATGACCTAGACCAGAGCACACCTCCAGAAGAAGACGATTGGCGTGCACCCATCATAAAATTCAAGAAAGGGTGGCTTCCCCCTGGCCGAGCTCAAAGGGTCTAGCTACTCCGCCTAGCAACCTCCTACGAGTAGATCGGCAACTCCCTGTATCGGCTTGTCCACGAGAAGGATAAGTCAATTCTCCGGAGATGTGTCTCTCTGGTAGAGGCTCGAGCCATCATGCAGGAGGTCCACTCTGGATTATGCGGTGCACACCAGGCTGGAGATCGGATGAAGCACAACATCAAGCTCAAAGGCTTCTACTGGCCAACCATGTACGTGGACTGCGTCCAGTATGCCCGTACATGCCATCAATGCCAAGCCTTTGGCCCAGTACCTAGAAGACCTCCTAACCCACTGCGTCCTACGGCCCCCACCTGGCCATTCGCTGAATGGGGCATGGACATTGCGGGGCCCTTCCCGCCATCTTCCAAGGGCCATAAATACATCTTGGCCGCCACTAACTACTTCTCTCGTTGGGCGGAGGCTCTACCCTTACGAGAGGTCACCGGCGAAATCGTTGCTAGATTCATCCGGCACAACATCATATACCGATTCGGTACTCCCAGTGTAATACCTCAAAAAAAATTATTGAGCCCAATGTATTTATTAAGCTTTTATTAACTTAAAATTGAATTTTTAATGAATTAATGCTTGAATTTTGGACTTATAATATTTAATTCCTTAGAAAATAGAATAGTGGAAATTTGACTACCTTATAAAAATCTGGAAAAATACTAATTGGGTCAATGACCATGTAGTTAGCAACTTTATCTTCTTTGATCGACCCAACAAAAATCCGCAATTAAGTCTAATTAGTGGATTAAGCCCAAAAGTGCACACTTAGTTAACCTTTACCTAACCTCATCTTAAAACATCAAATTAGAGCTTAATACTCAACCAAATGAGCTCAAATCGGTGGCAAATGAAAGGCCACGATCTAAGGATCAATAGCCCTCTATCAATCAAACCAAAACCTAACCCTAGCACATGGTGGCGACTGAGTTTTGTTGAAGTCAACCTTGGCGGCGCCGTTTTCAAACACCACCTTGCGTGGTCGATTTCTCCCAACTCCGAAGTCTCCAGAAGCTCTATGAGCTATCAAAATAAAGCTCTTCATGTCTACTTTCATTTGGTGGCTGTGGAGTTCACAAAGGATTCAGATCTAGGAAGATCTTTATCGATTAGTGGAGGTGGGTCGGTAGCCATCGTCCTCCTTCCTTTCCTCTTTGTTCCTTCGATTGAGGTAGGTTTCCTTAACCAAAACTTGCACATGAATATATCAAATTGTTCATCTCGACGAGATCTTTCTAGTGGTTGTAAAAGCCCTAAATTTCATTAGGTATCCAAGGAGATATCGAGGTTTTTCTAAGGTGCTGTCAAATTCGTTCTTCATTCTAGGGCTTTAAGTTCTCTCTTCGATTGAGGCAGGTTATAACAGCCAAACTCTAATTAATATACATAGATGTAAGCATCAGCATGTTAGCTTTCATTTGGCGTAAAAAGCCCCAAATTTCATTGAGCATGCTTAGAGAATTTTGGATCGAAGTAAGAGCATGTCTAGGCTTGATTTATGCTGTGTTCTTTTGAGTCAATGCATGATTTCGGGCTGATTTTGAGTTGTATATCTTGATCCCCATATAGCATATCATACATGGATGGAATCAGCATCGAAGTAGCTTTCTTTTGATATAAGAAGCCCCAAATTTTGTTGTATATATTGAGAGAACCATACGATTTAGTAGAAGCATGTCAAGAACTAGGTTTTCATGTGTTCATCATAGATAGGTTGTGATTCAATTGATTTCTGTTGAAATTCATGTTTCAAAACTCTTGTTTTATGACCCTAGTATGTCTATTAAGAACCCTAGAGTATGTGGTTAAGATCCCAAATCATTTAGACCCCAAATGGATGAGTTTTTGTGTTTTCCAGAAGCCACGGCCGTTTCTGGAAGTGCAGGGGTCGACCCATGGGGTCGACCCATGCTGCCCAGTGCGGGGGTCGACCCAATGGGTCGACCCATCCAGCAGTTTTTGCAGGGGTCGACCCCATGGGTCGACCCATCACCCAGGCAGACTCCTAGAGTTCCAGGGGTCGACCCATGTCCTGGAATTTTCCAGGGGTCGACCCAATGGGTCGACCCATGTGCTGAATGACCCGGTAAAGTTGTCTTTTGACCCAGGGATCGATCCGGACCATTAGGGGATCGACCCATTCAACTTAGTCCAATTGAAAACTATATTTTTAAGGAGCCAGTGACCCATACTTGTAACCTTATGATTTCAATTGACAATGGTCCTTGCATTCAATCATGGTGTAAAAACATGACGTTTACCATCTCCATTTCAACGCATACAATGGTTAAATAGAAACCCACATAATTAGTGGTTAATTGTATAACTAAATTTCTGTTAATGCATGCTATTTCACTCTTGTGCGAGCTTGTTCTTTACCTTATCATCTTGAATCAGCTTTTTGGTAAATTGGCTTAATGCAAATGATAATATATAATCCTTGGTATATTAACTTGGTAATTAGGATTAAATTGATTGTTAAGTTGCTGGATAGTCATTATTACCCCAGTAGAATGGATTGCTTACACACCTGAACGGTACACTGTCAGCCGTTCTTTGTTGACCTCGTGGACTAAGTTTTGGTCCAATTCTTGAAATGCGGCCCAAAGTGACCGTATAACCGAGTTTTTGTTTTAGTGAATCCAAGGACAAGTTAGTCCTTAATTCTCATACTTGTGGTAGTAATTCCTCTGATTAATTGGCCATTTAACTTGACTGAATGTCTAGACAATCGTGGGATCTTGGATCCAAAAAATCAATGCCAACGCATCATAGGGGCCCGGTCTGGTCCTGGGGAGAGCGCCCGAAAGTTAGTGAGCCCATGGGATGTTAATGACATGGTGAGGCATTGCACCGAGTACTTGACTTGTGTAACGTCTATGACATAAAATCTATTGTTACTTGTTACCTGATCGTGCTTGGAATGATGTTTAAAATACTTGCTTGTTGGCCAATTCTCTATTACTATCTCCTGTTGTAAATTCTTGTACTTGTTATCTCGTTATCTCTTGTCATCATTATATTTCTTGACCTTGCTAGATCTTTGTATTATGCTGTTTTATTGTATCGTCTTTTATTTCTTTTATTTAGCATGGCATATGAAAGATGTAATTAACTTGTTAATCACGTAAACTTGCCTGTTATTTCCTACTGAGCGTCAGCTCATAGTTGTTGTTTCCCCCCTTTCTAGGCTATTCGGGTGATGATGCGCATACCGATGGGGAAGGGCAAGAGTGATATCTTTTGAGTGTACCTGTTAGTAGATGCCGTGTGGGCATGGTTGTTTACCTCTAGTTATTACCTTAGAGTTGTGTTAGCACTTTGTTACTTTTGGAGTCAGTTATTGTATTAGAATTCAGATTGGGAGTCATGTTTGATCGTATGTTAGCAGTGTGGTTATTGTAATAAATTGGAATCATCTTGATCAATAGATTTGTTTCTTTCTTAGCACCTGTGTAATTGTTTAGTTTAGTTTATTAATGTTATTTCTAGCTAGTTTCTAACTGTACGACCTGATATTTCACGTCGGGACGTGACAGTGTAGTTGGTATCAGAGCCCTAGGTTTCATATTCCTAGGTTTTCCTAAGTCCTAGGTTTTCTAAGTTTTAGGGTTCTAAGTGATAGCATAGGACCCCTAACCTTGTTAAAGTCTAAGAACCTAACCTGGCGAGATCTGGGTAGAAACTTGGGTTAAGTTTGTTTCGTAATTATGTTATTATCTATCTTATTGAACCTAAGTAATCTATTCCTCGTGTAGGCCATTGCAATGGCAGCTGACCGTGCGGAATGGAGGAACTTGCAGCGTACGGTTCAAGGACTTACGCAGGCTTTACAGCAAGTGGCTCAAGCAGGAGCGGCACACCAGGGCACTGGTGACTTATATCGGAACTTCCGAGAAATGAATCCGTCGAGATTTGGAGGCTCGACTGACCCCGATGAAGTCGAGCACTAGCTAGATGAGATGGGAAGGATATTCGAAGTGATGCAATGCAGCAATCAAGAATGTGTCCTTCTCTCAACCTTTCAACTTGAGCGTGATGCAAGAACATGGTGGGATTCCGTGAAGGCTACCCTTGGTGACCAGCAAGTTACATGGGAAGAGTTCGAGGAATTCTTTAACAGCAAGTATTTTTCTGATAGAGTGTAAGAGAAGAAAGCGGCAGAGTTCGCGGCCCTGAAATAGCGAGGTCTGTTCGTGGCGGAGTATGAAGCGCAATTTTCTCAGCTATCTCGATATGCTACCCACTTGATATCTACCGAGAATATGAAGGCTAAGCGCTTTCTTAATGGGCTGAAGCTGCATTATATCAATCAATTGGCACCGATGGAAATCTCCACTTATTCTGAGATGGTGAGGAAAGCTCAAGTTCTAGAAGATACTCTTGAGATGACGGAGAGAATCCGTGGAAAAGGCACCAAGAAGGAACTACCTACGGGTTCCGGGAATATCAAACCCAGGTATGGCAAGAAGAGGCCTATTAGTGGGCCTGGTTCGTGGAGTGGTTCTGGATCGTGGAAAGGCAAGATGCCAAAGCATGAAGACAAGAAACATGGCCCTATTGTTCCATTCAAGGGCGTGTGCAACTATTGTGACCTTTCGGGTCACAAGATGGAGGAGTGCTGGCACAAGCTAGGCGCTTGTTTGCGATGCGGAAGCAAGGAGCACCATATCCCTAATTGTCCTCTTATATCGGAACAAGCTACACCGGCAAAACCTTAAGTCTTCAAGAAACCACAAGGCAAGCTCCAAGCTTTGCATGGAGAGGAAGCAGGAACCGCCGAGGACGGTGGACTCGTCGAAGGTACTCTCATTATACCCGACAAGCCAGCATTTGTTCTTTTTGATACTGGTGCCACACATTCATTTATTTCTCGGAGATTTGCTAAGTCTTTAGCTGTGGAACCTATTTTGATGAATTCTCCGTTAGAGATATCAACCCCTATTGGTACTAGATCGGCAATACAATACTTCTATCCTTCTAGTACGGTTATGATTGGTGAACAGAATTTACCAGCTGATTTAGTTTGCATGGACATGAAGGATTATGATGTAATCCTAGGAGCAGATTGGTTGGCTAGATATGAGGCTAATGTTCACTGCAGTTCTAGCTCCGTGTCTTTTACTAGGCACCCGAGACTTTCTTTTGTGGGAGTTAAGCACCATAACTCCGTATCACTTATCTTGGCTCTTCGAGCTGATAAGCTGATGAGACGAGGATGTGAGGCTTTTCTGGCCTTTGTCTGTGCAACCCCTGAGCAGCAGATTGAGATTAAGGACATTTCTGTTGTCCGAGATTTTCCTGATGTCTTTCCAGAGGAACTACCAAGACTTCCGCTTGAGCGGGAAGTTATCTTTTCTATTGATCTCATTCCTGGCACATCTCCTATTTCCAAGGCTCCTTATCGTATGTCTCTTGCGGAACTAAGGGAATTAAAGCAACAGTTGATGGAATTGCTCGAGAAGGGTTTCATTCGCCCTAGTACTTCTCCTTGGGGAGCCCCGGTATTATTCGTCAGGAAGAAAGATGGTTCGATGAGGTTGTGCATCGATTATCGACAATTGAACCAGCAGACTATCAAGAACAAATATCCATTGCCGAGGATTGACGAATTATTTGACCAGATAGCGGGAGCTCAGTATTTTTCTAAGATCGATCTTTGATCTGGATATCATCAGTTGCGGATTAAGGAAGAGGATATCTATAAAACAGCTTTCCGCAGTAGGTATGGTCATTTTGAATTTGTCGTTATGCCTTTTGGTCTAACGAATGCACCAGCAGCTTTCATGCAGTTGATGAACAATGTATTTCGGCCCTATCTTGATCAATGGGTCGTGGTATTCATTGAGGACATCATGATTTATTCTAAGAATGAGGAAGAGCATGTTGAACATCTGAGGATGGCATTACAACTGTTGAGAGATCATCAGCTATATGCCAAGTTCAGTAAGTGTGAATTTTGGCTGCAAGAGGTGTCCTTTCTCGGACATATCATCACCAAAGAAGGTATTTCTGTGGATCCTTCAAAGGTGGAGGCAGTGAAGAATTGGGAGCAGCCTACTAGTGTGACTGAAATCAGAAGCTTCTTAGGCCTGGCAGGCTATTATCGCATATTCATTCAAGATTTCTCCAAGATTGCGGTACCTCTTACAAGATTAACCCGCAAGGAGAACAAGTTTGATTGGTCAGATGATTGTCAGCGAAGCTTTCAGACTTTGAAAGAATGTTTAACTACTGCACCTGTATTGGCTTTACCTTCTGGTGAAGGAGGTTTTGTGGTATACACTGATGCTTCAAGTATTGGTTTGGGCTGTGTACTCATGCAGCATGGGAAGGTGATTGCCTATTCTTCTAGGCAGTTGAGGAAGCATGAAGAGAATTATCCTGTTCACGATTTAGAACTAGCAGCAGTCGTGTTCGCATTGAAGATATGGGGGCACTACTTGTATGGAGAAACATTCACAGTATTTTCAGATCATAAGAGTCTGAAATATTTATTTTCTCAGAAGGAACTTAATATGAGGTAGCGAAGATGGTTGGAGTACTTGAAAGACTTCGACTTCTCGATTGAGTATCATCCTGGCAAAGGCAATGTTGTGGCACATGCATTAAGCAGGAAGCTTGTGGCTAGATTGTCTAGTCTCATGTTACAAGAGTGGAAGCTATTAGAATAATTAGCTAGCCTGGATCTGAATGTTGATAATGATCGGGTTATGATTGCACAGATTCAACTTAAGCCCGAATTATTGATGGAAATCAAATATTTGCAAGATAATGATCCCGAGCTAGTAGAGATCAAGGGAAGCTTGAGCAGCAGACCTGACTTCTTGATGGCTGACGAGGGAAGATTGTTATTCTAGGGTAGAACTTGTGTACATGATGAAGCTGGAATAAAGAACAAGATTTTGGAGGAAGCACATAGATCCCGATATACCATTCATCCTGGAGGCACTAAAATGTTCAAGGATTTGAAGAGATCTTTTTGGTGGCCGAATATGAAAATGGAAGTTGCAGACTTCGTGAGTAGATGCTTGGTTTGCTAGCAAGTCAAGGCTGAACATTTCAGACCGGCAGGAAAGTTGAAACCACTTGACATACCCCAATGGAAGTGAGAGAGCATTGGCATAGATTTCATTATGGGTCTACCTAGGACTCGTGGTGGATTTGATGCAATATGGGTGATTGTTGACCGATTGACAAAGTCAGCTCATTTCATACCTATTAAGTCCAAGTGGATAGTTGATGTATTGGCTGCTTTGTATTTGAAGGAAGTGGTAAGACTCCATGGCATACCAGTCAACATTGTGTCTGATAGAGACCCCAGATTTACTTCACATTTCTGGAAGGGACTGCAAGAGTCTTTGGGTACTCGTCTGAATTTCAGTACTACTTTTCATCCGCAGACAGATGGACAGACTGAAAGAACCAACCAGATAGTGGAAGATATGCTTAGAGCATGCATGATTGATTTCGGAGGCAGTTGGAGTGATCACTTGGCATTAATTGAATTCGCCTACAACAACAGTTATCAATCCAGCATACAAATGGCTCCTTTTGAAGCATTGTATGGAAGAAGTTGTCGTTCCCCATTATGTTGGGACGAGATAGGTGAGAAGCAATGGCTTGGACCGGATCTTATTTCAGAATCGTCACAGAACATCCGTGTTATCCGAGATCGGTTACAAGTAGCCCAATCAAGAAAGAAGAGTTATGCCGACACAAGGAGAAGAGCATTATAATTTCAAGTTGGCGAGCATGTATTCTTGAAGGTCTCTCCTTCGAGAGGGATCCGAAGATTTGGCATTCATGGCAAGCTTAGTCCGAGATATATTGGTCCGTTCGAGATTCTGGGTAGAGTGGGAGAAGTTGCTTACAGACTGGCATTACCGCCGCAGTTATCTAGCGTACACAATATTTTCCATGTGTCTATGTTACGAAAATATGTGTATGACCCCACTCACATCATTCAGCAAGTGGATTTCGAATTGAAGGAAGATTTGACTTATGAAGAAAGACCTATCAAGATTCTGGATCGGAAGCAACAACAACTCCGGAATCGTTCTATACCAATGGTCAAGATTCAGTGGAGTCGGCGTGGGACCGAAGAAGCTACTTGGGAATCTGAAGATACTATGCGGAAGCGGTATCCCGACTAATTCTAGGTGATCTATCTCTTTCCCTACTCTCAGTTATAGTACAGTGAATTTGGAGGACCAAATTTCTTAAGTAGGGGAGGGTGTAATACCGCGAAAATTTTTATTGAGCCCAATGTATTTATTAAGCTTTTATTAACTTAAAATTGAATTTTTAATGAATTAATGCTTGAATTTCGGACTTATAATATTTAATTCCTTAGAAAATAGAATAGTGGAAATTCGACTACCTTATAAAAATCTGGAAAAATGCTAATTGGGTCAATGACCATGTAGTTAGCAACTTTGTCTTCTGTGATCGACCCAGCAAAAATCCGTAATTAAGTCTAATTAGTGGATTAAGCCCAAAAGTGCACACTTAGTTAACCTTTACTTAACCTCATCTTAAAACATCAAATTAGAGCTTAATACTCAACCAAATGAGCTCAAATCGGTGGCAAATGAAAGGCCACAATCTAAGGATCAATAGCCCTCTATCAATCGAACCAAAACCTAACCCTAGCACATGGTGGCGGCCGGGTTTTGTTGAAGTCAACCTTGGCGGCGCCGTTTTCAAACACCACCTTGCGTGGTCAATTTCTCCCAACTCCGAAGTCTCCAAAAGTTCTATGAGCAATCAAAATAAAGCTCTTTGTGTCTACTTTCATTTGGTGGATGTGGGGTTCACAGAGGATTCAGATCTAGGAAGATCTTGGTCAATTAGTGGAGGTGGGTTGGCAGCCGTCGTCCTCTTTCCTTTCCTCTTTGTTCCTTCGATTGAGGTAGGTTTCCTTAACCAAAACCTGCACATGAATATATCAAATTGTTCATCTCGATGAGCTCTTCCAGTGGTTGTAAAAGCCCAAAATTTCATTCGGTATCCAAGGAGATATCAAGGTTTTTCTAAGGTGCTGTCAAGTTCATTCTTCGATTGAGGTAGGTTATAACAGCCAAACTCTAATTAATATACATAGATGTAAGCATCAGCATGTTAGCTTTCATTTGGCGTAAAAAGCCCCAAATTTCATTGAGCATGTTTAGAGAATTTTGGATCGAAGTAAGAGCATGTCTAGGCTTGATTTATGCTGTGTTCTTTTGAGTCAATGCATGATTTCGGGCTGATTTTGAGTTGTATATCTGGATCCCCATATAGCATATCATACATGGATGGAATCATCATCGAAGTAGCTTTCTTTTGATATAAGAAGCCCCAAATTTTGTTGTATATATTGAGAGAACCTTACGATTTAGTAGAAGCATGTCAAGAACTAGATTTTCATGTGTTCATCATAGATAGGTTGTGATTCAATTAATTTCTATTAAAATTCGTGTTTCAAAACTCTTGTTTTATGACCCTAGTATGTCTATTAAGAACCCTAGAGCATGTGGTTAAGATCCCAACCCATTTATGTTAGGGTGTGTTCGAACGCATTTTTTTTATTCTATCTGGTTTATTATTTGTTTATTTGTTTTATTTATTTTATGTTTATGGATTTATTGGCGTGCCAGTCACCGTGGTGACGATTTTATTGTGCGCTCGATCTGACTTGGTCAGTCGATTGTGAGTGATCGTGTCTGGACTAGGAGTCCGTCATACCCTGAACGCTATGACATTAATTACATCCTCCCTAAGGAAGACAACCCTTGATTAAACGCTAGAGGTAGGAGGAAGACAGCGGTAAAGCCGTATGCTCAAAGGAGACAAAGTTCATCTGCTTGCAAGACGTTAAACGTATTTGAACAGAGCAGGGGTTTATTAATTACGGGAGAGACCCGCCGGCATATTCCCACCATCTTGGATGATGCCAAGTGGGGAATAGGAAACCACCCATGCAGCGGCAGGGTAGGCTCCGCATAAGATCGGGTATATATAGACATAACCCGGAATCCGGATGGGGACCGGCCTGATGTAACACACCCGGTACGAGTGCAGTGTCTTATTAATATCCCCCTTCGGAGGGCCATCGGAGATCACGCAAGGGCATAACTCCGTGGGCCAGCGGGGTTAGAAGAGAGTACCACACTCGATTGGTGGGGTATATGTAAATTTCGGCAGCATGTTCCCTCAACCTGGATTATGCCAAGGAAGGATAGGTCATCATCCACGGAAAGCCGGGACAATGACAGAACAAAGATGGGCACCAGGCCCAGGGACATATCTTGCCTTCATATTATTGATCAATATTCCCTTGGAACCCATCAGAACACATGTAATGACATGGTTCTTTGGGTTCATAAGGCAGCGGTGAAATCCAGATTCGGGACGAGAGCTGTAGGGGAAGTCTTCCCCATTGTTGTATCTCATCAAGACACAAGTGATGGTCTGTGAGTATCCCCTTAAACAGATGTAGGGGCGATTAAGAAGTTTGAAGAAGAACGGTGCAGAGATGGGCCTCGGAGTGGGTTTCATCTGACCGAAGGAGGGATCTCGGCATGATCTTGATTGGCAAGAAGGAGCTCTCAACCTGGACATTTAATGGACGAAAGGAGGCTCTCGGCCTGGTCCTTGGATTGGCCAAAGGGGGTTCTCGGCCTGGTATTTGGTGGATGGAGAGGGGCTTCTCGGCCTGGTCCTTGGGCTGGCCAAGGGGGGTCTCGGCCATGGCATTTGGTTGATGGAGAGGGAGCTCTCGGCCTGGTCATTGGGCTGGCCAAGGGGGCTCTCGGCCTGGTCATTGGGCAGGCCAAGGGGCTTCTCGGCGGCCAAAGAAAGGGAAGGAGGCCTCTCGGCCTGGAGCTTCTTGGCGGGCTCTTGGGCGCGCCGGAAAGGGGGGCGCCGAGAGGGGTAGTATTAGGTTTGGCAAAAAAAGGGGAATGAATGGCTAGGAGGAGGGGTTCTCGGCAGAGGGCTTCCCGGCGCGCTCCTGGCCGCGCCGGGAACCTACACGCCGGGAGCCTTGCACACAGGCTCACGTGAAAAGTGTCTGTAACAGAATGGGTTGTCGTTTAGCAAAGAAGGGGGAGGCCTCTTGGCCTTATGGTTCTCGGCGGGGAAACTTGCACGCCGAGAGGGTGAAATGCAGAAGGGTTTCAGGGTTTCAGAGCTCAAAGACGATGCTCTGTTTGGGTGTTTTCTGGGATTTCAAGCTCGAATTGATGCCGGGCCAGAAGTGGAAAAGGGGAATTTCATGGAGGCTTCTATTAGAAGGATGCCAAGGGATTTGAATGGGGGAATCAAATGGAAGAAATCAGATCATCACCTGGTCTTGTGGAGGGTTTTATCTGTCTGTTGCAGGCCATTTGGGGGAGTCAAGAGATGACTGTCCTCCGACCCCTCCAGACGAGCCCAGTGACATTAAAACAAACGGAGAAGGGGGATTCTCAACGTATAAACTTCAGGCCCTAAGCATTCAATATTTAGAATGGAGGACCTGAGATCGGATCATCGTTTATGAGAGCTGGACGGCCCAGGAAACCAAGAGACTGATACCTCTGGTTCCTGAACCGCATGAGAGGGCTCGTCAGAAAACTCAGGTTATATAGATTGGGAAACATCCATTGAGATCGGAGAGGGAAGAAGAGAACAAAACTCAATAACCCATTAGATGGGGGTAGGAGTCCTATCCTCGTCCCTCTTCGAAGAACAAACCCATACGATCGGTTCCGAAATCCGAAGGGTCTAATCTATATTTCTTTCAGACAAAAGCCATATACATAGAGAGACAGACAGAGATCGGATGTCTTAACCCATCGATGCCCAGACGGGCCATCTCAATATTTCATTGCATTGCATAAAGAAAATCTTACACTGATCATGAAAGAAAAATGCAAGGCAGAAAGCTAAAAATCAAGGCCGGAACTCTTCGGCTACAGTTGATAGATCGAGAGAGGACTCGCTATATTACATCAGATAAAAGAAAGAAACACGGAGGAGGGGAGGGTGGAGCATTGACTCCTCTCCCTCCCCAGTGCCCACCTGGAGCTTTCCTTCTTCTTCTCTTCTCTGTTGGTTGAAAAGGGGGGGTGGCTCTTGCTCTCCGAACGGGACTCCCTCTCTATCTTTCTATCGCTCTATCTTTTTCTCTCGATCCCCTTTTTCTATCTGGCTTTCTCTCTTCTTCCTTTTTTTTGTCTCTCTCTTTTCTGTCGTCCGCTTTTCTTTCTTCGCAGGGAGGGGGTTTTATAACCCCTTTCCTCTTCCTTCTCGGCAGGCACCTTCACGGCGCGCTTGAGGTAGGCTTCCCGGCGCGCTCAAATTTAACCTCTCGACGTCAGTATCTGGGCTTCGACATGGGCTTTCGGCGCCACCTTCATATAGGCCCACTTGGGGTTTCCTTAAGTGTATCATCATCCCAAAGGGTCTATCATCTATGAAATATCTTGTATTGAAATCGCGATTGCAATCTCCATCAGTCCCCAGACAGGGTTCTTATCAGTCTGTAGACAGGGATTTCATCAGTCCGCAGACAGGGTTTTATCAGTCCGTAGACAGGGATTTATCAGTCTGTAGATAGGGATTTCATCAGTCCGTAGACAGGGTTTTATCAGTCCGTAGACAGGGATTTATCAGTCCGTAGACAGGGATTTCATCAGTCCGTAGATAGGGTTTTATCCGTCCGTAGACAGGGATTTATCAGTCCGTAGATAGAGATTTCATCTTATCAATATCGTCACTCGAATGGCGACGAGCTTGGACATCAGGCTTAGTCTGGGAAGACCTCAGTCGGGTGCATAATCTGTGGAGACGATTCTTCTTCTGCTCTGTCTTCTCAGGAGCCTTTATCATCTTCATCTGCCGGTGCTGGCTTCATTTTTATCTCATATTACTTCCGTCAGTAAGCCGACATCTGACTTATCCTGACATATCGTATGTGACTTCTTGGACGAAGCGGTAGTACAGCTCTTCTTAAAGGGCTGGAAGATCTCATTAGTCGGGTGATTGCTGCTTTATCAGTGCTGCCGTCTAAGTGACATTGGCACCGGGCATCAGCTTTGGCCGACAAGGGCTTTAGCCGGGTGAAAGGTTGATAAGCTTCATCATCAGTCCTTCACTGTTGGTCAGATCTTCTTTTCAATTATGCTTTCACCCTTGTTCATTTTCCGGGTGTCAACAAATGCCCCCCACCTGCGGGCGGCGTAAGCGCAGAATAAGCGCCACGGGGGTTGCAGGTGTCTTTTACTATTCGAGGGTATCTTCCTCAATTTGTCTTCAATTCAGTTCTCAGACCTGATCATCTCGCTGTAACAGTATTCTGCACATCGATGTTTCTTCTTTTCATATTTTCTGTCATTATTTTCAGCATTTGGGGCTTTTCGGCCTGCAGAACCTCCCGGCGCGAAGCTTCTCGGCGCAGGGGCCTCTCGGCGTAGCCTGGTTGGCCAGGCTCTCGGCCATGGACCTTCTCGGCGCGCCCTGGCACAGGGGTCTCGGCCTGGGGGCATCTCGGCCTGGGGGCCTTCTCGACGCGCCCTGGCCGTAGAGGGGCCTCGGCCTGGGGGCTTCTCGGCCTGGGAGCCTTCTCGGCGCGGGGTCTTCTCGGCGCGCCTTTTGGCCGCCGGGGGATCTCGGCCTGGGGGTTCTCGGCGCGCGTTTCACCGCGCCGAGATCCCTGTCCCCTGGGCCCCAATTTAGGGCGCCGATGGCCTTTTTTTCTTCATTCTTCACCATTCTTTCTCTTTCTTCATCCTTTCTCCATTTCTTCTCCTCGGCGCGAGCCGTCTTCATCCTCTCGGCCGTGGCCGCGAGTCCTTCCGTCCTGGGTGACGTCTTTTGGGGATTCAATCCCTTTGCTTCCGGGATCACCCCCTCTTGGTTGGTGACTCCCTATTCTTTTTGGGCAGATCCCGAATAAGGGGAGATGCTACCGAAATTTTTATGGAATCTCATGTTGCAATCCTTATAAGACTGACTTTTAATCCACATTTCTTCTTTTGTTTACAGATATAGCAATGGCTTCTGGCTCTGCTGCTGCATCTTCCGGAGCTGTTGGAGCTAGTTCATCGGCCCAGCCAGACATATCTCGGGCCACAGTAAATTGGTTGAACGTGCACAGCTTGGATTATGGATATGATAGAATAGCTTCAGTTGACGAATCATCTGATTCTGAAACTGACACAGTGTCGACGGCCCGGGTATACTCCACGGTGACGGAGACATGCTTCAGGCGGGATAATAATTACCGGCCAGACTTCCCGAAGGATCGCCACTTGATGCCGTTCATCCGGACCTTCACAGTGGGTGGCTTGCGAGATTATCGGATAGCTCGTGTAGTTGAAGCTGCCATCCTTGCCGAGCGGGATAGCATGAAGGAATCAGTGTATCGCAGCAAGGCTATATATCTTCCCGGGGAGAAGCGGGACTGGGATGCAGTCCTTGGAATATCGGAGCTAGAACCGGAGAAGAAGATGCTTACCCGGGCACCGGAATTTACACCTGCTCGGTGGGACAATGCTGGCGGCCGAGTTAATAGGGAGAAGCCCGGCTATGGTATGTTCTTGGCACCTATAAAGTGGGGATATCGCGAAGAGCCCTTCGTGCTAAATTGTTCGGCCATTCAGTTCAAGTACCATTTGTCGGCTGGCTGGTTTGGAGACTGAAAGATCACTGACTCCCATCTATTCCGAGTAGGGGCAGTAGAATTTACTGAATTTGTTCTGACGGAATATGCCCCTCTGCTGATCAGAGCGGGAGTATACCACAGTGTTTTTGCTTCCAGATTCTGATATCCCATCTCCAGAGGGTTATGTTGTGGGATGTTTGAAGTGTTCTGTCCTTTGTTCAACACTTTTTATACAGCAGAGGGTGAGACATCCCTAGACCTCTGGAGTTTATCACGGCTTTCCGGTCTGCCTATTGACGGTGAACCGTATGAAGAAGTCTGCTTGGCGGACTCCGAGAAAGACAGCTCCGATGGAGAAGGCAAGTATTCCCTTGGCTTCTCTTACCGATATCTGATGAAGGTCTATCGCTCCATCTGTCTGGCATATAGTAGAGGATCCTCCAAAGGCTATCATCCCCGAGAGAAAGGTAGCAAACTGAGGGTCCGGATAGGGCAGTGGCTCCAGTACTTCTTCGACGGTCCCCTGAAATATGCAGATTTCCCCTCCATGGGTCCTGTTGTGAGCAAGCAGATAAGAGCTCCCCGCTATAAATCGGCACTGCCATCTTCATTGCGCCATGCGGGCAAAGGTGGTCCCAACCCGGCAGGGGTACATCCCATCACACACTGTGCAGCTTATTTCACATTCTGGCTGTGTACTTTTGCTCTTCCACAAGGGGACGAGACAGTCATTCGGCCAGAGGCCATATATCCAGCTTGTCAGATGGCCTGGGGGATGAAGCTGTCGCTCTGCCCAGTGGCCCTATGTTTGATCTATAAATCTTTGGGGGACCTGTACAAGCATCGGACTCCCCGTTCTTTAAGGACCGTGGGTCCTTTTCATTTCTTCAATGCCTGGGTCTGCAGTATATTCCTTGAATTAGCTCCGAGAACCTTGCAGGCGGATACAGTGTTACCCAGGATGGTTGAATTTGCCAGCGCTGAGCCTGGTCTCTTTTATGATCAGCTATTTAAAATAAGGGGCCGACTGATAAGAGTACCAGTGGATGCCCCTGGCAGCATACATTTCTGGAGCTTGGCCGCAGGTTCAGCTCCTTTGATTGATCCTCAAAGAGAATGCAAGCTGGAGGAGATAGAGACATATATCCACCCTGTCTCAGGGGTCAACACTGCTCGGCCAATCCTAGAACCGGAGCTGGTGAGATGGGCCATGGCAATTCGGCCTAGTGTTTTGGTTTACAGAAAGGGTGGCCTGCTTCTGTTGGAGCCATACTATCCGTTCCGATTTGGGCGGAACTTTGGTTATGACCAGCACATCCCTACATCAGTTGCTCAATTTCCCCTGGATAGCAGGGCCAAGCACGGGTCCACCATTGTCGGCGACGGCCGGTTGTGGTGGGATTTCTATCATCGTCAGGACGACGCAATTTTCAGGGTGCCCACCGTCTCCAACCGTGTTCCCCGGGTAACATCAGAATATATCAAATGGTGGAACATTCGGACCGGCTTTTTCAGGGATGGCAGGGGTGCTTTCTGGGATGTAGCAGAGCGCTCTTTCCTAAAACAGTAGCCTGGGCCGGTGTTTGAAATCCCCGAGGCCCATCTGAGGAAGCTTTATTCGCAGAACCCGAGGGAGGCAGAGAGCTATCTGGCCCAGCGTCGAGCTCTGAAGGAAAAGAATTCTGAGCCGCCCGCTCCTGTCTTTGCCGCTATTAATGAAGACAATTTCATGAAGACCCTGAAACATTTGTGCCATATAGGAGATGATCGCTTGGAGGCACAACAGTATCCATTTCCTGTTGAAGAGCCGCTCCCAGCAGTAGCTCATTGGAGGGGTCCAGTTGATAAATTTCATCCATATAGGATGTTTGTACGCCGGGAAGATAGAACTCAGACGTACTATAAGCAAACGTCCTGGCTGTTCATTCTGCTGAATTTGCATGGATTATCTGCAGAAAGCCCGATAGCTGGCATTTTGAACAAGCCGCTATTTATATCATTTCATTATGTCGATGGCTGGGGCATGGACCATCTTGACTTGTTTCGCTGCCTGGATTTTCATGGCCATAATGACCTGGCAGCTTTAGTGGAGAAATGCCAGATATTCGGCGATGTTTGCTGGCTTATCAAGGAGGCTGCTTCCCACTCCAAAGAAGTGGCTTATCTATACTGGCCGCTCTCTGTATTTTATGATGGACCAGTAGGTATAATCTTTTCCCTTCTGACTGCAGTGTTTTCTGTTTAGCATCTGAATTTTGCATCTATTGATCCCATCATCTTTCTGTCGTTCTTAACAGACCGGCCCGACATAAAGCGGCAGGGGCTCTACAGGAAGATTATTGCGCAGGCTGAGAAGCCCACTTATTTTGAAGTCCCTGTAGCAGCACCGACTACTACTCCCCTGCCTCCTGGCAAGAAGAGGAAGGCTTCTACAGTCAAGGCTACGGTTGGGAAGGCCAGGAAGGCCAAAAAGGCCCATGCTCAACAATCGGCTTCGATAGCGATGGACACCGGGACCCCTCTCCCTGACATTCCCTCATTTGATGAGTTCGAAACTCAGAGGGAGGCTGCTCAGGCATCAGTTCAGGGTAACATCAATATTCTGCCATTGCATTCTTCACTCTCTCTTGCTGGATTTCAGAGGAGTGTTTAAATCTGACCACTCCTTTTTGCACAGCTGAAGAGACAGTCATGGCACCTTATGTGGTGGAGACCAGATTGCCTTCTCCTACGCCGGCTAGTGAGGCGGAGGGTAAGCATGCCTTTTCATCTTTTTATGTTCATTTCAACTATCTTTCATCGTCCCTCTCACAGGCTTTTCTTTATAGTGATGGCCGGGGAGGAGACTGAGATTACAGGAGCGGCTGGCGATATTACTCAGCCGCGGGAGGGTTATAAGACCCAGGCGAAATGGGGCCCCGTTCCCGGAAGGCGCATAGTTACCCGGTCTTCCTCCAAGCAGATGTTAGAATTGACGGCCCCGCCCATGGACAGAGTAGAAATCTCCTCCGGTAGCTCTGCGGCCGCTTCTGAGGCAGGTGAAGAAGAAACAGATTTCAGCGGGAGCGACACGGAGGATGCCTCCAGACCAGAGGCCCCATCCGTGTGTACCGCCATTGTCTTATCATTTACACCCCCCAAGCTGCCGGTGCCATTTTCTAGAGAAGAATTACCGGAAGAGCTTGCTGCTCTGGATACCGAGGCAGATATAACTCCCCCTTTTGTGGTCGCATCAGCGGAGCTTTCTTCTTCCCTGCAACCTTTTGAGGATATTGGCATCACTTTAAAAGTGAGTCTTTTCCCTTTATGGTTTCATTTTCTCCATCTTTATCTGCTGCTTGACGCTGCATTGATTCGTTCACAGGAATCCCCCGTTGCCCTCCCGGCTATGAGTGCAGCTGTTGAAGCCACTTTATCTGGCACCTTGGCTATTGTTCCTGCTTCGGCAGCCGTTCTTGAGATAATTCACCCGGTGCCGGTGAGGGTGCAGTCCTCCATAGACTTAGCATCATTGGACCTGCGGAATGCAGGGGAAGGCCCGGCTCTCATCAAGGCTTTGGATTTCAGAGCTGAAATGGACCCAGCTAGGGGTTCTGCCTTTATACCAGCTGCAGTGATGGCCATCGCTCCAGAATCAACAGTTCCCACAGTATCAGTCATGGAGAGCGAACCTTTGCCTCTTCAGACCGTGGTCCCCGCAGACTTGACATTGCAGGGGCTGGGCACCGAAATGGAAGAAGGAGAGGTATCTGTTGCAGAACTGGGAGTATCGCCTACAACGGCCACGGAATCTGCTTCCGTATTTTTGGAATCTAAGGAGGAGATGCCTGAAGTTGCATCCGAGAGTATTCCGATGGTCGCCTCCGAGGAGATGGAGGTGGAAGATCTCCCGGCCACCTCAGAGGTTATGGGCGGAGCTCAGTTGGTGGCTTCGGCAGACCTACCGTCTTCTTCTTCGCAGCCGGATATCACCCTATGGGCGGATATAGACAGTGAAGTAACTTTTGAAGTAGCTCCTCTTCCTTCGCCTGGCTTCACTCCCCCTGAAAGTTTTGTCTGGCAACATCTGGGCATGCTGCGTCAACTGGTGGAGTCCCAACCTGGACTAACTCATTCACAGTTGAAGGAGATAGTCGGGCGCTTCACCGCTGGCTTACAGGCGATGGGATGTCCCACAGAAGTATGGGCCCAGCGGGTTCTTTTGTTGTTAAAGTTTGTTCATCACCGGGATTTCTTGACACACATCATGTCGGACAGATTGGCAGCCTTGAAGTTGCAAAGAATGGAGTGCAAGTCCGAGCTGGCAAAGATGAACTCTATCCTTCAGGAGCGACAGCGTTAAATGCAGTCTTTGGCGGAGCGAGAGCATTTCGTGCGCGACCGGATAACTATCCTGGAAGCTGAACTGTCTGATCTCCGAGCTGAGCTGCCGTAGCTAACAACTTCTCGACCGCAGCTCGAGGAAGAAGCAGCTTTATTAGAGGGGCAGGTGGCATCCTTCCGAGACCAGTCTGTTCGACTGCAGGAAGAGGAGGCTCGGCTTCATGAACTAGGAGCCGCCCCTTCTGTGGGTCTTCTGGCATTCGAGGATATCTTCCGGCAGCCATGAATCATTTTCTTTTTCTTTTCTTCTTCTCTTTTTTTTTTTGCTCTTTTGTGATACAATGTCCCCTCGGGGCCCTTCATGTACTCACTTCTTAATGAAAGGAGGAATTTTGCTTTATGTGTATCCGCCTTCTTTTCCATGTGGTTTTATCACTTCAGGGAAGTGGGGTAGTGGTTTTAGCAAACCCTCATGCGAATGGCTCGTATATGGCAGGAGAGCGTCCACCCCTTCAGAGAAAGGATGGGGAACTCGCTCCACCGCGTGACGGCATCTGAAGAGGTGCTTAAACCGGATTCTGTTTGTAGCGGCAAGCGTCCCTCTTGGCAATATGTGCTGTGAGGGAGACAATTTACAGGGATGTGAAAGAAAGGGCCTTATCAGAATAGACGGAAAGTCTAGACCGGGTAGAGGTTATAGCAGGTGGGACGATTACAGGATATGTGGTTTTCATCAAGACAGACAAAGGTCTGAACTGAATAGGGCTTTATCATTGATCGGGCGAAATGCCAGTCGATCAACAGCTGGTTTCATCATCGATATTGGGTTTATATCGATGCAAGAAGAGTTCATAAATTTCCTCAGAATAGACGAAAGGTCTAAACTGAGTAGGGTTTTATCATTGATCGGGTGAGGTGCCAATCGATCAACAGTTGATATCATCATCGATATTGGATTTATATCGGTGCAAGGATTTTCATAGGTTTCCTCAGAATAGACGAAAGGTCTAAACTGAGTAGAGTTTTATCATTGATCGGGCGAGGTGCCAATCGATCAACGGTTGGTTTCATCATTGATATTGGATTTATACCGATGCAAAAAGGATTTATAAGTTTCCTCAGAATAGACGAAAGGTCTAAGCTGAGTAGGGTTTTATCATTGATCGGCGAGGTGCCAATCGATCAACAGTTGATATCATCATCGATATTGGATTTATATTGGTGCAAGGATTTTCATAGGTTTCCTCAGAATAGACGAAAGGTCTAAACTGAGTAGAGTTTTATCATTGATCGGGCGAGGTGCCAATCGATCAACGGTTGGTTTCATCATCGATATTGGATTTATACCGATGCAAAAAGGATTTATAAGTTTCCTCAGAATAGACGAAAGGTCTAAGCTGAGTAGGGTTTTATCATTGATCGGGCGAGGTGCCAATCGATCAACGGTTGGTTTCATCATCGATATTGGGTTTATATCGATGCAAGAAGGATTTATAAGTTTCCTCAGAATAGACGAAAGGTCTAAACTGAGTAGGGTTTTATCATTGATCGGGCGAGGTGCCAATCGATCAACGGTTGGTTTCATCATCGATATTGGGTTTATATCGATGCAAGAAGGATTTATAAGTTTCCTCAGAATAGACGCAAGGTCTAAACTGAGTAGGGTTTTATCATTGATCGGGCGAGGTGCCAATCGATCAACGGTTGATTTCATCATCGATATTGGGTTTATATCGATGCAAGAAGAGTTCATAAATTTCCTCAGAATAGACGAAAGGTCTAAACTGAGTAGGGTTTTATCATTGATCGGGCGAGGTGCCAATCGATCAACGGTTGGTTTCATCATCGATATTGGGTTTATATCGATGCAAGAAGGATTTATAAGTTTCCTCAGAATAGACGAAAGGTCTAAACTGAGTAGGGTTTCATCATTGATCGGGCGAGGTGCCAATCGATCAACAGTTGATTTCATCATCGATATTGGATTTATATCGATGCAAAAAGGATTCATAAGTTTCCTCATAATAGACGAAAGGTCTAAACTGAGTAGGGTTTATCGCAGGTGGGACTCTGCCAAGAATGTATAGGTTTCATCGGAACAGTGATGGATTTCATTATTTGTGGGACATGCGAATGGGGCATGTGGATTTCACCAGGGCAAACGTAAGGTCTGTCCCAGAAAGGCTTTATCATCGGTGGGGCATGGAGCCATATGACCGACGGAAGGTTTTACCAACGAAGGCAGATGAAGGTATCGTGCCGGTTGGCACGGAACTTTTTGAATTACCATATTACTGACCCAAGTGCCCTTTCGGGTTTTCACCAGAGCCAGCCCCCTCTTGCTTTTGCCCACGCGTCCTTTCGGATTTTCACGTGGCGGAGTACCCGATTTTGCCTGCAGTGCCCTTTCGGGTTTTCACCACAGCTGGGTTTTAGCCATTTTTACCCTCGTTCAGAATGCCTGAACAAGACTGGCGGGGTATCTCTATTTTTAACCCCATTTTGTCTCTTCTTTTCTTTCCCTTTTCTTTTTATCGAAACTTTGATTCTATAACTGATAGGCGCAGCTTGTGCATATATCATCATTGATGTGGGTGCTAACATCAATGCAAGGGTTTCATAAGTCTCATCAGGATAGACGTAAGGTCTAAACTGGATGGGTTTCATCGCTGATTGGGCAAAGCACCAATCAATCAGCAACGGGTTTCATCATCGGTACTGGGTTTATACCAATGCAAGGATTTTTATAGGTTTCATCAGGATAGACGTAAGGTCTAAACTGGACAGATTTCATCGCTGATCAGGCAAAGCGCCAATCAATCAGCAACGGGTTTCATCATCGGTATTGGGTTTATACCAATGCAAGGATTTTTATAGGCTTCATCAGGATAGACGTAAGGTCTAAACTGGACAGATTTCATCGCTGATCGGGCAAAGCGCCAATCAATCAGCAACGGGTTTCATCATCGGTACTGGATTTATACCAATGCAAGGATTTTTATAGGTTTCATCAGGATAGACGTAAGGTCTAAACTGGACAGATTTCATCGCTGATCGGGCAAAGTGCCAATCAATCAGCAACGGGTTTCATCATCGGTATTGGGTTTATGCCAATGCAAGGATTTTTATAGGTTTCATCAGGATAGACGTAAGGTCTAAACTGGACAGATTTCATCGCTGATCGGGCAAAGCGCCAATCAATCAGCAACGGGTTTCATCATCAATTTTGATTTTATCTTTTGCTGCCTGGCCTCTTCTTGTGACAGGACCAGGTCTGGTTGCCAGCCTGAGCAATTCATCTTGCTGAGTTGGTAATATATCTTGCCCCCTGGCCAGTCCAGCCATGTTGCAGGCGAAGATTTGCATTTTTCCTTTTCGCTTGTAGACCTTTCTTTTCACCTGGTCAGGATATTTGAGCCGGTCAAAGACCGATATTCTTTCTTTGGCTTCTTCCTTGTACAGGTCTTCTTCATTATATCCGGCCCTGGGGCCTTCTTCATAGTCATTTGAATTGGAGGAAGAGGCTTCGACCATCATTTCTTGGAAGGTTTCTTCTTCTTCATCATCCCTGGTGCCCAAGGCACGGGATAGTCTTCGCTGGCCTAGGGCAGAGCTCCCTAGGTAGTGGAAGTAGTCTTGGACTACTTGCTTAGTCTCCCCTAGGTTGCGCCTTTGCGGCTCAGGTCGGAGCATCAGTCTGTCCTGGCCCATTTGCTGCCAGGCCAGTCTTGTCACCCGAGCATTCAGATGTTCGGCCCTGGGATATTTGAAGATATCAGCCTGTCTGGCACAGGCTCCTGATCTTCTTGCAGTAAGCATAGTGACTGGTTCACTTCTTCTCATATCGCCAACTTGGCAGCGGTTGGCAGCAGCATTGCTTTCATCTCTCTTCATTTCCCTTCTGCCCCCTGCTCTGAGGCGGGCAGCAGTGATATCAGTGAGGTTCTCTCTGTCTTCAGCTGGGGCCCAGCTTTGGATCTTCTTCGGTCGCCAGACCTGTTTGTATTTTGCTGGCTTGGGCGCCAGCGGCTTCCTTTCAGCATCTTCCCAGTTGGCCCTCCTAGAGGCCAAAACCTGGAACTTGTTGTCAGTTGGGATGGTCGGGACGATTCTGTCCGGCCGGACTCCCCTGGGGCGACCATCGAGGTTCGCCCTAATAGCACCCATCATTATCGTCTTTCCGGAATTGGAAAGGCGATGATCAACAGCAGTAGACTGGTTCCTCCGGTTGGTTTTCTTCCCCTTCTGGGCAGCAGTGGGGACCATGTCCTTTTTCTAGACATGATGGACGTAACAGGCGACGGCCGTGGGGGCCGTTTTCTTTGGTAAGCCATCCTTGCGATCAGCGGTCTCCGCCGGGACGTTTGAAGCAGCGCCTTGCTCCTCGTTATCGACCTGTAGAAGGTCGGTATAGACAACGCCCAAGCAGTTGGGCAGCCCGACAGCTGGGGGAAACGAACCGAACGCCAGTGGTACCGCCAGGTACCCCTCCTGGACGTGCATGTCCACCGGTTGCTTGTCGAAGCATACAGATGTGATTTGTGTTGTCATCGTAGTTTCCTGGAAGCAAGGAAACACACGGGATCAGAAATTTGAGGGGGGCCCGCTGGGCCTCCTACCTTAGCGTAAAGATGAAGGGAGACTAAGTCCCACCGGGCGTGCCAGACTTGTTCGAACGCATTTTTTTTTATTCTATCTGGTTTATTATTTGTTTATTTGTTTTATTTATTTTATGTTTATGGATTTATTGGCGTGCCAGTCACCGTGGTGACGATTTTATTGTGCGCTCGATCTGACTTGGTCAGTCGATTGTGAGTGATCGTGTCTGGACTAGGAGTCCGTCATACCCTGAACGCTATGACGTTAATTACGTCCTCCCTAAGGAAGACAACCCTTGATTAAACGCTAGAGGTAGGAGGAAGACAGCCGTAAAGCCGTATGCTCAAAGGAGACAAAGTTCATCTGCTTGCAAGACGTTAAACGTATTTGAACAGAGCAGGGGTTTATTAATTACGGGAGAGACCCGCCGGCATATTCCCACCATCTTGGATGATGCCAAGTGGGGAATAGGAAACCACCCATGCAGCGGTAGGGTAGGCTCCGCAGAAGATCGGGTATATATAGACATAACCCGGAATCCGGATGGGGACTGGCCTGATGTAACACACCCGGTACGAGTGCGGTGTCTTATTAATATCCCCCTTCGGAGGGCCATCAGAGATCACGCAAGGGCATAACTCCGTGGGCCAGCGGGGTTAGAAGAGAGTACCACACTCGATTGGTGGGGTATATGTAAATTTCGGCAGCATGTTCCCTCAACCTGGATTATGCCAAGGAAGGATAGGTCATCATCCACGGAAAGCCGGGACAACGACCGAACAAAGATGGGCACCAGGCCCAGGGACATATCTTGCCTTCATATTATTGATCAATATTCCCTTGGAACCCATCAGAACACATGTAATGACATGGTTCTTTGGGTTCATAAGGCAGCGGTGAAATCCAGATTCGGGACGAGAGTTGTAGGGGAGGTCTTCCCCATTGTTGTATCTCATCAAGACACAAGTGATGGTCTGTGAGTATCCCCTTAAACAGATGTAGGGGCGATTAAGAAGTTTGAAGAAGAACGGTGCAGAGATGGGCCTCGGAGTGGGTTTCATCTGACCGAAGGACGGATCTCGGCGTGATCTTGATTGGCAAGAAGGAGCTCTCGGCCTGGACATTTAATGGACGAAAGGAGGCTCTCGGCCTGGTCCTTGGATTGGCCAAAGGGGGTTCTCGGCCTGGTATTTGGTGGATGGAGAGGGGCTTCTCGGCCTGGTCCTTGGGCTGGCCAAGGGGGGTCTCGGCCAGGGCATTTGGTTGATGGAGAGGGAGCTCTCGACCTGGTCATTGGGCTGGCCAAGGGGGCTCTCGGCCTGGTCATTGGGCTGGCCAAGGGGCTTCTCGGCGGCCAAAGAAAGGGAAGGAGGGCTCTCGGCCTGGAGCTTCTCGGCGGGCTCTTGGGCGCGCCGGAAAGGGGGGCGCCGAGAGGAGTAGTATTAGGTTTGGCAAAAAAAGGGGAATGAATTGCTAGGAGGAGGGGTTCTCGGCAGAGGGCTTCCCGGCGCGCTCCTGGCCGTGCCGGGAACCTACACGCCTGGAGCCTTGCACACAGGCTCACGTGAAAAGTGTCTGTAACAGAATGGGTTGTCGTTTAGCAAAGAAGGGGGAGGCCTCTCGGCCTTATGGTTCTCGGCGGGGAAACTTGCACGCCGAGAGGGTGAAATGCAGAAGGGTTTCAGGGTTTCAAAGCTCAAAGACGATGCTCTGTTTGGGTGTTTTCTGGGATTTCAAGCTCGAATTGATGCCGTGCCAGAAGTGGAAAAGGGGAATTTCATGGAGGCTTCTATTAGAAGGATGCCAAGGGATTTGAACGGGGGAATCAAATGGAAGAAATCAGATCATCACCTGGTCTTGTGGAGGGTTTTATCTGTCTGTTGTAGGCCATTTGGGGGAGTCAAGAGATGACTGTCCTCCGACCCCTCCAGACGAGCCCAGTGACATTAAAACAAACGGAGAAGGGGGATTCTCAACGTATAAACTTCAGGCCCTAAGCATTCAATATTTAGAATGGAGGACCTGAGATCGGATCATCGTTTATGAGAGCTGGACGGCCCAGGAAACCAAGAGACTGATACCTCTGGTTCCTGAACCGCATGAGAGGGCTCGTCAGAAAACTCAGGTTATATAGATTGGGAAACATCCATTGAGATCGGAGAGGGAAGAAGAGAACAAAACTCAATAACCCATTAGATGGGGGTAGGAGTCCTATCCTCGTCCCTCTTCGAAGAACAAACCCCTACGATTGGTTCCGAAATCCGAAGGGTCTAATCTATATTTCTTTCAGACAAAAGCCATATACATAGAGAGACAGACAGAGATCGGATGTCTTAACCCATCGATGCCCAGACGGGCCATCTCAATATTTCATTGCATTGCATAAAGAAAATCTTACACTGATCATGAAAGAAAAATGCAAGGCAGAAAGCTAAAAATCAAGGCCGGAACTCTCCGGCTACAGTTGATAGATCGAGAGAGGACTCACTATATTACATCAGATAAAAGAAAGAAACACGGAGGAGGGGAGGGTGGAGCATTGACTCCTCTCCCTCCCCAGTGCCCACCTGGAGCTTTCCTTCTTCTTCTCTTCTCTGTTGGTTGAAAAGGGGGGGGTGGCTCTTGCTCTCCGAACGGGACTCCCTCTCTATCTTTCTATCGCTCTATCTTTTTCTCTCGATCCCCTTTTTCTATCTGGCTTTCTCTCTTCTTCCTTTTTTTTTGTCTCTCTCTTTTCTGTCGTCCGCTTTTCTTTCTTCGCAGGGAGGGGGTTTTATAACCCCTTTCCTCTTCCTTCTCGGCAGGCACCTTCACGGCGCGCTTGAGGTAGGCTTCCCGGCGCGCTCAAATTTAACCTCTCGACGCCAGTATATGGGCTTCGACATGGGCTTTCGGCGCCACCTTCATATAGGCCCACTTGGGGTTTCCTTAAGTGTATCATCATCCCAAAGGGTCTATCATCTATGAAATATCTTGTATTGAAATCGCGATTGCAATCTCCATCAGTCCCCAGACAGGGTTCTTCTCAGTCCGTAGACAGGGATTTCATCAGTCCGCAGACAGGGTTTTATCAGTCCGTAGACAGGGATTTATCAGTCCGTAGATAGGGATTTCATCAGTCCGTAGATAGGGTTTTATCAGTCCGTAGACAGGGTTTTATCAGTCCGTAGACAGGGATTTATCAGTCCGTAGACAGGGATTTCATCAGTCCGTAGACAGGGTTTTATCAGTCCGTAGACAGGGATTTATCAGTCCATAGACAGAGATTTCATCTTATCAATATCGTCACTCGAATGGTGACGAGCTTGGACATCAAGCTTAGTATGGGAAGACCTCAGCCGGGTGCATAATCTGTGGAGATGATTCTTCTTCTGCTCTGTCTTCTCAGGAGCCTTTATCATCTTCATCTGCCGGTGCTGGCTTCATTTTTATCTCATATTACTTCCGTCAGTAAGCCGACATCTGACTTATCCTGACATATCGTATGTGACTTCTTGGACGAAGCGGTAGTACACCTCTTCTTAAAGGGCTGGAAGATCTCATTAGTCGGGTGATTGCTGCTTTATCAGTGCTGCCGTCTGAGTAACATTGGCACCGGGCATCAGCTTTGGCCGACAAGGGCTTTAGCCGGGTGAAAGGTTGATAAGCTTCATCATCAGTCTTTCACTGTTGGTCAGATCTTCTTTTCAATTATGCTTTCACCCTTGTTCATTTTCCGGGTGTCAATAGGGTGCTAGGCCCGGATACAGAGGGGGGGTGAATGTATCCCTCTAGAAAATATAGCCCAAATTAAAACACTAAAGCTCAGATATGCGGAATAAAGACTAATGAGCTTTCCAAGATGAAATGATAAGGTAACACATGGACAAACAGTTAGACTGCAACAATGCAGCCACCTGATCAATCAGAAACGAAGGCAGAGCTAAACAACCCAAACACACTTAGCAGAATATAATGCTCAAAAAATAACTCTCTATATAATGCAACTAGCCAAGCATGAACAACCTGTGAATGGGAGGTAGAAGATATGGAGCTAACGCAAGACAAACCACTGCACAAATAATTTTAAGGTGGTTCGGTCCTCCAGACCTACATCCACCCCTCACTCCCAACCGGAGTGAGGCTTCACTAGCCAATGCTAGAACCAAGCAGACTCAGTCTGCGAACAGTTGCTGCCACACAGCTTGACCAGGGGAACAACCTCCCCTCTTCCTCCCAACCGGAGGGACACCCCAAGTGACTCCCAGCCACTTGGAAATCAGAGACCGAAGTCTCTCTTCCTCCAGACCGGAGGGACCCCTGGACTTGCTACCCACAAGCCCAGAACCGGAGACAAGTCTCCCTTCTCGTGAATCCACAGGAGGAACCCACAAGTAGCTCCCAGCTACTTGCAACCAGAGATCAGATCTCTCTTCTCCTGACCCACCAGGAGGAACCCGATCCTCAGCAGGGCAATCGGAAGAACAAGGCTAACCAAAGAAACAAAAGAAAAAAAATAAGGAAACATAAAAAACACAGCAACAAAAGCTGGAAATGAAACACAAGAGATGCAGATCTCAATGAGCATAGTCATTCTGGATTTGATCCACGAACAGACTGAACTGATCTTCAATAGACTCTCTCCTCCTCTTCTTTTCTTCCTCTTCTTTCTGCTTCTCTTTCTTCTCTCTTTCTTCTCACTTCTCACGAGCACTATCTCTCTCTTTTCTTTCTTCTGCTCTCACTCTCTTTCTTCTTCTTCTCTTTTTCTTCTTCTTTTCTTTTTCTGGATCGAAGGGCTTTCTGCTCTCCAGGCTTCTTGTTCGATCAGTCTTCATCTGTTGGATGAAGGCTTCCTTTTATAAGCAGCGGCAACAGGCACACTGGGCGCGTGTGGCTTCCACATTTCCTGCCCTAGAAATTCGGACCACGTGGCAGCATCCTGGTATCTCGTCCATCCTTGGATCACGAGCCAGGCACCTCGGATCACGTGCCCTTCATTAGCCTATTCAGTCTGATGTATAGAGTTCTCAGTTCACGTGCTCAATGACAGCAATCTGACTTGCTGCGTCGACGCTGTCAATCAATGGCGTTAACGCAGTGAGGCATTCCAGTAAGCCATTAGCTTCGTCTCTTTAGCTGCTGCGTCGACGCTGCTCAATTGTAGCGTTGACGCAGTGGAATAGCCTGTGAAGGTGAATGCTCCTTTAACTGCTGCGTCGACGCTGCTCCATTGTGGCGTTGACGCAATGGAAGATATCGTGAAGGCTTCGTCAACTGAGACGTGGACGCTTTAAGCTCCCAGCGTCGACCCTATTCCCTTCAGCAACAAGAATGAAGTTATAAGATCTAAGTATGTACATTGTAGTGTATATACTTCGAAAGAAACAGTCCAATGTATATACTTCAAGAACTCTAGACAACGGACGCTGTACAGACTTTAGATGCTACAGTCCAATGTATGGACTTTGACGAAGTGAAGTAGTGTACAGACTTGAATCAAACCGATGTATAGACTTGAATGGGCATGGAGTGTATAGACTTGAAGAAAAACAAAAAATGTATGGACTTTTCAATGTAAAAGCCCAATGTATAGACATTGAGTTCGAAGACCAATGTGCAGACTTTGGATTTGAAGACTAGTGTGCAGACTTCAAGTTTAACTGTGGATGTACAGACTTCAGGTGTGAAGACCATTGTGCAGACTTTGGAGAACAGCGGCCAATGTATAGACTTGTAAGCCCATGTGGATGTATAGACTTGAGCGAGTGAAGTTGATGTACAGACTTGCCTATGCGAAACCACTGTACAGACATTGAAAATGTGAAGCCAGTGTACAGACTTTGAATGAGACGCTTAGAAAGACGATCCAGCGTATAGACTTTGAAGGAATGAGGCGATGTGCATACTTGCCGAGTTGACGCTGTATAGACTTTGTCTTCTAGCGTAAGACTTGATGAATGCATGAAAATGATGCACTGTTGACGTTGTATAGACTTTAACACAGGGAAGACTCTAAATGAGACGTTGGCAGAGACAATGCATGAGACGGTGAAGGACCGATGTATAGACTTGATGATATGAACTTCATGAGCATATGACACGGCTGTACAAACTTTGTTACCCAAACGAATGAATGGACTTTGCCACACTCCAATGTATAGACTTGAAGAAACTGAACTGAAGAGTCGACGCATCAGCTCAAGGAGTTGACGCACTACTGTGTGGACAGAGACAAATATGACTGAAGGGTCAACGCATCAGCACAATGAGTTGACGCACTACTGTGGAGACTGTGCAGACAGAATTAAATAGAGCATGTTATCTGACAGCCATATGAACTCCATTCACTTACATGATAAAACATGAAAAAGGAAAGCATTATGATCAGAGAATGACTGAATAATAGCATGATTAGCATGATGACACACACAGCAAGATGACTCACAGTGAATAACTCACATCAAAATCAATCATCAAAACCATCATTAAAACCATCATCAAAACCACAGGGGCACAACAATCTCCCCCTTTTTGATGATGGCAACACTACACAGTGAGTCAATCTGATGACTCAAACTATTCTCCCCCTTTGACTTCATCAAAAAGAAAATAGTTTGAGAAATTAAAGCATTAAAAAAAATCTGTCAATTCCTCCCCCTTGCAAGAACAACATTCTCCCCCTTTAAGAGTTGCAGCAAAAACATGAGTTAGAAATGATCAAAAGGAGCCTGCATGCACTAATTGAATGATATTCTCCCTCTTTGGCAAACAATCTCCCCCTTTGGTATAATCAAAATAAATCATGGGAAGGGGTATGAATGTAGATGCAGATACCATAAATATGAATGCAAGAGCACAATTCTTCTCCTTCTATGCAGCATGATGCATATGACAAGGAGGCTCGCCCTCAATAAATGGAACCTTATGAAATGAATGACAAGGAGACCACAGGGGCAAACAAGGAGAAGTTCAGGTCAATGAGCCAAGGACATGAGCAGAAGAGTTTCAATTAACAGATTTTCAAGGATGCTCCAAACCCAAGAAGTTCAGCCAGATTTTCAAAGAGATATCAATCTCATAAATCCAAAACATAAGTTTTCAAAGTCTTCCATTATAAAGGCTTATGAATGAGCTTTATTGAGCGGCATGGTTTAAGCATGATGTATGCAAAGTTTATCAATAAAATTCTGTATTGATATCTAAAACCATGTTTTAATAAAAATGAACCAAGCCCTCATATTTATCTTGATAAAACTCCCTTTCTCTTACACAATCAAATTTATTGACTTCTTTCAGAATTACATGCACTAGTATTGAGATTAAGTAATTATGAAGTCATATTATTTTGTCTAGGGTTGTAGCAATTTGATTTTAGCATCAATATTCAGATATTGAGATATGTTCAACAATGCTACAAATTTTACGAGCAGTTTAGTTCAGTGCACACCTTGTAACTAGAGGATATACCTTGATCAGAGGCCAATATCCCTAAGCACTTAGTGTGACTAACTGTCATGCTATATATGAACAGAGATAGCATTTACACATCATGACACACTCCAAATCATTTCTTGATGAGTGAGTTATATTTCTCAGTGTGCATGCCATTGCTCTGCCTGAATTTCAATGAATTCTTAATCAGAGTTAACTATAGTACCTCATGACACAGTCCTTTGGACATGTGTTTCTCAGTGACCAAGGTCATTGTTCTGACAGATATTAACCTTTAGACATTTCAGAAAAATTCATTTGCTTCAAGTCCATAATAATTTCATGTACTTAATCAGTTGAAGTCATGTATTCAAGAGTGCAGATATCAGAAGTTTTCACAAGACTCAACATGAAACAGATGGTTAAGGTTTATTAAACATGCTTCAGATATTTTTAAGAGATTTTAAAGTCAACCCTTGAGTACATTAAACTTAAACCACCTGAGTTATTTCAGATATTCATAAAAATGTATAATAGAAGATTTCTAGTTCAAAAGTTTTCAGATTTATGATCGAGATAACCCATTGAAATCTTCATGAAAGACTGATAGAAATCTGAAGCCAAATGATACCAATTGATAGGAGAGATTTTGAAGCTCAATGTTTTCAAAAATATGTTCGAGGTCTGTCAACAAAATCAATAAGGAAGGATATGCAATGAATTCTCACATGAGTATGCATTTGACAACCTATATGCAATGCATTGACTCCCCCTGACAACATGCATTTAGACAATCTTTTTGGCATTTTCAATCTAAGGAAATGTAATGCACTTAACTTCATGTATGCAGGGGCAAGAAGCAAAATATTCACATGAGGATGCAGACATTCTCTGATATGCAAATTTGACCCTTGGTACTTGGCGGAGAACTTTGCCTAAAAGACAATCTCACACATAGTAAGAACCTCCAGACATATTTCCTCTGCCCTTTAGTAGCTTTCCATTTATATACCAAGTGGTCATGCATGACAATGCAATACAAACAGTCCTATATGCATCAGATTTTCAATGATTGTATGTCATGTGCATGTTTATGCCATTCTCATATATGCACACAGCTCACAGTACAAACAAGAAAGCCCACAAAGATCAATGCAAGAGTCAAACCAATTAAAATAAAACGTGTATGCATGAAGCTATGACTTCTCAGTTCAACCATAATTTTCATTTGAACAGATTTGAGAAATTTACCTGAATGGGGTTTTATCAACTTGGGTGCCTTGGTTTATTTCCCCCTTTTTATTCTTCAGCTTCCAAGGCACACCTGCAAGTTAGCACACTATTTTGCATGGGCAGGTACCCAAACAGTCTTGGGTCCTACATGGTTAATAGTGACACCTTTGGTAGGTGTTCTAAGAAACCTTTTAGCATTTAGGTCATCAGATCTTATCAGATGGCAATTATTCATTGAATGACCTAATATACCATAATAATAGCAAGAGGCAGCAGATTTCAGATTTGTTTTATGCACATTCTGATTAGCATGAGTTCTATGTGCATTTGCATGAAATTTTGTGTTAACAGAATTAAGATTCTATTTACCAACATAAGCCAGCCAACAGTCAGCAGCTCTATGGCCTGGCTACCCACATTCAAAACATGCAAGTGTTTTCCTTTCAAAAATAAATTCATTTCTATCAGAAATATTTCTATTGACAGGGAATTTACCAGATTTATTGTTAAACTTCCTTCCCTGATCATGCCAACATTGGGCTGCAATGTGGCCCGATTTGCCACAGTGACAACAGTAAATTTTCTCATTCAGATGATCATGACTTCTCGCATGAGATCTCTTAGCTTCCTTGTCATCTTGTTTCATTGAGTTACATTCATGCATAACATGACCAATTTTATGACAATAGAAGCAATGAATTCTTTTCTTTTGAACAAAAGAAGGTTTCTTAACATGAAGCTTCCTACCATGTATTTTATCAACATTCAGATCATCCTTGTTGAGCACAAGACAATTGTACATGAAGTGACCAAATTTCTCACAGTAGAAGCAATTAACATACTTAGCATGAGATTTCTTGTCACCTTGAACTTTCTCAGTATGTTGATTGTTCTTTTTATTTATTTTCTATTTTGTTTTCTTATTTTCTTGATCAGCAACTTGTTTAGGCGATGAGGTGGAGATGCTAGCTATGTTTGAGCTACGCACGAAGGTTGTATGAGGCTTATTCCTCATTCCCTGCTTAACTTGAGAACTACTGCCCTTCTTCATGCAATTATCTGTGGATACAACATTCTGCTTCTCTTGATTAGCAGAAACAGACAGAGACTTATTCAAATTCAAAATTTCATTCCTAAGAGAAGAGATGAGTAGTTCAGAGTTTGTTAGATCTTCTTCACAGGTGAGAATTTGTTTCTTCATGGTGTCATTCAGATTTTTCACAATTTCTAGTTCCTGTTTCAATTCATTCTCAAATTGAATTTCCTTATCAGTAGATTTTTCTTTTTCAAATGACAACCATTTTTCAAAAAAGACAGTATTAAGAACCATTAGCCTTTTATTTTGGTCTTTTAGATGAGAATTTTCTTCAATCAACTTGTTTTCAAATTCTTCTTTCAATTTCAATTCAGATTTTAGATTTTCATTTTCAGCCTTTAAACTTGTGATTTCAGCATTTTTCTCTTTTCTTAATTTTCTCTTTTCTGACTTAATTCTTTCATATTTTTTCAGTAGATGCTCATGCATGGCAACTGAATCATCATGACTAATATCCTCGGTCTCAGAGTTTACCTGGGATGAGGACTCATCTGATTGATCACTCCTTCTTGCCATGAGACATTCTTCTTCCTTTCCATTGTGGATGCGAAGCAATTCATCCAATATTTCCTTTGCCGAGCTACAACCTGAGAAAGAGGAAAAATCATCAGAACCGATTGCAGCCTTCATTAGATTTAGAGCTCTCACATTATCGTCATTTTTCAACTTGTGAACATGAGTCCACTTGGACTTATCCTTAGGAAGTTCATGTGGACTATGAGAGATAACCTTCCACAATTGTGGATTAATAGAGTTAACATGCTTGTGCATATGATATAGCCAGAATTTAATATTTGAACTACTGAATAGTGGAGGATGAGACATGAGAACACAACAGATTAATGCAACAGGAATATTGATGCACTAAAAACAAATTAGCACCTAAGACTGCAAGATCGAATCTGCAGGTCGTTGGACCTTGTATGCAGACACAGCTCTGATACCAACTGTTAGGGTGCTAGGCCCGGATACAGAGGGGGGGGTGAATGTATCCCTCTAGAAAATATAGCCCAAATTAAAACACTAAATCTCAGATATGCGGAATAAAGACTAATGAGCTTTCCAAGATGAAATGATAAGGCAACACATGGACAAACAGTTGGACTACAACAATGCAGCCACCTGATCAATCAGAAACGAAGGCAGAGCTAAACAACCCAAACACACTTAGCAGAATATAATGCTCAAAAAATAACTCTCTAGATAATGCAACTAGCCAAGCATGCACAACCTGTGAATGGGAGGTAGAAGATATGGAGCTAACGCAAGGCAAACCACTGCACAAATAATTTTAAGGTGGTTCTGTCCTCCAGACCTACATCCACCCCTCACTCCCAACCGGAGTGAGGCTTCACTAGCCAATGCTAGAACCAAGCAGACTCAGTCTGCGAACAGTTGCTGCCACACAGCTTGACTAGGGGAACAGCCTCCCCTCTTCCTCCCAACCGGAGGGACACCCCAAGTGACTCCCAGCCACTTGGAAACCAGAGACCGAAGTCTCTCTTCCTCCAAACCGGAGGGACCCCTGGACTTGCTACCCACAAGCCCAGAACCGGAGACAAGTCTCCCTTCTCCTAATCCACAGGAGGAACCCACAAGTAGCTCCCAGCTACTTCCAACCGGAGATCAGATCTCCCTTCTCCTGACCCACCAGGAGGAACCCGATCCCCAGCAGGGCAATCGGAAGAACAAGGCTAACCAAAGAAACAAAAGAAAAAAAAATAAGGAAACATAAAAAACATAGCAACAAAAGCTGGAAATGAAACACAAGAGATGTAGCTCTTAATGAGCATAGTCGTTCTGGATTTGATCCACGAACAGACTGAACTGATCTTCAATAGACTCTCTCCTCCTCTTCTTTTCTTCCTCTTCTTTCTGCTTCTCTTTCTTCTCTCTTTCTTCTCACTTCTCACGAGCACTATCTCTCTCTTTTCTTTCTTCTGCTCTCACTCTCTTTCTTCTTCTTCTCTTTTTCTTCTTCTTTTCTTTTTCTGGATCGAAGGGCTTTCTGCTCTCCAGGCTTCTTCTTCGATCAGTCTTCATCTGTTGGATGAAGGCTTCCTTTTATAAGCAGCGGCAGCAGGCACACTGGGCGCGTGTGGCTTCCACATTTCCTGCCCTAGAAATTCGGACCACGTGGCAGCATCCTGGTATCTCGTCCATCCTTGGATCACGAGCCAGGCACCTCGGATCACGTGCCCTTCATTAGCCTCTTCAGTCCGATGTATAGAGTTCTCAGTTCACGTGCTCAATGATAGCAATCTGACTTGCTGCGTCGACGCTGTCAATCAATGGCGTTAACGCAGTGAGGCATTCCAGTAAGCCATTAGCTTCGTCTCTTTAGCTGCTGCGTCGACGCTGCTCAATTGTAGCGTTGACGTAGTGGAATAGCCTGTGAAGGTGAATGCTCCTTTAACTGCTGCGTCGACGCTGCTCCATTGTGGCGTTGACGTAATGGAAGATATCGTGAAGGCTTCGTCAACTGATACGTGGACGCTTTAAGCTCCCAACGTCGACCCTATTCCCTTCAGCAACAAGAATGAAGTTATAAGATCTAAGTATGTACATTGTAGTGTATATACTTCGAAAGAAATAGTCCAATGTATATACTTCAAGAACTCTAGACAACGGACGCTGTACAGACTTCAGATGCTACAGTCCAATGTATGGACTTTGAAGAAGTGAAGTAGTGTACAGACTTGAATCAAACCGATGTATAGACTAGAATGGGCATGGAGTGTATAGACTTGAAGAAAAACAAAAAATATATGGACTTTTCAATGTAAAAGCCCAATGTATAGACATTGAGTTCGAAGACCAATGTGCAGACTTTGGATTTGAAGACCAGTGTGCAGACTTCAAGTTTAACTGTGGATGTACAGACTTCAGGTGTGAAGACCATTGTGCAGACTTTGGAGAACAGCGGCCAATGTATAGACTTGTAAGCCCATGTGGATGTATAGACTTGAGCGAGTGAAGTCGATGTACAGACTTGCCTATGCGAAGCCACTGTACAGACATTGAAAACGTGAAGCCAGTGTACAGACTTTGAATGAGACGCTTAGAAAGACGATCCAGCATATAGACTTTGAAGGAATGAGGCATCAGCACAATGAGTTGACGCACTACTGTGGAGACTGTGCAGACAGAGTGTAGACAGAATTAAATAGAGCATGTTATCTGACAGCCATATGAACTCCATTCACTTACATGATAAAACATGAAAAAGGAAAGCATTATGATCAGAGAATGACTGAATAATAGCATGATTAGCATGATGACACACACAGCAAGATAACTCACAGTGAATAACTCACATCAAAACCAATCATCAAAACCATCATTAAAACCATCATTAAAACCACAGGGGCACAACAATTTAGACCCCAAATGGATGAGTTTTTGTGTTTTCCGGAAGCCACGGCCGTTTCTGGAAGTGCAGGGGTCGACCCATGGGGTCGACCCATCACCCAGGCAGACTCCTGGAGTTCCAGGGGTCGACCCATGTCCTGGAATTTTCCAGGGGTCGACCCAATGGGTCGACCCATATGCTGAATGACCCGGTAAAGTTGTCTTTTGACCCGAGGATCGACCTGGACCATTAGGGGATCGACCCATTCAACTTAGTCCAATTGAAAACTATATTTTTGAGGAACTAGTGACCCATACTTGTAACCTTATGATTTCAATTGACAATGGTCCTTGTATTCAATCATGGTTTAAAAACATGCCGTTTACCATCTCCATTTCAACGCATACAATGGTTAAATAGAAACCCACATCATTAGTGGTTAATTGTATAACTAAATTTCTATTAATGCATGCTATTTCACTCTTGTGCGAGCTTGTTCTTTACCTTATCATCTTGAATCAGCTTTTTGGCAAATTGGCTTAATGCAAATGATAATAGATAATCCTTGGTATATTAACTTGGTAATTAGGATTAAATTGATTGTTAAGTTGCTGGATAGTCATTATTATCCCAGTAGAATGGATTACTTACACACCTGAACGGTACACTGTCAGCCGTTCTTTGTTGACCTCGTGGACTAAGTTTTGGTCCAATTCTTGAAATGCAGCCCAAAGTGACCGTATAACTGAGTTTTTGTTTTAGTGAATCCAAGGACAAATTAGTCCTTAATTCTCATACTTGTGGCAGTAATTCCTCTGATTAATTGGCCATTTAACTTGACTGAATGTCTAGACAATCGTGGGATCTTGGATCCAAAAAATCAATGCCAACGCATCATAGGGGCCCGGTCTGGTCCTGGGGAGAGCGCCCGAAAGTTAGTGAGCCCATGGGATGTTAATGACATGGTGAGGCATTGCACCGAGTACTTGACTTGTGTAACGTCTATGACATAAAATCTCTTGTTACTTGTTACTTGATCGTGCATAGAATGATGTTTAAAATACTTACTTGTTGGCCAATTCTCTATTACTATCCCCTGTTGTAAATTCTTGTACTTGTTATCTCGTTATCTTTTGTCATCATTATATTTCTTGACCATACTAGATCTTTGTATTACGCTGTTTTATTGTATCGTCTTTTATCTCTTTTATTTAGCATGGCATATGAAAGATGTAATTAACTTGTTAAGCACGTAAACTTGCCTGTTATTTCCTACTGAGCGTCAGCTCATAGTTGTTGTTTCCCCCCTTTCCAGGCTATTCAGGTGATGATGCGCATACCGATGGGGAAGGGCAAGAGTGATATCTTTTGAGTGTACCTGTTAGTAGATGCCGTGTGGGCATGGTTATTTATCTCTAGTTATTTCCTTAGAGTTGTGTTAGAACTTTGTTACTTTTGGAGTCAGTTATTGTATTAGAATTCAGATTGGGAGTCATGTTTGATCGTATGTTAGCAGTGTGGTTATTGTAATAAATTGGAATCATCTTGATCAATAGATTTGTTTCTTTCTTAGCACCTGTGTAATTGTTTAGTTTAGTTTATTAATGTTATTTCTAGCTAGTTTCTAACTGTACGACCCGATATTCCGCGTCGGGGCGTGACACCCAGTCACATAGTGTCCGACAACAGGACACCCTTCAAGAATAAGGTCATATACTAGTTAGCGGCCAAATTGCACATCGACTGGAGAACCTCTTCAGTCTACAACCCTCAGGCTAACGGTTACGCGGAAGCCTTCAACAAAACCCTCTGTAAGCGCCTGGCTAAGATGGTTGGCCACTGGAAACGCGATTGGGGTGAAAAGGTCTTCGAAGCATTATGGGCCTATCGGACGGTCTACAAAACCCCCACGGGGTGCTCGTCGTTCTCCCTAGCTTACGGGACAGAAGCAGTTGTCCCCATCAAAGTCTAGTTAGCCTCTTATCGTGTGGCAATCCACACCAGCCTTGCCGGCTCTAATGAAGACGAGTATCGGAGAAGGCTAGAAGAGCTCGCCGATCTAGATGGCAAGCGACTCAAAGCCTACCAACACCTGCAAGTATACCAGGCTCGCATGACTCGGGCCTATGATAACCTCGTCAAGCAGCGGGTTTTCAAGCAAGGCGACCTTGTCATGATCAAGGAAAAAGAGGTCATGGCAGGGCGCTCCAATGGAAAACTACAGCCAAATTAGCGAGGTCCATACATCATCCAGAATGTCTATGAGGGTGGGGCCTACATGGTTGTTGATCACAAAGGTCATAGATCGTTCCCGCCTCTCAATGGAAAACACATGAAGTTGTATTATGCACCAGAACACGAGTTCACGCACCAGCTAGACTAAGGCGTACATCCCAGCTATCATCAATAAGGCCAGTCCTTCCCCGTGAAGGCTCTAACTGGCCAGTTCCCCCCAGTCTATAATTCCCAGTCAACCAGCTAGCCCAGCTCCTCGGAACCACCGCCAGGCATCTGCGAGGACTGATCTCCTGCCCCTGTTCCCGTCACCATGGGAGCACGGGCACTTCTACACCAGCACTAGTCTAGCCGTCAGGCTCCCAGGTAAGTAAAAAAGAAAAAAGAACAAAAAAAATGGGGTTAAAAATAGAGATGCCCCGGCATACCCAGTCATCCCCACCACAATAGGGTGGCTGGGGGTAAAAAGGCCAGCAACCCAGCTAAGGTGAAAACCTGAGAGGGCACCTTAGGCAAAATTGGGAAACCCCTCGACGTGAAAACCCGCAAGGGCGCGTCAGAAAAAGCTAAAGGGGGTCGGCTCTGGAGAAAACCTGAAAGGGCGGTAGAGCCGATAACGAGAAAATTTTCTTCTCCCCACCAGTCAGAACAGCCTTCCACCTATTCCTTGGTGGGCCGTTAGCCTCATCCAGAGCCAATCTCCAATCCAGTCGCACTGCTACGACATAAACCCTCCAATCCCCAGTTAACCTCGCGTTATTCCTACCCAGTTTGGCCAACCTTTGGCCTTTACCTCAACAACCAGTTTAACCAATCCCTGTGACAGTTAAGCTCCCAGTCATCATCTTGTTAAACTTACATCCCGATACATACCCAAACATTTATCATTCTCTGCCCCTACCTCCTTCATACCCTGCAAATCCAGAGCCTTCCAGCTCATTATAATCCTAGTTCCCCCATACCATCCCTGATCCACTAAGCCATAACTCAAGTCATATCTTGCCATGACAAAGTGGCCCTTCACCACCATGGAGCGAGGATTTCTGAAAACCCTTATGAATGGCCGAACAATGTCCGGCTATCCACACCTTCCAGTCCCAAGTCACGTCCCCTGACAGCAACATGCTATGGATGTCAGTCTAAAAAAAAAATAATGGGGTTAAAAATAGAGATACCCCGGTGGGCCTGGTCGAATCCATTATAGGGAATCGACCAGGCGCAAAAATTGCCACTGACCCAGCTAAAGTGAAAACCCGAAAGGGCGCCTTAGGAAAAATCGGGTAACCCCTCGGTGTGAAAACCAGCAAGGGAGCACTGAAAAAAGCTGAAGGGGGCCAGCTCTGGCAAAAACCTGCAACGGCGGTAGGGCTAGTAAAGAGGAAAAAAACTCTCTCTCCCTCTCCACCCGTCACTTACAAAGCCGTCGGCTATCATACGCTCCGACGGCAAGCTCAACGTCCCTCCACAATAACGATGGCCATTGCACCCCCAAGGGTCGGTCATCGGCAACGCCCGCTTCCAGTCTTCGGCTACAACGCCTTCACAGGCCAACCGCCAGCTTCCAGTCTTCGGCTACAATGCCATCATAGGCCAGCCGCCAGTTTCCAGTCCCAGTCATGGCTACACCGCCTTCACAGGCCAGCAGTCAACTCCCAGTCCCAGTCACGGCTACAACGCCTTTACAGGCCAGCCTCCAGTTTCCAGTTCCAGTCCCAGTCACAGCTACAACGCCTTCACAGGCCAGTCGCCAGTTTCCAGTCCCAGTCACGGCTACAACGCCTTTACAGGCCAGCCGCCAATTTCTAGTCCCAATCTTTGGCTACAACGCCTTCACAGGCCATCCGCCAGCCTCCAGTCCCAGTTACGGCTACAACGCCTTCGCAGGCTAGCCGTCCAGCCCGTAGTCCCAGCTTCGACTACAACGCCTTCACAGGCCTTTGCTCAGTTTCCAACCCCAGTCTCGGCTATAACGCTTTCCCAGGCTAGCCATCTCACCCAGTTTCAGCTCCCAACCATCGCACCTTTCTAGGTCACCCAGCTGGCTTCAGCCCCGGTCCCCATTTCTAGTCACAGTCCCAGCTTCAATTTCAAGTCCCTCTCCCAGTCCCGGTCTTGGTTGCCATGTCCTTATAGGCCGTCCAGCCAGCTCAATCCCGATTTCCCATACACATACAAAATCTATTTTTTGGCTAACGGCATAATGTTAGCCAATATTCCACCACCCAGTTCAGGGCTAATACACCCTCCAGAACCACCTCTATAACCCTAAACCACGTGAGTTGCCCCGCTTCTACGGGCCTATGTTGGTCCCCTGGTATGCAGGCTTTCACCCTCTAGGGGGGATTGGCCCCACATATGGCCCTTTCTTTCCCCTACTACCCAGTACTCAACCTCTAGCTTCTAACACCTTCTTAAACCCAGTCCCTGCTATCCCTTATCACTCATGACGATGCATCGTAGAACAAGCAAGCACGACTGACAATAAGTGGTCGTCAGTTCACACGCATCATTCCATTCCATCAAAGAAGGGAGGGAGCAACCCAGTAAGCAAAGGATCTGGAGTTTGTCATTAATACTCTGTGAAAGGAGCCCAAGACATGCCCTTGGGGTAACAAAATCCACACACTCCAGACATCAAAAAAATGGGGGGGGGGGGAAGATACAATCAGGGCTCCGGCTCAGTCCCCTCTAGCGCCACGAGGTGAGAGTGCACTGCTGCAAGCTCCACTTCCAAGGTGGACAAGAGTTTAGCACTAGCTCCGGCTGTGGTCTCAGCCACCTACCACTCAGCTCGGACACGCTCAGCGACTGCCTGCCGCTCCTCCCAGGTCTTCCTCAAGACCTCAGTCTGGCTCTCCACCTCCCTCAGCTGTGCGGCTCACTCCTGAGATGCCAACGTGATCGCTTCGGCGTGACACCTCTGCTCAGCTATGGCTGACACAAGCCGAGCCCGCTGCTCCTGTGCCTCTCGAATCGCTGCCATCCTCTGAGCCCTCTGCTCCTGAACAGCGCGGAGTCGCAGGTACTCCACCCAGATCCCAGCTAACCTGGACATCCAGAGCTCGCGTGGGAATCCAAGCGCGTGGTAGCCCTGGGTGCACTCCCGCAGCCGCTGCCTCAGGTCCTCCTGAGAGGGGAGGGGCTCGCTCTATGAGTAGCCTCGCGCCCACTGGAGCAGGGCGGCACCTGCACTCACCTCCAGCAATGGCTCTAGCAGGGAGGCGAATGAAGGCCACTCGACCCCCAAATCCAGGGTGAGGTCTCCAGATGCAGCCAGCACCCCAGTGGAACCTGTATAGTTCCAACAAATACCAAAGGGAGTCAGTAATACATAAAAGGCTTCCTTCGATAAATAAGGTGAAAAACCTGAGAAAAAGAAGGAGACAAGCCTTGGCTCCTTACCTGGAGCAAGTCCAGCGGTCCCTGTGGCATCATCTGTAGGGGTCGGAGAAGGCAACTGCACCTCCGACTCAACGGCATCACCTGCCGAGGTCGGAGAAGGCAATGATTCCTCCACCGCCCGATCATCTCCAGCAAGCACAGGTGAGACAGGGGGCTCCTCCTGCCCGCCCTCATCAGGAGCCGACGCGCGCTCCTCTCCAGACTCTAACGCTGCAAGTAACCCAAGAATGTCAGCACTCTACCTTATAGGGCTAAGAAGCACCAAATGAAGACGGAAAGGACCATCGCATACCTCCAGGAGTGGCCCTCGCTGAAACTTCCCTACTAGCAGTAGCCCCGAAGGATGAAGAGCTCGAGCTCGAATTCGCCTCTATCTCCATCTCCGAGCCGCCGTCGTTTGAAGAGCTCGACGAGGTCCCCGACGAACTCTCAAAGGTGGCCGAACCGAAAGCACCTTCAAGCCAACGCAGCAAACAAGGTCATCACAAGACCCGACTCTATATAAGGATGCCTCTCCAGCTAAGAGTTGCAGACATAAAACTCATCGACCGGAGCACTCCCCTCCAAAACCCTTTTGATGTCGACGATCTCCTCGTCACCCTCAACAGGAGCCACTTTCATGGGCCCCTCTTCTACCACCTCAGCCCCGTCACGGGGTAGCTCACCTTCTTCTAGAGGTGAAGGTATACCTATAAATAATACCAACAGGACCTCAGCACTAGAATACAATCAACAACAAGAGGCTTAATAGAAATGATTAAGTCCCCAGCTACGTACCTGAGGGTCCCATGCTCGAAGACCCGACCAGCCCCATAGTGCAGGCCGACACCACCGCCGATAGGGAAGCTCGCTCCGCCCCTGCCAATAGCTGCGGCAATAGGCTGGATACTTCTTCAGTCACAAGCAGCATTGAAGCACTCCTCCCCTGTTGGCGATGGTTTTATTCGACCATCTTATTATTTTATTATATATATATATGTATATATACATATATCTTATTTCACGTGTCGATCAACCAATTAACTAACTGGTAATTAACTGACTGATTGACGACGCGGGCGTGCTAGTCATGTACGTGACAAGTTTATTATGCGCTCATTCTGACCCGTGTCGGGTGAAAATGAGGTTCGGTCGGGACCAGCAGTCCGCCATACCATAAAGGCTATGGTGTTAATTACATCCCCCGCGAGGAGGGAACACCTTTGATTAATTGCCGAGATATTGGGCTGTCGAGGCCGGAATACAAGATGCGACGTTATGAACATGACGGAATCATGCGAGATGCGTCTATCTATCATGCAGGAGAGGCATGGTTCATTGAGTTGGAGACCCTTGATACGTGGCGGAGGGCGGAGGTCCGCAGACCACCATCGCGCATAGCGGAGACTTCCGATCGGGCGTAACCTGACCTTCTGTCAACGCCATTTGATATACCCGAGGGTCTATGCAAGCATGCAGGCATGATGTTCACGACTATGCTAAGCATGGCAGTAGAGTTATGAAAGCAAGCAGTGCTCAATCACATTTGTTAATCTCCGCCAAGTGAGGCAAGAATAGTAGTACAAACCGGATAGTAAAGCGATTCAGATCCAAACATCACTCCTCTTATTCAGTTTATCAGGATTCATTAATTCCGGCCACGGGAGACGAAGGTCACCCCGAGGGTAGGTGGATGATTAAAACAACATCAGGGCTTAAAACTGATGCAGCCACGCCTAGGGGTAGAGTTCCCCGGCGCGGCCAAACGTGGGCAGACCGAACTAATCCGGCGCGGCCACAATATGAGTAAAAGGACTAAACCGGCACGGTCAAAACGTAGGTAAATAAGCTAAACCGGTGCGGCCATGGGCAGACGTTAGCCCGGCGCGAAGGGCACGGGGCGCGCCAGTTTAGGGCGCGCCGGGAACTGGCCAGGCCAAAAAATAGAAGTTATGAGTCTATTACTAATCCAGCGCGGGGAGGGACCGCGCCGTATTAGGGCCGCGCCGCTTTAGCTTGTTTTTGATGCATTTCGAAACCATTTAAGTTTATTAAGCTTATATTGACAGTTTTAGAATTATTTGGGCCAACTGGTTGTTTGATTGAAGTCCAAGATCCTTCGGAAATGATGCAGTGAGTCAGTGCGAGGTTCACACTCGAGCACTGAGTTGATTGAGTTTAGAACGAGCATCTGACTATAGCTTAATTATTATGAGTCTGTCTGTAGCACCCCGTAAAAAAAATGATAATTTTTTTTTATTATCAATATTTTTTAAATAAAAATAAAATAAAATAATATTAGATAAACTATTTAGGTAGTTTATGTAAGAAGTAGGAACATGAAGTTATCATATATAAAGGTTATTCACTTAATAAGTGGCTTCCTAGTGTAGTTGGTTAAGTGACTTGCCTTCCAACCTAATGACTAGGGTTCAAATCTTAGCATCCACCATGTATCTACCCTTTTTGCCAAATAATTATATGTTATAAGCTAATCTTGCACTTACGAATTGGGCCATGGGTTATATGTCCAAACAATTGTCTCTTATCTCTCCAGCCTATCTCTTATCTCTCCAGCCTGTACAAGTTGTAAAGACTCATTATTTCAGATCTTGTCCCCTATCCGTTCATACTAGACCTTATAACATCCCCTTTTTGCTACCCCATTCCCATTCTAGCTTAGCTAAGGTTGGGGCAAAGCTCTGCAGGGATTCCACAAGAAGGGTTCTGCACTACGAACCTCCAACAGGTAGGTGTTCTCAACTTTTAACTAAATTAGTAGCTACTCTAGGATGATTAGTCTAGGCCTTTAGTATTAGGCTCATTTCCATGCGATTTTAGTGTTTATAAAGCATGTGTTGACTTAAATCTAGGATGATTAATATGTCTTAGCTTCACACCTAAGATAATTAGCACGTATTAACTTTATACCCAGAATAATTAGCAAGTATTAGTCTCATATCTAGAATAATTAACATGTGTTGGCTTAAATCTAGGATGATTAGCATATATTAACTTCATACCTAAGATAATTAGCATGTATTAACTTTATACCCAGAATAATTAGCAAGTATTAGCAAGTATTAGTGCCATATCTAGAATGATTAACATATGTTGGCTTAAATCTGAAATGATTAGCATGTATTAGCCTTATACCAAAAATAATTAGCAAGTATTAGCAAGCATTAGTCTCATATCTAGAATGATTAACATGTATTGGCTTAAATCTAGGATGATTAGCATATATTAACTTCATACCTAAGATAATTAGCATGTATTAACTTTATACCCAGAAGAATTAGCAAGTATTAGTATCATATCTAGAATGATTAACATATGTTGGCTTAAATCTGAGATGATTAGCATGTAGTAGCTAGTATCTATATTTGATATAGTTCATGCTTTAGTAAAGGGCCTGTCATTATGTCAATTTCTGTGAAACAAAAATCTGAAATAGTGAAAGAAGAAATTGTAGTCAAGAGGATGAAAAATGTGGAAAAGAGACCAAGTTGAAAGAGGCCAAGTTGAAAAGAGACCAAGTTGAAAAAGACCAAGAAATTATATTAAAAATAGGGGGGGTTCTAAGAAGGAGAATAACGAAGAATCTAGAGAGAATGAGAGTACATGATAGAAGAGAAAATCGTAGATTGGAAGGTTAGAAAGAAGTTTTATGAAGAGTGCAGAGAGAGAAAATGAGAGGAAGAAGGTGAAAATGTGAAAAACCGAGATCTATAGGCATATGTGAACAGTTACTGAGTAAAAAAAAATAGAACCTTAGAAAATTAATTATAACTTAAAAATTAAGAAGAATTGGAGGTCATGGTAGAAGAATAAAATCTACATCTATAAGAGAAGAAGAACTTTTGTGAAGAACTCAGAGTGAAAAGAGGATTGAAAGGGCATAAAAACTGGGAAACAAAAGAAAGTATCGACCCTGCCAGTTCATCGCGTTGACGCGATGAACTGATGAGTCGACCCTGCTAGTTCATCGCGTTGACGCGATGAACTGATGAGTCGACCCTGCATGTTGACAGGGTCGACGCAGCCTGTTGACAGGGTCGACGCAGTGACCCTGCCTGTTGACAGGGTCGACGCTGCCTGTCCACTGCGTCGACGCAGTGAATGGCAGAGTCGACCCTGCCTGTTGATAGGGTCGACCGTGTCTGTTCACTACGCTGACGCTGTGAACTGATGGGTTGACGCTGTGAACTGATGGGTTGACGCAGTACTGTTCACATGAACTGATGGGTTGACGCAGCACGGTTCACATGAACTGATGGGTTGACACAGCACTGTTCACATGAACTGATGAGTCAACCCTGTGAACTGGTAAACTGATGAGTCGACCCTGCCAGTTCATCGCGTTGACGCGATGAACTGATGAGTCGACCCTGCCTGTGAAAATGAGCTGATGAGTCGACCCTGCCTGTGAAAATGAACTGATGAGTCGACCCTGCCAGTTCATCGCGTTGACGCAATGAACTGATGAGTCGACCCTGCCAGTTCATCGCGTTGACGCGATGAACTGATGAGTTGACGCGATGAACTAATGAGTTGACGCGATGAACTAATGAGTTGACGCGATGGACTATTGAGTCGACCCAGCTAGCTCATTACGTTAACGTGATCATTAGGCTTTCACTTTTTCCATCTCCACTGATAGATGGCAGCCGGAGAGGTGATTTTAACTTCTGATAGGGTCCTCTGAACCCTGTATAATTCCCAGGAAGGGCATCCCATAGTGAGGGTGTCATTTCCAAAATTTTCAGGTGGCCTATAAGGCACCTCTCTTATCTAGTTTTTCCGTGTATCAAACGTTACTGGTTTCCACTCCTAGTTCATCCCTACACATCAATGCGCCCTTGGATTCCATTCCATAATTCCGCCTTATATATCATACTGGTCAAACCTTGAAATTCCATATTGGCTATAAATGAGAGTGGATGTCAACATACATGATGAATGCTGTGCATATAGGGCCCGGTCTGGTCCTGGGGGGAGCACCCGAAGGTACTTGTGCCCATGGGAGTTTATTGACCACGGTGTTTGACATTGCACCGAAGTACTTGCTTGCTAGACTTTAGACATTCCACTCATTCTCATGATATTACTTGATTGATTGACTTGAGACCCGCAAAAGGGTAAAAGTGCTTACTTGAATGCATTATAAATAGCCAATTCCAGTTATACATACTTGAAACTACTTTGCTTACTATTGCTAGCTTGAATAACATGTTTCTACTCAGTTACTAGCTTGAATAACATGTTGCTATTCAGTTATCACTGACTTGACATCATTTACCATCACTTGCCACTGCTGCTTGAAATTGTGAAATCTATATACTCTCACTTTCTACTTCTGTCGATTTTACAATTCTTTGATATCTATCTGTCTGCATGCATAGGTTACTTACATTAAATGAATGTGTAATTCACTTAAAGCATGTTAAAATTTGAGATGTAAATCCTACTGAGCGATTCGCTCATCTAGTTGTTTTCTAACCTTTCCAGGAAATTCAGATATCAGCCCGAACTCGAAAGGGAATGAGTCGGAGTGATGAGTGTAAAAATAGAGTTATCTTGTTATCTTGTAAATTGTACTTGTGTAAATGGTGTTATTGTAATTTCATTTATGTCAGTCATATCAAGTTATGTCAGACGTCAGCTGTGTTAGTCCAATAATTGTAATAAGGGCTTGAAGCCTAGTAGTTGGACTTGGATATGTATGTAATTGTCATTGGGTTAGTTGTATCAATTGTCAGCTCATCCTAATTGTATTAACTTCGAGTTAAATCTTAGTTATTTGCGCACTCTGATATTTACAAGATTGACACGATCTATATAGAGGCGTCACGCCTCCGGGTAATCTTCCGCGCTCGGGGCGTGACAGTCTTCGTGGTATCAGAGCCTAGGTTTTCAAACCTAAGGAAGTAGAAAAAAAATAAACGGTTAGAAATTAAAATCTTAGTAAAAACTTGAGTCAAAGGATAGGTAAAACCCAAGTTCAAGGATAGATATACCTTACCCGGTGAGATGGATAGAGCCATGGGTTAAGTTCTACAATGACTTTCGACCTTACAAGTAAATCCGATCTTCATCATACTTAACTCTTTTGTAGGATCATGGCTGCTGAAAGAGCACAATGGCGCGAGATGCAGTGCACCGTGCAGGGCCTTACACAGGCACTACAGCAAGTGGCCCAAGGCGGAGCTAACCATGGAGCGGGTGACCTCCACAGGAGTTTCCGTAACATGAACCCACCAAGGTTCACAGGTTCGTCCGACCCCGAGGATGCCGAGAATTGGCTAAAGGAGATGGAATGAATCTTCCGTGTAATGCAATGCACGGACGAGGAGAAAGTTTTACTGGCTGTATTCCAACTTGAGCGGGATGCTCGATGCTAGTGGGAATCCATAGAAGCAACACTGCCAGAATACCATGTTACATGGGATGAATTCACGGAGTATTTCAACAACAAGTACTTCTCCGATCATATCCAGAAAAAGAAGGCCACAGAATTCACCGTTCTCAAACAACGGGGCTTGAAAGTGGCCGAGTATGAGGCCCAATTCTCCAGATTATCTAGGTATGCACCCCACTTGGTGTGTACATAAAAGATGAAGGCGAGAAGATTCCTCAATGGGCTTCGGCCCCATTATATCACACAACTTGCCCCGATGGACATCCAAGTCTATTCGGAGATGGTTCGGCATGCTCAACTGCTGGAAGACGCCACCAAATTATCTGAGAGAATCCGAGGAAGAGACAAGAAGGAACCCATCACAAGCCCGGGAAAATTCAAACAATCCTTCAACAAGAAGCGATTCTTCATGGGAGGGGAGCCCTCTAAGGCGAAGAAATTCCAGAAGAATGACAGACCATTCTCCACCACCACACCATCAAAGGAGATTTGCAAGTATTGTGATAAAGCTGGTCATAAGACCGAGGAATGCTGGAGAAAGTTAGGAGCTTGTCTTCGATGTGGGAGCTGAGAGCATCGAATCCCGGACTGCCCACTGATGAAGGAACAAGACACCAAAGATGAGAAGCGTCCGGTAAAGAAACAAGGCCGTCTGCAAGCACTCCAAGAGACAGAACCCACTAAAGGTGGAATTGTGGAAGGTACTCTCACTATTTGTTCAAAAACTGCTCAAGTTTTATTCGATACCGGAGCAACTCATTCATTCGTTTCCAAGAACTTTGCTGCTTCATTTTCTAAGAAACATGAACTGCTAGATTTGGTCATATCTACACCTCTTGGGAATGAGTCTGATATCACTTATCATTATCCAAACTGTGAAGTGATGATTAATGGAAATAATTTACCTGCTGACCTGATATGCCTAGACATAAAGGGGTATGATGTCATACTAGGTGCCGACAGGCTATCCACATACCAAGCAACTGTAGATTGCCGGCATGGCAAGGTAACTTTCGTAGATTTCCCAGAGCTAGTTTACAATAGCCCTCGGAGTAAATCACTTCTTATATCAGCACTCCGAGCTAGTAAACTTATGAATAAGGGATGCATGACTTTCATAGCATTCGTGACTGCCACGGAAGTCGAGAAGGTTAAACTTGAAGACATCCGTGTAATTCGGGATTTTCCAGATGTTTTTCCAGAAGATTTAACCGGATTACCCCCGGAAAGGGAAGTGTCGTTCACAATCGACCTTGTCCCTGGTGCTCATCCTATTTCCAGGGCACAATACAGAATGTCCCCTGCTGAGCTGAAGGAACTAAAAGAGCAGCTAATGGAGTTATTGAACAAGGGTTTCATCAGGCCGAGTACTTCCCCATGGGGAGCACCCGTGTTATTCATCAAAAAGAAGGACGGATCGATGAGATTATGTATAGATTATTGACAGCTAAATCACCTTACAATCAAAAATAAGTATCCACTGCCAAGGATTGATGAGCTGTTCGATCAACTATCTGGAGCTTTATATTTCTCCAAGATTGATCTTCGTTCTGGTTACCACCAATTGAAGATCAAAGAAGAAGATATTCATAAAACTGCATTCCGAAGCAGGTATGGGCATTACGAATTTACTGTTATGCCTTTCGGACTAACAAATGCCCCCGCAGCTTTTATGCAGTTAATGAACAGCATATTCAGACCCTATTTAGACCAATTTATTGTGGTCTTTATTGATGATATTCTGATCTATTCAAAGACCAAAGAGGATCATGAAGAACACCTCAAGAAGGCATTACAGATATTAAGGGGAAACAAGCTATATGCCAAATTCAGCAAATGCGAGTTTTGGCTCGAGGAAGTATCCTTCTTAGGCCATATCATTTCGAAGAACGGAATTGCTGTTGACCCATCAAAGGTCGAAGCCGTGAAGAACTGGGAACGACCCATAAATGTAACTGAGATTCGGAGCTTCTTGGGTCTAGCTGGTTACTATCGACGTTTTATAAAGGACTTCTCCAAAATTGCTGTTCTCATGACCAGGTTAACCCGCAAGGAAGTGCCTTATGAGTGGAAGGAAGACTGTGAAAAGCGTTTCAAAACTTTGAAGGATCTCTTGACCACTGCCCCAGTCTTATCATTACCAATGGAAGGAGAAAAATATGAGGTATATACCGATGCTTCTAGTATTGGCCTCGGATGTGTATTGATGCAGAATGGGAGAGTCATTGCATACTCTTCCCGACAATTGAAGAAACATGAAGAGAACTACCCAGTTCACGACTTAGAGCTGGCCGCAGTAGTATTCGCTTTAAAGATCTGGAGGCACTATCTCTACGGAGAACAATTCACTGTGTACTCCGATCATAAAAGCCTCAAGTACTTATTCTCCCAAAAGGAGCTGAACATGCGGCAACGGTGTTGGCTCGAGTATCTCAAGGATTTTGACTTTACTATACAGTACCATCCTGGTAAGGGTAATTCCGTAGCTGATGCCCTTAGTCGAAAGCCGAGAACAATATTGGCCAACTGCATGATACAAGAATGGAAACTGCTGGAGAAATTCTCTGAGCTTGATATCAGCACAGATGAGAAGAACATGTGTATTATTCTATCTCATATGAGCCTACATCTAGATTTGCTACCTGAAATCAAGAAGTTACAAGAAGAGGATCCCTCGCTAGTGGAGATAAAGAGCAAGCTGGACAAGAGACTGGATTTCAAGCTGGCACCGGATGGCAGATTACTATTTCATGCACGGACATGTGTGCCCGACTGTCCCGAATTGAAGAAGAAGATTCTTGAAGAAGCTCATAGATCAACGTACACAATCCACCCTGGAGCTACTAAGATGTACCAAGACTTGAAAAGAACCTTCTGGTGGCCTAACATGAAAAGGGAGGTAGCAGACTTTGTGTCTCGTTGCCTCACACGCCAACAAGTGAAGGCGGAACATCAAAAACCCACCGGAAAGCTACATCCACTGGATATTCCCAAGTGGAAGTGGGAAGACATTGGCATGGACTTTATCATGGGTTTGCCCAAGTCTAGGGGCGGATATGATGGAATTTGGGTAATTATCGACTGGTTAACTAAATCGGCCCATTTCTTACCCATCAAAAGTCGATGGTCAGTCGACGTACTTGCTGCCCTATATATTAAGGAGATGGTTAGATTGCATGGAGTTCCCGTCTCGATCGTATCTGACCGAGACACACGCTTCACCTCTCATTTTTGGAAGGGTCTACAACACTCTTTGGGGATGAAACTTAATTTCAGCACTGCTTTCCATCCCCAAACAGATGGTCAGACTGAAAGGACAAATCAGGTTGTTGAAGATATGTTAAGGGCATGTATTATAGATTTCGGCGGAAGCTGGCATGACCACTTACCACTAGCCGAATTTGCATATAATAACAACTATCAAGCTAGTATTCAAATGGCTCCTTTCGAGGCGCTTTATGACAGGAGTTGTCGTTCTCCAATATGCTGGGAAGAAGTCGGTGAAAGACAAATTCTAGGCCCAGATATGGTTAGAGATTTGACTGAGAAGATACACCTTATCAGAGAGAGACTCAAGGTAGCTCAGTGCAGGCAAAAATCTTATGTTGATAACAGAAGGAGAGATTTGGAATTTCAAGTGGGTGACCATGTATTTCTCAAGGTATCTCCCGGTCGAGGTATTAGAAGATTCGGTGTTAAGGGCAAGCTTACACCAAGGTTTATCGGTCCATTTGAAGTATTCGAAAGAGTGGGCGAGGTGGCTTACCGCATTGCCTTACCTCCTCAACTCTCGGAAGTGCACAATGTATTTCATATATCTATGCTGAAGAAATATGTGCACGTCCCTTCTCACATCATCAATCATGCTGAATTGGTGATTCAAAGGGATCTTACTTATGAGCAAAGACCGATGCGGATCCTCGACCGCGAAGTTCGAGTTCTAAGGAGCAAGACGATCCCTATAGTAAAAATTCAATGGAATCGATGCTCGGAGTAAGAAGCAACTTGGGAGACCGAGGAATCTACGAAGAGAAGATACCCAGAACTATTCGGCAAGTATCTTATACTTTCTACAGTATCCTTATGTAGTTGAATTTATCCTTATACAATTGAATTTGGGGACCAAATTCTTTTAAGTAGGGGAGGGTGTAGCACCCCGTATAAAAAAAATGATAAATTTTTTTTATCAATATTTTTCAAATAAAAATAAAATAAAATAAAATAATATTAGATAAACTATTTAGGTAGTTTATGTAAGAAGTAGGAACATGAAGTTATCATATATAAAGGTTATTCACTTAATAAGTGGCTTCCTAGTATAGTTGGTTAAGTGACTTGCCTTCCAACCCAATGACTAGGGTTCAAATCCTAGCATCCACCATGTATCTACCCTTTTTGCCAAATAATTATATGTTTTAAGCTAATCTTGCACTTACGAATTGGGCCATGGGTTATATGTCCAAACGATTGTCTCTTATCTCTCCAGCCTATCTCTTATCTCTCCAGCCTGTACAAGCTGTAAAGACTCATTATTTCAGATCTTGTCCCCTATCCGTTCATACTAGACCTTATAACATCCCCTTTTTGCTACCCCATTCCCATTCTAGCTTAGCTAAGGTTGGGGCAAAGCTCTGTAGGGATTCCACAAGAAGGGTTCTGCACTACGAACCTCCAACAGGTAGGTGTTCTCAACTTTTAACTAAATTAGTAGCTAATCTTGGATGATTAGTCTAGGCCTTTAGTATTAGGCTCATTTCCATGCGATTTTAGTGTTTATAAAGCATGTGTTGACTTAAATCTAGGATGATTAATATGTCTTAGCTTCACACCTAAGATAATTAGCACGTATTAACTTTATACCCAGAATAATTAACAAGTATTAGCAAGTATTAGTCTCATATCTAGAATAATTAACATGTGTTGGCTTAAATCTAGGATGATTAGCATATATTAACTTCATACCTAAGATAATTAGCATGTATTAACTTTATACCCAGAATAATTAGCAAGTATTAGCAAGTATTAGTGCCATATCTAGAATGATTAACATGTGTTGGCTTAAATCTGAAATGATTAGCATGTATTAGCCTTATACCGAAAATAATTAGCAAGTATTAACAAGCATTAGTCTCATATCTAGAATGATTAATATGTATTGGCTTAAATCTAGGATGATTAGCATATATTAACTTCATACCTAAGATAATTAGCATGTATTAAATTTATACCCAGAAGAATTAGCAAGTATTAGTATCATATCTAGAATGATTAACATATGTTGGCTTAAATCTGAGATGATTAGCATGTAGTAGCTAATATCTATATTTGATATAGTTCATGCTTTAGTAAAGGGCCTATCATTATGTCAATTTCTGTGAAACAAAAACCTGAAATAGTGAAAGAAGAAATTGTAGTCAAGAGGATGAAAAATGTGGAAAAGAGACCAAGTTGAAAGAGGCCAAGTTGAAAAGAGACCAAGTTGAAAAAGACCAAGAAATTATATTGAAAATAGGGAGGGTTCTAAGAAGGAGAATAACGAAGAATCTAGAGAGAATGAGAGTACATGATAGAAGAGAAAATCGTAGATTGGAAGGTTAGAAAGAAGTTTTATGAAGAGTGTAGAGAGAGAAAATGAGAGGAAGAAGGTGAAAAATGTGAAAAACCGAGATCTATAGGCATATGTGAACAGTTACTGAGTAAAAAAAATAGAACCTTAGAAAATTAATTATAACTTAAAAATTAAGAAGAATTGGAGGTCATGGTAGAAGAATAAAATCTACATCTATAAGAGAAGAAGAACTTTTGTGAAGAACTCAGAGTGAAAAGAGGATTGAAAGGGCATGAAAATTGGGAAACAAAAGAAAGTATCGACCCTGCCAGTTCATCGCGTTGACGCGATGAACTGATGAGTCGACGCAGCCTGTTGACAGGGTCGACGCAGTGACCCTGCCTGTTGACAGGGTCGACGCTGCCTGTCCACTGCGTCGACGCAGTGAATGGCAGAGTCGACCCTGCCTGTTGATAGGGTCGACCCTGTCTATTCACTGCGTTGACGCTGTGAACTGATGGGTTGACGCTGTGAACTGATGGGTTGACGCAGTACTGTTCACATGAACTGATGGGTTGACGCAGCACTGTTCACATGAACTGATGGGTTGACGCAGCACTGTTCACATGAACTGATGAGTCGACCCTGTGAACTGGTAAACTGATGAGTCGACCCTGCCAGTTCATCGCGTTGACGCGATGAACTGATGAGTCGACCCTGCCTGTGAAAATGAACTGATGAGTCGACCCTGCCTGTGAAAATGAACTGATGAGTCGACCCTGCCAGTTCATCGCGTTGACGCGATGAACTGATGAGTTGACGTGATGAACTAATGAGTTGACGCGATGAACTGATGAGTTGACGCGATGAACTAATGAGTTGACGCGATGGACTATTGAGTCGACCCAGCTAGCTCATTACGTTAACGTGATCATTAGGCTTTCACTTTTTCCATCTCCACTGATAGATGGCAGCCGGAGAGGTGATTTTAACTCCTGATAGGGTCCTCTGAACCCTGTATAATTCCCAGGAAGGGCATCCCACAGTGAGGGTGTCATTTCCAAAATTGTTAGGTGTCCTATAAGGCACCTCTCTTATCTAGTTTTTCCGTGTATCAAACGTTACTGGTTTCCACTCCTAGTTCATCCCTACACATCAATGCGCCCTTGGATTCCATTCCATAATTCCACCTTATATATCATACTGGTCAAACCTTGAAATTCCATATTGGCTATAAATGAGAGTGGATGTCAACATACATGATGAATGCTGTGCATATAGGGCCCGGTCTGGTCCTGGGGGGAGCACCCGAAGGTACTTGTGCCCATGCGAGTTTATTGACCACGGTGTTTGACATTGCACCGAAGTACTTGCTTGCTAGACTTTAGACATTCCACTCATTCTCATGATATTACTTGATTGATTGACTTGAGACCCGCAAAAGGGTAAAAGTGCTTACTTGAATGCATTATAAATAGCCAATTCCAGTTATACATACTTGAAACTACTTTGCTTACTATTGCTAGCTTGAATAACATGTTTCTACTCAGTTACTAGCTTGAATAACATGTTGCTATTCAGTTATCACTGACTTGACATCATTTACCATCACTTGCCACTACTGCTTGAAATTGTGAAATCTATATACTCTCACTTTCTACTTCCGTCAATTTTACAATTCTTTGATATCTATCTGTCTGCATGCATAGGTTACGTACATTAAATGAATGTGTAATTCACTTAAAGCATGTTAAAATTTGAGATGTAAATCCTACTGAGCGATTCGCTCATCTAGTTATTTTCTAACCTTTCCAGGAAATTCAGATATCAGCCCGAACTCGAAAGGGAATGAGTCGGAGTGATGAGTGTAAAAATAGAGTTATCTTGTTATCTTGTAAATTGTACTTGTGTAAATGGTGTTATTGTAATTTCATTTATGTCAGTCATATCAAGTTATGTCAGACGTCAGCTGTGTTAGTCCAATAATTGTAATAAGGGCTTGAAGCCTAGTAGTTAGACTTGGATATGTATGTAATTGTCATTGGGTTAGTTGTATCAATTGTCAGCTCATCCTAATTGTATTAACTTCGAGTTAAATCTTAGTTATTTGCGCACTCTGATATTTACAAGATTGACACGATCTATATAGACGCGTCACGTCTCCGGGTAATCTTCTGCGCTCGAGGCGTGACACTGTCCAAAATTGGGCAGCATCTCTCCTGAACATGAAGAGTTGTAGGCGAAGAACGGGGTCATACTCACTTATGGAGTAAGCCCCTAAACCGCCGGTCTGCACGGTGACAGCCAGCAAATTCCCATCGGATAGGATACCCCGAGGACTAGCCTGCGAGGGGCACCAAGGCTCCGTGGGTGAGGATAGAGGGATGAGGCCACTGATAATGGGAGCAGCACCCCGAGGGCTAGCCTACGAGGGGTGGACAACCCACAGCCTGCGACACATCCCTTGAAGGAACCGACCATTAAGAGAGTGAAGCTCCGAGGGCTAGCCTACCAGGAGCATACATCCCTTGGCCTCTATCGGATCTCCAGATTGTTGGGGCTAAGCTTGTTAGGCTAGGACCCCTATTACTGTCTGCCATGGCCTTGAGAAAGCATCTACCATCGAGAGGTAGAGCCCTCGATCACCCAGCAGTTCCGTGAAGCAATGGGGAATGTCCCCCTCCCCGGGCGATTAAGACGGGATGAAAGAATCTCGGAACAGTTCAAATGACCATGATGCAGAGGGGTAGTAGATGCACAGATGAGACGAGCCAATCATAGAAGCATATGCTCGAACAGCTAGGACGCAGCATTCAGGGCGATGGATCCGGCCTTCCCAAAGGCAACTCCCACCTTGCGAACAATCAGAGTAGTACGAAGGGAGGAGTTAATGGGAATTAGACCCTCGATACCACGGCGGGCAGAAGCATGCGCATGAGCACAGCTCTGTCCACGGAGGGGATACAAAGATCCTTAAATCAAAGATGAAAGTAGTCGATGGGAAAGACCCGGGGAGGGGTCGTTTCTGTAGCCCACGATGCTTCGGGGCATGATCGGGACTTCGAGGAAACCGGAGCCGGGAACCACGCGCGGAAGAACTCATACATATACATTGACCTAGATAGATAGAGACGGGGAAATAAGCTTCAAGCATTCATTCGACCTATTGGTCCACATATCCATGTACATATCGCCACCCAGTAAACGGGAATGGACTAACATTTACATTACAAATCCGGTGCCGGCATCATCGCTCGGTCGCCATTCATCAATTGCCGAGGCAGAGGGATGTGCAGAGACACATCAATAAAACAAAGGGGAAGAGAGAATCGCAGAGAAAGGGGTGGGGGGTCGGCTCATATCATCGCCATCCCTCCACCTTACGCTTACATCTGATAGATGGAAACCCCAAAAGAAAAGAATCCATGAAAGCAGAGGAAGATAGGCACCGGCGCCCACCTGTTCTCGGAACAGAGTATCGTTTCTTCAGCGAAAGTAGAGGAAGATGGCCGGCGGAGGACGCTCAGACGAGACCCCTTTTCCCCAAGAGCTCTCTCTCCCTCGGAATATGGTTCGCTCTCCGACCCTCCTCCTTTTTCGTCTTCTTCTCTGTGTTGAGTTTTCTTTCTCTCGCTTCCTTTTTTTCTCTTCTGTTGTCTCTCCTCTATCTCTTTCTTTTTCTTTCTCGAACAGCCATATATATATATATATATATATATATGATCGAACCCCAAGCCTCATCCGGCGTGAAGGACTGTGCGCCGGGAAAGGCTTCATGGCCTTTTGCGCGTTGGGATAGCCAGGCCCCGGGTGGGGTTCTTTGCGCGCCGGGATAAGGGGCATCTGGTGGGGGGCGCGCCGGTTTAGGGCGTGCCGTGCTAATGCTCCTCGCGCGCTTCGAGCCAGTCGATGAGTCCGGTGATGATTACCGGGGTCACCGTGAACATTTATTTTGCCAATGCTCCTTGAAACCTCGACGAGATGTCTTGTTGAAGCCCCCAGGTAGATGTACGGCCATTCTCAGAACTTCCGATAACTTTGGTTTGATCATGCGGGTTTTTCGCTAACACGGCCTTCGGCTCTATCATGCTGCCGGCTCGGTCTGGCTTATGCTCAAAGCTCCTTAGAGGGTGGGGTAACACCAGGGATAGTTCCACCTGAGTTGGGCGATCATTCGGCCACTAACGGGCCCATCTTGGCGGGAAGCCGTAACCGTGCCGGGTGATCGGGATCCTCTGCCGACAGAGCTTTCGGTCCTCCGTCCCGGAGAGCCAGGGGGACTCTTTCATCTTCAGGAGAGCCTTTCATGAGGTGGGTAGCCACTGGGTAGACTGTCGTCCTTGATCGGACAACGGGTGTAGTTTATGCGGCACGATGGAGTCGATGTCGGTTCATTGGGTAGGCTTGATCGCATTTCCAGTTGGTTGTGAGTTTGTCTCAACTCTCCTGAGGTGAAGTCCCCGTGTCCATACGGGGTGACTCGAGGCTCTGGCAGCTTGAGAAGTCTTCAATATGTTGATCTTTATCGGCATCCGTGCTTCAGCGGGCCGAGTCCTTTGTCTTTATGGCTTGGTCGCCGATGATCATATTTTGGGTGCCAACAAATGCCCCCCAGACGTGGGTGTTACGAGCAAGGCACGAGTGCAGCAAGGCCGACGGATGAATTTCACCCGGAATGATCTCCCCTTCAGTTGACAGGAGCTTGGGAAGGCCCTTAATTTCGCATGGACGTTAACCCGGCCTCGTTTGCATTTTAATACGGCGCGAGGTTGCTTCGGCGCGCTCTTGGCCCTTTGGGTTTTTAATACGGCGCGGCCCTGAGTGTTTGCCTGTTAATCCGGCGCGCCTTTTCCGTTGACCCATGACTTCGGCGCGGCCAATCTCGGCGTGCCTTTTGCTTACGGCTCTTTTAATCCGGCGCGCTAAATAGCACGCCAGTTTAACAAGGGGGAGGCTTTCCCTATATATTTCTTTCTTCTTCATTTTTTCCTTCATCACTCCTCATTTGCAAGCTTTCCTTCTCTCTCCTCCCTTTCTTCTCTTCCCGCGACGCCGAGCGAGGTGAGGGGGAGAGCGACGGCGGCTTTTCCTTCAGGGTGAGCGAAATGCTGCCCTTTTGGGTTTCAAACCCATTCTTTGGGCCCCGGGAGGCTTCTAGTAGGGCTAGCCCTCGGAGCTATTTCCCTGGGTGTTCCTTTTGGCCTCGGTGTAATACCGATGGCTGCTTTTAGGGGCCGTTCCCTTAGTGGACGCGTTCCCGCTTTTCTTTGGCAATCTCCCGTGCTGGGGAGACTCTGCCGAAATTTTGTCAGAAATCTGCCTTTGATCAACTATTTTCTAACTTTGTTTATTGTCTGATGCGCTTCTTTGCAGCTATCATGGCATCCGGTTCTTCTTCTCGTGCCGTGGTGACATGGGAGAACGTCAATTCCCTTGATTGGGGCACGGTCAAGTGGCTGTGGTTGCAGAATCTTCAGATTCGGAGACGGATACTGTAGATACCAGCCATCTCCTCCTTCTTGGGGGTGACACCTTTCATTATGACAGGGAAGGTGTCGCCAGGAGGGACTACCCCAAAGACAAACACCTGGTGTCCCTTCTCCAACGCTTCAACCTCCAAGGGACAGGGACCTGTTCCTTGTCCGAAAGGTCGAGCAGGCCCTGCTGGTGGAGAGGGACAGTCTGAGGATTGTGTGGTGAGGGGAAGACCCATTTATCTCCCCAGAGAGGTCAGGAAATGGAGCGTCGTACTAGGACTGCAAGATTTGGCTCCAGAAGACGGGCTGCTGACCAGGGCCCCTGAATTTGTACCCGCTCGGTGGAATGATTCCGCGGGCAGAGTGGATCGGGAGAAGCCGATCTTTGGCTTGTTCCTTGCCCCATTGAAGTGGGGGTACAGGAAAGAATCATTTTTGCTGGACTGCTTGGCGATCCGCTTCAAGCACCAGATATCTGTGGGGTGGTTTGCTGAGCTGAGGGCCACCGACGCCCATGCATTCAGGCCCGGAGCAGTGGAGTTCACAGACTACATGCTGTAACATTATGCTCCAATCCTGACCAAGGCCGGGATATACCACAGTGTGTATGCTTCAAGGTACCGCTACCCCATCTCCCTGGGTTTGTGCTGCGGCATGATCGAGGTGTTCTGCCCCGAATATAACACTTTCTATACCTCGGAGGGAGAGACCTCTCTGGATCTATGGAGCCTTTCGCAGCTCAGCGGTGTACCCATCGATGGAGAGCCGTATGAGGAGGTATGCTGGCCTGACTGGCTGAAGGATCAGACTGACGGCGAGGGTCGGTACTTAGCGGGTTATGCTTACCGGCACCTGATGAAGGCGTACCACACCCTCTTTCATTCGTCGCACGACACGAGGGGAGCTCGGAAGCTGGGCGAGAAGCGGAGGGTGTGGATGGGCACCTGGCTTCAATATTTCTTCAATGGGAAGAATAAGTACGAAGACTTTCCCCCGATAGCGCCAGTGGCTCAGAAGCGGAAGAAGAGGGTGCGACGCCAGGCCGCTTCATCATCTTCTTCGATAGGAGGGCAGGGGGAGAACCCAAACCCTACCGGTGTTGACGCAGTCACCCACTGTGGTGCGTATCTGGTTTACTGGCTTTGTTCTTTTGCTCTTCCGCAAGGTGACGAGAGTGTGATTAGGGCAGAGGCCATTTATCCGGCTTGTCTCATGGCTTGGGGTACCAAGCTATTTCTTTGTCCGGTGGCTTTATGCCTTATTTACAAGATGTTGGGAGACCTGCACAAGACGTGTCTCCCCAGAAGTCTTCGGACGGTCGGTCCGTTACACTTTTTCAATGCTTGGGTCTGTACCCTGTTCCCAGAGGCGGCTCCTCGGGCGTTACAGTCTGTTCCTCTTGTTCCGTGGATGATAGAATTCGCGAGTGCCGAGCCATCCTTATTGGCGGAGCAACTCTACGCCATTCGGGGCAAATTGGCCCGTATTCCCACAGATTCACCTGGGGTTCTTCACTTTTGGAGCTTAGCTGCCCACTCCAGCCCGCTGGTGAACAGGACGAGGCAGTGTAAGCTTTTTGAGACTGAGGAGTATATTCATCCGCTTTTCGAGGCCAAATGTACAAGACCCATTCTTGAGCCGGAGTTGGTTGACTGGGCGCTGGCTATCAGGCCTAGTGTCCTTGTATTCCCCAAGAGAGGCATTCTGTGGTTGGAGCCGTACTATCCATTCCGCTTCAGCCAGAACTTCGGCTACGACCAGCACATTCCACATTCTTCTCCACAATTTGCGTTGCCTAACAGGCACAGGGCCGGGCAGGTTTCGAATGACGATGCCCGGATATGGTGGGACTTCTTCCACCGCCGGGAAGATGTTTCTTTCCGGGTGCCAACCCCCGCCCATTTTCCTCGCGTCACTCCTGAATATATCAAGTGGTGGAACGCGCGGATGGGATTTTACTAGAGCTCCCAGCGAGAGTGCTGGGCCGTGGCAGAGCATAGGTTCCAGGATTCCCAGCCAGAGCCAGTCCTTGACATTGAGTCTTCTTATTTGAAGAAGTTGAAATCTTGGACCCATACGGAAGTGAAGGCCTATCTGGAGGCCCGCAAGGTCGTAAAAAGTTGCAGGATGAAGGTTGACCCGAAGCTGCCCCCGATCAACAAGGACGACTATGTAAAAACCCTTCGGGGTTTATGCCGGGTGAGTAGCGAGAGGGTGGTCCTTCAGCAACTCCCCCTGCCAGTAGAGGAGCCCATCTCGACTGTGGTTGATGTGACACGACCTAGGGGGTTCTTCACATGATCGAATGACCCTTGGACCTAGCAAGCAACCAACGCACGAACCGGTGACTTTACTCGGGCGGACTCACCCGCTAAGCGCACTCTTGTGCCCGTAGGCAAACCGGTGATAGTGGTGAGGGTCCGGGACGGGCCCTTGCTGCTCCGAGGGTTGGCTAGCTTAGGATTGGACCTCTCAAGGGTCCTAGGATGTCCACTCTCATAGACGGCCAGCACGCCGAGGGCGTGGGTATTAACGGTTCACTCACAACTCACCCGCGGTAATCATTCATTCACAAGCAAATTTGAGTTCGGGCACTCCACTTACCACCGACGGCACTAAGATACAATACTACTCAAGCAAGGAAATTTCAGCAAAGAGGAGTGTGCAGTGGCTCACCTAGTCGGTGTGAAGACACCGATCCCGGTCGGAGACGAGGGCGAGCGAGGAAGCGTGGGCTTACCCGCACGCCGCGCCGGAGAAGCTTCAACCTGAAATTGTAAATTACATGCACTACACCCCATGCAAGGGGGGGGGGGGGGTTCTTGGGGTGGGGATTAAGGTGTTACAATCAAAACTACCACCACGCAGGGTGGGGCCTTCAGCCGGCCAAGCGGGGTGGGGAAAATAAGGTAAAGAATGTCGGTTGAGTGTGGATGCCGAATCTGCCGGTTATCTGCGAACAGGGACAGTGGGGCGGTGTAATGACCGTAGATCCTTCTCACGAATTTTTCCGATAGCGAGACTGGCGGCAAAAGCTTCGTAACAGGTACAGGAACGCTTCAGATTTTTGTGAATTTCTTCTGAGACCGTGGCTGACCGGAGCAGAGGTTGGAACAGGACATGAGGTTTTCTGATCCACAGTTGCAGACTTCTGGCAGCAGGTTGCAGAGGATGCCACGCACTCTCCCGAACTCCGATCAGCACGAAACCAGCGGTGACGTCTTCGTGGTCAAAGTAGCTTTCAGCCGAAGGTAACGGGGCTGCAATCAGAGGTCGAGGGCGGTCGGTGTACCCTGAAGAGTTGGCACTGGTCGGAGTAGACAGCAGGAGACAGAACTGGAGAGCTCGGGGGAGAAAATTCGTAACTCCTTCCTCCGGCAGCCGAATGAGGTTCTGTTTCTTGATCTTGGAAGAAGACTAGCAGAGGAAGAACTTTGATGAAGGGGCTTCAGCCTGAATCCGCTAGGGTTCGTCGTGGCAGAGTGATCTCTCAGGTTCTGATGCTTGGCAGGGAGGGTTCCGCGCAGTCGTGGGAGAACGGAGTTCCTGGACAGCCCCGAGCTCCGATGAAGACGAAACCACTTTGGTGTCGAAGAGGACAGGCAGACGCTTCCACGGATGTATCTTGGGCCTTCAGAATCGCCCGGAGGAAGCCGTGGTCACCTCTGCAAGTCGGTACTCTTCTTCTGATCTGCAACTGAAACTGTAGGTTGAAGATGACGGGGGGGAATGGGGTATGTGGGAGGGGAAATGGGGGTGGATGAGTGTAGGAGTGACCCCTGGTTGTAAGGGGGTCTTGGAGGGGGTGTTCCAAGGTGTGTATGAGGGAGAATGGGGTCTAGAAGGTGGTGTTTGCAGTGGGTGAGAGGGGAGCTACGAATTTGGGATGGGTGGGGAAGAGAGAAGGAGAGATCTTTCTCCAAAATTTGAAAATGGACTAATGTGGTTAGTGGGGCTTTGGGAATGGGAAGAGTTGTGTTGGGGAAGGGAATGGGTGCTTGGGGTAGTGGGAAGGGTGCTTGGGGAAGTGGGTGGGGTAGTTGGGGGTTGGGAGGTGGAGCTAGGATTGGTGGAAGCTCCCTTGGGACTAGGGGGTGGAGTAATGGTGGCTTGGGGAAGTGGAGGGTCTTAAATGAGGTGGGTAGCTAGTGGAGGTGGTTGGGGAAGGGAGGAGAGAGAAGCAAATTCGGAATTGGGTGTTGAGGAGAGAGAAAGTGGAGTGAAAAAGAGAGATTAAGAGAGGGAAGGGTGGGGAATCTCTCCCCTAGGGCATCTCACCCAAGAAATGTTGGAATCACTCCACTAAACTAAGCTTTGGACTCTCAAATGGCATTTTTCATTGATTGATTCATTGATTGATTAAGTTCAAATGGAGGAAATGGGGTCCTATATATAGGAAACCCACATTTCTACAAAAGACCCTGACAAAAGCCTCATTGACAAATAACCGAAGGGGTAGGAGAGCTCATTGGGCCAAGCCCAAAGAAATGGGCCCAATTAGCACATTACACAATCTAATGACACTCAAACATAGGAAAATAAATGCTAGACCTAGGGAAATGACTCAAATAAAATGAAAATTACATCAATGACTCAAATAAAAATTACATAGGACTCAAAATTAAATGACTAGACCATGCCTGATGAAATAGGAGGTGATGTTCTCATCATACTCCTGGGGTGCAAAGAACTCGACTCCGTCGAGTATGAGTCCACCGGGGGGAGAAGAGGTCCTCCGACGCAACTCCGAGCAAGCTTCAACCTCCAAACTCAACCTCACGTTCGCAACCAGGGGACGACGCTTCAACTCCTCAAGGTGGCTTGGACACACCCTCTTGCCGATGATAGTACCTTGCTTGCCCAGTATTGCCTCCGTGTGCACACGTCGGGCTCTCAAGTTGTTATGTGGAAGCTCTCTGAGGGTGTCGCTCACAAAGATGGGGGTAGGCTCAAGGTGCTCACTAGGATCTACCGCGGTGCCCTTAGAGGGTGCTAGATCCGTTACATGAAAAGTGAGGTATATCCCAAAATCCCATGAGTAAATCCAACCCATAAGCCAGGTTGCCAAAGCCACTTGGAACATGGAAGGTCCAAGTCCTCGTGCCCTCGATTTGGAGGTGGCCCTAAGGTAGAGCCATTCCAAAACCACCATCGTGAGGTTGCCTTCTTGGAATTCGAAGTGCCACTCGTGAGTTTTTGCCCGCTTATTACGACCCTCACCGCCCATTGCTAGATGCTTGCTTGAATGAGTATGCCTTGAGCTACGGTGCGGTGTGGGTGGGAAGTGTGTGGTATGCAAAGGGGGACCGGGGCAACCAAAAGTAGACCTATCATGTAATGATGCAGTGTAGACTTCGGTCAACCTAGGTGGGCCGGGGCACCCGTAGGTGGCCCTATCATGCAAAGTGGTGATAAATATCGGGGGACCCGGACATCCGTAGATGCCTTTGACATGTGTATGACTAATGTGAAGTGAGGGAGGGCCGGGGCATCCATATGTGTCCCTTTCATGTATGGGTGTGATGAGTGCCGGGGGACCCGGACATCCGTGAATGCTCCTATCATGTTTAAGACTTATGATGAATGACGGTGGCCCATTACATCCGAATATGGAACTCTCATGCTTAAGACTCATGATGAATGGAGGTGGACCATTACATCCAAAAATGGTCCATTCATGCTTCCTACTTGACATGTGGGTGTTGTGAATGAATGGACCCGTCTTATGAATCATGCCAAGTGATGTGTTATGCCAAGACTTATGCATTCCTTTCCAAAGATGACTTCCATGTGTATGGGTGTGGGATGGCCTTTGAACTTCCATGTGAAAGGGTCAAAAGGATCTAGGAAGGTGGGCATTATGGAGAGGGGGTCTTCTTTGCTTCCTAGGCATATGTTGTCTATGGTGATGGTTCCCTTTGTGTGGCCCAAGTCTTGGAAGAGGTGTTCTTGGTCCAACATGGTTGGTTGGGGTAGGGAAAGGGGAGTTGTGGGTAAGGTGGGTGTATTACATGGGTACCTAGACTCCCATTGGAAGGGATCAAAGGGGTCATGGACTGGGCTTCCTAGAGGAAGGAACTCTATGTCCACATGGTCCACGCATGGTGGGTCATCCTTCCCCAAGGTAACTGGACCAAGATCTTTAGTGGGCCAGTCGGTCAAGGTACTTGGGATCTTAATGGTAGTGGAGTGGACCATGATGGGTTCTTCATCCATGGGGAGAATGAGAAGGAGGTCACTAGTGTAGCAACCAATGGTGTAGACTGAGGTGATAGAACCAACACATGGGTGGATGAGACTAAGTCTTCTTGGGTGGGCCTCTCCTATGGTCAATAAGCAAGTCAACTTTAGTTGCCATTCTAAACCCTTGATGAGATCATCCCAACTATTTACCTCATAGTAGGATTGGAATGTGGTGTGATAGGAGTTAATGGGTGCTAATTGGAAAGGATGCTCCATGGTTGGGTTTTGAAAGTACAAGGTATGAGGGATGGGATTTTGCTTGAGCCATTTGATGATGAGTTCTCCTAGGGTCACCACCTTTTGCATGAGATTGAGTGGTTTGGGGAGGTATGTGTTTGTTTGGACGGGGATGAGTTGATGTCCTTCTTCCTTATTGATAGGAGTATGAATTTCCTTGATTGTGGGGAAGGGATTTGGATTGGTGTCCAATCTCGGGGATTTGGTCTTGTGGGCCGGGTTTTCCTCATGTTCACTCATGACCTTGTTCATTCTTCGAAGTGGGTTGAGAGGGCATGGTGGCCGGGTATGGGGCCCCGGTGGGTGAGGGAACAAAAGGTTGTTGAAACCATAGGCTCCCGGGAGATGTGGGGGATGAAGTAGGCAAGACCAACGCAATGGGTGGAAGGTGGTATTCCGTTCATCAAGCCATTGTTTCCCTAGGATTATGCAAGGGCCTTCCAAAGTTCCAATTTGACACCAAGCTCCATCAAAGTATTTGGTCTCTCCAAACCTTTTATGGAATTCAATGAAGACTAGGTCTCCATTGTGCACAATTTGTCCGGTCGTAGAGAGGGTGGCTACAATGTCGGGGGATACCCAATTATCTTCTACCATGTAGATGAAGTCAATTTCTGTGGGGCTCCCATTAGGTAGGTATGCTTGGGATATGATGGGAATTGGGGCTTTTTGGTCTGTAGACTCAATGACAATGGGAGGTGGATAATGCATGGAACGATCCGATGAGAACTCTAATGCAAGCGTGCCCATGGACTTGACTTGATAGAGACAAGTCAATGACTTGCTCTGATACCACTTGATGTGACACGACCTAGGGGGTTCTTCACATGATCAAATGACCCTTGGACCTAGCAAGCAACCAACGCACGAACCGGTGACTTTACTCGGGCGGACTCACCCGCTAAGCGCACTCTTGTGCCCGTAGGCAAACCGGTGATAGTGGTGAGGGTCCGGGACGGGCCCTTGCTGCTCCGAGGGTTGGCTAGCTTAGGATTGGACCTCTCAAGGGTCCTAGGATGTCCACTCTCATAGACGGCCAGCACGCCGAGGGCGTGGGTATTAACGGTTCACTCACAACTCACCCGCGGTAATCATTCATTCACAAGCAAATTTGAGTTCGGGCACTCCACTTACCACCGACGGCACTAAGATACAATACTACTCAAGCAAGGAAATTTCAGCAAAGAGGAGTGTGCAGTGGCTCACCTAGTCGGTGTGAAGACACCGATCCCGGTCGGAGACGAGGGCGAGCGAGGAAGCGTGGGCTTACCCGCACGCCGCGCCGGAGAAGCTTCAACCTGAAATTGTAAATTACATGCACTACAGCCCATGCAAGGGGGGGGGGGGGGTTCTTGGGGTGGGGATTAAGGTGTTACAATCAAAACTACCACCACGCAGGGTGGGGCCTTCAGCCGGCCAAGCGGGGTGGGGAAAATAAGGTAAAGAATGTCGGTTGAGTGTGGATGCCGAATCTGCCGGTTATCTGCGAACAGGGACAGTGGGGCGGTGTAATGACCGTAGATCCTTCTCACGAATTTTTCCGATAGCGAGACTGGAGGCAAAAGCTTCGTAACAGGTACAGGAACGCTTCAGATTTTTGTGAATTTCTTCTGAGCCTGTGGCTGACCGGAGCAGAGGTTGGAACAGGACATGAGGTTTTCTGATCCACAGTTGCAGACTTCTGGCAGCAGGTTGCAGAGGATGCCACGCACTCTCCCGAACTCCGATCAGCACGAAACCAGCGGTGGCGTCTTCGTGGTCAAAGTAGCTTTCAGCCGAAGGTAACGGGGCTGCAATCAGAGGTCCAGGGCGGTCGGTGTACCCTGAAGAGTTGGCACTGGTCGGAGTAGACAGCAGTAGACAGAACTGGAGAGCTCGGGGGAGAAAATTCGTAACTCCTTCCTCCCGCAGCCGAATGAGGTTCTGTTTCTTGATCTTGGAAGAAGACTAGCAGAGGAAGAACTTTGATGAAGGGGCTTCAGCCTGAATCCGCTAGGGTTCGTCGTGGCGGAGTGATCTCTCAGGTTCTGATGCTTGGCAGGGAGGGTTCCGCGCAGTCGTGGGAGAACGGAGTTCCTGGACAGCCCCGAGCTCCGATGAAGACGAAACCACTTTGGTGTCGAAGAGGACAGGCAGACGCTTCCACGGATGTATCTTGGGCCTTCAGAATCGCCCGGAGGAAGCCGTGGTCACCTCTGCAAGTCGGTACTCTTCTTCTGATCTGCAACTGAAACTGTAGGTTGAAGATGACGGGGGGGAATGGGGTATGTGGGAGGGGAAATGGGGGTGGATGAGTGTAGGAGTGACCCCTGGTTGTAAGGGGGTCTTGGAGGGGGTGTTCCAAGGTGTGTATGAGGGAGAATGGGGTCTAGAAGGTGGTGTTTGCAGTGGGTGAGAGGGGAGCTACGAATTTGGGATGGGTGGGGAAGAGAGAAGGAGAGATCTTTCTCCAAAATTTGAAAATGGACTAATGTGGTTAGTGGGGCTTTGGGAATGGGAAGAGTTGTGTTGGGGAAGGGAATGGGTGCTTGGGGTAGTGGGAAGGGTGCTTGGGGAAGTGGGTGGGGTAGTTGGGGGTTGGGAGGTGGAGCTAGGATTGGTGGAAGCTCCCTTGGGACTAGGGGGTGGAGTAATGGTGGCTTGGGGAAGTGGAGGGTCTTAAATGAGGTGGGTAGCTAGTGGAGCTGGTTGGGGAAGGGAGGAGAGAGAAGCAAATTCGGAATTGGGTGTTGAGGAGAGAGAAAGTGGAGTGAAAAAGAGAGATTAAGAGAGGGAAGGGTGGGGAATCTCTCCCCTAGGGCATCTCACCCAAGAAATGTTGGAATCACTCCACTAAACTAAGCTTTGGACTCTCAAATGGCATTTTTCATTGATTGATTCATTGATTGATTAAGTTCAAATGGAGGAAATGGGGTCCTATATATAGGAAACCCACATTTCTACAAAAGACCCTGACAAAAGCCTCATTGACAAATAACCGAAGGGGTAGGAGAGCTCATTGGGCCAAGCCCAAAGAAATGGGCCCAATTAGCACATTACACAATCTAATGACACTCAAACATAGGAAAATAAATGCTAGACCTAGGGAAATGACTCAAATAAAATGAAAATTACATCAATGACTCAAATAAAAATTACATAGGACTCAAAATTAAATGACTAGACCATGCCTGATGAAATAGGAGGTGATGTTCTCATCAGTGGTCGACTGGCGTCCCGAGGTGGATAGGTTGTACCCCTATTGGACCTTCATTCGGAAGGAAGACAGGCGGGCCGCCTTATATGGCAACACCCCGTGGCTATTCACGCTTCTTCGCTCACATGGTCTTTCTGTGGGTGGTCCCAGCGAAGCCATCCTGGACCGACCTCTTCATGTCTCGTTCAAATATGTTGACAGATGGGGGCTGGACCACCTAAGCCTATATTATCTCCTGTCTTCTCGTTGTCATGAGGACCTGGCACTGTTGGCCGAGCCGAGTGAAAAGATTGAAGATTTATGCTGGCTTATTAGCGAGGCAGCTTCAAGAGACAAAATGCCATCGCTATATTATTGGCCTCTCTTCCCCTTCTATACGGGGCCGGCAAGTATGTTCCATTTCTTCATTCAGGCCCTTCGGCCAGCTTTTCTTTCTTCATTGTGGTGTATTATTCTCACCTGTGCTCATGTGCAGTCCGACCGACTTCGGAGGAGACCCAGCACTTTAGGGAGCTGATAATAAAGGCTCAGAAGCTGGCATATTTTGAAGTTCCCAAGCTGGCCCCGACCACGACGCCACTACCTCCTGTCGATTTGAGAAAGCGGACTCGATCCCAGTTAAGAGAGGCCGTCGGGAAGGTAAAAGCGGCGGTGACCCGGGTAACACGGGCGCGCCGAAAGAAGGCCGCAGAAAGGGAATCAACAACCGTTCTTCCTTCGGTTGTATCTTTTGAAGAGTTTGAGGCCTCTCAGACACAAAGGCCAAAAGCTAAAGGTAGGCTCTTCTTTTCTTCATAGTTCATTAGTCCACTTTGACTGCCTCGGCTAGCTCATGCTGACGATTACCGATATAGTTGCCGCGGTCGTCGGGCTGGAGGCTACAGTAGATGTCGCGACTAAGGAAGGGGCAGAGGAAATCCTTGCTGCTCCAATAGAGAGAGATCTGCCTTCTCCAACGCCCAGACAGGAAATGGAAGGTAATTTATAGTTTAATTGTGATGCCCTCACGAATCTTCATGTCTTTAGCCGTCTTGACCATTTCTTGCCGTAAATTTCAGTTGACATACAACTGTCATTACCTCCGGGCTCGGAGAGTGCCGAAGAAGCGATTATCCAGGGGCAGGGTGAATTTTCCCTTGAGATCCCATCCACTGTCGCTCCTGACGTGGAGTGCACTGGGGAAGCTCCTGCTGCGGGTGATGCCCCTCCTGGCGAGGCTCCTGCCCCGATGGTGGAGCGTCCCGAAAGAGCAGAGGGGTCTTCCTCCTCTGAACAGGTTGATTATGGTGGCGGCTCCAGTGATGAGGAGTTCCAACCTGTTGACACAGAGACGGAGGATGCCGGGGCATCCTCCGCCTATGAAAGTGATCATCCGACTTTCAGCCCACCCCGGTTGTCGTGGAGTGGCCTTGGGCCGTCAGGCTCGCTCGTGAGCGGAGAGGCTGGCGCCGGAGAAGTTACCCTTAGAGATTTGAGCTTAGTACCGGCTGAGGTAAGGACCCATCCGTGGTCGGTGCCTGCTGCCCTTTCTTCCTCTTCCTTTTAGCTTTTAATGTACATATTTCTGGTGCAGACTGAGGTGGTGCTGCCAACCATGACGGTGCAGATACCCCTCCCGGCTCTAGGCACGGGCCATGCAACTCTCCCGTCCATCCTGTGGCCTATCGCACTGTGATACCCTAAGGACTATGCAGCGGCAATGGCTCCAGCTGGACCTGGAGCACTTGTGAGGGTTGATAGTTCGGCAGCAGTTGCGGACTTTCAGCCATTAGAAGTCACACAACGGTCAGCTCCGGAGAAGGGTGGCCCCTCCGAAATAGAAGCCGGAGAGATCGTCGAAGAACATACGTCCTTGGCTCTTGATATTCCTGTCGCACCTCCATCCCAGGGGGCAGGCAATGAAATTGTTGTCATTGAGGCTCCAGCCACCGTATCGGCCAGCGCGGTTGTTCCCCACAGCAGTGGACTGCAGCTCATGCCATCGTCATCTTCTGGGACGGGCGACGATATTTGGGCCACTGTGGATAGCAGAGTGGAATTTGAACTACCCGAGACATCGCCGCTTGATCTCCAGTCTTCAAGTGATCTCGTGTGGCAGTTCCTAGGGACCCTTCAGCAGACCATAACGGCCAGCAGAGATTTAACTTATGTTCAGCTGAGGGGTTTGATAGAGCATTTATCCTGCTCGCTGTTGGCCTTTGGTTGCCCCATGGACGACTAGACTCCACGGGTGATCCTGCTTCTGAAATATGTGAACAGGAGGGAATTCTTGGGCCGGGAGACAGCCGACCAGCTGGCGGCCGTCACACTGGAGCGGGCCGAATGCCGAACCGCTCTCATTTCTCTTAAAGGGACTGCGGCGAGGATGAGGGATGATGCCAATGCCTCTTTGCAGCACCGAAGCTTTCTCACGGCTCGTATAGCGGAATTACATGCCGAACTCTCGAGGGTAGAGGCTGAACTTCAAGAGGTAGAACGCCTGGAAGTCCAGAGGGTGGAGGAGGCAGAAATGGCTGAAGGGCAAGTTGCTTCCCTCGGGGAGAGACTATCCGAGCTGGAGGCCACTGAGTTCAGACTGCAGGAGCTGGCCCGCCATCCTTCCCTGGGCATTCCGGCGCTGGAGGACATCTTCCGACGCCCCCTGCCATAGTTCTTTTCTATTCGCCTCTTCTTGATGGACTTAATGTATTCCGAGGAATGCCCCGCGTAACATGTACTATTTATTCCGTAGAATAAAAATCTTTATTTTGCTGTCAAATGACGACTCCATCCTGTCATCATTCTTGTTGTTTTCTCTTTCCATTTGCAAGTTGATTCTAGTCCGAGTGTGTGAGTCACGAGGGCAGGAGAGCGCTCACGCCTTCAGCAAAGGGGTGAGGTGTTCGCTCCACCGCGCCGCGACTATTCTCAAGACTAAACAACGGCCTGTGCGAGTCGAGAGTCCGGAGGACCCAAGAAGATATATGGGAGACGAAAACTGAAACAGATAGCGAGCGACCTTGCCGACGGTGGCAACGGTCGAGAAGGGTAGATGGTCTTGCCGATGATGACAAGAACGGAGAAGGGGCAACGACCGGTCTCGCCGGTGATGATAAGGGTCAAAAGGGTAGATAGTCTTGCTGATGATGACAAGAACCGAAAAGGGGTAGCGACCGATCTTGCCGATGGTGACAAGGGTCGAAAAGGGTAGACGGTCTTGCCGATGATGACAAAGACCGGCAAGGGGTAGCGACCGATCTTGCCGATGATGACAAGGGTCGAAAGGGGTAGACGGTCTTGCCGATGGTGACAAGGACCGAAAAGGGGTAGCGACCGATCTTGCCGATGGTGACAAGGGTCGAAAAGGGTAGACGGTCTTGCCGATGATGACAAGGACCGGAAAGAGTAGCGACCGATCTTGCCGATGGTGACAATGGTCGAAAAGGGTAGACGGTCTTGCCGATGATGACAAGGACCAGAAAGAGTAGCGACAGATCTTGCCGATGGTGACAAGGGTCGAAGAGGGTAGACGGTCTTGCCGATGATGACAAGGACCGGAAAGAATAGCGACCGATCTTGTCGATGGTGACAAGGGTCGAAAAGGGTAGACGGTCTTGCCGATGATGACAAGGACCGAAAAGAGTAGCGACCGATCTTGTCGATGGTGACAAGGGTCGAAAAGGGTAGACGGTCTTGCCGATGATGACAAGAACCGGAAAGGGTAGCGACCGATATTGTCGATGGTGACAAGGGTCGAAAGGGGTAGACGGTCTTGCCGATGGTGACAAGGACCGAAAAGGGGTAGCGACCGATCTTGCCGATGGTGACACGGGTCGAAAAGGGTAGACGGTCTTGCCAATGATGACAAGGATCGAAAAGAGTAGCGACCGATCTTGTCGATGGTGACAAGGGTCGAAAAGGGTAGACGGTCTTGCAGATGATGACAAGAATCAGAAAGGGGTAGTGACCGATCTTGCCGATGGTGACAAGGGTCGAAAGGGGTAGACGATCTTGCCGATGATGACAAGAACCGGAAAGGGGTAGCGACCGATCTTGCCGATGGTGACAAGGGTCAAAAAGGGTTTGTTAAAGGAAATATATATGTAGATATATAAGGGGGGACATCGGATGACGACTCCGCTTTGACCCTATAAAGGGCATTCTGAATGGAGGACGGATCATCACTATTCATCACTGATTTATAATTTTTTCTTCTTTCTTCCCTTTTTTTTATATATTCACATTACTGATTTAAGCGCCCTTTCGGGTTTTCACCGAAGCCAGCCCCCTCTTGCTTTTGCCCACGCGCCCTCTCGAGTTTTCACGTGGCGGGGTATCCGATTTTACCTGCGATGCCCTTTCGGGTTTTCGCCACAGCTGGGTTATAGCCATTTTTGCACTTGTCCTAATAAAGGAGCAAGTCTGGCGGGGTATCTCTATTTTTAACCCCATTTTCTTTTCTCTCTTTTTATTTTGATTTCGGAGTACAGAAGAATTCGACTGCGAGAATGCTGATTGGCCTTGCCGATGGTGACAAGGATTGGTCCCAGATTTAGTTCGTCGACACTGGTTAAATGCCGAAGCAAAGGTCATGGGTTATTAGCAAGGACGGAAGGTCCCAGTTAGGGGTAGAGATTGACCGATCTCGCCGATGATGACGAGGGTCGAACACGGGCTTATTCATCAGCATGGGTCACATGCCGAAGCAAAGGTGGGGTTATTAACAAGGACAGAAGGTCCAAGTTAGGGGTAGAGATCGACCGATCTCGCCGATGTTGACGAGGGTCAAACATGGGTTTATTCATCAGCATGGGTCACATGCCGAAGCAAAGATAGGATTATTAACAGGGACGGAAGGTCCAAGTTAGGGGTAGAGATCGACCGATCTCGCCGATGACGATGAGGGTCGAACATGGGTTTATTCATCAGCATGGGTCACATGCCGAAGCAAAGGTAGGATTATTAACATGGACGGAGGGTCCAAGTTAGGGGTAGAGATCGACCGATCTCGCCGATGATGACGAGGGTCAAACATGGGTATATTCATCAGCATGAGTCACATGCCGAAGCAAAGGTAGGATTATTAACATGGACGGAAGGTCCAAGTTAGGGGTAGAGATCGACTGATCTCGCCGATGATGACGAGGGTCAAGACTGGGTTTGTTAAAGGAACTCCGGTGGGACGTCTGAGGATTGTCCCTTTTGGAGTTTCATCGGATGGAAAACAAAAGAGGAATTTGTAAATTACCACTTTACTGACTTAAGCGCCCTTTCGAGTTTTCGCCAAAGCCAGCCCCCTCTAGCTTTTACCCACGCGCCCTCTCGGGTTTTCACGTGGCGGGGTACCCGATTTTGCCTGTAGCACCCTTTCGGGTTTTCGCCACAGCTGGGTTATAGCCATTTTTACACTTGTCCTAATATAGGAGCAAGTCTGGCGGGATATCTCTATTTTTAACCTCATTTTTCTTTTCTTTTCTATATATATATTTTTTGAGGATATAAAAGGTGGTAGGTCGAAGTGTGATGTCTGACCCTTGGTTGGTGGCAGACGGCTGTTGGCCGGATCACCGGGCCTTGTGCCGAGTAGAGCGGTTTATTCGTTAGCAGGGGCTGAATGTTAAAGCAGAGGAATGATCTTTCGCCGATTCGGACGTAAGGCCCGTAACGGTAATATGGTGTATTCTTTTGAGAGCTCGGCCAGGGCAGAGTGCCACTAGACCAAGGAAAGGTAGCTCAATCAGGGCGGAATGCCTCTAGACCAAGATAAGGGTAGCTCGACTAGGGCGGGATGCCACTGGACCAAGATGAGGATAGCTCGATCAGGGCAGAATTGTTGCATCTCTGTAGTTTTGATGATGACTAACACTATGAATCAAATTATTTTTATGATAATCATCTTGATGCTCCTTAATGAATGATAAAGATCCTGAATTGTCTAAATATTCTCAGGATCTAATGTTGTTGTCTTGCATGCACATCTATGGATCAAATGCTTTTTCATCATACTTTTCTATTTTAATGCTCCTCTATCATGTACACCCATGAGCTCATACTTACTTGTCTTGATTATATGGGTTCTGTGCATTTAGTGCGTTGACGCACTTGGCTGGCTGCGTAGACGCAATAGTGCGTCTTTCGCTTGCTTCTTTATCCACTGCGTCGACGCTGTCACTGGATGCGTTGACACATTGGCCTGTTGCCTGGGGCGTGAGCATTTCGTTTAAGCAGTTGAGTCGACGCTGCACGTTGGAAGCGTTGACGCATTGGCTTGGTGCCAAGGGATTGAGCATCTCGCATATAAAGTTGAGTCGACGCTACACGATGGAAGCGTTGACGCATTGGCTTAGTGCCAAGGGCTTGAGCGTCTCGCCTATGAAGCTGAGTCGACGCTGTCACCTGAAGCGTTGACGCATTGGCTTGTTACCAAGATATTGTGCGTCTCGCCCAAGGAGCTGAGGCGACGCTACACAATGGAAGCGTCGACGCCTTGAGTTTATGACCAAAGGTTCTTTTGATCAACCACCCAGCAGAAGCGTCAACGCTGTCAACTGATGCATTGACGCATTAGTGTGTTTTGTCAAGGCACCTGTTCTCCTTATATCCATTGCCTTAACGCCTTGGCTTTAGTGCGTTGACGCGTTCTTCTGTCCTTTGATAAGTCCCGTGCAATCTATGTGAACAATTTATGACTTGAATATTTCTGAGATTGACTAAATGTTCTCTGAAACCTTACAGGGACTTAAAGACAAATTGGAACTTTATTCCAATCATGTGAGCACGTGATCCGAGGGAATAATCATCTAACACGTGGCTCGGTTCATCTGGAAGCATGTCTTCGCGCGTGTCTCCCAAACCCTCACTCTCTCGTGAGGTTGGATATATATATGAAGGTTTCTGCTCCTGAAAAGCTACCGAAGCCACAAGGAAAAGGGTGAGGCCAGAGCGAGAGGAAGGAGAGGAGGAGCCATCCTGATCCATTCATTGAGCGTACCTGGAAGAGAGAGAGTGTTGAAGGAGTGGATGGTTTTCTGCTATGTTTTGTCTATGCTTCTTTAAGAAGCTACATTGTTTCTCCGTTCGATTGTCTTCGATATTTCTTTATGTTTTCAGTTGTTTGTTCTTAAATTTCGATACTCTATTTTATCGTTCCCTCTAGGTGTAGAGGAAGAGAGGTGGATCCTCTGGGTTGCATTGTGATTCCCTCTGAATCAGATCAGAGGAAGGGAGGTGGTCTCCGGGGTTGTTGTGTTCAGATAGTGAGGAGGCTATCTGGGTTGTTCCCTCCGGCTGTGGAGGAAGAGAGACAGCGTGTCTGAATTGCAGTGAGGGTGAGTCACTGCTGGGTTCCCTCTTGTCTAAGAGGAAGGGAGAGTTATCTCCGGGTCAGGTCTTGGGGTGTGAGACCTGGGTGCAAGCTGTGTGTTCAGCGTCTGTAGGGATTTCGATCCCCAAGCTATGGATCAGCGTGTTGTTGGCAGACTGAGTCTGCGGTTCTTTCTTGTGAAAGGAAGCCTCACTCGGCCTTGAGTGAGGGATGGACATAAGTCTGCAGGTTGCAGACTGAACCATTTAAATCTCCTGTTCTCCGTGGTATGGTTGTGCGCATCTATCTTCCTTATGATTTTTTCTGGCTTCATTAAGTAAATGTGAATGTTGATGACCGAAATCTTGGTCTGACTGCTCGCTAGGTGGTTGTGCATATGTGCTGATGAAATTTTGAGTGATTTATGTTCTGCGCTCGTGAATTACGTTATATTGGTTAAGGGTCATGCCTTGACTCAGTCAAATATTTTTTAAACGGTGATCTATTCATCCCCTCCCCTTCTAGCTCACCGTCCTCCTGTTTAACAGTTGGTATCAGAGTAGGTTTACCCGAGATGTGGTCCAACGACCAGGGTAATCCTGGAACCAGTGGTCCTCGCAGCTACATAGCTGAAGGACAGTCAATCTCCCGTCCCCCATATTTTGATGGTTCTAATTATTTCTTTTGGAAAAACAGAATGGAAGTTTTCATCCGATCTCAGAGCCACAAGCTGTGGAGAGTCATTACAACTGGACCTTATGACTTACCTCCGAATGAGGAGATGTGGTCTGAAGAACAAGTCAAATTATCCGGACTGAACTGGTCTGCGCTCAACATCATCCAGTGCGCAGTTCACCCTAAAGAATATGCCCGAATTTCGGCGTGCAAGACAGCTAAGAAGATGTGGGATGAACTAGCGCTGATTTACGAGGGTACCTCTCAGGTCAGAGCTACCAAGGTAAACTACCTAACCTCTGAGTATGAATTATCTAAGATGAAGTCAGAGGAGAGCGCGACTGATATGTACGCTAGGCTGTCACTGATCACAAATAGCCTCAAGGGGTTTGGAAAGGAAATATCTGAAGGGGATATAGTTAGGAAGATCTTGAGATCTTTGACTCCAGCGTGGCACACAAAGGCCACTATGATAGAGGAATCGAAGGATTTAACAACCATGACTGTCACTGAACTCATAGGGTCTCTTATGACATATGAGATGAATCTCAAGAAATTAGGAGAAGGAAGTGACAGAAAGGGCAAGAATGTTGCTCTTAAAGTTGAACGACATAGTAGTAGCAGCAGCAGCAGCGGTGGAGACTCTGATGAAATTCCAGACCTTGACAGGAGTGAAAAAGCTCTGCTCACACGATAGTTCAGGAAATTTCTGAAACTGAAGGGAAAATCATATGGGAGAAGAAGAAATTACTCATCAGGTAAATATCCAAACAATGGCAATGACAAGGATAGGGATGCTAAAAGTGTGATGTGTTATCATTGCAGGAACTTTGGGCACATGAAGCAAGATTGCCCTGAGCTTCAGAAGAAGACACTGGATTACCATAAGAAAGGCTCCAAAGTGTACAAGAAAAAGCCAAAAGCTATGGTATGCACTTGGAGCGATGAAGAAGAAGACTCAGAGACTAACTCCTCAGGAAAGGAGACTGAAGGAGTATGTCTGATGGCCGACGAGGAAAATGAGGTAATCAATCCCTTTGTGACTTACTCTATTGATGACTGGGAAGATAAGTATGGTGAACTGCTAGATATGTACAATGCCTTAGCAAAAGAACATAGAGTCACCAAACGCAAACTCAATGTGGTTAATGAAGAACAAGAACTCATCAAGACAGAAAATTCCAAACTGATAGCTGAATTAGATCAAATGGAAAATGTAAGAAATGAGAACAATCTTGTTAAAAAGGAGCTTGAAAAACTAAGAAAACAGCTTGATGAAACCAATCAACATACTGAAGAAAACCTGAGACAAAATGACTTACTTAGGGAAGGGTATGAAGCTGTTAAAAGGGTCAATGATGAATTGCTGGAAAACAATATATGTCTGCGGAAGGAGTTGGAAGATAAGAAGAAAACCCTTGAGAGGTTTGTTTTGGGAGAGAGTAATTTGAATGCTTTGTTAGGCACCAAAGTAAACTTTAACAGAGAGGGGTTGGGTTTCAACCCAAGTAAGAAGGAAGCATTTGGGGTAAAAACCACTACCTTCTGCACTGAGAAAGGAAAAGAGAAACTGGACATTCCATCCAGTTCCAAAACTACTGAACAACAGAAGAACATCCATAGACAACAGGCTGATTTTGGAAAAAATATCTTCAAGAAATTCAACAAGCCCACGCACCAGAAGCAAGGTGTTTGTCAATTCAACAACTATGACTCTAATAAAAGAATGGGCTATTTTAAAAGAAACATGGGAACGTCTAACTACACACAGAATACTGACAATAAAATGCCTTCATCTAGACAGGTTAAAAATTATGGTCTGGCTGGGACCCAAACCTTTATCAACAGAAACTGGACACACCTTGAGAAACAAAAAGAAACAAATGAAATGCACATTAATAACAAAACTGTCAACTCTCAGCACAGAAAGAAAAAGGGGTTAAAACAGATCTGGATTCCCAAGACTGTGCTTAATGAATTGAACGGTATTTTTGGACCCAATTTACCTTGGGTTCCAAAGCACACAACTTAAATTGTTATCGTGCAGGTGAGCCTAGCAGCCGAGAACAACAAGTGGTATCTCGACAGTGGCTGCTCGAGGCACATGACAAGGGATCAAAGAAAGTTCAGCAAGCTTGAATTGAAAGCAGGAGGGTCAGTTAAGTTTGGAGGTAAAAATAAAGGCCAAATCATTGGGACCGGAACCATCGGTAAGAAAACCTCCAACTCTGTTGAGAAAGTCTTGTTGGTTGAAGGTCTGTAACACAATTTATTGACTATTAGTCAGTTGTGTGACAAGGGTCACAAGGTTCTTTTTGATGAGCATGCTTGCAAAATTTTAGAACCAAACTCCGATAAAATAAAGTTCATTGCAAATAGAGTCAATAATGTCTATATTGTGGATCTTGATGCTGAGTCTGAATCTAATCTGTGTCTCACTGCTGATTCAGAGAATAACATGTTTGACTGGCATAGGCGATTAGGCCATGCTAGCTTTAACACCTTGCATAAATTAGCTAAATTTGATTTAGTTAGAGGCATGCCTCGCTTAAAGTTCAAATCAGTTTCGAAGATTTGCGAGGCCTGTACTCTAGGCAAGCAAACTCGAGCTTCTTTTAAAATTAGGTCTGAGAGCTTGTCAACTAAGATCATGGAACACTTGCACATGGATCTCTTTGGTCCTACCAGAACCCAGAGTCTAAATGGTAAGAGATTTGGTTTTGTCATTGTCGATGACTATTCTAGATTTGCATGGCTGTTTTTCTTGGCAAATAAGAATGATGCTTTTCAAAAATTTGAACATTTTTTCAATAAGCAAAAACATATAGGGCACAAGATCACTGTTATCCAATCAGATCATGGAGGAGAGTTTGAGAACTCCTCATTCTCTAGCTTCTGTGATAAGGAGGGACTGACTCACAAATTTTCTTCTCCCAGGACCCCAGAGCAGAATGGAATTGTGGAGAGAAGGAATCGATCAATAGTGGAAATGGCAAGAACACTACTAATGGAGAGTCAGCTACCTAAGAGCTTTTGGGCAGAAGCGGCAAACACAGCCTGCTATATACTTAATAGAGCTTTGGTAAGACCCATACATAAGAAAACACCATATGAACTCCTGAAAGGTAAGAGGCCTAATGTCTCATATTTCAAAATTTTTGGTTCAAAATGCTTTATTCATAATAACCACAAGAGAGACTTAGATAAATTTGATGCTAGAAGTATTCCAGGAATATTCCTAGGATACTCTGAAACATCTAGGGCCTTCAGGGTCTTTAATAAAACTGATAGGACTGTAGAGGAAACCCCTCATGTTATTTTTGATGAAACAAAAATCTCTAGCAGTCTAAATGATGATAACAGGTCTACAGATCATGATGGAGAGTTCCTGAATCAAATGCAAGAGGAGGAAGTACAACCGGCTGAAGAACCCACTGATCTGAACCTAGTAAGTGCAGCTGAACAAGGTGAGTCCTCAACAAATGTCAGAGTTTTAAAAGACCACCATGTAACCAATATTATTGGTAGTCTTAATGATCCCCCTAGGACAAGATCTCATTTCAGAAATGTTCAGAATCAGGACTTAATTGCTTTAGTTTCTCAAATTGAGCCTAAGACCATTGAAGAAGCCTTAAGTGATGAAAATTGGGTAACTGCCATGTGTGAAGAACTAGGGCAATTTGATAGAAACAATGTCTGGGAACTTGTACCTAGACCTAAAAATTTCAATATAATAGGAACAAAATGGGTTTTTAAGAACAAACTGAATGAAGAAGGTGTCATCTCTAGGAATAAAGCTAGACTTGTAGCTAAAGGCTACAGTCAGGAGTATGGAGTGGACTTTGATGAATCCTTTGCTCCAGTAGCTAGAATGGAGGCTATCAGAATTCTATTAGCATTTGCTTGTTCAAACAACATAAAACTTCAACAAATGGATGTTAAGAGTGCTTTCTTGAATGGAATTTTAAAAGAAGAAGTTTATGTTGAACAACCTCCTGGTTTTCAGTTTTCAACTAAACCTGATCAAGTTTTCAGGTTAAACAAAGCTCTGTATAGATTAAAGCAGGCTCCTCGGGCCTGGTATGAAAGGCTGACCAGTTTCTTACTGAATAAAGGATATAACAGAGGTAAAGTTGACCAAACCTTATTCACTAAGAATTCAAGACAAGATCTCATCATAGTTCAGGTATATGTGGACGACATCATCTTTGGATCAACAAATCCTGAACTGTGTAAAGAATTTTCACAGCTTATGTCAGCTGAATTTGAGATGAGCTTAGTTGGGGAACTGACTTATTTCCTTGGCTTGCAGATAAATCAAGTGACAGATGGCTGTTTCTTCCACCAAACCAAGTTCACGCTGGATATCCTAAAAAGGTTTGGGATGACTAACCTGAAGCAAATTTCCACCCCAATGAGCACAAGCATGACCCTTAATGCAGATGAGTCAGGTAAACAAGTGGATGAAAAACTCTACAGAGGTATGATCGGATCCCTCTTGTACTTAACTGCCTCTAGGCCAGACATACAATTCAGTGTTGGTTTATGTGCAAGATATCAGTCTAGGCCTACTGAACTACATTTGTCTGCTGTAAAAAGAATCTTTAGATATCTGTTTGCCACACATACATTAGGCTTATGGTATCCTGCTTCACGCACATTAGATTTAGTTGCATACACTGATGCAGACTTTGCTGGGTGTAAGCTAGATAGGAAGAGCACCAGTGGCCACTGCCAATTCTTAGGAGGATGCCTAGTTTCTTGGAGTTCAAAGAAACAACATTCAGTGGCTCTTTTCACTGCTGAGGCTGAATACGTGGCTGCAAGTAGCTGTGGCACTCAGGTTATCTGGATCAAGCATCAACTTCAGGATTACCAAGTAGAGACAGGTTGCACTCCCATCTTTTGTGATAACACTAGTGCCATAAACATTGCAAAGAATCCTGTTTTACACTCACGAACAAAACACATTGAAATCAGGCACCACTTTATCAGAAATGAAATTGCAAATAGAACATTTGAATTAATTCATGTTGGGACTGCAGATCAAATTGCTGATATTTTTACAAAACCTCTAGATACTGAAAAATTCACTTCCTTGAGAAGAGAACTTGGTATTTACAAACTCTGACTATTTTGAGGCAATGAATTCTGGTTCATGTATTTCCATAAATTTTGTGGTAGTTTTGTCATACTCTTTCTGGTGGGGGTCCCTATGTGAGGGGGAGCGGGTGTGTGCCTTGAGTATAGTCAATTCTGCTTCTCTGCTGTTTTCTGGGTAGAATGGGAGATAGAGCTACTAGAGAGGGGGAGCTTGACTAATTAGAAACGCTTGAAAGATGGGTGTTATTGCTGGATTAAAATGTTGGAATTGATATTGAATATTCCTCTTAATAGAACCTCATTCATTTCCTACATTCTTAAGTTTGTGCAATTAAAATCCAGCTAGAATCCTCTTCTAGTAAGTCTTAAGAGGCTATGACTAACCTTCACAAGTATATATCCTGATAAGACCTCTAATATTTGCCCTGGGTTTTGTCTTCAAACAACCCTTGTTGAGCTAGTTAAACTGATATGTGCTTAAAACTGCATACTGAGAAACTAGGAATCCCATCAATGAAATGAGAATTTCCTATGTCATGAGGTATCAGTTCTCATAAACAAAATCAAAAGAAAGAAATACAATTCAAAATTATGCTTGGCAGAGCAATGATGACAATATGGTGAGTAACTGGAGATTCTGGCCTCTGATCAAGGCATCTCCTCATGTAACAACCAATGGTCACTATCTCTGTTCTCTAATTGAGAAGTGATGAGGCTCTCACACTGAGTAACTGAGGATGTTGGCCTCTGACCAAGGTGCATACTTAATGTCAAAAGTGTAACTGGCCGAATACACTCTATAACTATGCTTTCTCTGCCTGGTCTATTTGTCCTCAATGCCTACAGGCTGTCTTAGTGGTTCAAACTCTTGTTGTCTCTTTGACAAGCCTTAACAGCTACCTCAGTCATACTTGTTGCAACTTGCTCTTCTCTCATAATCATAGTAAGTTGATAAACTTCAAGTTTATTCTGAATCTCTTTATCTTACCAGAACTCCGAGATTCTTCACTGGACCTTACAGCCCCACTTAAGCATCTAAGGTTTGACAATGAATGTCTACTGTTGGAATCTTCTCCATCTTTTCTCATCAGTCCAGCATCAACATCTCTCTTTCTCCTTGTTTTGATGATGTCAAAGGGGGAGAAGGTTGAAAAGTCTGAGAAGGGGAGGAAGGGGAGAAGTCTGAAAGGGGGAAGGTTGAAAGGGGGAGTAAAGAGGTGTTTTTTGTAGCTAGCTAGTGGAAGGAAGGTTTTGGAATTTTTTATAAAAGATGATGAGTGATGTGAGTTCAGGCCTGTTCAGGACTTGAGAGGTCACCATTGCTGCCTTTATTGAGATTGTTTTAAGTTGGTATTTCTCCTTTCACTAAATTTGACTCATGGTGTTGCCATCATCAAAAAGGGGGAGATTGTTGCATCTCTGTAGTTTTGATGATGACTAACACTATGAATCAAATTATTTTTATGATAATCATCTTGATGCTCCTTAATGAATGATAAAGATCCTGAATTGTCTAAATATTCTCAGGATCTAATGTTGTTGTCTGGCATGCACATCTATGGATCAAATGCTTTTTCATCATGCTTTTCTATTTTAATGCTCCTCTATCATGTACACCCATGAGCTCATACTTACTTGTCTTGATTATATGGGTTCTGTACATTTAGTGCGTTGACGCACTTGGCTGGCTGCGTAGACGCAATAGTGCGTCTTTCGCTTGCTGTTTTGTCCACTGCATCGACGTTGTCACTGGATGCGTTGACACATTGGCCTGTTGCCAGGGGCGTGAGCATTTCGTTTAAGTAGTTGAGTCGACGCTGCACGTTGGAAGCGTTGACGCATTGGCTTGGTGCCAAGGGCTTGAGCGTCTCGCATATAAAGTTGAGTCGACGCTACACGATGGAAGCGTTGACACATTGGCTTAGTGCCAAGGGCTTGAGCGTCTCGCCTATGAAGCTGAGTCGACGCTGTCACCTGAAGTGTTGACGCATTGGCTTATTACCAAGATATTGTGTGTCTCGCCCAAGGAGCTGAGGCGACGCTACACAATGGAAGCGTCGACGCCTTGAGTTTATGACCAAAGGTTCTTTTGATCAACCACCCAGCAGAAGCGTCAACGCTGTCAACTGATGCGTTGATGCATTAGTGTGTTTTGTCAAGGCACCTGTTCTCCTTATATCCATTGCGTTAACGCCTTGCTTTTAGTGCGTTGACGCGTTCTTCTGTCCTTTGATAAGTCCCGTGCAATCTGTGTGAACAATTTATGACTTGAATATTTCTGAGATTGACTGAATGTTCTCTGAAACCTTACAGGGACTTAAAGACAAATTGGAACTTTATTCCAATCATGTGAGCACGTGATCCGAGGGAATAATCATCTAACACGTGGCTCGATTCATCTGGAAGCATGTCTTCGTGTGTGTCTCCCAAATCCTCACTCTCTCGTGAGGTTGGATATATATATGAAGGTTTCTGCTCCTGAAAAGCTGCCGAAGCCACAAGGAAAAGGGTGAGGCCAGAGCGAGAGGAAGGAGAGGAGGAGCCATCCTGATCCATTCGTTGAGCGTACCTGGAAGAGAGAGAGTGTTGAAGGAGAGGATGGTTTTCTGCTATGTTTTGTCTATGCTTCTTTAAGAAGCTACATTGTTTCTCCGTTCGATTGTCTTCGATATTTCTTTATGTTTTCAGTTGTTTGTTCTTAAATTCTGATACTCTGTTTTATCGTTCCCTCTAGGTGTAGAGGAAGAGAGGTGGATCCTTTGGGTTGCATTGTGATTCCCTCTGAATCAGATCAGAGGAAGGGAGGTGGTCTCCGGGGTTGTTGTGTTCAGATAGTGAGGAGGCTATCTGGGTTGTTCCCTCCGGCTGTGGAGGAAGAGAGACAGCGTGTCTAAATTGCAGTGAGGGTGAGTCACTGCTGGGTTCCCTCTTGTCTAAGAGGAAGGGAGAGTTATCTCCGGGTCAGGTCTTGGGGTGTGAGACCTGGGTGCAAGCTGTGTGTTCAGTGTCTGTAGGGATTTCGATCCCCAAGCTGTGGATCAGTGTGTTGTTGGCAGACTGAGTCTGCGGTTCTTTCTTGTGAAAGGAAGCCTCACTCGGCCTTGAGTGAGGGATGGACATAAGTCTGCAGGTTGCAGACTGAACCATCTAAATCTCCTGTTCTCCGTGGTATGGTTGTGCGCATCTATCTTCCTTATGATTTTGTCTGGCTTCATTAAGTAAATGTGAATGTTGATGACCGAAATCTTGGTCTGACTGCTCTCTAGGTGGTTGTGCATATGTGCTGATGAAATTTTGAGTGATTTATGTTCTGCGCTCGTGAATTACGTTATATTGGTTAAGGGTCATGCCTCGACTCAGTCAAATATTTTTTAAACGGTGATCTATTCATCCCCTCGCCTTCTCGCTCACCGTCCTCCTGTTTAACAGGAATGCCACTAGACCAAGATAAGGGTAGGTCAGCTAGGGCGGGGTGTCACTAGGCCATGGAAGGATAGCTCAGCTAGGGCGAAATGCCAACAAACCAAGGAAAGGTAGCTTGGCTATGGTAGATTGCCACTGGGCCGAGAGAAGATGGCTCGATGAGGGCGGAATGCCACTAAACCAAGGAAAGGTAGTTCGGCTAGGGCGGAGTGCTTCTAGACCAAGGTAAGGGTAGCTCGGCTAGGGTGGAGTGCCACTAAACCAAGGAAAGGTAGCTCGATCAGAGCGGAGTGCCACTAGACCAAGATAAGGGTAGCTCGGCTAGGGCGGAGTGCCACTAAACCAAGGAAAGGTAGCTCGATCAGGGCGGAGTGCCACTGAACCAAGGTGAGGGTAGCTCGATCATGGCGAAGTGCCACTAGACCAAGATAAGGGTAGCTCGGCTAGGGCGGAGTGCCACTAGACCAAGATAAGGGTAGCTCGGCTAGGGCGGAGTGCCACTAGACCAAGATAAGGGTATTCCGACCGATCACTCGGAGAATGTTGGTTGTGCTGCATGATACAGCTTTATATGCTTTCCATTGAGGGGAGAAAACTGGATGACTCCTTCGTGGTCCACCAGGACATAGGCACCCCCTTCATATACTCGGCGGCCGATATATGGTCCGATCCAGTTTTTGACCAACTTCCCTTTGGGGTTGGAGGCCATCACTTCTCTTCTTTTGACCATCACCAGGTCTCCTTTCTTGAATTCTCGACCTTTGACCAGCTTGTCAAAAGCACGGGCCATACGAGATTGGTAGAGTTGGATGTTTTGTTGCGCCCGGAGGCGTTTTCCTTCGAGCTCAGCGAGCTCTTCTAATCTTCTTTCTGTATTGGTTTGTTCACCGCTGGCTAGTCCATGCTGGATGGCAACTCGCAGCGAAGGAACTTCCAGTTCAATCGGCACCACAGCCTCTGACCCATAGACGAGGGAGAAAGGTGAACAGTCGGTTGGGGTTTTGTAGATAGTACGATAGGCTCAAAGCGCTTCGTACATCCTTTCTTCCCAATCTTTTTTATTAGACTTGACAGTCTTTGCCAGCAATGTACATAGTGTCTTGTTAAAGGCTTCTGCAAGTCCATTGGCTTGAGGGTTGTAGGGGGACGATGTCCTCCAGTCAATCTTGTATTTGTCGGCTAGCCGATAAACCTTCTGGTTCCTAAAATGGCTGCCATTATCAGAGATGATTCGGCTAGGGATCCCGAACCGGAATTTTATATTCTGTCGGAAGAATCTTGCAACTAGTTCCCCCGTTACATCTCTTAGTGCTACCGCCTCCGCCCATCTGGAGAAGTAGTCAGTAGCTACTAAGATATATTTGCACCCTGATGAAGATGCTGGTAGTGGCCCTACCACGTCCGTGCCCCACTGGGCGAACGGCCAACTTGGCAAGGTGGGATGCAGCGGCACTGGAGATCTCCTTGCCACGTTAGCGTGTTCATGACACTTCTGACAAGCTTTGGCGAACTTGCAGCAATCATCAAATATAGTGGGTCAATAGTAGCCCAATTTCTTTATCTCAATTTTCATCTTTGGGCCAGCCTGGTGTGCTCCAGCTGATACCTCATGGACTTCTTGCATCACCTGTCCTGCCTCTATTGAAGACATGCAGCGAAGTAGGACTTTCCTTCGGGCATCTGCCATTATTCGGAACAGGGTTCCGCTTCTCATCTCGTAAGAGTCCTTGACCCTTAGGAGCTTCATTCTCTGTTCTTTTTCCCTCGGGAGATGTTGGTGTTGGAACCACCGTAGGAGATGTTCTCGCCAATCGGGCAGCTGAATCTCCTCGACGGCTACCACCTCAATCTCTTGTTCGTCAGCCGAGACCTCCGTTACACTGGGGACCTGTCGGCGGTTGATCACTGTTATATTCAAGCTTGAATCTGGCAGGACTGCCAATGAACTGGCCAGCTTAGCGAGGGCGTCTGCCTGAGCACTCCGACCCCGGTTGATGTGCTTGATGCTGATGAAGTAGAATCTTGACATCAGGCGGTTGCCAGCTGGTGATAAGGGAGAAGCTCTTGCTTTCGCACATCGAACACTCCTTCCAGTTGTTTTATAACTAGCATGGAATCTCCAAATGCCTCCAGCATCTGAATTCCCATGGACAGAGCGATCTGCAACCTGATTATCAGGGCTTCATATTCCGCTTCATTATTTGTGCAATGCTTGTTTATGGAGCAGGATGTGTGCACCACTTCTCCTTCTGGGGATTTCAGGACTATGCCTGCCCCTGCCCTGACCCTGGCCGATCCAGTGGCAGAGGTGTCAATTCTGGAAGCGCCATCAAAATACAGCTGCCATAAGGAGGGTTGCCCCTGAACGGCTTCCAGGGTTTCATCTTCAGGAAGTTTCGATTCCAACGGGCAGTCCCCGGGTACCGGGTGCTCAACGAAGAAGTCTGCAATGGCTTGCCCCTTGACGGCCTTGCGCGGTACATAGGAGATGTCAAACTCCATAAGGATTACCGCCCATTTGCCCAGGCGATCTTTAAGTGCCGGCTGGGACATAATATATTTTAGGGGATCCTCTTTGGATACCAGGCTGATTTCATGTGACAACATATAGTGTCGGAGCTTCTTAACCGCGAAGACCAGTGCCAGACAGACCTTCTCGATATAAGTATATTTTTCCTCAGTCCTGACCAGTCTCCGACTGAGGTAATAGAGGGCTTGCTCTTTCCCTTCTTCATTATTCTGGGCCAGCATTGCCCCCAGGGAGTTATGTGTAGCTGCTATATACAGTATCAATGGCCGTCCTTTCACTGGTGCGCCTTGCACTAGAGGAGTCTTCAGATAGTCTTTCAGCTTGTCAAAGGCTACCTAGCAATCTTCATCCCAATAAAAGGGAACATCTTTCATCATTAGTTTGTGAAAAGGCTGGCATCACCCTCACAAATTAGAAATGAATCACCGGATATAAACCAGGCGGCCCTGTAGTGATCTCAGCTCGGAGATATTCCTTGGTGGAGGTAACTCCTGAATTGCTTTGATTTTTGCGGGGTCTATCTCGATCCCCCGATATCGGACGATGAAGCCCAAGAATTTTCCACTCGACACTCCGAACGCACATTTCATGGGGTTCATCTTCAGGTCATGCTGCCTCAGCCTCTGAAAAACAATCCGGAGGTCTTGCAGAGGATCTTCTTTTCTTCTGGTTTTGACCACCAGATCATCTATATAGCACTCGACCTTGTGGTAGAGCAACTCATCAAAGATCTTGGTCATTGCGCGCTGATAGGTTGCGCCAGCATTCTTCAGTCCGAACGGCATCCTCTTGTAATGATAAATGCCTTTAGGGGTTCAGAAAGTAGTATGGACCCGGTCATGCTCCGCGATCCAAATCTGATTGTAACCGGATGACCCGTCCATGAATGACAGGGCCTCATGTCCGGTTGTAGCATCGATCATGACTTTCGTTATTGGCACCGGAAAGTCATCTTTCGGGCAGGCTTTATTTAGATCTCGGAAGTCGACACATATCCGGATCTATCCTTTCTTCTTTTTCACGGGGATGATATTTGCCAGCCATGTGGTGTACTAGTTTTCTTCAACAAATCCCACGTCAATGAGCTTGTCGACTTCAGCACAAATTTGAGTAATGAGTTCTGGCCTCATGCGCCGTGGTGGTTGCTTCACCGGCTCGGTCTCAGGGCTGATTGCCAGCTCATGTTGTGAGACAACGGGGCTCAGACCCGGCATTTCTTTGTAAGTCCAGGCGAAGCAATCCCGGTACTCTAGCAGCAGCTGGACGTACAGCTCCCGTTCTTCTGGGGACAGCTGGGCACTGAGGAAGGTGGGCCTAGGGTCCTCCTTATTTCACAAGTTGACTTCTATCAGTTCATCGACTGTGGCTTGGGCTCCGTCTTCTATCTCCGGAGGTGCCGGCTGGAGGTCAACGAAATATGGAATACCATCTTGAGGGTTGAGCACTTCGACTTCCTCGTCAGACAACACCAGAGCTTCTTGAGGATTCTCTGTTTCTAGTGCTAGTGGCTGCGCGGATCGTTCTATTAGCAGATCAACTGCCGTTGCAGCTCCCAAGGGCGAGAGAGTAGCTTCGGTGTTTGTAGATGAGATTGCAACCGTGACAGGCTGGTGGTTGTTTATTGACGGGCCTTGACAGCATCCCGGTTTTGTAGCAGAAGTTGAGGAGGTCTCTCCTTCTGGGGCAGTTGTATCTTCCGTGGAAGTGGCTTTTCCTTTCTTGGTAGCTGGTTCCCCTTGATCGGAGTCAACCGAGGCTTCCCTGATTGGTAGAAGGTGTGTTGAAGTTATCATCAGTAGGGCTCCACTGGAGGGAGAAATTCTTGCTTCTTCAGTATCTTCAGCTTCACTGCTGCTAGCCGTATCAAATTTGGCTTGAACGGCCGCCTCTTCAGGGTAGACCTACTCCCAGCATCGGTAGGGGACCGAGGTCTCTATCTCTTGATTTCCGGGCTGAGCCAGTGCAACATGCTCAGCTTCCGCCGGGTATTCATCAAAAGTTGCCCCCAGCGGGCTATCTTCAGTAGGATAGAAGGCGGAGATGGTGTCCACCTCGTATCGCCCACTATAATAATATTCTTCCAGGGTGAAGCCCAACCCCGGATGTTGAGAGACACGTCTCATTTCTTTATCCAGATTTGCGGGATGCCATATTTTCTGGAAAGCTTCCTTGCATTTTTGAGACTGATCGGGGGGAATGTGTTGCTTCTGAAACATCCTGGCCATCCAATCAATTGTAAATGTCAGACCCTGGACGGGAACCGGTGGGTTGCTTATATCTTCGGGGAGGCTGCAGTTTGTGTCTTCCGGAATAGGATGCTCCTCAGCTGTATAGAACAAGTTGTTGGGTCCATCTTCCTGTGTCACCTCCCAAGTTTTGAAAGGCTCGACAGTAGGGTTGTCAAGGCCGGGAGTTGGCTTGGTAAGGCCATCCGAGATTTCAATATGATTGTGTCACCGAGCGACCCGCACTTCATTAGCTTCAGGGTATAATATTGGGGGTGCTATCCTGCCCACGTCCCCGGATACTGTGATATGGGAGACCACCTTGGGCTTGATATATCCGCGCGGCGGTGGTGGATACCAACTACTGTCGGATGTGCTTCTTGATGCCCCCGTAGGGGTCTTAGCTTCAGAGGTCTTCTGAGAAGGCCCTATATATAGGTTGGCATCCGCCAAATGACATTCAAACACCTCGAATGGATGGGGGTCTGCAAATATCCTTTCCTCCTTCCCTTGGAGACTGTACTTGATGCATTGGTGGAGCGTGGAGGGCACCACCATATTTTCATGCAGCCACGGGCGGCCGAGCAGCGCCTTGTACGAGGTGCGGGAGTTAATGACATGGAACTTGATGTGACACGACCCCTCGGACTTAAATTTGCAAGCAATCGAACCGAACGGTGGACCCACTCAAGCAGATTCACCCGCGTCACGCACACCCGGGTCCGTAGGTGGACCGGCGATCGTGGTGAGGGTCCGAGGATGGACCTCGCCTTTTCGGGGATTTGAATAGCTTGGGTTGAACCCCTAAGGGCCTAGGATGCCCAATTCTATGGGCGGCCAGCACGCCAAGGGCGTGGGATGTAGTGGCTCTCTCACAACTCACCCCGCGGTGGACACTCGATTTTATTGATTTTGGATCGGGCACTCCCTCGCCACCGACGGAACTAAGAAGCAATACTAGTTAAGCAAGAAGTGCTAACCAAGAGGAGCGCAGCCAGGAGCTCACCTGATCGGCGTGAAGACGCCGATCCCAGCCGGAGACGAGGGCGAGCGGGGAAGCGTGGGTTACCCGCACGCCGCGCCGATGAAGCTTCGGCCGATGACCTGCTAATACATGCACTACTCCTCATGCAGGAGGGGGAACTTGGGGTGGGGAGAGTAGGGTACAAGCAAACACTACCTCCACGCAGGGAGGGGCGCTAAGCCGGCCAGGCGGGGAGGGGAGATTAGCGTGGATCGCGCCGATGTAGCACCTTGCCGATGCTGTCCCGGTCTGGAACAGCAGAACAGGGGGTCGGAGTGGTCACCGCCGTGCACTCCTCCGAACTCCGAATTTGACGAGACTGGCGCCAAAACGTCACTGACAGACCCAGGTATGTCTGTGAATTTTTTTTGGCACTTCCGAAGTCGACACCGTCTGGGACGGGCTCTGGAACAGGGTCCCTGCGATCAGACTCAGACTGCTCCCTGGGTGTAGCAGCAGATGGATGAAGTCACCGCAGCAGCTCCTGAAGTCTAAACATGGCAGGACCAAGTCAAGGACGACCGTGGATGAGTCTTCTCCGAGCAGCAACTAAGATGGGCACCAGACGATGTCGGGGTGGCGAGGAGAGGTCTGTTGAGTGAGGGGGGGTCAGGACAAGACCTTGATGGCCCGTTCTGCGCACCTGGGAGAGAAAAATTGGAAACTGCTCTTCCTGATGCCGAACGGGATGCCGCTTGTTGGTGATGGTAGATGCCTTGTAGTAGCAGCTCTCAGCCAAGTGGTGCCTTCAGAAGTTGAGGGGTGTGGCTGTGGTAGCTTCTGCACTGCAGCTCTGGTCCAGGTTCTGGTCCCGGTTGCGCAGTCGTACGAGAATGGCCACCACGATCTGTAGGGAAGTCAGAATGAGACGATTCCACCTCTCTTGCGAAGAAGACTGGAAGACCTTTCTGGAGATGTATGGTTCACCTCCAGATGATGTCGGACAGCACCGGGGCAATCTCTGCAAGTGGAGCTTCTTCTGCTGCCTGCGAACTGGATATAGTAGGTTGGTGAATGAAGTTGATAGTGGTGGGAGGGTGAAGGGGCTGCAATGGGGAGAGGGCTAATGGCTGTGGGGCTTGGATGGAGGTGGATAGAGGTGGTGGAGAGGCTGGAGAAGAGGGCTGGGTCGCAGCTAGCAGGTGGAGGAGGAGGGGGTTGCGGCCAAGGGTGGAGGGTGAGAGAGAGAGAGGGGGGCGCAAGTGGCTTGGAGGGAGAGGGAAATTTGAACTGAGTTTAATGTGGGGTTGGTTAATGTGGCCTTGGGAAGGGGAGGAGTTGCCTTGGGGAGGGGAAAGGTTACTTGGGAGAGGGGATTCTCTCTTGGGAAAATGAAGGGTTGTATGGGGAAGGGGAAAGGTTGCTTGGGAGGAGGGAGAGGTGCCTAGGAGAAGGGGCTTCCACCTAGGGGTTGGAGGGGGATTAAATGGGAGGTATGGGGAAGGGGGAGGGGTCTTAATTAGAGGTGAATAGGGAGGAGAGAGGATGAATTTCGAAATTTGGAGAGAGAGGGGAGGAGAGAGAGAGGGGTTCGCCCCCTTTAGAGAGAGAGAGAGAGCTAGAGAGAGAGAGGGCTAGAGAGAGAGAGGGGAGACAATTCTTGTGGACAAACTTTTCTCAATACTTCATTACCTTACAAATGAGGATTGGGGTCCTATTTATAGGAATCCCACAATCTAACTTAGGTCCCTAACTTTTGGACTTCTAACACTAAACCAAGGGGAAGGGGGCGCCCCTGGGCCTAGCCCATATAATTGGGCCCAACTGACTCATTAACCACTCTAATTCCTAGGTAGATGACACCTTAACCTAGGGACTTGACTCAAATAAAAGAAAAATTACATAATAAGAAAATGAAAAATACATCATATGACTCGGAATAAAGTGGCGAACAAGATGTAGCATAGGTGGCGAGCATCGGGATCCTCGATCATATGAAAGTGTTGGTGATGTCCTCATCAGAACTGCACCGTCGTAGTGAAATCTGCTAAGGTGAGGGTGAACTCTGCCACTCCCATGGACACCTCACATTTTTTATTGAAACCGGTGATACGCATATCCCCGACTTTCTCGAGATGCACATTAAAGTGGTGCCTCTCATATATTCTATATGGCAAGATGTTGACCGCTGCACCGGGATCAACCAGAATTCTGTTCAGCTGCCTTCCATTCAGGTGCCCCTTCATATACAGTAGTCTGTTGTGGCTGATGGTGGGCAGCAGCATATCGTCCGGAGTGAAGGTCATGCTGGCCTCCGGCATTGCTTCAGCCAGACATGTCTCAAAATGAGCAGGCGTCTAGAGAGCAGTAATAATCACCTGCCGAGTCTCTTCACTCAAAGAAAGGATCTCCCAGATTGTAAATCGAGCAGGGAGCTTCTTGAGTAGCTTCATTATTCAGCTCCCAGCTCGGACATTGGAGAGCTTCATCTCTTCAGCCCATCTGGGCTTTGGGAGGTTTTGATTTGCGGGCCTTGACAGACCTGCTTCATCGTCCTCAGATTCGGCGCCCTTCTGGCTGGTACCGGCTTCTGGTTTTTCTTTGTTAGTTGCTGCGGGGCAAGCTGCATCTGCATTTGGCTCTTCGGCAGATTGTGCCAGCTGCGGGTGAACGTCCCTGGGTGTAGGGTTAGCCTCCTGGCAAGGCTGCTTCCCCTTGGACATCTTCATGAATTCAAGAAACGAAGGGACCCCCTTGCCCCCACTCTTGTTATATAGGCCTGGCGGAGGAGGGTTTTTAACTCCCTTGACCTCCGGCGGAGGTGTTTTGTAGGGTTGCTCCCCCTTGAACATGATGTTCTGATTGGGTGGCGGCTGGCACCCCCATTTTCGGCCTGACCGAGTGGCATGCACAGCAGTTGCGGCCTCGGCCTTGCCTCCCCCAGCATGGGGTGTGAAACAAATTTCCTCTTCTTCCTCCTCTCTGGGCAGATTGAAGAGTGCTGATAGGGTATTACAGGAGACAACCTGCACTTTATCGGCCTCAACGGCCTTCTTTTTCTTCTTCCTTTGTTTCTTCTTCTTTTTTGCTTCTGCGGGCGGGTGCCCCCAGAATAGACTGCTCTCTCTGTCGGGTGCCTCTTCAGCTTCCTCCTTTTGTTCAAGTGAGAGCTGCTCTAGTTCTTGCCATGGGACGTGGTCCTGCACCAGCAAGGGCTTCAATTCGGGCTGCACATACTCGTCTATCCCCTCAATGAGGTTTTGCAGTCGAAGGACCCCAGGATTGGTCTCTTTAACCACTGGCAGCGGAGTTTGTCTCCTCCGATTATGTGTAGGTATCCTGACAGTTGTAGGTGGAGTGACCCACACGGGCGCTACCACTGGCGGAGCAGGCCGGGGTGTGACACCACGGATATGTGCCCCCTCTTTCGGGCGAGGTGCCCTCTTTTTCTTATGTTTCACAGGGACCTGCTGCCATCCCTGTTGTTCTTTTGCGGGCTCCAAGAAATGAGCTTCATAGGTGCTCCGCGTGCTTGTTTCAGAGATCTCCTCAGGCAGTACATGGTATAGGGAGACCATGTTGACTCCTGCCCTTCTCCGAGGGGCTTCATGTGGCTGAGGAGGGTCCACTTTGTACTCTCCCAGCTGTAGACACGCCATTCCTGACGTCTCTTGAGAAAGTCTCATATTACTATACGACGCCCCGCGACGGCTTACGCATTTCGAATCTCTTAAGTGCTTCTTTTTCTTGGGTCTTCTTCTACCTTTTTCGGCATCCGAAATCGTCTCGTCACGGCATTCGAACGGCATCAACACTAGTCAGACGCATCAGGAGGTTCCAGAACCAAGAAGGGTGTCTGCCGGGCGGCTGCCAACGCCTGAACTGAGGACCCGGGTGGGTCTTTATGGGGGCGTCCAGGCCCCTGGACGCCCCCATTCTTTTAATTTCTTTTTAATTTATTTTTTGAAGAATAAAATTAAATAAAAAATAATATATTAATGGAGGCGTCCAGGCCCCTGGACGCCTCCATAAAAATAAATATAAAAAATTAAAATGCCAGCTTTGGCATAAAAACAAAACACAAAAATAAAAATAATATATTTATGGAGGCGTCCAGGCCCCTGGACGCCTCCATCAACTCCCTCACGGGCGCCGCCCACCGAACGACGATTTGTCGTGTGTGAAAAAAGCCAAATTATGGAGACGTCCAGCCAGCTAGACGCGCCCATTTCTGAATCACGAGGCGCCGCTCACAAAATCACGCGTTGTGCCAAACCGCGTGCGGCCGTCGGTGGTGTTCGGTGGACCTATTGGAGGTGTCCGGGGCCATGGACGCCTCCATAAAAATATTCCAAAAAAATGAATAAAAATAGAATAAAATATCTTTTTTGCCCTGATGGAAGTGTCCAGGGTCCTGGACGCCTCCACCCTCCAGAGCCCTATAAATAGAGGCCCACCCCTCAGTTCTGGAGGAGCTTCTAAGAGATCCGATAGGCTGCCGGAGCCCAGAGGCTACGGAGTCATTTCTAACCCGTGGGGTCTTTTGTAGGTGGAGGTTCTGCCGGCTTCTCGGGTGTCCAGGCTCGCGAGAGGAAGGCTACCTTCATCCACCGTGCTTCCATGTCATCCCTACGCTGCCGGAGCTCCGCCGGATCTCACCCTCGGCTCCTCCAATAAGCCTTTTCTTCCCCTTTTTCTCCATAGTTATTTACATTCATCATACTGCATCCTCTATCTCTCTACATAAGGACGCCGTCTCTTGAATACTTCTTGCATTCATCATCGCATTTTCCTCCTACTCGAGTCCGAGAGGGGTTTAAAACCACACCAACCAGGTGTGTGTCAGGTCACGATCTCGTTACTTTTATTGCAAGGAATTGTTACTACACTGCCATTTTCTAATTCTGTTTGTTTATTGTCTACTATTTTGCAAGGGTAACCAAGGAAAGCCCTCTCCGTCGGCCGGCCGAAGGGGGAGGAAGAAGTAACCCGCCATCTCCCGCTCTTGAGGTAGGCGCGATCACTTTCTTTATTTTGGGGTCTTTTGGCCCCTGGCGATCACATCTTATTCTCGAGGCCGCGGCGAGTCACTTCCCCAATGGCCGTTTAAATTTCCGTTCTTATATTCTCTTTATATTCTGTTATATTCTGCTCATATTCTCGAGGCCGCGGCGAGTCACTTCCCCAATGGCCGTTTAAATTCCCGTTCTTATATGTTATATTCTTATCTATTCATATTCTCGAGGCCGCGGCGAGTCACTTCCCCAATGGCCGTTTAAATTTCCGTTCTTATATTCTCTTTATATTCTGTTATCTTCTGCTCATATTCTCGAGGCCGTGGCGAGTCACTTCCCCAATGGCCGTTTAAATTCCCGTTCTTATATGTTATATTCTTATCTATTCATATTCTCGAGGCCGCGGCGAGTCACTTCCCCAATGGCCGTTTCAATTCTTGCTATTTAATTTCTGCACCATTCCCGTCCCCCCGATGCCACGGTGAGTCACTTCCCGCTATGGCCGTTTAACCCCCATATCTTGCTATATTACATTTGTCCCGCTCGCCCCGCCGGAGCAATCTCCCGTGGTGGTCCCTTCTCTCTTCTCTTATTTCTGTGTTGCAGCAAACAAAAGAGGAGCCCGCGCGCTCCGCGTCTTCTCCGCTTCCCCGAACCGCCTGACATCGCTCACAGATTGGCGATCACGGTGGGACTTCTACTGCTTCCTTTTGGCTACCTTTGCAAGTTCAGCACCGTCCGTGCCTCTCCACCTTGGCGCCCTCGCGCGCCCCCGTTGTGCTCACGGCAGCACTGTCAGTTGTGATTGGTTTGGTGTTCATTATATGTTTGTTATTTCTGTTGTTTTCTTACTCTATATCTCTGTCAGCATTCCATTGCATACATTCATCCCTCTTTTATATCCTTTTTCATTTTTTCTAAGGATCACCCTTTCCCGGTGAAGGAAGGACTCTCCGTTTGAGAATTCCTCTCAACGGACTAGAATCTCCTCCACTGGGACCTCCGTAAGTCCCCGACATCGAAGAATCTCCTCTTCGTTCACTGGGCTGGTTGTACCATTGAAGTTCCCCAGAGTTAGTCATCCCATTCATGGTGAGACGAGAGACCCTAGCTGACACGGCGGTGAAACAAAAATAAACTAGGGTCCCTATTTTGTGTGAACTTCGGATCTCGCTAAAAACACAAAAAAATCATCAAAATCAAAACATAAAAAAGGCGTAAAGGCATCCACTTGTTTGATAATCTCTGCTACCTGCTTGCTAGTGTATGTTTTTGCATTCTGGGAAAACTGTGAGCATGGCTCACGAGTCTTTTGAGGAGAACCACCCTAGTCGTGGTTTGTCAGCTGACCCGCGAGTCTATGCTATGGACTCGGGTCCTTCTCATGAGCCCTCGCATGAGGTGCATGTTATTGCCGGGGACACGTCCCCACCACAGGATATCTCTTCCTTAATGGGCGTCCTCGCCAACACGGAGCTTACCTCTGAACAGCTCCGGGCCTTCCAGGCGATTCTGAAGGGGAAATCTGTTTCCCCCACGCCCCAGGAATCAACTCCGGCCATTGCACCTCTCCAAGAGTCCGTGCAGGCCATTCCATCTCCTTCATTGGCGCAAGCCATCCAGTCTCCCTCGCTTCAAGGACAAGCGAGCCAACAACCACCCTCATTCCAGTTCCCGTCACTATCTCAAACTCCCGTTGTTCCCCACATACTACTTCAGCCGGGGCCAAGTGTCGGCGATCCGACAGCTCCCTCTCATTCGGGGTTCCCCCCTCAAGTCTCCGGGAGACAATTTCTCCCCCAGTGGCAAGTGCCACCTTCACCTCCAGAGGAGCTCGCCCAATCGCTCCTCAATAGGTTCAATCGCATGGACGAGCAGTTTCAAAATCTGAGAAGAATGGTGGACGTGAAAGCCACCCCGGAGGTTGCTTTGCCAATCCTTCCCGTCATTCATCTTCCTCCCTCCGAAATGCCCACGTACCGCAGATACAATGGTACCGGCAACCCCTTCATTCACCTCAAGGATTTCATGTATGAATCCTCCTATTGGCAAAACGATCAGAGGTCCCTGGCATACCTCTTTCGGAGATCATTGGATGGTCCCGCGCTAGAGTGGTTCTATTCTTTGGAGCCCCGCGAGGCTGAGAATTTTGAAATAGTCCAGAGAAGGTTCTTGCAGAAATATAGGGATAGGGTCGGTCCCTCACTCTCCATTACCGACCTAGTGGCAGAAAAGATGAAGCCCGATGAGGATTTTGTCCGCTATGCTGATAGATGGAGGTCTCTGGCGGAAAGAATAAGGGATACCCTCTCCGAGCCTGAACAAGTGAAGATGATTATGTCTAATGCAACCCCACAGTTCAGACACATCCTGGCCATGAATAAACTTACTACAATGGAGGAACTCTATGAAAGGGCCCGGTACATCCAAACCCAGTTAAAAGACTCCCCCATTATGAACATGTTTGAGTCACCGAAGCCCAAAGTGGTCAGAAAGACAGGAGCTGGTGTCCCGGGCGGAGCCACAGAAGGGGTTGTGACAAATGAGCAAGTGGGTGCGGTCAACAATGCCAATTATGCAGTCAACCCAAGGCCTCCACAAATGCCCCGACTTCCCCTCCAACCAGGTCCTTTCTGATGTGGACATCACCTTCCATGCCCACATTCATAGCTCGTCTCCTCGCCCCGGTTGCATCCGGCATGGTTTAGTCATTTAATTTTGAGTCCTATGTAATTTTACTTGAGTCATTTGATGTAATTTGTATTTTATTTGAGTCATGTCCCTAGGTCTTGCATTTATTTTCCTATGTTTGAGTGTCATTAGAATGTGTAATGTGCTAATTGGGCCCATTTCTTCGGGCTTGGCCCAATGAGCTCCCCTATCCCTTCGGTTATTTGTCAATGAGTCTTTTGTCAGGGTCTTATTGTAAAATGTGGGTTTCCTATATATAGGGCCCCATTTCCTTCATTTGGAGGTAATGAATGAATCAATGAAAAATACCATTTGAGTATCCAAAGCTTAGTTTAGTGGAGTGATTCTAACATTTTTTGGGTGAGAAACCCTAGGGGAGAGATTCCCCACCCTTCCCTCTCCTAATCCCTCTTTTTCACTCCACTTTCTCTCTCCTCAACACCCAATTTCAAATTTTTTTCTCTCTCCTCCTTTCCCAACCACCTTAACCCCCACCTACCATCATTAAAGCCCTCCACTTCCCCATGGCCTCCATTACTCCACCCCCCTAGTCCCAAGGAGATCCCTCACCATTCCAACACCATCCTCCACATTCCAACACCACTTTCCCCATTCCAACACAATCAACCCCTTCCCCACACAACCCCATAACTTCCAAAGCATATTTGAATTTGAAATCCACCCTTCCCTCCACTCACTTGTGCCCCCCCTCACCTTCTCCTCTCACCCACCTTCTCAAATTCGTAGCTCCTCCTCCCACCACCTGTTAGACCCCCTTCCAGACCCCATTCTTCCCTTCCCCCACCTTAGAACACCCCCTCCTAGACCCCCTCACAGCCCGGGCTTTCCCCACACTCATCCACCCCCATTTCCCCTCCCATATACCCCATTCCCCCCCATCATCATCAACCTATAGCTCTCAACTGAACATCTACAGCAGAGCAGCAGCTTTCAGCGGCCACCACGATCACCTCCGGATGAGTTTGAAGACCCAAGAGCTATCGTCGGAAGCGTCTGCCTGTCGCCTTCGCAACCGAAGTGTTTCGTCTTCTTCCGATCTCCGAGCCATCCTAGAGGTCCATTCTTCCACAGCTGCGCGGTTCTGCCTCGGCTAAGGACCTGAACCAATTTAGAAGCTCTGCCACAACGGACCCTGAAGGAATCAGTCTTCAAGTTCTTCTTCAAAGTTCCTCTTTGGCCTGTCTAGTTTCAGATTCAAGAAGCGAAAGTTCATTCAGCATCCGGGAGCAGAAGTTACCAATTTTCTCCCCCGAACGCGCGGTTCTGCCTTCTACAGTCTGCACCGACCCCTCCTCACTCTTCTGGTTCCACAGATTGTCTCCGACCTCTTCTGGTGTCCCCGTTTATTTTTCTGCAAAGAGGACTCACCCACGGTTCTAACGGCGCTGACGGCATCAAATTTGGAGTTCAGGACCGGCCAGGACAGCCTCTGCATCCTACTGTTGGTGACCTGCCCCTGCTAGTCCGAGAAACAGAGGCCCTGTTCAAGCTCCTGCCCCGACCAGCAGCGACTCCAGAAGAAATTAAGAAAATTCTGAGGCATTCCCCTTCTAGCTATGAAGGTTTTCCCTCTGGTTTCATCATCAACAAAATCCCTGATCAAGATCTACAGTAGCAACACCGACTCTCTATCCCGGCTCGCAGACAGCAAGCAGATTCGGCGTCCACCCTTATTCCTCGTTCTTTGCTTTAGTTTCCCCACCCCGCTTGACCGGCTGAAGGTCCCTCCCTATGTGGAGGTAGTATTGATTGTAATTTCTATTAACCCCCACCCCAAGATCCCCCTCCTACGTGAGGTGTAGTGTTGTAACTTATTTGGACAGGTCAAGCGACACCGCCGCGGCGTGTGGGGATCCACTCGCCTCCCCGCTCGCCCTCGTCTCCGACCGGGACCGGTTTCTTAAATCCGGTCGAGTAAGTGCTCAAACCTTCACTCCACTTAGTGCTTGTCTTTCAATATTAGTTCTAATTCCGCTGGTTATGCGAGTGAGAGCCCGATCCTCAAGACCCATAAACTTGAGTGATCACCGTGGGAATATTGCAACCAGTGCCTTTGGCACTTTGTCGGCCCCCTTGATTTGGGCATCCCCACCCTTTGGGAATCAAGTCTTGGCCTTGCTGGCCCTCTACCAGCAAGGGCCCAACCCCACATCCTCCCCTTGGCATTGCCAAGGCACCCCGGGCTTGGGTGAGTGACGATAGAGCGGTGGCCCAATTTGGCCCGTTTTGAATGCGATTGTGCTTGCTTGCATTAGGTCCGAGGTCGTGTCACATCAAGTGGTATCAGAGCATGTCTTTGACTTGTCTCTACAAGTCAAGTCCTAGGGCATGCTTGCATTCTTGTCCGAACCGTGCATTGTCAACCCATCATTGTTAACATTGAGTCTTGGGTCACATGGCTCCTCTCCCAATCATATCCCATGCATGCTTACCTAATGGAAAGCCCGTAGAAATTGATTTCATTGACCTAGAATCTGAAAATTGGGTGTCCCTCGATATCGTTACCTCTCTTAGTAGGACCGGACAAATTGTGGACAAATGAGACCAAGTCTTTTTTGAATTCCATAAATGGTTCGAGAAGATTAAGTATTTGGATGGGGCTTGGTGTCAAAAGGGAACATTGGCTGGTCCATGTATAATCCTAGGTAAGAAATGGTTAGATGAAAGGAATGCCAACATCGACCCAACACGTCGGACTTGCCTTGTGCGTTCGCCACACCTTTCGGGAACCTTTAAATTCAACAACCTTTTATTCTCCCACCCGCGGGAATCCCACCCTTGTTCACCACCACGGGTGCACCATACTCCGGCCATCATCACCCCACCATCAAAGAACCCTCCCACTCCATTAGTTTTGGAAGAAGTAGTCCACCCGCTTTGCCACATGAAGACAAATATCCCTCGGGAACCTATCCCCTCCATAGAGAGCTCCCATGTCCCAATTGAAGAGGAAGCCTCGTACAAGGATCTTCACCCTACACCACCCCCTCTAGATAAGGCTGAATTCATCTTAGAAGAGTCCCTTGTTAGGTGGCTAAGGGAGAGCCTAATTAGAGAGACCTCGACCCATGTTTGCCCTCCCATAGAATAAAATTTTCCCCTAGTGCCCATCTTCCCCTATCACACCACAATCCAAGTATCCTATCAAGTGGAGACCTTAGAGGATTTTCTTAGGGGCTTAGCATGGTAAATTGAGTTCACTAGCATGTTGACCCCTATGGCCGAACAACCTAGGAGCCTTAACCTCCTACACCTATGCATTGGGTCTCTCACCTCGGTTTGCACCAATGGTTGCTACACTAGCGACCTCCTTCTATTCCTCCCTACACCGTATGAGCCCAATCTTCTCCTCGATTTAGAACTTCTTATATCGGGTAGAAAGCCAAGCCCTCCACTCATGGCCGACCCACTTGTCAAGAACATTGGCCCAACTATCATAGGGAAGGAGGACTTAGCACCTTTTAAGGATCTTGAGGACATGGAGTTCCTCCCCCTAAGTGACCTATTTTATGATCCATATGATTCCTTCCAATGGGAGTCAAGGAACTCATATGACCCAACCATCTTACCAACCACCCACCCTTGCCTACCCTCACCCACAATATTGGACCAAACCCACCTCATCCATGACCCGGGTTGCACCTTGGGAGCCATAACCTTGGACCATATATCCCTAGGTAATAAGGTGGTGCCCCACCCCATGATAACCACCTTCTTAGATCCATTCGATCCTTTCCAATGGGAGTTCAAAGGTTGTCCCACACCTCTACACATGGAAGTCACCTTTGGGAAAGGCATGCATGTGTCTAGGCTTACCACACCCCTTGGCATGAACACTATGTTGGGTCCTTTCATTCATATTACCCACATGTCAAGTAGAAAGTATGAGTGGTCTATATTCGGATGTCATGGTCCATCTTCATTCATCATAGGTCTTAAGCATGACAAAAGCATCTACGGATGTCCGAGTCCCCCGACATTCATCACCACTTTACATGATAGGTTCACCTACGGTTGCCCCGGCCCACCTAGGCCCACCAAAGTCTACATGACAACATTGCACGATAAGTCCACATATGGTTGCACCGGCCCACCAAGGTTCATCATGGTCCATATGACATCATGGCATGATAGGTCCATCTATGGTTGTCCAGGTCCACCCCTAACCACTAAAAGGATAGCATTCACAAAATTGCATGAAAACTTTTGCAAGCACATCAGCAAAAAGAATGAGGCTTATAAAAGGCTGGCCGACTCTCATCGGCGTCACCAAGAATTCCAAGTGGGTGACTTTGTGATGGTAAGGATGGAGAGACTCTCCCCGGGAGCCAACTCTAAACTGAGGCGTGGGGCTGGTCCCTTCCAGGTCTTGAGGCGCATAGGTGCAATTGCCTACGAGTTAGATCTCCCTGAGGAGTATGGAATAAGTCCCACATTCATTGTTGCCGACCTAGTGCCATATAAGGGACCCACGGTGGTACCTAGTGAGGAGATTGAGCCTACTTCTTCCCTTGAGAGAGCACCCACCCATGATGATAAATCACCAGCCAAGAGAGTCCAGCGTGAACAAATTGAACAAATATTGGATGAACAAGTCACTACCACTCGGAGCAAGGTATATGAGCGCTATCTCGGCAGGTGGATGGATCGGTCTCGTTCGGAAGACTTGAAGGCAGTACCACTTCTACACCTTCCAAGGAGGGAAGGATACTTACTCGACGGAGTCGAGTTCTCCGCACCCCGGGAGTATGATGTGGACATCACCTTCCACGCCCACATTCATAGCTCGTCTCCTCGCCCCGGTTGCATCCGGCATGGTTTAGTCATTTAATTTTGAGTCCTATGTAATTTTACTTGAGTCATTTGATGTAATTTGCATTTTATTTGAGTCATGTCCCTAGGTCTTGCATTTATTTTCCTATGTTTGAGTGTCATTAGAATGTGTAATGTGCTAATTGGGCCCATTTCTTCGGGCTTGGCCCAATGAGCTCCCCTACCCCTTCGGTTATTTGTCAATGAGTCTTTTGTCAGGGTCTTATTGTAAAATCTGGGTTTCCTATATATAGGGCCACATTTCCTTCATTTGGAGGTAATGAATGAATCAATGAAAAATACCATTTGAGTATCCAAAGCTTAGTTTAGTGGAGTGATTCCAACATTTTTTGGGTGAGAAACCCTAGGGGAGAGATTCCCCACCCTTCCCTCTCCTAATCCCTCTTTTTCACTCCACTTTCTCTCTCCTCAACACCCAATTTCAAATTTTCTTCTCTCTCCTCCTTTCCCAACCACCTCAACCCCCACCTACCATCATTAAAGCCCTCCACTTCCCCATGGCCTCCATTACTCCACCCCCCTAGTCCCAAGGAGATCCCTCACCATTCCAACACCATCCTCCACATTCCAACACCACTTTCCCCATTCCAACACAATCAACCCCTTCCCCACACAACCCCACAACTTCCAAAGCATATTTGAATTTGAAATCCACCCTTCCCTCCACTCACTTGTGCCCCCCCTCACCTTCTCCTCTCACCCACCTTCCCAAATTCGTAGCTCCTCCTCCCACCACCTGTTAGACCCCTTTCCAGACCCCATTCTTCCCTTCCCCCACCTTAGAACACCCCCTCCTAGACCCCCTCACAGCCCGGGCTTTCCCCACACTCATCCACCCCCATTTCCCCTCCCATATACCCCATTCCCCCCCATCATCATCAACCTACAGCTCTCAACTGAACATCTACAGCAGAGTAGCAGCTTTCAGCGGCCACCACGATCACCTCCGGATGAGTTTGAAGACCCAAGAGCTATCGTCGGAAGCGTCTGCTTGTCGCCTTCGCAACCGAAGTGTTTCGTCTTCTTCCGATCTCCCGAGCCATCCTGGAGGTCCATTCTTCCACAGCTGCGCGGTTCTGCCTCGGCTAAGGACCTGAACCAGTTTAGAAGCTCTGCCACAACGGACCCTGAAGGAATCAGTCTTCAAGTTCTTCTTCAAAGTTCCTCTTTGGGCTGTCTAGTTTCAGATTCAAGAAGCGGAAGTTCATTCAGCATCCGGGAGCAGAAGTTACCAATTTTCTCCCCCGAACGCGCGGTTCTACCTTCTACAGTCTGCACCGACCCCTCCTCACTCTTCTAGTTCCACAGATTGTCTCCGACCTCTTCTGGTGTCCCTGTTTATTTTTCTGCAAAGAGGACTCACCCACGGTTCTAACGGCGCTGACGGCATCAAATTTGGAGTTCGGGAGCGGCCAGGACAGCCTCTGCATCCTACTGTTGGTGACCTGCCCCTGCTAGTCCGAGAAACAGAGGCCCTGTTCAAGCTCCTGCCCCGACCAGCAGCAACTCCAGAAGAAATTAAGAAAATTCTGAGGCATTCCCCTTCTAGCTACGAAGGTTTTCCCTCTAGTTTCGTCATCAACAAAATTCCTGATCAAGATCTACAGCAGCAACACCGACTCTCTGTCCCGGCTCACAGACAGCAAGCAGATTCGGCGTCCACCCTTATTCCTCGTTCTTTGCTTTAGTTTCCCCACCCCGCTTGACCGGCTGAAGGTCCCTCCCTGTGTGGAGGTTGTATTGATTGTAATTTATATTAACCCCCACCCCAAGATCCCCCTCCTACGTGAGGTGTAGTGTTGTAACTTGTTTGGGCAGGTCAAGCGACACCGCCGCGGCGTGTGAGGATCCACTCGCCTCCCCGCTCGCCCTCGTCTCCGACCGGGACCGGTTTCTTAAATCCGGTCAAGTAAGTGCTCAAACCTTCACTCCACTTAGTGCTTGTCTTTCAATATTAGTTCTAATTCCGCTGGTTATGGGAGTGAGAGCCCGATCCTCAAGCCCCATAAACTTGAGTGATCACCGTGGGAATATTGCAACCGGTGCCTTTGGCACTTTGTCGGCCCCCTTGATTTGGGCATCCCCACCCTTTGGGAATCAAGTCTTGGCCTTGCTGGCCCTCTACCAGCAAGGGCCCAACCCCACATCCTCCCCTTGGCATTGCCAAGTCACCCCGGGCTTGGGTGAGTGACGATAGAGCGGTGGCCCAATTTGGCCCGTTTTGAATGCGATTGTGCTTGCTTGCATTAGGTCCGAGGTCGTGTCACATCACTTTCCCTCTTCGTCCTCCACCCCAAAATAATCCACCCCAGGATAATATGCCTCCATTACGTCAACCCCAGCAACAACAACCACAACCTCAGCAACAACAACCACCACTTCAGTACAACCAAGTTCCACCCCCGGGGAACTATGGTCCCCAACAGCAACAAAGGAGGTCGGTCGGTCCCAAGAGAGCCTACTATCCACCATTGCCAGAAACCTTAGCAGACATTTTTAATGCCTTCATGGCATCAAACCAACTCACCCTACCCAGAGAAAGGCCCGTGTGGCCCCCGAATGTTGATACCTTCAAATACTGCGTCTACCACAGGCAGCCAGGACACACAGTAGATTACTGCTTCCATTTCAAAGATTACATCCACAATATGAATGATGAACATCAAATAGATTGGGATGAAATGAGACGATACGTCGCGGCTCTCAAGGCTAGGAGACCTCCTCATAGGCCACAGCAGCAGTTACAACAGCAGCAGCAACAGCAACCACAACAACAACAACAGCTTCAGCATGGCCCACAACAACAGCCCGACATGGGCATAATCCAGAATCCATTACCGGAGCACCAACAGCCCAATCATCAGGTTAACCCCATCTCCTCCTTCCCGGAAGTCGGGAGAGAGCAGGTGTGGCACCAGGAAAGTACCTCCATTCTTTCTACCGCCAATTCTATCATCACGCAACACCCTTGCCTTACCCAGGTAGCACCTCTCTCTCATCAACCCGCGTCAGTATCACCTTCACCATTTCCACTACCATTACGCCCTCTCATCCGTACCCCGATCTCCTATCAACCGACACTCTCCACTACGCCTTCACACCCTCTCATCCTCTCTCACTCCCCCACTTTACCATCCACCTCTACCACAATTACCCCTATGCCTTCTAAGCCCCTTATCATCCGTCAACCATACATAACTCCGTCTTTCTCCACCGTATCACCACTAATGCCTTCAAAACCACTCATTACTCATCGCCCACCTCAAAATCATTGCCCGCTTCAAGCCCTACCCACTTCTACTTCTTCTCCACCTCCACCTTCCAGACCCCTTATCCTTCATAATCCGCGCGATATCCCCTCTACCTCCACCATGCCTCCACCTAACAAACCCCTCATCAGAATCCCTGCTCCCGTCATCACCCATGCTTCATCGACCATTCCTCTACCACTACCCCTCAAACCTCTGTTAAAACCCACTGCTACCCCCACAGAGGTACAAAAGCCGCAGGAAATGGTGCTCCGGAGTGGAAGGATTTTTCACAGGATTTTCCCCCACAACAGTCAGAATCTTGAGCAATCTCAGCCAGAGAAGGATGATGGAGAACAACCAGAAAGAGCTATCCCTGGAACACAGTATGATCTATTAAAACATTTGGACAAGACGCCTGCTCGGATATCCATCCTGGAGCTTCTTCAAAGATCCACATCCCACCAGGCAGCCTTAATGGAGTACCTTCAAAGGGTCATGGTGAATGAGGACCTCCCTGTAGAAAAGATCTCTACCGTCTTGACCCCAACGGACACACAACCGGCCATCATGTTCCACAACTACGAGCTCACTCCCAAGGAAGCTCAGAAATATGCATTGTGCATTTTAATAAAAATTAATGGGGTATCTATAAACCCGTGTCTTGTGGACACGGGTGCGTCCATAAATGTGATCTCCATGAGCACTCTTCAGTTGTGTGGGGTCGACGAGGAATAAATAAGACCTTCCTCGATCACGGTCACGGCTTATGACAATAGCAAAAGGCTACCGCAGGGGATGATTATTCTGAAGGCAGAACTAGGCCCCATGTCAATTCCCACAGAATTCCATGTCCTCGACATGAACCCCACATTCAAGGCTATACTGGGTCGCCCTTACATCGAAGCCATGGACGCTGTGCCTTCCACCAACCATCAGTGCATGAAGTTTCCTTACAATGGGAGAATTATTAAAGTGGTCAGTACACCTGTCCTTCACACAGTGGATGCTATCAACACCTCTCTGCCCCCTGTTTGGCCGTCTCATCGACCCATATTGTCACTACTGGACGTACGTGATTCATCTCACGTTCCACTAGCACCAAAGGAGCCGGTCAGGACAACCGCACCATCATATCTCCCTTTTCACTCCAAAGGGTGGGGGATTATGAGGAACATCGGCTACCAACAGGGTAAAGGTCTGGGCGCACAGTTACAGGGTAGGCTCAAACGGCCAAAGGAAATTAGGCCGAACCGCAGGTTTGGCCTAGGCTTCAAAGGACCGTTCAAGGAGGATTGGGAGCCCCTCACATGGACTCTATCAAACCACTTCAACAGAGGGCCCATTGTTCAGATGGGAGATTACCCACGAGAAGCATATGGGAGATCACATGCTGTATATTTGGTTGAAAAATGTCAGAGGATCACCAAAAGAGGCAAGATCAAAGATCCGGAATGCGAGTGGAACAAATGGTTCGACATACGGGACATTTCCGTTGCACTGGAAAGGATGTTCTCGTCTCCGCAGCTTGAAGGACCACCATTGATCTCCGAAATACCAGAGAATATTACCACTCTTGCCAAGGTTCCAAACTATCCTCGTCCTCGCCAGAAGGACCCTGTCATCGACGGATCTTCATCCGTCCTCAACATTGCCGTCAACGGCTCATTAGCCGCCATCTTCTCCATCCACTCGTCTCAACCTTTGCTGATATCATCTTCCTGGGCCAGACAATTGTCTGATGATCTTCCCAGATCCCCTTCTCTGCCTACATACCTACGCGGGCTTTTCAACCCGCGCCAGGTCTTCAACCATGATCTGCTCTATGAGCCTCACAATCCTCTAGCCATAACCACTTTTCTCTCTCCTCCAATCTCTTTTCACTGCTTTGTCATTCAAAATGAAAACGAAAAAAAAAACGTCAATTTTCAAACTCCCCAACAACACATCTTCGTTGAGGAAACCTCCTACATCTCCCACGGGTGCGTACCGCCCTGCGGACCACCCATCCAAGGTCCGATAAGCGACCTTTTCTACCCCTCCTCTGAGGGGTCTTCTCCTGTACATTCTACACCATCCTCTTCGTCTTCCTCTTCTTCTGTAAATATTGTCAATCAATCTAGGAATGATAGGCTAAGGGTAGTACCTAGGAAGAAATCCAAGGGTAGGCAGATCCCTCGTCGATTCCTTCTGGATTTGGCCGCCAGGTGTCAGGCCCTTCTTGCCATCCCCCAGTTGTTAGAAAATCCCATCCAGCTACCGGAAATAGAATGTGAGGGCGACTGTGCATTTGATGAAGGGTATGGAGTCTACGAGATCACGGATGAAGAATACCCCACTGAAGATGAGGGTGAAGAATATGAGGATGCGGCGGGCGCATACGCAAGTTGAATGAGGAGATTCGACGAGCCGTCAACCGTCGTAGAAGAATCCACCAAAGAAGTCAACTTGGGAACTGAGGAAGACCCTAGGATCATCCTCATAAGTGACAACCTACCACCCTCTGAAGAAAAGGCATTAATTGAGGTTCTCAAGGAATATAAGGACACGTTTGCATGGAGCTACGAGGATATGTCGGGTCTAGATTCAACCTTGGTCGAACACCGTTTAACCCTAAAACCAGGGACCGTCTCGGTAAAACAAAGGTTAAGGCGTTTCCACCCTCAGATGGCTTTGAAAATGAAAGAAGAGGTCGATAAGCTCCATAAAGCCATGTTCATTAGAGTCGTCCTTTATCCTCAATGGGTGGCGAACATTGTCCCGGTCATAAAAAAAGATGGGAAAGTCAGGATTTGTATCGACTTCCGGGACCTTAACCGCGCGTGTCCAAAGGATGATTTTCCCTTGCCTCACATTGATGTGTTGATCGATAACACGGCAGGATATGAAACCCTCTCATTCATGGATGGATTTTCAGGATACAATCAAATTCGTTTGGCAGAAGAAGATCAGGAAAAGACGTCATTCACTACCCCTTGGGGAACATATTGTTACGTGGTCATGCCGTTTGGGTTAAAGAATGCTGGAGCTACTTACCAAAGAGCTATGATGGCCATATTTCATGACATGATGCACATATATCTGGAAGTGTATGTGGATGACTTATTGGTGAAATCAAGGACCAGGATGGAACATCCAGAAGTTTTGGCTAAGGTCTTGCAGAGGTCAAGGGAGTTCCAATTGAAAATGAACCTGAAAAAGTGTGTGTTCGATGTGTCGTCAGGTAAATTGCTGGGGTTCATTGTGAGTAAAAGAGGGATCGAGATAGATCTCGACAAAGCCAAGGCTATCAGGGATATGCCGCCTCCCAAGAATTTGAGGGAAGTCCGAGGTTTAATCGGGAGGTTACAGTTTATTCGTCGATTTGTGTCCCAACATTCACAAAGGTGTAGACCTCTCTACGAGTTGACCAAGCCAGGAGTAGAATTCCACTGGAATTCTAAATGTCAGAAAGCTTTTGAAGGGTTGAAGGAATATCTGTCTAGTCCACCCGTTCTCATTCCACCCAAACCAGAAAAACCTCTGATCCTTTACGTCTCAGTCTTGGATGACTCCGTGGGAGCCGTCCTCGCACAAGCTGATGAAGAAGGCAAGGAATGGGCAACCTATTACTTGTCCAAATTTCTCAATCCCTGTGAGCAGAAGTACACCGTCATGGAGAAAACCTATGCTGCCCTCATTTGGGTAGTGCAGAAATTGAAGCACTACTTCTTGGCTCATGAGGTCCACTTGATTGCTCCAATGAATCCTATCAAATTCCTTCTGGAGAAAGCCATCCTTACGGATAGGCTAGCACGCTGGCAAAGTTTTCTCTCTCAGTTCGACATCACCTACATCCAGCAAAAGGCGATTAAAGGCTATGCCATAGCCGAGCATCTCGCTCACCATCCTCTTCCCAAGTTCGATCCCGTCCAATCAGAGTTTCCAGATGAGGAACTAATGTCCGTCAACCAATCAGATGAGCCAATGTGGACGCTATATTTTGATGGAGCTCTGAATTCTCAAGGGAGAGGAATCGGCGTCGCCCTCCTGTCGCCTGAATGCCTCACATTCCCATTGGCATACCAGCTCAAATTTCCAGTTACCAATAATATAGCCGAATATGAAGCTCTTCTAGATGGCCTAGAACTCGCCCATTCTTTTCGTATCACTGAGTTGCGAGTCGTAGGTGATAGTCAACTCATCCTTCGCCAGGTGCTCACTAAATATCGCACTCGCGATCCAAAACTCAAGCCATACCAAGAACTCACTGCTGCCTTTGCCAAACTGTTCACCAAACTGATCTTTGTTCATGTCCATCGTCATCAGAATATTCTCGCCGATGCCCTCGCCTCATTGGCATCATCCATAAGGTTCCCTCTAGGAAGATGGTTTGAGTCCATTTCCATCTACAAACTTCACGCCCCTGCAATCGATGATGCTTCCTACGTAAACATCAAAGACAGGATAGCAAGGAAGATCCTATAGGAAGATATCCTTGAGAAGAGGGAGATCATGTTGGCAGAGGTTGAAGAAGAACTGGCTGATGAAGAGAAACCATGGTTCTATGAAATCGTCAAATACTGCCAAGATCAGTCTTATCCTGAAGGGGCCACCACGGAGGATAAGAAAGCCATAAAAGGGTGGCTCAGAAATATACATTGGTTGGAGATCTACTCTATAGGAGGAGCCTTACTGGTATTCTGTTAAGATGTCTTGGTGACGATGAGGTTTAGAAATGTGTAGAGGAGACACACTCGGGTGTGTGCGGTGGCCACGTGAATAGTCAGATGCTCGCCAAGAAGATCATTCGCCAAGGCTTTTATTGGCCCACTATGGAAGAGGATAGTGCTATCTATGTCCGTAGGTGTGTCAAGTGTCAACTTCACGCCGATAAAATCCATTCACCATCTTCCTCACTTCATCCAATATCCTCCCCGTGGCCTTTCTCCATGTGGGCATTCGACATCATTGGTCCCCTAGGTGATCTCAATTCCCTCACCAAGCAGAAATCTTTCATCCTTACTGCGACGGAATACTTAACCAAATGGGCCGAAGCCAAAGCTTACGCGGAAATCAAGGCGTCAACAGTCTGCAAGTTCATCATGAAGAACATCCTCGCCAGATTCGGCGTCCCAAGTACAATCGTCACCGACAATGGGCCACAGTTCATTTCTCAGGACCTATACGACCTCTGCAAAAGGCACGCAATTGCATTGCATCATTCATCGCCTTATTACCCACAAGGTAACGGCCAAGCGGAGGCCACCAATAAAACATTGCTCAAAATCATCAAAAAAAACATGCGAGTCTAGTAAGTTTTCAGACTGGCCAGAAAAGCTTATCGAAGCTCTATGGGCCTATCGCACTTCAATCCGTACCCCCACCGGGCAGACTCCATTTGCCCTTACTTATGGTATGGAAGCGGTAGTCCCGTACGAGACTCTGATCCCTTCTCTCAGGGTACAATTGGACGAGGAATTTTCCCTCGACGGTCGTCGTAATTCACTCCTCGCCCAGTTGGAACTCTTGGATGAGAAGCGGCTGGCCGCTGCCGAACACGCGCGTGTGTATCAAAATAGACTCGCTCGCTTTTACCAAAAGAAAGTCGTTGAGAGAAAATTCAAAGTCGGTGAGATGGTCGTAAAAAGAATTTTTGTCAAACCTGGAGGGCCGCGTTCTAAGCTCCAACCCAATTGGGAAGGACCATTTGTAATTCAAGCCGTGTACCCTGGCAACGCCTACAAGCTAATCAACACCGAAGGGACCGAGTTATCCCACCCTTGGAATGGGCTTTATCTTAAGAAATACTACCCTTAGCACAAAACAAAAAAATGATGAAAAGATAAAAAACATCAAAAAATAAAGAAATACCGAAAACCACTAAAAATATGGAAAATTCAAAATGCCAATGCCTGGTGGTCACCATGTAGTCAAGTCCCTGCATCTAACCTTCATGTTAGGATAGGGCCCATTAAGGCTTGGTAGGCACCGGGTCTTGGTTTGCCAGAACCGTGGAGATCCCTGTCCGGCCACGTCGGCCTATGCTCGCTCGAAGGAAGCTAACATGTGCTCACTTATGTATTTTATTCAAAAAAAAGTCGGTAGCATCACCTACGGTGGGGCCCCACCCAGAAGATCTCCGGAAGCTGTAATCTTTATTCTTTTCTCTTCGACCAAATGAGACAGTCGGCGCCCTTAAAACGCTGAGCATGAGAAACCGAAACTCAAACCCTAAAGGCAAGAGTAGGATCCATTTCCTTGAGCATCGATCAGAGCACGAGAAGAGGGCAGTGTCCCCGCAGGCATACGAAAAGGGAGCCCACAAACGTCAAACAACTATATCTCCCTCACAAAAAGAAATACAAAATCAAAATCAAGAGAAAAGCCTGGTCGTGACCATGCCCGTTGCGATAAACGGAACCCCTCAAAGTAAAAGTCTGAATCCATAAAAGGGGCCGTGGAATGTAAATGCTCGAGATTTGGTCCGAAGTTGTCCGAAAGGAAAGAGTTAATGGGCCCTTATTCGCTCGCCGGGTTAACGGCTTTGTCGGTCCTCTCAGGAGGTTTATCCCCTACACTCTTCCTTCTCCCTCTAAAGATGAAGGTTCGATGGAGTATCTGAAGGGTGAAAACTGCCCAGGGTCTGCGACCTTATTTTAATATACACATTTGGTTGCCTACTTTGAAAAGCAAAAGCTATCGCTACGAAGGAGTCTCCGTGTTTCTGGCTGGTCAAGACCCCTGTTTACCACCTGGATGTCTTCTTGTTTAACCTCGGGCTTAGGCCAATGCAAGCGCGTCACCTATGGGTGCGACGGCGTCTGATTCCGGGTCAGCGTCGCGCGGTTGGTCGTTAGGGTTCCAGGGCGTTCCATCATATACCATCTAGAGTTGTGAGGAAACAGACCCGGGTCGAGCAAATCTCTTACCTCAAACACCTTTTGGGTGAATCCCTGTGGTCGGAAGCGACTGGGAGCCTAAGCATGACATGACGGTATTGTCATCAGGGTAAGTCTTAGCCGGCGGGATCATCATTTGAGGGGTCTAGAGGCCCAAATCAACCTAGATATGCACTTAGGATACCTGGGAGGTTAGTAAGAAACCCCTGTCTCACGTAGGTTAGGTGCCATTTGGGTGCTTGTCAGGCGTTAGCAAGAAAAAAAATTGAAATGATAAAAACAACAAAAAAATAGAAAAGAGAAAATGTACATATTTGCAAACAAAAAAATCTTTTTATGATAAAACAAAAAAAATGCCAAATATAAAAAAGAAAATAAATCAATTTTGCATGATTGCATTTGCGTGCATCATCTCACTTTTAATACCGCTTGCATTCGTGTGCTTGCCTGTCGCATTTATCATCACCACATCTTTCCATTACCTTCGTTAAATAAAGGCTTGGCCCCTTGACCAGTTATCAAGGATAGTCACAGTGACCATTTGCTTATTGAGCAAGGGGCCAAGTCAGAACAGAAATTCTGATTTGTTTGTTTCAGTGATGTGTGCAGGGATTCAGGCAACAGAAGCAAAGGTGAAAAATAAACAAACCGAACCTTGTATTTTATTCCAAAAATAAAAAAAAATTACATCAAGTTCCGCCCTCCCTCTCTGCATTACTCGTCCTACTACTCTCCGGGCAAAACGCTCTCAAAGGTGCTACCCAACTACGAAAAGCGGTACTCCTACCGCTCTGTACTCCCCTTCGTATTCCCACATCCCGACGTTGATCCACGGAAGCAGCAGAGAAGCTACCAGCACGAAAGCCACGCTCTCGTGCTCTTCGGTAGCGCTCCTCACCATCTCTCAGCCACTGTTCAGCAAGACCAAGGCTGATTCAGAGTTCGAATAGTTGGGCCTCCATGGCCCTTCGTTCCTCCCTTTCAGTCAATCTGTTGGCTCTTTCTCTCTCTGCGTCTCTTTCTTTCTCTGCACGTTCTCTCTCGCGGTCTTCCCGCTCCAACTGGAGAGTGATCCTCAGTTCCACAGCATCCCTAGAAGAGTCGTCATCAGGATGACGCCGCAGTTCCCTCTCCAGTTCTGCTATCCTAGCCTCCTTCTGCGCAGCTTGGGCAAGCGCTTCTTCCGTCTCCTTTTCCTGCCGAGTGTACCATCTCAGATACGCGATAAGGCGTAAAACAAAGAGAACTCAACACTGAAACTTTTACCTGTATACAGAGCATCCCTTCTGCCTCCGCAGCACGCTGCGTGGCGTGAGCAAGTTGCTCATGAAGCAAGTCAAGTTCTGAGGTGGGAATCTACAAGCTGGAAGAGGCACCACCTACTCCCATCGCTGGGGAAGCCGCGCCAATCTGAGCATGCTACGACCACGTGAATTAGCAGCCAACATCTGGAATCTGCGGTTCTAATTAGGAACGCACCGTACACCTACCAAGGCGCTCGTAGCTCCGCGGGCATCGCCCAACCGTTGCTCCATCTCTGCCAAGCGAGTTCGTAAAGTCGCTATCATCATATCACGGATATTCTGCAGCCATACGAGTTAGCATTTCCACCAGAAAACTAAAAAATGAGAAAGAAGAAAAGAGAAAAAGGGGAAACCTACCTCCACAAATCCCCAGGGTTGGATCCGCTCTGCGTACTTTATCTTGTATAGACGCAGGTAATCCTCGCTATCCCGTGCCTGCGATTCTACAATCGTGCCACCCCGTTGCCAGTCTTCATACTGTTCAGGGAACCGCATACGCCAGTCAATGCAGGTCACCGATCCTCGCATCTTTCTCCCAACATGAGGTGGCGCAGCCGTATCCACCCATTCCTGAGCCAGTCCTAAAGTCCTCATAACCAATCGTAGCCGAAGCGGCTCGATTTCATTCAGGCAGTGCATCCACAGTTCCCGTCCAAACCGGGCATGACTTGCTAGAACCCACGGCTGGTCGGCATCGACCATGTCTGAGTAGGGTCTCCAGTTTACCATCGCTGCAGGGAACTCCTGTAGCTCCCGCCTTAGCACCATCAGTTGGTAGGTTAGGGGTGCCGCACTCATGATGGGTTCCCACCGCCTGGCTAGCGGCACCATCACGGGTCACCAATGTCGAGCTCTCCCCATGGGGAGGTAATAATAGCTCCACAGCTGCTCGGCGCAGGTCATCAGTACCTTGCAAAAACACACCAAAATATATACAAAACAAGCAAAATCAAAAATACCTGGATGAATGGTATGAAACCACTCACAGTCATCTCACGGTCCGCTTCTTGGAACAGACCTGCAAACAAGTGCGCCAACATGGAAGCTCCCCAGGCGTAGTATCATACTCTTTCAAGGTCTGATAGCAGCTCCAGGAAGCGACATTGGATACCATCCCCTTTCGAGCTTAGTACCAATCTCCCCAAAAGGAAGAGGAGAAATCTTCTCAAATCTATGTTGCATCTTTCCCAGTTGCCGAAATCTGTGTAGTACACGGCACGGCATCCTATTTCCATCCTTTCCATGAACCCTTCTGAGGATTCGTCGTCCCGCCGATGAGTGTCGGTGAGCCCTAATGCATCCATGAGGGACGCCCTAGCTACCGACCTATTTTTCGGACCATCTAGGTCCAAACCCAGTAACTTCTGGGCACCTTCTCGGTAGTCCGCGTAAGTGACTCCGGTCACTGCCTCGCCATCCACCATGAGGCTCGTAATTCGAACCACATCTTCCAGGCTGGGCACCATGTGCCCCCAAGGCATCAGGAATGCTCGACTCACTGGGTCTCATCTCTCACACAAGGCTTGGATCAGGACCAGGTCGAGCTGGATCAGCTCGATCCGAAGAAAGGTGCCAAATCCCATCACGTCTAGCCTGGCCTTCTGAAAATCCGGGAGACCCCTGTATGCGGCCACCACTAACTCCCATGAAATGTGTGATTTCATCACACTCTGTGCGTGCATAAGAAATGGAGAGGAGGTTTGGTCAGAAAGAAAGGAAGGAGAAAGAATGAGAAAAGGGCAGGAAAGCTCAGCTTACGAGTTGTGATTGGGCCCTTTCGCTGAAGTGCCCTTCAAGGTCCGAAAGCCTCCTGGAATTACTACCATTGGACCTGCTTCTCTTCGAGGAGTGGGAAGATTCGCCCTCCATCCAACTCTCAGAATTTTAAACTCCTCCTCTCCCGTGAGAACTTGTATACCTGGGAGGATAAAAGGGACAAGAATTTATAGAAATGGAAGGAGTGCAGGCCAAGATTACCTCCATCACCTTTAATGATAGCCCTCGCAATGAGGCACCTACCATGCGGTCCCGTGTGTCACTTCACCGCTCGCACAGGGTGATTGATTGGACGAAGAATATGACGACTAGCCCCCTATGTTGTCTAGGGATACCCTTTCATGTTTTGGAGGACGTCCGCAAAATTTGACACAACATCCGGGAAAAGGGACTAGGGCCGTCATTATTAACTTCGACGGCAGATTCCCATGGAAAATGGTCACAACAAGACGCGATTCTCCGCTTGAGGTGGAGTCTCGGCAGACCTATCACATGGGAACAGTGCAAAGGAGAAGAAGTGTAGGGAAGAAGGAACGTGCAAGAGAACAAACAAGCAGCAGAAAATTAAATCACTCCATTCATAATTCTACATAAGCTGTCATAAACACTACAATCATAGAGAGGTGGCGGGTCCACTAGCTCGCCAACTCTTGCCATTATTTTCATGCTCATCCCTCTAGGCGTCCCTCTCCTCTCCCCTGAGGTGAGGGTCCCTCAGAAGCCTCCGGGATCCGCGTGCAATAGCACCTGCCTCGCCTCATGGCGCCGGCTCCACAGCAATGACTCGCTGCTCCTCCCCTGGCATGGCAAAGAAGCCACTAGCGGCAAAGCGACCAGACTGGCGCAGTCGCTCCCCGAACTCTCGCGCCCTCTCGTAGCGCGTCTCCATCCCTCCTAGCCTCTGCACGACAGCCTGAAGGCCCAGCTGGAGCTCCCTCACTTGGGCCTCCAAGGCCCTCCTCTCGGTCTGATCCCGCTGTCGCTCGGACCTTCTCTCGGCTTTCTCTCTCTCTGCCTCTCTCCTCATCATCTGCAGAAGAACCCTTAACTCCAGGATGTCTGGAGAAGGTCTCTCCTCACCGCGATGTCGCAGCTCTGCTACAGTCGCCACCCAGGCATCACGCTCCTCTTCCGCCCGGGCAGCCCGAGCCACCGCACCAGCAAGTTGATCCCGAAGGGAGGCAATCTCAAGAAAAGGGGCCGAGGAACTGGAAGATGCGCCGCCAGTCACTCCCACCGTCGCTGTCTGCTGGGCACGCTGGAACGAACAAACAACAGCCGTCAGCTAAGCTCCACATTTAAAAATAGAAAATGCAGCACTTAGCTTACCAAGAGCGACAGTTCCTGTTGAGTGGCGGCCAGCTGCCGCCTGACCTCGGCTAATTGGGCACATGACCCGTCGACGTCGCGCGTATCCCCGGCTTGGGAAGCCCCGCATAACTCTCTCTCTACAGCCGCAGGAAGTTGACACTATCCTGCACCAGTACGCTCCCTTGCTGCCAAGGGAGACGTATGCGCCAATCTTCAACCTTCGCCTTGCCGCAACTCTCCTTCCTGACGCGGCTCGGCTCGTCTTCACTCGCCCACTCATCGGCCAGGCCCAGGGTCCTCGCCATGTCCTGCACCAAGAAAGAAGGACTTCACATCATAACAAAGAACGCGTCCCCTATCTAGGACGCGTCCATCATTTGAGTACAACACTCGCCGAACCCTTCCCCCCCTCGCACGGCTTGCTTCAAAACTCAAAGTGGATCAAAGAGGGGGAAAACCAAGCACTCACCGAGCCGTGTTCACCTCCTTCCGCGCCATTGGGCCCCTCGGGTCCCTCGGGGGCCCGAAGCGGCCCTTCCTCCTCCATGGACGCCGTTTCGTGCTCTTGCGCGTCCCTCCTCGGACGAGGGGTCCCGCGTCCCTCTCCACCTTCGCCGTGGTCTAGACCACCGAACTCCATCGATCAAGAGAGGAAGGAGATGAAAAGGGGGACAAGCGAGTTTTCGCGGAAGGCGGGCTCGTTTACGGGTAAGGCACGGGAGAAGAAAGGCCACCCGGCACTTTAAATTTGAATTCAAGGATTAAGACGCGTCCTCGCGCCTGGATGCGCCCAAAAAGGGGAGAAAGGAAACAGAATCCCCCCGTGCAAAGCGTAGTTCCCCGCTGTTCAGGGTAAGGTCTCGTGGAGCGTGCCTCGAAGGACAACTCAGTGCAAAGAAGAACGTGTGGGAGAGAGAAAAGTACACACAACACAAGAAAGCCATTTCATTTCATATAATAGCCGAAAGTACATCATGCAGTAAGGAGGATGGAGTGTACAAGTAACTCTCTAACTCTCACCATCACCCTCCTGGTCATCTCTCTCCTCCCTCCTCTGACGGGGATCCCTAGGGGGCCTCTGCGACCTCTGCGAACCCTGAGAAGCCGTGCTCGCCTCTCCAGGTGGCACCATGCCGGCCTCCAAGGTGCGGCGATGATCCTCGGCCGAAGAAACTAGAAAGCTGCCCACAGAAAAGGAACCAGACTGATAAAGTCGAGCCCCGCGCTCCTTCGCCCTCTGATACCGCTCCTCACTCTCCCGAAGTCTCCCCTCCGTCGTGCCAAGACTCAGCCGGAGCTCCGACACCAGGGCCACCAGAGCTCTCCTCTCGTCCCAATCTCGATGTCGCTCTGCCATCCTGTACTCCCACTCTCTCTCTAGGGTCTCCCTATCCCTCTCCCTCTCTCTCTCCACGCTCTCCCTATCCCTCTCCCTCTCCTCTCTCTCCCTCATCGCCTCTCTCCTCGACAACTCGAGGGCGATCCGCAGATCCACTACATCGCGAGGAAGCTCCTCAGCCTCCCGTCGCTGCTCCTCCTCTAGCTCCGCAATCCGGGCGTCACGCTCTGCCACCCAGGCATCACGCTCCTGCTCAGCACGAACAGCGCGGGCCAGGGCCTCCCGAATCTCGGCCACCTGTCAAAGCACGCATGCACCGTAAGAGAACAGTGATAGAAGGAGAGCAGCCAGAAGGAGAGTCGAGGTCAGGCAGACACTCACTCGAGCATCGCGGTCACGCTCGGCCTCCTCAGCGCGAGCCACCGCATACGCCAGCTGCTCCTGGAGGGCAGAAACCTCCGGAGGAGGGCCCCGCGAACTGGAACCCGCTCCACCAGCCATCCCGGCTGCCGCTGTCTGGTGGGCCCGCTGGAACACGGGGCAAACGTCGGTCAAAGGCTAAGCATCAAAAATCCAGGTCACAAAAAAATGCATTGCATAGACTCACCAGGATCTCCAACTCCTGTCGGATGGCCACTAACTACCGCCTGACGTCTGCCAGCTGGGCCCGCAAGTCAGCAATCATGTTGTCATGAGCATCCTGCATTACACATAAGTTAGTGCCACAAACATATACATATAAAAGGGTGAAGCATTTTCATTTCACTTACCCCTGCCATACCACCAAGAAGAGGCGGTCCCCGTACGTAGCCCGGTACCGTCTCAGGTAATCAGTACTGTCCTGTACATGGGACACCACTGGGACCCCGCCCTGCTATCAGTCCTGGTACTGTGCCAGGAAGCGCGTACGCCAGTCCATAATCTTCGCCTTCCCCTTGGTCTTCCGCCCGATGCGGGCCGGCTCATCTACATCAACCCACTTCTGGGCTAGCCCCAACGTCCTCATAACCAGCCTCAGCCGAAGCGGCTCGATCTCGTTCAGGCAATGGACCCACACGTCCCGCCTGAAACGAGGAAGACCCGCTACAACCCAAGACTGGCCAGCGTCGCCCATGCCCAGGTAGGGTCTCCACACCACCTGCATCACCATACATACATCATGCTAGTTACCATTCAGTCACATGCATAAAAACATAAAAAAATCATACGCATCATACCATGGCCTCGGGATACTCGCTCAGCTCCCGACGAAGTGACGCTAGCTGGTAGCTGTGTGGTGCCGCTACCACGACCGGCCTCCACCGCCGCGCCAGAGGCACGGCCCTCCTGTTCCCATGCCTAGCCCTCCCCATCGGGAAATAGTAATAGCTCCACACCTGCATCCATCATACATCATTAGTACAATAATTGCATATTTAACTGTGGGAATGCATAAATAAAATGTTTACCTGGAGAAAAGGTGCAAAGCCACTGACTGTCGTCTCCTTCTCCGAAGTCTGGGAGAGATCAGCAATCAAATGGGCAAGTAGAGCCGCTCCCCACGCGTAGTGCCCCACTCTGTCAAGGTCCGCCAGGATCCCGAGGAAGCGGCAGTGGACGCCATCCCCCTTCGTCCCCAGCAGAAGGCGGCCCAGGAAGAAGAAAAGAAACCTCCGGAGGTCTAGATCCACCAGCTCCCACTCGCTCGGGTCCTGGGTGAAAGCTGCACGGGCATCTCCCTCCAGTCGTGCCAGAAACTCCACTCCAGTCTCGCTAACCCGCTGGCGCGGGTCGACGAATCCGAGCGCCTCCATGATCTCCACTCGGCCGACTACCCTGCTGTCCCTGTCCGTCACGCTCGTCTCTAACCACAGCAGGTCCAGGGCACTCTCTCGGTAGTCGGGGTAGGTGACCCCGCTCACCGCCTCTCCATCCACCCGTAGCTCGGTGATCCGAGCCACGTCCTCTAGTGTCGGCACCATGTGTCCCCAGGGCATCAGAAACGTCCGGCTCGGCGCGTGCCACCGCTCCCTCAATGCCTAGATAAGAGGAAGGTCGAGTCGGAAGGGATCGATCCTAAGGAAAGCTCCGAAGCCCATGGCGTCCACACGCGCCCTCTGAATGTCTGGCAGCCCACGGTATGCCGCCACCACTAGGGACCAGCTGATCCGGCCCTTCATCACGCCCTGCACACCACAAAACCAACAAAAGAACACATCAGCATCATGGATAGTAATAAACAATAACATTGTATATGCTACTTAGTTATTTTATTTTTATTTTTTTTAAAAAGTATTTATGTTTTTTTTTAGGCGTCCAACTCCTTGGACACCTCCTTTTTATTTTCTTCATTTTATTTTTAGAAAAAACCAAAAACTAAAACCAAAATAAATAAAAATATATATGTATATATATTATCATGGAGGCGTCCCAAGACCTGGACGCCTCCTTATTTTTAATTCTATTTTTATTATTTACGTAAATAAATAAATATAAAAAGAAAAAAGAAAATGTGGAGGCGTCCAGGCCCCTGGACGCCTCCATCCCTCACTCACCGGTCCTCACCGTATGGCCTCTCGTCCGCCTATCCAGCCTATTAAACCAACAGATTGAAGTTCCGAAGAGCTTACCGGGTCGTGATCGTCCTCTCCCGCGTCGCCAACATCCATTGCAGCCTCCACTGCCAAAGGAGGAGCCTCCTCCTCCACGGCAATCTCCTCCGCCGCAGCAGCCTCCTCGGCATCGTCCCTCAGCCTCCTCGGATGACGAGCCCGTCGTTTGCGCTTCTCTCCACCCTGGCTTGGGCCTCCTTGCTCCATTGGGACTAAGAATGGGTCGTCTGGTTTGACTGGGTCATTTGAATGAACAGTAAATGTGATGGGAATCGACGCCGAGCATGTACTTTTTATTTTATATTTATGTCCTTTTAGTTTGTGTTTATATCCTTGGAAAAGTATGTACGCAAATGTAAGGCTTTATAAGCCAAAGAGTCATTCCCATGGATTGTGTGGGTTTTTGTGCAAATGTGTAGTAGGTCCAGCTAGGGGGCCCCCTCCCCTTCCCCATTGGTCCACCTCATCCATGTGGGGCTGGTCAACCATCCTAGGTGGCCATCTAGAAGGTTTGAATGCTAATTGACCACATGGGAGACAAAGGGGTTAAAATTTCAAAGGTAGGCCACCTACCTTACCTACCTAGTCAAAGGAGTGCCCATTCATATGTAATTTATTTATTTTGAGTTTTGACCACATGGGGGATGAAAATGACATATTTCCCACGAAATTATCAGCCCCCCCACCCTTTGATATTTTCTATATAAGCCTATGTATAGTGTCATTAGAGATTAATGAAGAAACGAAGAGAAAATTGTTGGAAAATCAAGAGTGTTCTTGAGCCCCTCCTCTCTCCCTCTGGTTTATCTCCTCCAACCTCCAGTTCTAGAGTGATTTCATCTTCTATCATCCCCTCTTCACCTCCGGTGATCATCTGTGCCGCCGCCGCCGCCGTTCGTGCCGCCTTCGAGCCGCCACGGGATCATCTTCGGTGTTCTGTCCTGCTGGATAGAGGTGCAGCTCGAAAATTCCTCAAGCCAGCCACGAATTCCAATCAACGTGAAATTTTGAGGGTTGGTTCCTACCTTATATCCCCTTCCCCAAAAAAAAATTCAGGTCCCAATTCCCCCGTTTCATAGTGTTTCCACTTCGTTCATTCCCCAAACTCAGATCAGATCTGTCTCTGTCTACAGTGACAGACCCTTTGAGTTCATCCTCTTCTACCACCCTTTTGAATTTATTTTGACCTCCCAATTTAACTGGGAATTCTGTCCATTTTTCCCTACCTCTACAATTTTTATTACTTTTTTTTGAGTCTTTTACCTATTTTTCAAAATTCATGCTCTACCGGAGCTACAGTACTTCCAGCCAGATCCCAGATCCGACCTTCTTCCAGTAAACAAATCATATAAATTCATAGACACATCCAAACGTGTCCAAACAAACTTTTCCATCTTCCCAACTCAAAATCCTACAACTTTCATGAAGAAGTCGAAGTCTGAATCCAAGTTCTTCCTAGCGGTCAACGGCAGTTATCAGAGATCAGCTCTGCAGATCTGAGTGTTTAGTTACTGTACAACAGGAGGTTGTAAATTCTATAAGTCAAGATCAGAGAAGATCCAGGCCAGATCTCTAGGCCTACATTGAAGTACTTCGAGTCAGCTTTCCAACGGCGCTAATTTCGTGTCTATCCGAGATCGGATCTGATCTCAGCGTCCGTTCTCGCCGGACAGCGCGCTGAAAATCAGAAGCTGCAGATCCGTGGGAAGTTTTCCCGACGGGCGCCGGCCGGAGCCGCCCGGCCTCCGATCGTCGTTCCAACGTGCCGCCAGCCCGAGGATCGCTTCCATCAGTGTCCCCCACCACAGCGGTGACACCGGGTCCCACACGGCCCCTCCGGACAGCACGTGGGCCCCACCGTCATTAGTTCGGGTGCTGCCGAAGCTACGCGGAAAGCCGCCCGTCAACCCGAAATCGGCCCTCCCAGGCTCCATTGTGTCGCCCTTTACCTCCCTGCGTGGAGTGGGCTTTACATCATTGCTGTAATCTTTATATAATAACTGTCCCGGGAGTACGAGATCGGCCGGGTCCGTCGTCCCCACGCCGAGCGCGTGGAGGTATCGTATTCGCTCCTTGCTTGGCATTTCGCTTATTTCTATATATGCTTGTTTATGCCGCTGCTAGAGAGCATGTGTAGGGATATCTAGCTCGCTTTATTTTCATATCACTGCTGCTGCGAGAGAGTGCGAGACCGTCCTGTGACCTGATCCGGGCACGAAAGTGCGAGCCGACCACCCTAGCTCTTACCGGTTTCTCAACCGTGCACGTCCGACGCTTCCCTCGTTAAGGGACGATCGCGAGCTTGTCGTGTCCGTGTCTCGTCCCGCATCAATTTGGTATCAGAGCGAGTTTGAGTCTAGGGTGTCAAAAAAGAAAAGAAAAGAGTGTCATTCATTAGTCATTTACGTCTAGTCATTAGTCTGTTTAAGTCGAGTCTAGGATCATCATTGTTTTAAAACAAAAAAAAAAAGAAGTGTCTTTTGCATCGCATCCCAATAACCCGGTATATCAAAAGGTGTTGCCCGAACGTTAGGCTACGCCTATCGGGAAGGCCGCACACTTGCGCGAGTGGTCTTCGGATCGGTTATCTCCGCCACGTACCGAGTCTTGGTCGTCATGTTTAGGGTTGTAGTCCATTGTCTAGGTGGTTCATCTACTAGTGTCGACGTGCCCACCCACTAGTCCCTAATCCCCATGGATTCCCAAACACCCGGATGGTGGAGATACTATCTCAAATGGAAGGACCACCCGAACCACCCCATGAGGCCCGAGACCCGGGACTTCTACGGGTCCGATGACCCGAGTGTCTATCTAGAATGGGAAGCCATCATGGATGATTACTTCGAGGTGTACATTATGTACGGGCCCATGCAAGTCGATGTTGCCAAAAGGCGACTTTTTGGTGAAGCCGCCGCAACTTGGAGGAACATCAAATATTGGAGGGAGGATAGGGATCTAAGGCCCATCGAGTCATGGTGGGAAATGAAGAGAGCGCTTAGGAGGGCCTACTTGCCCCGCCCACCTACTTCCAACCACGGAGGTCATACCACTCACCCACCCCACCAACTCACCCACAACCAAGTGGGCCACACCGCTACCCAATCCCACCCTTTCACCGCCGTCCAAGCCCAACAAAGCGACCCCAATCTAGTGGCCAGCCCAAGCACCTCCAACCAACCTCCCCTTGGCACCCCCATCCCAACCCCCACAAGTACCTCCAACCGAGTGGAAGCCCCACTTATAGCCGAGCCTAGGACCACACCTAGGTCGAGGGACGAGGAGCGAGTCCACCCCAAGGTCCCTACTCCAACCCGCTCCTTTGAGGAATGCAAGAAAATGATTTCGGATTTATTGGAGAGGATAAGTGCTTCTTCACCTCTTGTAGGTGCTCCATCACCACCCGCTCCTTCCGAGCTCTATTCGGAACCTTCTTCTTTGGAGCTACCAAAGCCCGAGCCACCCGTGTTTCTTACGGGAACACTTTACATAGCCGAGCCACTTCTTAGTTGGCTCAAGGATGGCTTGGTCCCACATCCCTTTCCATCCATGGACCCCATCCTACCTATAGTGCCGGTCAACTCATTCCATACCACATTTCGATCCCGTCACCATGTTGATACGTTGGATGATCTTGTCATGGGATTAGATTTACAATGGGAGTTGACGCATCTTTTGGCCCGAGGCTTTGACCAACCCGCTAGTCTTAGCTTCACCCATCCGGCCTTCGGGTCCATTACCTCCGAGTGCACCGTGGGTTGTGTCACCACGGAGGTTCTTCTACTTCTCCCGCTACCGGACGAGCCCGAATTCATACCCTTTTGTCCGAGGGAGGAATCATACTTCTTGCCTATGATCCCCGTCCCACCCGTCACAATTCAAGAAGGTGACTATCCGCACCTTCAAAACTTCTACACGTGGGACCGTGACTTGTGGGAACCCACCATAAGGGGTCATACCTTCTTTGATCCCTTTGACCCACTCCCTAGTGGATCCTTAGACCCTCCACATTCACTTCACTTCTTCGAGGGAGTCCGCTACCACACCCCTTCCCCACGGGCCGGGTCTTCTATGCCCACCAAGCCCGTACCCATACAAGATACACCATCATCTAGGGGAGATACTCTTGGCCCTCCCACATCCACATCCCATATGCATGCATGGCCCACCTTAGGAGCTCTAGGATTTCCGTATGATGTCAACCACCGGTTATGTCAGATGCATGCATGGCACACATTCGGGTGTCCTGGTCCGCCGTCACCCATGTACGGGTCGGACTAACATTAGGTGTGTCTAGGGTCATATATGAGTCGGTGTGTTTTCCTTGTGTGGTTTATTTTGTGTGATTTGTTTGCATGGTTTGTGTGTATTGTATGGTGAGTCTGCATGTGTCTTGTGCAAGCTTGTTGTCGTTCTCTTATGAGTAAGAGGCGAGTGGACTCACTTGATGAGTATGGGATCGGTTCCATATCTATACCCGGATCAGTCACTTATAGGGACTCAGCGGTGATTCCTAGTGAGTCTTCGAGCTGTTTTCTTCCCTTTTGAGAGTGCCCCTTCGGAGTGACCACCTTTAGCCCATAGCAGTTCGCATATCGAGTATATATGGAATGAGCATGTGACGATCGCTTGCAGTGGAGCGTACCCGCGTTACTTGGCACGGTGACGGATCCGCCGGAGTATTCGAGCATCCTTACCCCTACTCGACAGGGTCGAGTTCCTCCCACCCGGGGAGAGTTGATGGGAATCGACGCTGAGCATGTACTTTTTATTTTGTATTTATGTCCTTTTAGTTTGTGTTTATATCCTTGGAAAAGTATGTACGCAAATGTAAGGCTTTATAAGCCAAAGAGTCATTCCCATGGATTGTGTGGGTTTTTGTGCAAATGTGTAGTAGGTCCAGCTAGGGGGCCCCCTCCCCTTCCCCATTGGTCCACCTCATCCATGTGGGGCTGGTCAACCATCCTAGGTGGCCATCTAGAAGGTTTGAATGCTAATTGACCACATGGGAGACAAAGGGGTTAAAATTTCAAAGGTAGGCCACCTACCTTACCTACCTAGTCAAAGGAGTGCCCATTCATATGTAATTTATTTATTTTGAGTTTTGACCACATGGGGGATGAAAATGACATATTTCCCACGAAATTATCAGCCCCCCCACCCCTTGATATTTTCTATATAAGCCTATGTATAGTGTCATTAGAGATTAATGAAGAAATGAAGAGAAAATTGTTGGAAAATCAAGAGTGTTCTTGAGCCCCTCCTCTCTCCCTCTGGTTTATCTCCTCCAACCTCCAGTTCTAGAGTGATTTCATCTTCTATCATCCCCTCTTCACCTCCGGTGATCATCTGTGCCGCCGCCGCCGCCGTTCGTGCCGCCTTCGAGCCGCCACGGGATCATCTTCGGTGTTCTGTCCTGCTGGACAGAGGTGCAGCTCGAAAATTCCTCAAGCCAGCCACGAGTTCCAATCGACGTGAAATTTTGAGGGTTGGTTCCTACCTTATAGCCCCTTCCCCAAAACAAAATTCAGGTCCCAATTCCCCCGTTTCATAGTGTTTCCACTTCGTTCATTCCCCAAACTCAGATCAGATCTGTCTCTGTCTACAGTGACAGACCCTTTGAGTTCGTCCTCTTCTACCACCCTTTTGAATTTATTTTGACCTCCCAATTTAACTGGGAATTCTGTCCATTTTTCCCTACCTCTACAATTTTTATTAATTTTTTTTGAGTCTTTTACCTATTTTTCAAAATTCATGTTCTACCGGAGCTACAGTACTTCCAGCCAGATCCCAGATCCGACCTTCTTCCAGTAAACAAATCATATAAATTCATAGACACATCCAAACGTGCCTAAACAAACTTTTCCATCTTCCCAACTCAAAATCCTACAACTTTCATGAAGAAGTCGAAGTCTGAATCCAAGTTCTTCCTAGCGGTCAACGGCAGTTATCAGAGATCAGCTCTGCAGATCTGAGTGTTTAGTTACTGTACAACAGGAGGTTGTAAATTCTATAAGTCAAGATCAGAGAAGATCCAGGCCAGATCTCTAGGCCTACATTGAAGTACTTCGAGTCAGCTTTCCAACGGCGCTAATTTCGTGTCAATCCGACATCGGATCTGACCTCAGCGTCCGTTCTCGCCGGACAGCGCGCTGAAAATCAGAAGCTGCAGATCCGTGGGAAGTTTTCCCGACGGGCGCCGGCCGGAGCCGTCCGGCCTCCGATCGTCGTTCCAACGTGCCGCCAGCCCGAGGATCGCTTCCATCAGTGTCCCCCATCACAGCGGTGACACCGGGTCCCACACGGCCCCTCCGGACAGCACGTGGGCCCCACCGTCATTAGTTCGGGTGCTGCCGAAGCTACGCGGAAAGCCGCCCGTCAACCCGAAATCGGCCCTCCCGGGCTCCATTGTGTCGCCCTTTACCTGCCTGCGTGGAGTGGGCTTTACATCATTGCTGTAATCTTTATATAATAACTGTCCCGAGAGTACGAGATCGGCCGGGTCCGTCGTCCCCACGCCGAGCGCGTGGAGGTATCGTATTCGCTCCTTGCTTGGCATTTCGCTTATTTCTATATATGCTTGTTTATGCCGCTGCTAGAGAGCATGTGTAGGGATATCTAGCTCGCTTTATTTTCATATCACTGCTGCTGCGAGAGAGTGCGAGACCGTCCCGTGACCTGATCCGGGCACGAAAGTGCGAGCCGACCACCCTAGCTCTTGCCGGTTTCTCAACCGTGCACGTCCGACGCTTCCCTCGTTAAGGGACGATCGCGAGCTTGTCGTGTCCGTGTCTCGTCCCGCATCAAAATGAGCAAAGGGGGAGGCCCCCCCCCATATATATAGAATCCACTTTATTTGGAGCGTCCAGGCGCCTGGACGCCCCCACCTTTTTTTATTTTTTTCAAAATTTAAAAACTTAGGGGCGTCCAGGCGCTTGGACGCCCCCAAAACAAAAAACAAAAAAATAATAAAAAAATAAGGGGCGTCCAGAACCCTGGACGCCCCCAAAACAAAAAAACTAAAAAATTATAAATAAAAAATTAGGGGCGTCCAGGCCCCTGGACGCCCCCATAATAAAAATTTCAAAAAAATATAATAAAAGAAAAAAAAGATAAGAGTATGTATATAATCCAAACAAAAGAAAAAAAACACAAAGAAAAAGAAAAACCACAAAAAAAGATAATAATAATTAAGGGGACGGGGGTCCAAAACATCCATGCCAGATTTTATTCCATCAGAGAAGCAGAATAGGCTACATCAGGGGTTTAGGCGCCTTAGGCCTTAACTTCCCCAGTTCGGTCACATAAGCTCTCCACAGCTCGCATTCTTCCCCCACATGCGCTAAGGCCTTTCCCGCAACACTTGTCTTCTAGGGTGCTTTGACGGCCTTCGCTTCCTTCGCATCCGCTTCAGTACCCACCTCTCTTCAAAGGAACGATGCCAGTCGGTAGTGGGAACGAATGGCGTGGAATGCCGACCTAGAGGCAGCATCGATGCGCGTTATAAAGGACAAACTCGATCGCGCCGATCAGTTGAAGATCAACTTCGGGAGAAGGCCTCATGAGGAGATCAAGCGAAAGCAAACATGCCGGTGCGCAAGTGAAGAAGCTTTGTGTCACGATGCGGAAGTGGGACCGCCAGTCTTCACGTTTCTTCAGCCACGGAACACGGTTCGCTACAGTGCCACCAAAGCCTAACACGTCGGCTATGTGATGAAGCGGGCTTTGTTGGAAGAGCTTCGAAGCGGTTCGCATTCCCTCACGGTGATCAAACTTGAAATGCAAATCCAGCCAACAATTCAGGACAAGTGTGCAACCAAAAGGAGGCTTACCCAGGCTTGAGGCAGTAAGGCCACTATATAGGTAGGCAAGGACAGCGGGTCCCACCCTCTTTCCACGCCAGATCCCGCAGATAGCACTCAGTTGGTCTTCCTCCACCATGTTGTCGGTATAAGGAAACAAGATAGCACCCGCCAGACAAATGGTGAACCCTTTCATGATTCCCTCCAAATAGTCATCGTCTGGTAACCCTCTCAAGGCCTCCATGACCCATTCCACGAGCTTTTGCAAATCAATTCCCTTTTGAGTACGAACCTTTCGGGCTGCGTCGGGAGGCATGAAGCTTCCAAGGACGCTTTCGGAAGTCCCCCGTGTCAGCATCCGCATAGCCTTAACCTTCCCCTCACTCTTGAATTTCTTCAATCTGAGCAGAAGTTCCACCTCCTCGAGGAGGATGGTCACCTCGAAGGTCGGGAAGATAAAAGTGTGGGTCTGGGGATGCCAGATCTCCACTAGTGCGCCCATAGCCGCCCAGTCCATACGAATCTTCTTGTAGTGTTTGGCGTGTATAAGGAGCCCCTGCAGATGCCACTTCAAGAGTATGGCCCTCATGCCGATGGAGATGTTGGAAGTTAGCTTTGAAAGCCATGGCAGTTTGGAAAACTTCCTCGGGCCTGGGAAGAGTGGATATGGCTGGAAGAGAAAAGAAAGAAGAAGAAATGAAGGAAGTAAGAAGAAGGCTCACGTGGAGAAATTTGAAAAGAATCAGCTTACCATATGCGACATGATCGTCCCACTCAAATGACCCTCGAGGTCAGAGAGTCGCCTGATCTCACTGCTAGGCCTGCTCCTCTTCATAACGCGGGAAGACTCTCCTTCCATCCTGAGATCCCTAGATCCCCCTCTCCTTCCTCTCCTGAGCTTCCAAAACCCACCTTGGTGCATTTGAATGAACTAGCCTAAGGGGAGTTCTTATAGGAAGGAAAGATCGCTACAGGATAAAATATGTCACATCAGTGGTCATTGTCAAGATTTTGTCTGGATCTCCTTTGTACTGTGGTGCGATTCTGCTATGATTCTGTAACTTTCTGATGTTGCTAACCTTTGCTAGTCTGTGCAGGTTTTACTAACGGACGTCTTTGTCCTGTCTCCTGTCCCACCTTTCAATGGTTGGTCCCACCATGTCATGCATCATAGTATATGATACCTACGCTACTAGAACATGTCAAGGACCTTGCGGCCCGAACGAATCCGGGATTTGAGTTCCCCTTCAACAAAAACAGTGATGATCCCGAAGAAATTGGGTTGTACGGATAGGCCGTTAACTTGTGGTAGCATGGGGACGACGGTTCCATTCAGTGAGTTGGTGCGAGGATAAACGGGCCCCAGCCCAGTGTCGGCTCACCGGATCGGTATCCTGACTCATTCTTAACAAGTTGACAATATTAGCCTTGGCTATTTTCTATTTTAGTTTGTTTTAAATATTTCTTTAAGCCCAGCATGCATTCATATAGGACTTTGATTTATTACGAAAGATCATTCAAGTGATTCGATTGCAAAAGCCGCTGTGCTTCAATTCTTACAAATATGAGATATTCCACTCCGAATGAAATACTGAATTTCCTTGAAACGGCCCTACGCTGCTCTTCCAAAGGAGACCCTTGTTTGGATAGACTCTCAGATATTTCTTTACTTTTTACCTTGTTTGACCCACCTTGGCTGTAGCACTTCCACATTGGCTGGTAACCGCTCCCCAAAGGTGAAACTTGCAGGTTTATGACCCAGGTACTTCCACACCGAGAAGTTTATCTCCTTTATTTTCGTGCCTGAGTGCACATTTCACCCTCCCTTATTTGATCTCCGTCCAAGCAACCGTCAAGACTTGAAAGACCTCCTTCAAGGTCGCCTCATTGAAACTTCAGGAAAGATTCCAAACAGTAACGTCAAAAGCGTGTCTCATCACACCTTGGCATCAACTTATCAGTCCGCTCCCACTTCATTTCACTCCACTGCGATACCATTCCACTACGGGTCACTCCCTTGCAAAGCAGACGCCAAGGCGGGGCAGCTGTAGACACGCCATTCCTGACGTCTCCTGAGAAAGTCTCATATTACTATACGACGCCCCGCGACGGCTTACGCATTTTGAATCGCTCGAGTGCTTCCTTTTCTTGAGTCTTCTTCCACCCTTTTCAGCATCCGGAATCATCTCGGCATTCAGACGGCATCAACACCAGTCAGACGCATCGGAAGGTTCCGAAACCAGGAAGGGTGTCTGCCGGGCGGCTGCCAACGCCTTGTCTACTGACCCAGGCGGGTCTTCATGGGGGCGTCCAGGCTCCTGGACGCCCCCATCTTTTTTATTTATTTTTCAAACCAAAAAACAAATAAAAATAATAATAATTAATGGAGGCGTCCAGGCTGGAAGAGAAAAGAAAGAAGAAGAAATGAAGGAATGAAGGAAGTAAGAAGAAGGCTCACGTGGAGAAATTTGAAAAGAATCAGCTTACCATATGCGACATGATCGTCCCACTCAGATGACCCTCGAGGTCAGAGAGTCGCCTGATCTCGCTGCTAGGCCTGCTCCTTTTCATAACGCGGGAAGACTCTCCTTCCATCCTTAGATCTCTAGATCCCCCTCTCCTTCCTCTCCTGAGCTTCCAAAACCCACCTTGGTGCATTTGAATGAACTAGCCTAAGGGGAGTTCTTATAGGAAGGAAAGATCACTACAGGCAAAACATGTCACATCAGTGGTCATTGTCAAGATTTTGTCTGGATCTCCTTTGTACTGTGGTGCGATTCTGCTATGATTCTGCTACTTTCTGATGTTACTAACCTTTGCTAGTCTGTGCAGGTTTTACTAACGGACGTCTTTATCCTGTCTCCTGTCCCACCTTTCAATGGTTGGTCCCACCATGTCATGCATCATAGTATATGATACCTATGCTACTAGAACATGTCAAGGACCTTGCGGCCCGAACGAATCCGGGATTTGAGTTCCCCTTCAACAAAAACGGTGATGATCCCGGAAGAATTTGGGTTGTACGGATAAGCCGTTAACTTGTGATAGCATGGGGACGACAGTTCCATTCAGTGAGTTGGTGCGCGGATAAACGGGCCCCAGCCCAGTGTCGGCTCACCGGATCGGTATCCTGACCCGTTCTTAACAAGTTGACAATATTATCCTTGGCTATTTTCTATTTTAGTTTGTTTTAAATTTTATTTTAACCCAGCATGCATTCATATAGGACTTTGATTTATTGCAGAAGATCATTCAAGTGATTCGATTGCGAAAGCCGCTGTGCTTCAATTCTTACAAATATGAGATATTCCACTCCGAATGAAATACTGAGTTTCCTTGAAACGGCCCTACGCTGCTCTTCCAAAGGAGACCCTTGTTTGGACAGACTCTCAGATATTTCTTTACTTTTTACCTTGTTTGACCCACCTTGGCCGCAGCACTTCCACATTGGCTGGTAACCGCTCACCAAAGGTGAAACCTGCGGGTTTATGACCCAGGTACTTCCACACCGAGAAGTTGGTCTCCTTTATTTTTCGTGCCTGATAACACATCTCACCCTCCCTTATTTGATCTCCGTCCAAGCAATCGTCAATATTTAAAAGACCTTCTTCAAGGTCGCCTCATTGAAACTTCAGGAAAGATTCCAAATAGAAACGTCGAAAGCGTGTATCATCACACCTTGGCATCAACCCGGCTAAAACCCTTGTCGGCAAAGCTGATGCCCGGTGCCAATGTCACTCAGATGGCAGCACTGATAAAGCAGCAGTCACTCGACTGATGAGACCTTCCAGCCCTTTAATGAGAGCTGTACTACCGTTTCTTCCAAGAATCCACGGATGATATGTCAGGGAAAGTCAGATGTCGGCTTACTGACAAATGTAATATGAGATGAAGATGAAGCCGGTACCGACAGATGAAGATTGCAAAGGCTTTTGCAAAGTCAGAACAGAAGAAGAATGGTCTCCACAGATTATATACCCGGCTGAGGTCTTCCCAGACTAAAGCTGATGTCCGAGCTCGTCACCATTCAAGTGACGGTGTCGATAAGATAATACCTGGTTTTGTCATCATTCAGATGGCAATACTGATGAAACCCCCGTCTACGGACTGATGAAACCCTTGTCTACGGACTGATGAGACCCCTGTCTACGGACTGATGAAAACCTTAATAATGATACAAGCTATGTCACCAATGGAAGACCCCTTTTGGGTGATGATGATGTGACACAATGATGGATGATGATGAAACTACCCCTTGGACCTAGAATAGCAAGCAACACAACAAGTTGGTAACGTCACACTGGCGGATTCACTCGCGAAAGCACACTCGGATCCGTAGAAGGACCGGCGATGGCGGTGAGGGTCCGAGGTTGGATCTCGGGGCTCCAAAGGTTTGGCCAGCTAGGATTAGATCCCAATGAGCCAAGGATGCCCAAAATCAAGGGCGACCGGCACGCCGAGGGCGAGGGTTGAAATGTCACGCTCACAACTCACCCGCGGTAATCACGCAACTAGAAGATAAATCGGGTTCGGGCACTCTCTTACGCCGACGGTACTGAGGATGCAATACTAATTAAGCAAGAGAAAGCCGGCAAAGAGTAGTGTGAGTGGCTCACCTGATCGGCGTGAAGACACCGATCCCGGTCGGAGACGAGGGCGAGCGGGGAAGTGTGGGTTCCCCGCACACTGCGCCGATGAAGCTTCGAACCTGTTTAAGTGTACATTCACTACTCCTCACGCAGGAGGGTGATCTCGGGGGTGGGAAATGATGGGTTACAACAAACACTACCTCCCGCAGGGAGGGGCGGTAAGCCGGCCAGGCGAGAAGGGTAGATTGACCGAGAAACCCACAAGGAGGAGCCGCTTCCGACCCAGACTGCTTGCTGTGGTTGGGGACAGACGGTCGGTGTAATTGCTGTAGATCGCAGCCAGGAATTTTGCCAATGTCGAGCTCAGGGGGAATCTTCTCGTAACAGGAACCCGAACGCCTCAGAATTATGTTGATTTCTTCTGACGTCGTCGACGGCTGTAGTGGAGGTCTGAGTAGAGCAACAGATTCTGGGGCGGGTGGCTCCCTGTTTCTGTCTGCAACTTGCAGAAGTTGCTCCGGTCGCTCCTGGATGGCGAATCATGAACCGTCAGAGTCGATGGTACCGTGGACAAAGCCTCTACACAGAAAAACTGACGGGGAGGCCGTCGGAGGTCCGGGTTACCTGGGGGACGTCGATGAGTGAGTGCTGGTCGTAGAGGACTGGGGAAGGCAGACCCGCGCGACTGTAGGGGAAAAATCAGAACTTTGGTTCCCGGACGCCGACTGTGGTTCCGCTTCTTGCTTCTGGTCAGGAACAGGTGGAGGAAGAACTTTGAAGAAAGGCCGTTGGTCTGAATCCTCCATGGTTAGTCGTGGTGCAGTGACGAACCGGGTTGCAGATTCTGGCCGCAGAAGCTACCAGATATGAGCAGTGGATTGCAGAAGTTGTCCCGGCCGCTCCCGGATGCCGAATCTCAAACCGTCAGAGTTTCTGGAACCGTGGACAATCGCTCTGCGCTGAAAAACTGACGGAGAAGCTGTCCAATGTCGGGATGGACTGGGGAATGCCGATGAGTTGAGGCAGGTCACTGCCAACTGTGGGAGGCAGATCCGACCAGTCGAGGAAGAAAGATCAAAACTCTGACCTCCGGATGCCGAATGCACTTCCGCTTCTTGATCCAGAAAGAGGACTGGTGGAGGAAGATATTTGTAGAAGAGCTTGCGGCTTGAATCTTTCACCGTCGGCCGTGGTGTAGCTTTGAACAGGGTTCAGGAACTCTGCTGATGGAGCTCTACGCAGTCGGGGGAGATTGGCTCTCCCAGACAGCCCCAAACTCGGAATGGTACGATTTTTCCTCGCCTGCGTAGTGGACTGGACGCCCTTTCCAGAAAGGTATGGTATGCCTCTAGATGTCACCGTGTGAATCCGGGAAAGCTTCTGCAAGTCGTACCTTCTTCAGCCACCTGCAGACTGATCAAAGGGGGGGAGAGGGGTGGAAGAACTTGGTTGGCCAAAGGAAGAACAATGGGAAGGGGGGTTGGGGGCTGCGACCTAGGAAGGTGAGGGGGGCTGGGAATGAATGTGTTGCAGTCCCAAAGGGAGGAGAATTCGAATTTTAGCTTGGGAGGGGTGAAGGGGGTGCTTGGGGAAGTGAGGGGGTGTATGGGGAATGCCAAGGGGTGCCTTGGAAGAGGGGCTTCCACCTAGGGGTTGGAGGGGGATTAAATGGGAGGTATGGGGAAGGGGGAGGGGTCTTAATTAGGGGAGAATAGGGAGGAGAGAGAGTGAATTTCGAAATTTAGAGAGAGAGAGAGAGAATGAGAGAGCTAGAGAGAGAGAGAGGGGTGCACTTATGCTCAAATATTCAATACTTCATTATCTTCAAAAGAGGGGGGGGGGGGGTTGGGGTCCTATATATAGGAAATCCCCATTTTACAAAAAGTCCTTGTGAAAAGGACTAATGATAGAAGACCAAGGGGTGGGGAGAGGGGCGCCCATGGGCCAAGCTAATGATATGGCCCAATAAGATATGATAACCCATTAACCCTCTTGGCCACTTAATGAAACCTTAGACTTAGGTAGATGACTTACTAACTTAGGTACTTGACTCAATAAAAGGAAAATTACATGATTTAAGACTCAAGAAAAAATGTAAAAATTACATAGCTAGACTCAGAAGCGTGAGATGAAAATAGTGGCAAGCATCGGGACCCACGGGGAAATGGGAAGTGGTAAGTGATGTCCCCATCAGATGATGCCCTTGAAAGACCCAAATGGGCCTGTGAAAGTGGCTAAAAAGCTTTAATTGGGCCTGCAAAGGATGGCGCCAAGAGCCACTTGCCGAAGCCCAAAAGATGGCGCCGAGAGCCACTTTCCGAAGCCCAAAAGAGGGCGCCCAAAAGAGGGCGCCGAGAGCCACTTGCCGAAGCCCAAAAGAGGGCGCCGAGAGCCACTTGCAATCGCGCTGGGAAGCCCCATTTGGGGCGCGCCGAGAGGAAGCCTGCCGAGAAGGGGGGAAACGGGTATAAAAACCCTCTCCCTTCGAACAGATGGATGCCTGGAGAGCGGACCAACTGAGGGGGGGACGAACAGAAAAAGAGAGAGCCACCAAAAGAGAAGATAAGAGAAAAAGAGAAGATAGAAGAATAGAAAAAAAAAGTAGATAGAGAGTCTCCCTCGGCTGAGAGAAGAGAAGAAGCAGAAGAGAAGAGGAAGCAAGCTTCAGGTGGGCTGTCCCGGGGAGGGAGAGGAGTCAATGCTCCGCCCTCCCCATGCTGTCTTTTCTTTCTATTGATGTAATCTAGCAAGTTTTCTTCTCGATTTATCAGACGTAGTTAGCGAGGTTTAGGTCTCGAGCTCCGTCTGTCTCTCCACTTTGCATTTCTCTTTTACAGTCAGTGTAAAGCTTCGAGCAATGTAATGAAATATCAATGAGACCCATTCGGGGATCTACTGATTAAGAGGTTTGCCCCCTTTGGCTGAAATATCTGCTCTCCGCTCCCCCTCGTATGATCATCGTTTATGAGAAATGGCTAATGGTTCATATGAACCTTCTCTGCAGAGGCGTAGGAACAGAACCCCTAACCTTATCTAATAGGTTACTGGGTTCTGTCGCCTCCCCTCTTCCTACCTCAATGGCAAATCCCTCGTGTCCGTGCGAGCTTTCTTACAAGGCCCCTCAAGCCTCCTCCTTGTGCCGTTCAGGACCAGAGACATCAATCTCTTGGATTCCTGAACTGCTGGCTATACGAGAGGACATGTCAGACCACTGCTATCCCTCGGATTCTAACGAATGACGATTTCGATCTCCTGACCCTCCATTCTAACCCCTTGGATGACTAGGGTCTGGAGTTTCGGCGATAAAGTTTCCTCCGTCACCGATTTTTAGATGCCATTAGGTTCGTCCGGGGATCAGAGACAGTCATCTCTTGATCCCCAGACGGCCGGCGGCAGAAATAAATGGAGTCTTCAAAGATCCAGATGATAGTCTCGATTCTCCGTCGATTCTACCTTCCAGATCCCCCTTGGCCCTTCCTAACAGAAGCATCCTTGAAATCCCCCTCCTGCACTTCAAATCCGGCTTCAATCACAGTCAGAAAGCCCAGGAATCCCAGAAACAGAGTACCGTTTAAGCTCTGAAAAAACCCTGAAATCCTTCCGCAAATCCACCTTCTCGGCGTGCAAAATTCCCCGCCGAGAGATGTCCCGCTGAGAGACCCTCTCCCCCCAGCTAAATGACAAACCCTGCCATTCAAACCCTTTTCACGTGGGCCTCCATGCAAGCCTCCCGGCGCCAGGCTCCCGGCGCGGCCAGGAGCGCGCCGGGAAGCTCCACGCCGAGACCCCTCCCCTATAGGCCTATTCAAACCCCTCCATGCAAGCCTCTCGGCGCCACCTTCTCGGCGCGGCCAGGAGCGCGCCGGGAAGCCGCCGCCGAGACCCCCCTTTTTGAACCAATAAACCCCCGCCGAGAGGCCCTTTGGCCAGCCAAGAAACCACCGCCGAGACCCCCCTTTGGCCAACCAATAAACCTCCGCCGAGACCCTCCTCTGGCCGATAGAAAGCCATGCCGAGACCCGCCTTCTTGGCCAATTGAAGTCCAGTCAGAGGCTCTTCTCTGCACTACCATTTGTCAACCTTCTGATCTCTTCAGACATAGGCCCCGGGGATGTTCAGAGATCGTCATGGATGCCTTGAGAAGACACAGTAATGGGGAAGACCTCCCCTACAGTCCTCATTCCCGATCCGGATTTCACCCTTATGAACCCAAAGGGCCATGTCGTTACATGAGTTTTGAGGGGCTTAAAGGGGATATTAATCGATGGTATAAATGCAAGCGATGTCCCGGGGCCCGGTGCCCATCCTCGTTCGGTCGTCATCCCGGCATTCCGTGGATGATGACCTATTCTCTCTTGGCATAATCCAAGTTGAGCGGACATGCTGCCGAAATTTATGCATATCCTATTGGGTAACTGTGATGTTCTCCCTCTCAACCCCGTCGGCCCATGGAGTTATGCCTTTGCATGCCCTCCGATGGTCCCTCGAAGGGGGATATAGATGTGCCATCGCACCCACATGAAGCGTGCCATGTCACGCCGGTCCCCACTCGGACTACGGGCCAATTATGCTCGATCTTTTCCGGATCCTACTCTGCCACCGCATGGGTAGTTTCCTTTTCCCCACTTGGCATTGTTCAAGCTGGTGGGAATATGCCGTCGGAGCTATCCCCTAAGATAACGAACCCCTGCTTCATCTAATCCATTTAGCGTCTTGCAAACGAATGAACTCCGTTTCTTTTGAGCATGCGGCGTTACCGATGTCCTCCTCCTATCTTAGCGTTTAATCAAGGGTTGTCCTCCTTAGGGAGGACGTAATTAACGTCATAGCGTTTAGGGTATGACGGATTTCTGGTCCCGACTCGGACTTCACAATCGACTGACCATGTCAGATCGAGCGCACAATAAAATTGTCACCCCGGTGACTGGCACGCCAATAAACCAACAAACGAATAAATCAATAAATAATAATCAGATAAGATCTAAATAAGAGGATTAAAAAAAATCCGCGTCCACAGACCTCCCTCTCTGTGACATGGAATCTTTCTCTGAACTTCTTCTGCATATCTGGCCAGTCGCTGATCAACCCGGCCGAGAGGCTAGAGTACCATTCAAATGCGAGCCCCGTCAGCGAGGACCCAAAAAACTTCAGCAGATATGACTCGTCGGTGGCCAAGTCACCCATGATAGTCATATAATAGGCTATGTGTTCTCTCGGGGATCCCTTCCCATTGAATTTATCGAACTTGGGCGACTTACTGATTCCTAGGGGAAGCCGCTTAGCAGCATGGTGATGCGGGTAGGGCACCCGGTATGCATCGAATGCGACGTAGTCGCCTTCACCTCTTTCTACGAGCTTCAGCTCGATCATTCTTTCCACCATCATCCGGTTCACGACTGCAGGGTCAACCGGCTCTGGATAGAAGTGTGCCGGCTGTAGGTACGGGGTGACCAGGGTGGTCGCCTGTGGAGGACGCGGCAGCGGGGGTGTCTGGTGCACTTGAGGGAGCACCGGTGGTAGCAGCGGCTGGAGCTGTGGTGGCCGCTGTTGCATTGTCGCCATGCTTGGTTCTGACGATTGAGGCAGTGTGTAGAGTGGTGGAGGGCCATCATGACGGACTGCTCCCCGAGATGATTCACCCTGGACTTCGGGTGGTTTGGAAGCTGAGGACTGTTCAGTCTTCTCCATCAGCTGCTTCTTCAGCAAGTCTACCTCTTGCCGGTATTTTTGAAGTAATATCAAGACCGATGGGTCTATAGTGGCTATAGTGGGGATAACTTCTACTGTGTCCCCGGACGTACCCTCGGGCAGGATGTCGAGGGGAACGTCGTCTTCTTCCTCTGCCGTCACCACATTAGCGGTCAGGACGGGGGCCTTATCATCCCACTGGTGGTAGACCTGGGGTTGTTTTCCTTTAGTCATTATCAGGAGCTCCCTTGTTGCTTCTGTTCTGCGAGTGTTCGGCCCTGGCCGTGCGGCCAACTGAGCCAATTCTCGGGGATCTTTCGGGAGCCCCCCATATCGGTTGGATACACCAGCCATGTTACAAGTGAAGACCTGCATCCTTCTCCTCCGTCGATGGACCCTCCTTTTAGCTTGCTGCGGGAAGGTCAACCTCTCGAACACAGAAGTTCTTCTTGTTTCCTTCCGCTCGGGGACGGCTCCATCGGCTTCGAACTCGAAGCCGTTGTCATATCCATTGTCGTCGACTAATGACACCATCATTCTTTGTCTTATATCTTCTTCATCTGCCATTGATAGGCAGTAGTCTTCATCGGCGGCGGCTGCTTGCATCAGTCGTTGTTGCCCAAGCGAGGGGTTGCCTAACCCTCGAAAATAGTTTCTGACCAGATAGGTCATCTCATCTTGACCCCGCTCCTGATGTAACACGGGGGATGATTGTCGACCTCCCATAGGAGGGATATAAGCTAGTCAAGCTCTGTCGGCAGGTTGTTGGAATCTTCGTCCCGCAGCTGGGACATTGGCTTGACGGGCAGCAGCCCGGAAACTTTTGCGGCGTGGAGGATCTGCAACCACTTCTTCTTCTTTCTTCGGGGGCAAGCCCCTTTCTCTTCTCTCTTCCGCCCCGTCATACATAGGATGGCGGCGGATGGGCGTCAGCTGATGGGCAGGTTGGGCCCGCTTGGGAACCCACACCTGTTTGAACCTTCTTGGCCTGGGGGCCGACCTTCCTTGGCCATAGTGGCCGATTTCTTCTCTTTCTGCCCTCCTTCCAGCGAGGGCCTGGTATGTATTGTGGACAGGGATGGCGGGGATGACTCGGTCTGGAACCACCAGTGTGTTGCTTCCATTGAGGAAGACGCGCATACCGCCCACCATCATAGACTTCCCACACTGAGATAGAGTCCCGGTAATCACAGCAGCACTCCTTTGGACTTGCCGGCGCTGACGTCCTCTAGGGTGCTTGTTCACAATATTGGGGCAGGCCCCACATATGGCGTGGTGCACCAGACAGCTAGCGGCCGGAGCCGGACTCTTGGATGAGTCGTTGCAGCAAGGAGCCTTCAGAGGCTCCACCTTCCCCACGGTATCCTCGACAGGTTCCAGGGCTTCGATTTCCAGCATGTCCATGAAGGCCAACCCCAAAAAGTTGGGGAAGTCGACGGCGGCAGGGAAGCTGCCGAACTCCATGGGCACCGCCAGGTACCCTTGTGCATGCCCAGCAACGATCGAAGGACCGAAGCCGACGCCAGTCAATCCAGTTGTTGTCATTGTTTACCTACAAAGACAAACAAGTCAACGATCAATAGCCTTTGAGAGGGCCTCGAAGCCTAAGTATCTCGACAAAGAGATGAAAGGTGACACTGGTCCCACCGGGCGTGCCAGACTTGTTGGCGATGGTTTTATTCGACCATCTTATTATTTTATTATATATATATATATGTATATATACATATATCTTATTTCACGTGTCGATCAACCAATTAACTAACTGGTAATTAACTGACTGATTGACGACGCGGGCGTGCCAGTCACGTACGTGACAAGTTTATTATGCGCTCATTCTGACCCGTGTCGGGCGAAAATGAGGTTCGGTCGGGACCAGCAGTCCACCATACCATAAAGGCTATGGTGTTAATTACATCCCCCGCGAGGAGGGAACACCTTTGATTAATTATCGAGATAGTGGGCTGTCGAGGCCGGAATACAAGATGCGACGTTATGAACATGACGGAATCATGCGAGATGCGTCTATCTATCATGCAGGAGAGGCATGGTTCATTGAGTTGGAGACCCTTGATACGTGGCAGAGGGCGGAGGTCCGAAGACCACCATCGCGCATAGCGGAGACTTTCGATCGGGCGTAACCCGACCTTCTGTCAACGCCATTTGATATACCCGAGGGTCTATGCAAGCATGCAGGCATGATGTTCACGACTATGCTAAGCATGGCAGTAGAGTTATGAAAGCAAGCAGTGCTCAATCACATTTGTTAATCTCTGCCAAGTGAGGCAAGAATAGTAGCACAAACCGGATAGTAAAGCGATTCGGATCCAAACATCACTCCTCTTATTCAGTTTATCAGGATTCATTAATTCTGGCCACGGGAGATGAAGGTCACCCCGAGGGTAGGTAGATGATTAAAACAACATCAGGGCTTAAAATCGATGCAGCCATGCGTAGGGGTAGAGTTCCCCGGCGCGGCCAAACGTGGGTAGACCGAACTAATCCGGCGCGGCCACAATATGAGTAAAAGGACTAAACCGGCACGGTCAAAACATAGGTAAATAAGCTAAACCGGCGCGGCCATGGGCAGACGTTAGCCCGGCGCGAAGGGCACGGGGCGCGTCGATTTAGGGCGCGCCGGGAACTGGCCAGGCCAAAAAATAGAAGTTATGAGTCTATTACTAATCCGGCGCGGGGGGGGGGACCGCGCCGTATTAGGGCGCACCGGATTAGGGCCGCGCCGCTTTAGCTTGTTTTTGATGCATTTCGAAATCATTTAAGTTTATTAAGCTTATATTGAGAGTTTTGGAATTATTTGGGCCAACTGGTTGTTTGATTGAAGTCCAAGATCCTTCGGAAATGATGCAGTGAGTCAGTGCAAGGTTCACACTCGAGCACTGAGTTGATTGAGTTCAGAACGAGCATCTGACTATAGCTCAATTATTCTAAGTCTGTCCAAAATTGGGCAGCATCTCCCCTGAACATGAAGAGTTGTAGGGGAAGAACGGGGTCATACTCACTTATGGAGTAAGCCCCTAAACAGCCGGTCTGCACGGTGACAGCTAGCAAATTCCCATCGGATAGGATATCCCGAGGACTAGCCTGCGAGGGGCACCAAGGCTCCGTGGGTGAGGATAGAGGGATGAGACCACTGATAATGGGAGCAGCACCCCGAGGGCTAGCCTACGAGGGGTGGACAACCCACAGCCTGCGACACATCCCTTGAAGGAACCAACCATTAAGAGAGTGAAGCTTCGAGGGCTAGCCTACCAGGAGCATACATCCCTTGGCCTCTATCGGGTCTCTAGATTGTTGGGGCTAAGCTTGTTAGGTTAGGACCCCTATTACTGTCTGCCATGGCCTTGAGAAAGCATCTACCATCGAGAGGTAGAGCCCTTGATCACCCAGCAGTTCCGTGAAGCAATGGGGAATGTCCCCCTCCCCGGGCGATTAAGACGGGATGAAAGAATCTCGGAACAGTTCAAATGACCATGATGCAGAGGGGTAGTAGATGCACAGATGAGACGAGCCAATCATAGAAGCATATGCTCGAACAGCTAGGACGCAGCATTCAGGGCGATGGATCCGGCCGTCCCAAAGGCAACTCCCACCTTGCGAACAATCAGAGCAGTACGAAGGGAGGAGTTAATGGGAATTAGACCCTCAATACCACGGTGGGCAGAAGCATGCGCATGAGCACAGCTCTGTCCACGGAGGGGATACAAAGATCCTTAAATCAAAGATGAAAGTAGTCGATGGGAAAGACTCGAGGAGGGGTCGTTTCTGTAGCCCACGATGCTTCGGGGCATGATCGGGACTTCAAGGAAACCGGAGCCGGAAACCACGCGCGGAAGAACTCATACATATACATTGACATAGATAGATAGAGACGGGGAAATAAGCTTCAAGCATTCATTCGACCTATTGGTCCACACATCCATTTACATATCGCCACCCAATAAACGAGAATGGACTAACATTTACATTACAAATCCGGTGCCGGCATCATCGCTCGGTCGCCGTTCATCAGTTGCAGAGGCAGAGGGATGTGCAGAGACACAACAATAAAACAAAGGGGAAGAGAGAATCGCAGAGAAAGGGGAGGGGGGTCGGCTCATATCATCGCCATCCCTCCCCCTCTCGCTTACATCTGATAGAGGGAAACCCCAAAAGAAAAGAATCCACGAAAGCAGAGGAAGACAGGCACCGGCGCCCACCTGTTCTCGGAACAGAGTATCGTATCTTCAGCGAAAGCAGAGGAAGATGGCCAGCGGAGGACGCTCAGACGAGACCCCTTTTCCCCAAGAGCTCTCTCTCCCTCGAAATATGGTTCGCTCTCCGACCCTCCTCCTTTTTCTTCTTCTTCTCTGTGTCGAGTTTTCTTTCTCTCGCTTCCTTTTTTTCTCTTCTGTTGTCTCTCCTCTATCTCTTTCTTTTTCTTTCTCGAACAGCCATATGTATATATATATGATCGAACCCCAAGCCTCATCCGACGTGAAGAACTGCGCGCCGGAAAAGGCTTTATGGCCTTTTGAACGTCGGGATAGCCAGGCCCCGGGTGGGGTTTTTTGCGCGCCGGGATAAGGGGCATCTAGTGGGGGGCGCGCCGGTTTAGGGCGTGCCGTGATAATGCTCCTCACGCGCTTCGAGCCAGTCGATGAGTCCGGGGATGATTCCGGGGGTCACCGTGAACATTTATCTTGCCAATGCTCCTTGAAACCTCGATGAGATGTCTTGTCGAAGCCCCCAGGTCGATGTATGGCCATTCTCGGAATTTCCGATCACTTTGGTTTGATCATGCGGGTTTTCCGCTGACACGGCCTTCGGCTCTATGATTCGTGCTGCCAGCTTCGTCTGGCTTGTGCTCAAAGCTCCTTAGAGGGTGGGGTAACACCAGGGATAGTTCCGCCTGAGCTGGGGGATCATTCGGCCACTAACGGGCCCATCTTGGCGGGAAGCCGTACCCGTGCCAGGTGATCGGGATCCTCTGTCGACAGAGCTTTCGGTCCTCCGTCCCGGAGAGCCAGGGGGACTCTTTCATCTTCAGGAGAGCCTTTCATGAGGTGGGTAGCCACTGGGTAGACCGTCGTCCTTGATCGGACAATGGGTGTAGTGTATGCGGCACGACGGAGTCGATGCCGGTTCATTGGGCAGGCTTGATCGCACTGCCGGTTGGTTGTGAGTTCATCTCGGCTCTCCTGAGGTGAAGTCCCCGTGTCCATACGGGGTGACTCGAGGCTCTGGCAGCTTGAGAAGTCTTCAATATGTTGATCTTTATCGGCTTCCGTGCTTCAGCGGGCCGGGTCCTTTGTCTTTGTGGCTTGGTCGCCGACGATCATATTTTGGGTGCCAACATCCCCTCAGGCTCCCCCTCAAAAGAGGGAAGGGACACAGAGGGGCCGGTACTAACCAGCTCCTGAATCATCTCCAGAGTAGCGGCTGGATCCTCACCTGGCAAATGACATCATAAAGTCAGTCAGTATCGGCATCCCCGTGACTATACATTGGAAGGGCAATGCCCTCCGTAACAGTTCAATACTTACCCAAGCCATCCTAGGTAGCTGCAGGCTCCTTCCCGTCAACAGATGGGGGCACCTCGCCTCGCATCTCAGAAGAAGTTGTGGTCTCTGATGCCCCGACTACCTCTGCATGACGCCAGCAACTATGTCAACTCCCAGAATCAAATACAGCCATGAACACAACATGCTCGGTCCCAAAGTCATTTACCTGGCTGGACATCCTTGGAAGCCTTCCATGACTCAAAGTCGGGGAAGGTATCGACATTGGGGGCGGTCTCGTCCATCATACGAAGAAGCCCCTCCATATCTATCCCATAATCACCCCCGTCGTCGGGAACTGGGTCGACCTCTTGAGGTGGCGAGAAGGCCGCGTTAGCCCGGGTCTCCAATGGCGCTATGAAAGGCAAACCCAATTGCACAAGATTAGCCGATCGTCAAGGCTGAATCAATATAAAGCAAGCAGGTGAATATGGCACTTACTCAGAGCCGTGTCCGCCTCGATATGCTCCCTGGAAGCGGGTCCCCGAGAGGACTCACCAACCTCCCTGACTCCAGTCTCTACCCGGGGGCGCTTCCTTCGGGGCTAAAGGTCCTCGTCACCTTCCCCGGAAGACGTCCTCGTGGAGGGGTAATCCATGTCCACCGTAGAACCTGCCAATAAACACAACCACACAAGATTTCTCAGCCATATGCCCTAGAAAACAACAAAGCAGGGCTAGCAAGCTAACGAAGAGGTCTTACCTGAAGTCACGAAGGGAGTCAGCGAAAGAGGAACTAATTGCTCCGGCTTCAAGCCCACGACCCGTGCGGCCTTCGTGACCACCTCCTTCATGTCCCTCAGGGTGTAGGCGCACTCAATGAGGGACACGAGCTCTACGGGTCTAGCCGACCCGATCGCGTGGGCGTTATAATGCCTCCAGTCGTCAGTCGCCGTATCTGCAAAACTCCCCTCAGGGAGCACTCGATCCAGCGAACCCCTCTGCTCGAACTCGCAGTTAGCCAGAAACTAGGTCCACCAAGTCCTCGACATCCCAGGTTGAGGTGCCCTGACTCTAGTACCTCCAGGCACCACGCACGCCTGCTTGAGGGGCTTCAGTGCCCCGTTGCCGCTCCGCCCCCCAGACAAAGAGCCTCGGCTCCCATGCGGTGCCTGCTACGCCAGCCGCTCTACCTCCCGGCAAATCCGAGAGAAGCGAGTCCGTAGGTACCCGTCATCTAGTGCAATGAGGGGCAGGTCCTCCCTCAAGAGACAGGTCTCCTCGGCTTTCTGGATCCCCGAGGCCTTCTGTCGGTACTGATGACTATGCTCAAACCACCACCTGGCGTAGTGGACGTCGAACCATCCCCTGCGTCTCGGCACAAGCGTCGGCAGTCGCTCCAGCTCTTGGCGACAGTAGAAGTCCCACCACGCCGTGGCTAGCGAGTGTATGACCCAACCTCTGTACTGACGACCCGCCAAAGGAAACTCCTAGTTCGGTGGGATCCCCTGGTCATACCTGAAGTTCCGAGCGAACCTATGCGGGTAGTACAGCTCTAAGAAGCTCGTCACAGACCGGTGTAAAGGCAGCACCGCTGGCTAGTTGCTCATCACCCACTCAGTGTACAGCGATGCATCCGGGTCCGGCTGGTAGGGTAGGGCGCAGGCTGCCCCGCCATTAGAAGGAACCATGATCAGGTGGGAGTCCCTAGTGGCACCGTCAAAGGGAACACCCTCCTCGCCCCTGCCGGGCAAGTAACACAAGACTCTCCAAGCCTCCTCCAGTTGTACGATGGCGTCCCCGTCCGGCTGCCCGGTGAAGCTAAACAATAATGGTGCCGCCTGGTTCATCTCAGACCCGCGAGACACCAACCCTAGTAACAGTAGGCCAGCCCACGCACTGAGGTAGTGAGTCGGCAGAAGCAGGGTCCGCTCGCATGGTGCTGGGTGAGCCGCCAGGACCCCCAGCCCCTGGTAAACATTGGCCAAAGCCACCGGGGCTAAGGCCAGCCTCCGTCCCTCCACCAATTGGCACGTAGGCCACAACAGCTCTACTCTCAGCTGGTCGTCCTCCCCGTGTGGGACCACGAATGCCGCCAGCTAGTACGCCACGTACGCGGCCAAGTGGGTCACATTCGGCAGTCTATGGGGGTTCCACCCCTCCTCTGGTGCATAGATATACCGGCTATATGTCCAAAAATGTAGCTCCACCTCTGTTTACTCCTCCCAGGCAGTCTGATCTCTTGCGAACTCCTGGTGAAAGCAAAAGGGTCCGTCATAACAGTGGCGAATCCACGCGTTCAGCGGCACCCAAGGAGTCTGCGTCACTCTTTCTTTTCGAGCCAGGGCTAAGTCCCTCTAGGTCTTCAGTAAATACCGATAGCTATAAGAAACCTGATATCGTCCATGCCCATCGGTGTGGCTACGATGGAGGTCATCCAGCACTACCTCCTCATACACCTCGCCGCTGATCGGCAACCCGGAGATCCTGTACAGGGACCATAAGTCTAACGAGGTCTCTCCCTCAGCCGTTACCACAGTGTTCCACCGATGGTTGAAGCCCTCTACCAGTGCATGTAGAAGTCCAATGTAGCAAGGATACCCATACAGAGTCGTAGTCATAGCATATCTGATATCGGCACGGTCTAGCAGTACCCGGTAGTGGTGTACTGTTGGGTTAGATGGACGCAGTCTATCTCCACTGAGTGTAGATCTAGAGGGGGGGTGAATAGATCAACTTGCCTAATTTAAAACTACTGTAAGTTCTAAAGCGGAATTTAGGCAAACATCAGTTAAGCTAAAGGAAGAATGCTAAGCAAAGGGTCGACCCATGAAAGTCATTCACCATATCTATATATCGAAAGCTAGACATGAGCATGAGCGATGAAACCAAATAAGCTAAGCAAGAATTCCCATCGCACACAGATCAAACAAAAACACAAACACACTGCACACATAATTTTTAGGTGGTTCGGTCAACGACCTACGTCCACCCCACACTCAACCGAGTATGGCTTCCTGCTGCGCAACACAGCTTGCGTCCGCTGGGCTTTACAGCTTGGCCAAACAATCCGCTGATACACAGCTTCGCTGGGCACTACAGCTTGCCGACCAGAGGATCTGATCCTCTGCAACCGCTGGGGAAATACAGCTTAACCCGTCCAGTGGAGACTACCACTGCAAGACCGCTGACACACAGCTTGAGGAAACAATATTCAGAAATGATAGACAGAATCAAAATGAAAAAAGGAAAACCCAAAAGCAATGTAGCTCTAAAGAGCAAAGCTCAGCTCTGGTTTTGAACCACGAGACTGAGATACAAACTCTCTCACTCTCACTCTCAATCAGCTCTCTATCTCTTCTTCTCTCGTTTTCTTCTTCTTCTCTATTTCTTCTTCTTCTCTGTATCTTTTCTCTCAGTGGATCGAAGGAGCCTTGCTGCTTTGGCTGTATAGACTTTCTATCCTTCTCTTCGATCTCCCTTCTTCTGTGGAAGAAGGCATGTATATATAGCAGCAGCAGCAGCAGGCGTGTGCTCTCCACGTTTCCCGCCAAAGCATTTGGACCACGTGGCAGCATCCAATGGAGTGTCAGAACACGTGTCCTCATCTGGATACCTTGTTCTTCTCAGATCACGAGCCAGGTACCTCAGATCACGTGCCCTTCATTTGTCTCTGCATTCCCTGGCAGACAGACAAGAACATATTCAGTTTAACTGTAAACCCTGTACAGGCTTTGCAACCACGAGTGCAATGCAAAGTATGCACAACGCAGTGTATAGACTCAATGATCGTAAAGGCTTCATGAGAAGGAGCAGTGTATAGACTTAGTAAATATAAAGGCTTCATAAGAAGGAAAACCAGTGTACAGATTTGCCCAAAGTATAGACTTTATATGAAGAGGTAACGGCTGTACATACTTCCTATATGAAGCAGCCACTGTGCATACTCAAGGTGAAGACCGATGCCAATGTATAGACTTTACTGAAGACAACGGACTCGAGTGCAGTGTACAGACTTGACTATGCTCACCCAATACCAATGTATATACTTGATGCTCAAAGAGTGGCTGTACAGACTTGATAACGATGCAGAACGAACGGATGTACATACTTCATGTGAAAGCCCAATGTACAGACTTTGAAGAACAAGCAGCTACAGTCCAATGTGTGGACTTGTCGTTCACTGGTGAGTGTACAGACTTCGAATGAAACACCAATGTGTAGACTTACCACCGACCATTGTGTAGACTTGAAGAAGTGAGACGATGGCTAAGACACTGTATAATCGGATGTATAGACTTTACTTAACACAGTCCGATGTACAGACTTGGAATTTCAACTGAAGGGTGTATAGACTTGACCAAACAGTCCAGTGAATAGACTTGAATAGCTGAGGCCAGTGTACAGATTTGCCACCGACCAATGTATAGACTCGATCAGCATAAGGCACAGTATAGACATCAACTCTGCACATCGAATGTATAGACTTCAAGTGTGAAGACCATTGTATAGACTTTGGATTCGAAGACTAATGTGCAGACTTTGGATTTGAAGACCAATGTGCAGACTTCAAGTTTCACTGTGGATGTATAGACTTCAGGAAATCAAGCGATGTGTAGACTTGAAGCTCCACGATGGATGTATAGACTTCAAATATCACTGTGGATGTATAGACTTCAGGAAATCAAGCGATGTGTAGACTTCAAAGAAGTTGGCGATTCAATGTACAGACTTGATGAAGCGAAGCCAATGTACAGACTTGAGTGTAGCTAAAGCCTTGATCGTAGGAATAGGCAGGAGTGTATAGACTTCAGGCTTCAAAAACGAATGTACAGACTTCACTTATGAAACGTAGGGAAAGACCCCAATGTATAGACTTTGCCTTGAACGAAAGTCAGTGAAGAATGAATAGACTTTCACGATGTGTAGACTTTGGATACGTGAAAGCTACAGTGAAGGAATGTACACACTTGACCAATTCAAAGGCGAATCGAGTGTACAGACTCTGAGTCCAAACCCAACGGCTATACAGACTTAGAATGTGAAGACTGATGTACATACTTCATTAGACAAAGCATGAATGAGACGCTGTACAGACTTAGCCTAAGACATGCATGAACTGACGCTGTATAGACTTAGCCTAAGACATGCATGAACTGACGCTGTATAGACTTAGCCTAAGACATGCATGAACTGACGCTGTATAGACTCAATCTAGACAAGTCTGCTAAAGGAGTCGACCCATCAGAGGATGCGTCGACCCATGACAGTGAGAAATGCAAACAGCAGTGTATGAAATGCAAAGAACACATAGTCAATCTGATAGAGCAATTTCATCAAAGCAAGAGCAGTTGCCAATCAATCAAAACAATGGTGTTGCCAATGAAATAAAGCAAGTGTCAACATCATCAACATAGAGGGGTCACAACAATCTCCCCCTTTTTGATGATGGCAACCCCATATGAAGTAGAATAACAACATCCTGACATATAGGTATATGTTTGATGAAAGACATGATGAGTTATGCAGATTGACATGCAGATGCTATGAATGCATGCAACTCACTGCCTCAAACTCTCCCTTATCATTATGCATATACACTCCCACTCCCCCTTGGAATGAATTCAGAATTCTGACAGATATGTATTCTCCCCCTAGACATCCCCCTAGACAATATTCTCCCCCTTTGCCATCAACAAAGAGGAGGGAAAAATTAAATAGAAGGGAAGGATCAAGAGAAGAACGGACTGGCATTCTGAACAGGTAGTTCATGAATAAGCATTCTAAAGCATAGAGTCTTCAGTCATATGAAATTAGAAACTGCTGTCAGAAAGAGTTCTGGTTTAAGGATGATAAAATTTGGAGTTCATGCACTACAAGCAATAGATAAGTTCACTGTGCATGATAAAACAATAAACCAGAATCACATTTGCATGAAAGATTTAGTTTCATAATATCTTACTTTCATAGTCTCATAAAAAATATTGAGAGAAACCAAGTCATGTATTGAAACTAAACAAATTGACACTCATGAACTTTTCTTTTGAAGGAGCAGCATTATCAATATTAGACCATTTAGAGCATTCAGGTACCATAAGTCTTTCTGCGTAAGGGTATACGTTTATCAGACGCCAATACCCCTAGATACTCAACAAGATGGACCATTCTGCCTATGATCAAATTTAACAGAACTGAGTTACACCTTTTTGTGTGAGGGTACACGTTTATCAGACGCCAGTTACCCCCAGGTACTCAGTGAAACCAGCCTGCTGTTTTGAACATTTTATACAGAGATAGCTGATACACTTCATGACATGAGTGTTGTCCACTTCTGTGATGGATCACTCAGTTTCTCAGTGATTTACCAGTCATTGCTCTGCCAATATTAATTTTCAATGATTTTCAATATTTTTCAATATCTTTCTTAGCTGTCCTTTTTATGTTTCAGAATGACTTGTTTAAGAACAATACACATACTTAACCTCTCTAACATGATTTCAGATGAGTTTTCAGATTTCAGATATGATTAGCTTTGTCTGACATGAAATAAGAAAGAGGTTGAGAGTTTTATCAATTTTCAACTTACTTATATACTGATTGCAATCTTTAAACTCCAACCATTATAAGATTTAAACCATTACATCAGTCTTTGAACAATTCAAATTCTTATAAATGAAGAAGTCCATTTTCTACTGCTTAGAAATCAGAACTGACCAACAAATTGCCATAATGTCAGAGACAAGTATTCAGAGTTAAAGGTTGAATGACTTCAAGAAAGTTGAAACCACTCTGAATTTCTAGCAATACTCCCCCTGTCTATATGCATGCAATTTGCTAATGAAAGGTAAGAATTAATTGAGAGAGAGCTTATGCATAGGTCATGAATGAATGATATGCAAAGACATGCAAATACTCGACAAGCTCCCCCTGAATATATGCAATGTTTTCTTTGAACACTGAACAAAGTATTTTGAAATTCATGCTCATTCAGACTCCCCTATCAATCAATATAACCCATGGTACTAGGCGGAGAACCTGGTCTCAAGGACCATCTCACACATAGTAAGAACCTCCAGACAGATTTCCCTGCTCTTTAGTAGCCTACTATTTAATATACCACGGTTATGTAGAGAAATGCAATGCAGGACAGTTCTACATGCATGTTCAGTAATGATTATGAGTCTGTTTCAATATTCACATCCACATGAATTATCCAAGCAATCAAATGCAAGTCCACATCAGAAATTTTATTCACAGCAGTTAAACAATCATTCATCATGCTGAAATTTACATAAGCCAAGTTCTCTTCTAAGAAACTTAAATTTTCATTCCCAAGAGGCTTAGTAAAAATATCAGCAATTTATTTTTCAGTTTCTATGAAATTCATTTCAATCTCATTTTTATTTACAGCATCTCTAAGAAAATGATGTTTTATCTCTATATGCTTAGTCCTAGAATGGTGAACAGGATTTTTAGCAAGGCATATAGCACTAGTATTATCACATAAAAGTGGAATGCATCCCAGATTTATCTGATAATCAGCCAGTTGGTGCTTAATCCAAAGTACTTGGGCTGCACAATTACATGCTGCAACATACTCAGCTTCAGCTGTGGATAATGCTACAGTGTGTTGCTTCTTAGATGCCCAAGACACTAGACAGCCACCAAGGAATTGACAGTAGCCACTGGTGCTTTTTCTATCTACTCGACACCCAGCATAGTCTGCATCAGTGTAGGCTAGAAGCTCTAACTCACACTTAGCAGGATACCAGAGACCTAGTTCTTGGGTGCCTAGTAAATACCTAAAAATCCTTTTCACAGCTTTAAAGTGAGTTTCTTTAGGACTGGCCTGAAATCTAGAGCATAAACACACAGCAAATTGTATATCAGGCCTAGATGCTGTAAGATAGAGAAGAGATCCGATCATACCTCTGTATAGCCTTTGGTCCACAGGTTTACCTTTAGAATCTTCATCCAAACTGGTTGAGGTACACATTGGAGTAGCTATTTCCTTGAGGTTGTCCATTTTGTACTTCTTCAATAAGTTCTTTACATACTTGGACTGAGAGATGAAGGTGCCATCTTCTGTTTGTGTAACCTGCAGTCCAAGAAATAGTTTGAGCTCACCCATTGAGCTCATTTCAAATTCATCAGTCATTATTTGAGAGAATTCCTCACACAATTTGGGGTTAGTTGACCCAAACACAATGTCATCCACATAAATCTGAATGATAAGAATATCTGGATGGCTTACCTTGGTAAACAATGTTTGATCAACTATACCTCTTGTGAAGTTCTTGTCGGTGAGAAATTTGCTCAACCTGTCATACCAAGCTCTAGGAGCTTGCTTTAAACCATAGAGAGCTTTATTGAGCTTGTAAACATGATTAGGGAAATCTAAACATTCAAACCCAGGAGGCTGTCTCACATATACATCCTCATTAATTTCCCCATTTAGAAAAGTAGATTTCACATCCATCTGCTGAAGATTTATTCCTAGGGAACATGCATAAGCCAATAAAATTCTTACTTGCTTCTAACCTAGCTACAGGGGCAAAAGACTCTTCAAAGTCTATTCCAAATTCTGATTGTACCCCTGAGCTACAAGTCTGGCTTTATTTTTAGTAACATTCCCTGCTTCATCAGTTTTGTTTCTAAATACCCATTTAGTCCCTATGACTGTTTCATGATCAGGAGGTGGAACCAAAAACCACACCTTATTCCTGTCAAATTGATTGAGCTCCTCATGCATAGCATTAATCCAATGCACATCTTGGAGAGCACAGTCAATGGACTTGGGTTCTGTGTTTGATACAAAAGCATAAGCATTTAGTTCATGTTGAATTCTTAAGTGGCCTCTAGTCCTAGGAGGGTCATGCAGATTTCCAATAACATTATCTACAGGATGATCATTGAGATATCTAATATTTGCAATTGGACTATCATGAACTTGATTTACCACCCCCTAAACTGTAGGCTCCTCTTCATTAAGCTCTTTATGTCCTTCTTCATCCTCGGATTTGTTTGCAGGATCTCCTTCCTTCAGAATTTCACCATTGTTTTCATTCCTGCATTGACCAACATTAGAATTTACCAAGGATTCATCAAAAACTATGTGTGGAGATTCTTCAACAGTCTTAGAGTTCAGATTGTACACTCTGTATGCTCGGGTGTTTTCAGAATAGCCAAGAAAAATTCTTGGTTCTCCTTTAGGTTCAAATTTATCAAGGTCCTTCTTATCATTTATGTGAATGAAACATTTACAACCAAAGACTTTGAAGTGAGCAATAGAAGGTTTCTTACCTTTTAAGATCTCATATGGTGTTTGCTGGGTAGAAGGTCTTACCATGGCTCTGTTAATTATATAACAGGCAGTGTTCACTGCTTCAGCCCAAAATTTCCTTGGTAGACCACCTTCGACAAGGAGTGTACGACCCATTTCCACTAGGGTTCTGTTCCTTCTCTCCACAACTCCATTCTGCTCAGGTGTCCTTGGTGAGGAGTACCTGTGGTTGATTCCATTTGACCTGCAGAATTCATCAAATTGTGAGTTTTCAAACTCACCTCCATGATCAGACAAAATGTTTTCAATTTTTGATTTGTTTTATCATAAAACTCTTGAAATTCAGAGAAAGCATCACTCTTATTAGATAAGAAATAAACCCAAGTATACCTAGAAAAGTCATCTACCATGACAAACCCATACCTCCTCCCTGATAGGCTGACAGATCTAGTTGGCCCAAAAAGGTCCATATGTATCAGCTCATAGGGTTTGGAAGACAGATTTTCAGTTCTAGACTTAAATGACTTTCTAGTTATCTTTGATTGAGTGCATGCATCACAGATTTTATTTTCTTTCTTGAATGAGACTTCAGGAAGTCCTCTAACCATGCCATGCTTATTTAATTTGTGCAAAACAGTGTAGCTAGCATGACCTAACCTACGATGCCATAAAAATGCTATGTCTTCTCTACTGGCAGTAAGGCAAAGGTTAGTGTGTTGAATTTCATCTAAATTTATCATGTAAGTATTATTTATTCTTTTCCAGAAAATTTGACAATATTAGAATCAGGTTCAAAAACCTTGCAGCATTGAGAATTAAATAAAACATTGTAACCTTTATCACATAACTGGCTGATGCTAAGTAGATCATAGGCTAACCCTTCAACCAGTATAACATCATCAATGTAGCAGGTAGAACACTTACCTACCTTACCTGATCCGATAATCCTACCCTTTGTGTTTCTTCCAAAGGTGACAAGGCCTTCTACTTTCTCAGTCAGCATGCAAAATTTGGCCTTATCTCCTATCATATGTCAGGAGCAGCCGCTATCCATGTACCACAAGTTATTCTTGGCTGCCAGGCATACCTGCATACACAATTAGGTAGAGAAGTTTGGAACCCAAGACTGATTGGGCCCAATATAAATGAACTAGAAGCAAAGCAGGAAAGCAGATGTTTCGGAATCCACATTTGTTTAAATGAACTTTGTTCAGTGGATCCTACAGATTTTCTTCTGTTGTTGTTCCTTTTCTTTTTATTGTTCTTTTTCTTATTGGCAGCAGCATGATTATTGACAGTATTGTTATTTCTGTGCCAGTGCCTTGGCCAGGGTGTGTTCACAAAATTTTTGCCATAGTAGTTCCTGGGCTAGCTATGGAAATATTGGTTTCTAGATGTCCAGTAACCATACCCATTGACCCAATTTCTACTGTAAGGTCTTTGATATTGAGCACCCTGGTGTGCAAGACCTGTAAACCTACCTGAGTTCTAGACCAATCTGACCTATTGAAGTAGGTTGGCTGTGCATTGTAGTGGGTCTGAGCTCTGGGTTGATAAAAATAATTGGGTTGACTCCTAGCAGCACTCTGTCTCCCCTGTACTTTGGACCCTGCTGACCTATACACAGGTTTGTATTGGGTCTTCTTCAGAGGTGGAGTTGATGGTGGAGACTTGGTTACCTTGACCTGGGGTTTACTGGACTGTGTAGGTTGACCCCTAACCTGAGTCTGAGCCCTAGGATTCTGCTTGGATGTGCTGGCTCTACTAGGCTCATTAACCTTTCGTTTGCCCTTCTCCTCAGCACTGGGCTTTTTCAGATTAGCAGTTTTGTTCATCAAATTTGTTGAGTTCATGCTAATTAGAGGTCCCTTTTCCTTTTGAGCAACAAATGAAATTGTTCTCATCCCAAATGTTTTTGTTGCACTAGAACTAAATCATAGGCCCTCTTTTCTGAAATTAACCTTTGACCCTAACAAAGCATTTAAGTTATATGTTCCTTGGGTCATTTTCTCAATGGTTTTCATTTTATCCTCATTATCTTTCTGAAGTTCATCAATAGACTTTTTCAGCTCATTGTTGACATTGAGGACAGCTTCATATTTTTCAGAGATGATTTTTACTTCACTTTCACATTTTTGAATCTTCAGCTTCCATTCATCAATTTCATTTTCAAGCCTTAGATTCTCTTCCCTAGAAACCTTTAACTCAATTTTGATGTCTCTACTTCAGAGCATGTGAGTTTCAGTTTATCATTTTCAGATTCCAAACATGCAATTTTATCAGATAGAGTTTTATCATTTTGCATGGAATTGATTTTTCTTCTAAGATGCCTATTCTCTTTTCTAATATCATCAGCTCTATCAGCTATGTCATGATAAGCATCTACCCAATCAGCAATTGTGAAGTTTTCAAATCTAGTGATTACCTCATCTGTGTCCTCCTCTCTATCTTCGGAGCTTGTTGCCATAAGGCAAATGGGCTGTTCAGATTCGGCTTCACTATCTGAGCTGCTGCTGAAAGAGCCTTCATCTTCATCACTCCATGTGCTGATCATAGCTCTTCCCTTCTTGGTTTTCTTCTTTGACCTGTCCTTATGTTTCTGATTGTCTGGACAGTCAGCTTTCAGATGCCCTGGTTTCCTGCATTGATAACAGACATTAGCTTCATTTTTCTTTGCAGATTTAGATTTATACCTTTTATCCTTTCGGCCACCATTGTATTTCTTCTGGCCGAACCGTCCTGCTCCCTTTCTGAGAAATCGCCTGAACTCTCTAGTCATCATGGCTATCTCAGATCGAGTCACATCTTCTTCTTCATTTAGGCTCTCCTCTGATGATGAAGAGCTGCTGGAGCTGGATTTTGTTGATTTGCTGGAACTAGCCTTCAGCGCTATCGGCTTCTTCTTCCTCTCGGCTTCATCTGTCCTTGGCATGTTTATCTCATATGCCATTAGTGAGCCAATCAGCTCATCAGCTTTAGTATTACGCAAGTCCCTTGACTCCTCCATCACTGTTGCTTTGGTGTGCCAAATGGGAGTCAGGGAGCGCAGAATTTTCCTCACTACATCATACTCTGTCTGAGGTTTCCCAAAACCTCTGAGGCCATTGGTTATGACAGTCAGCCGAGCGTACATTTTGCTGATGGACTCGTTCTGCTTCATCTTGAAGGCTTCATACTCAGATACAAGAAGATTGGCCTTCTGCTCTTTTACTTGAGATGTACCTTCATGAATTACTTCCAGCGCATCCCACATCTCCATAGCTGATTTGCAAGCAAACACACGGGAGAATTCTGTAGGATGCAGAGCGCACTGGATAGCATTTATAGCACTCCAATTCAGCGTGGACCTTCTAATCTCCTCCTTGGTCCATACATCTTCATTCGGGGACAGCTCATAAGTCCCTTGCTGACAATCTTCCAAATCTCATAATCCTTAGCCCTGAGGAACACTTGCATACGGTTCTTCCAGTATGCGTAGTTTGATCCATCAAAGAATGGGGGCTTCGTTGTTAAGTGACCTTCGGCAATCATCCCTCGAGCATCCATCTCTGCCCATTCTCTTCGGGCGATGAGTCCCTGCAGAAGAGTTAGGCTCTGATACCAAGTGTTGGGTTAGATGGACGCAGTCTATCTCCACTGAGTGTGGATCTAGAGGGGGGGTGAATAGATCAACTTGCCTAATTTAAAACTACTGTAAGTTCTAAAGCAGAATTTAGGCAAACATCAGTTAAGCTAAAGGAAGAATGCTAAGCAAAGGGTCGACCCATGAAAGCCATTCACCATATCTATATATCGAAAGCTAGACATGAGCATGAGCGATGAAACCAAATAAGCTAAGCAAGAATTCCCATCGCACACAGATCAAACAAAAACACAAACACACTGCACACATAATTTTTAGGTGGTTCGGTCAACGACCTACGTCCACCCCACACTCAACCGAGTATGGCTTCCTGCTGCACAACACAGCTTGCGTCCGCTGGGCTTTACAGCTTGGCCAAACAATCCACTGATACACAGCTTCGCTGGGCACTACAGCTTGCCGACCAGAGGATCTGATCCTCTGCAACCGCTGGGGAAATACAGCTTAACCCGTCCAGTGGAGACTACCACTGCAAGACCGCTGACACACAGCTTGAGGAAACAATATTCAGAAATGATAGATAGAATCAGAATGAAAAAGGAAAACCCAAAAGCAATGTAGCTCTAAAGAGCAAAGCTCAGCTCTGGTTTTGAACCACGAGACTGAGATACAAACTCTCTCACTCTCACTCTCAATCAGCTCTCTATCTCTTCTTCTCTCGTTTTCTTCTTCTTCTCTATTTCTTCTTCTTCTCTGTATCTTTTCTCTCAGTGGATCGAAGGAGCCTTGCTGCTTTGGCTGTATAGACTTTCTATCCTTCTCTTCGATCTCCCTTCTTCTGTGGAAGAAGGCATGTCTATATAGCAGCAGCAGCAGCAGGCGTGTGCTCTCCACGTTTCTCGCCAAAGCATTTGGACCACGTGGCAGCATCCAATGGAGTGTCAGAACACGTGTCCTCATCTGGATACCTTGTTCTTCTCAGATCACGAGCCAGGTACCTCGGATCACGTGCCCTTCATTTGTCTCTGCATTCCCTGTCAGACAGACAAGAACATATTCAGTTTAACTGTAAACCCTGTACAGGCTTTGCAACCACGAGTGCAATGCAAAGTATGCACAACGCGGTGTATAGACTCAATGATCGTAAAGGCTTCATGAGAAGCAGTGTATAGACTTAGTAAATATAAAGGCTTCATAAGAAGGAAAACAGTGTACAGACTTGCCCAAAGTATAGACTTTATATGAAGAGGCAACGGCTGTACATACTTCCTATATGAAGCAGCCACTGTACATACTCAAGGTGAAGACCGATGCCAATGTATAGACTTTACTGAAGACAACGGACTCGAGTGCAGTGTACAGACTTGACTATGCTCACCCAATACAATGTATATACTTGATGCTCAAAGAGTGGCTGTACAGACTTGATAACGATGCAGAACGACCGGATGTACATACTTCATGTGAAAGCCCAATGTACAGACTTTGAAGAACAAGCAGCTACAGTCCAATGTGTGGACTTGTCGTTCACTGGTAAGTGTACAGACTTCGAATGAAACACCAATGTGTAGACTTACCACCGACCATTGTGTAGACTTGAAGAAGTGAGACGATGTCTAAGACACTGTACAATCGGATGTATAGACTTTACTTAACACAGTCCGATGTACAGACTTGGAATTTCAACTGAAGGGTGTATAGACTTGACCAAACAGTCCAGTGAATAGACTTGAATAGCTGAGGCCAGTGTACAGATTTGCCACCGACCAATGTGTAGACTCGATCAGCATAAGGCATAGTATAGACATCAACTCTGCACATCGAATGTATAGACTTCAAGTGTGAAGACCATTGTATAGACTTTGGATTCGAAGACTAATGTGCAGACTTTGGATTTGAAGACCAATGTGCAGATTTCAAGTTTCACTGTGGATGTATAGACTTCAGGAAATCAAGCGATATGTAGACTTGAAGCTCCACGATGGATGTATAGACTTCAAATATCACTGTGGATGTATAGACTTCAGGAAATCAAGCGATGTGTAGACTTCAAAGAAGTTGGCGATTCAATGTACAGACTTGATGAAGCGAAGCCAATGTACAGACTTGAGTGTAGCTAAAGCCTTGATCGTAGGAATAGGCTGGAGTGTATAGACTTCAGGCTTCAGAAACGAATGTACAGACTTCACTTATGAAACGTAGGGAAAGACCCCAATGTATAGACTTTGCCTTGAACGAAAGTCAGTGAAGAATGAATAGACTTTCACGATGTGTAGACTTTGGATACGTGAAAGCTACAGTGAAGGAATGTACACACTTGACCAATTCAAAGGCGAATCGAGTGTACAGACTCTGAGTCCAAACCCAACGGCTGTACAGACTTAGAATGTGAAGACTGATGTACAGACTTCATTAATCAAAGCATGAATGAGACGTTGTACAGACTTAGCCTAAGACATGCATGAACTGACGCTGTATAGACTTAGCCTAAGACATGCATGAACTGACGCTGTATAGACTCAATCTAGACAAGTCTGCTAAAGGAGTCGACCCATCAGAGGATGCATCGACCCATGACAGTGAGAAATGCAAACAGCAGTGTATGAAATGCAAAGAACACATAGTCAATCTGATAGAGCAATTTCATCAAAGCAAGAGCAGTTGCCAATCAATCAAAACAATGGTGTTGCCAATGAAATAAAGCAAGTGTCAACATCATCAACATAGAGGGGTCACAACAATCTCCCCCTTTTTGATGATGGCAACCCCATATGAAGTAGAATAACAACATCCTGACATATAGGTATATGTTTGATGAAAGACATGATGAGTTATGCAGATTGACATGCAGATGCTATGAATGCATGCAACTCACTGCCTCAAACTCTCCCTTATCATTATGCATATACACTCCCACTCCCCCTTGGAATGAATTCAGAATTCAGACAGATATGTATTCTCCCCCTAGACATCCCCCTAGACAATATTCTCCCCCTTTGCCATCAACAAAGAGGAGGGAAAAATTAAATAGAATGGAAGGATCAAGAGAAGAACTGACTGGCATTCTGAACAGGTAGTTCATGAATAAGCATTCTAAAGCATAGAGTCTTCAGTCATATGAAATTAGAAACTGCTGTCAGAAAGAGTTCTGGTTTAAGGATGATAAAATTTGGAGTTCATGCACTACAAGCAATAGATAAGTTCACTGTGCATGATAAAACAATAAACCAGAATCACATTTGCATGAAAGATTTAATTTCATAATATCTTACTTTCATAGTCTCATAAAAAATATTGAGAGAAACCAAGTCATGTATTGAAACTAAACAAATTGACACTCATGAACTTTTCTTTTGAAGGAGCAGCATTATCAATATTAGACCATTTAGAGCATTCAGGTACCATAAGTCTTTCTGCGTAAGGGTATACGTTTATCAGACGCCAATACCCTAGATACTCAACAAGATGGACCATTCTGCCTATGATCAAATTTAACAGAACTGAGTTACACCTTTTTGTGTGAGGGTACACGTTTATCAGACGCCAGTTACCCCCAGGTACTCAGTGAAACCAGCCTGCTGTTTTGAACATTTTATACAGAGATAGCTGATACACTTCATGACATGAGTGTTGTCCACTTCTGTGATGGATCACTCAGTTTCTCAGTGATTTACCAGTCATTGCTCTGCCAATATTAATTTTCAATGATTTTCAATATTTTTCAATATCTTTCTTAGCTGTCCTTTTTATGTTTCAGAATGACTTGTTTAAGAACAATACACATACTTAACCTCTCTAACATGATTTCAGATGAGTTTTCAGATTTCAGATATGATTAGCTTTGTCTGACATGAAATAAGAAAGAGGTTGAGAGTTTTATCAATTTTCAACTTACTTATATACTGATTGCAATCTTTAAACTCCAACCATTATAAGATTTAAACCATTACATCAGTCTTTGAACAATTCAAATTTGTATAAATGAAGAAGTCCATTTTCTACTGCTTAGAAATCAGAACTGACCAAAAGATTGCCATAATGTCAGAGACAAGTATTCAGAGTTAAAGGTTGAATGACTTCAAGAAAGTTGAAACCACTCTGAATTTCTAGCAATACTCCCCCTGTCTATATGCATGCAATTTGCTAATGAAAGGTAAGAATTAATTGAGAGAGAGCTTATGCATAGGTCATGAATGAATGATATGCAAAGACATGCAAATACTCGACAAGCTCCCCCTGAATATATGCAATGTTTTCTTTGAACACTGAACAAAGCATTTTGAAATTCATGCTCATTCAGACTCCCCTATCAATCAATATAACCCATGGTACTAGGCGGAGAACCTGGTCTCAAGGACCATCTCACACATAGTAAGAACCTCCAGACAGATTTCCCTGCTCTTTAGTAGCCTACTATTTAATATACCACAGTTATGAAGAGAAATGCAATGCAGGACAGTTCTACATGCATGTTTAGTAATGATTATGAGTCTGTTTCAATATTCACATCCACATGAATTATCCAAGCAATCAAATGCAAGTCCACATCAGAAATTTTATTCACAGCAGTTAAACAATCATTCATCATGCTGAAATTTACATAAGCCAAGTTCTCTTCTAAGAAACTTAAATTTTTCATTCCCAAGAGGCTTAGTAAAAATATCAGCAATTTATTTTTCAGTTTCTATGAAATTCATTTCAATCTCATTTTTATTTACAGCATCTCTAAGAAAATGATGTTTTATCTCTATATGCTTAGTCCTAGAATGGTGAACAGGATTTTTAGCAAGGCATATAGCACTAGTATTATCACATAAAAGTGGAATGCATCCCAGATTTATCTGATAATCAGCCAGTTGGTGCTTAATCCAAAGTACTTGGGCTGCACAATTACATGCTGCAACATACTCAGCTTCAGCTGTGGATAATGCTACAGTGTGTTGCTTCTTAGATGCCCAAGACACTAGACAGCCACCAAGGAATTGACAGTAGCCACTGGTGCTTTTTCTATCTACTCGACACCCAGCATAGTCTGCATCAGTGTAGGCTAGAAGCTCTAACTCACACTTAGAAGGATACCAGAGACCTAGTTCTTGGGTGCCTAGTAAATACCTAAAAATCCTTTTCACAGCTTTAAAGTGAGTTTCTTTAGGACTGGCCTGAAATCTAGAGCATAAACACACAGCAAATTGTATATCAGGCCTAGATGCTGTAAGATAGAGAAGAGATCCGATCATACCTCTGTATAACCTTTGGTCCACAGGTTTACCTTTAGAATCTTCATCCAAACTGGTTGAGGTACACATTGGAGTAGCTATTTCCTTGAGGTTGTCCATTTTGTACTTCTTCAATAAGTTCTTTACATACTTGGACTGAGAGATGAAGGTGCCATCTTCTGTTTGTGTAACCTGCAGTCCAAGAAATAGTTTGAGCTCACCCATTGAGCTCATTTCAAATTCATCAGTCATTATTTGAGAGAATTCCTCACACAATTTGGGGTTAGTTGACCCAAACACAATGTCATCCACATAAATCTGAATGATAAGAATATCTGGATGGCTTACCTTGGTAAACAATGTTTGATCAACTATATCTCTTGTGAAGTTCTTATCGGTGAAAAATTTGCTCAACCTGTCATACCAAGCTCTAGGAGCTTGCTTTAAACCATAGAGAGCTTTATTGAGCTTGTAAACATGATTAGGGAAATCTAAACATTCAAACCCAGGAGGCTGTCTCACATATACATCCTCATTAATTTCCCCATTTAGAAAAGCAGATTTCACATCCATCTGCTGAAGATTTATTCCTAGGGAACATGCATAAGCCAATAAAATTCTTATTGCTTCTAACCTAGCTACAGGGGCAAAAGACTCTTCAAAGTCTATTCCAAATTCCTGATTGTACCCCTGAGCTACAAGTCTGGCTTTATTTTTAGTAACATTCCCTGCTTCATCAGTTTTGTTTCTAAATACCCATTTAGTCCCTATGACTGTTTCATGATCAGGAGGTGGAACCAAAAACCACACCTTATTCCTGTCAAATTGATTGAGCTCCTCATGCATGGCATTAATCCAATGCACATCTTGGAGAGCACAGTCAATGGACTTGGGTTCTGTGTTTGATACAAAAGCATAAGCATTCAGTTCATGTTGAATTCTTAAGTGGCCTCTAGTCCTAGGAGGGTCATGCAGATTTCCAATAACATTATCTATAGGATGATCCTTGAGATATCTAATATTTGCAATTGGACTATCATGAACTTGATTTACCTCCCCCTGAACTGTAGGCTCCTCTTCATTAAGCTCTTTATGTCCTTCTTCATCCTCGGATTTGTCTGCAGGATCTCCTTCCTTCAGAATTTCACCATTGTTTTCATTCCTGCATTGACCAACATTAGAATTTACCAAGGATTCATCAAAAACTATGTGTGGAGATTCTTCAACAGTCTTAGAGTTCAGATTGTACACTCTGTATGCTCGGGTGTTTTTAGAATAGCCAAGAAAAATTCCTGGTTCTCCTTTAGGTTCAAATTTATCAAGGTCCTTCTTATCATTTATGTGAATGAAACATTTACAACCAAAGACCTTGAAGTGAGCAATAGAAGGTTTCTTACCTTTTAAGATCTCATATGGTGTTTGCTGGGTAGAAGGTCTTACCATGGCTCTGTTAATTACATAACAGGCAGTGTTCACTACTTCAGCCCAAAATTTCCTTGGTAGACCACCTTCGACAAGGAGTGTACGACCCATTTCCACTAGGGTTCTGTTCCTTCTCTCCCCAACTCCATTCTGCTCAGGTGTCCTTGGTGAGGAGTACCTGTGGTTGATTCCATTTGACCTGCAGAATTCATCAAATTGTGAGTTTTCAAACTCACCTCCATGATCAGACAAAATGTTTTAAATTTTTTTGATTTATTTTATCATAAAACTCTTGAAATTCAGAGAAAGCATCACTCTTATTAGATAAGAAATAAACCCAAGTATACCTAGAAAAGTCATCTACCATGACAAACCCATACCTCCTCCCTGATAGGCTGACAGATCTAGTTGGCCCCAAAAGGTCCATATGTATCAGCTCATAGGGTTTGGAAGACAGATTTTCAGTTCTAGACTTAAATGACTTTCTAGTTATCTTTGATTGAGTGCATGCATCACAGATTTTATTTTCTTTCTTGAATGAGACTTCAGGAAGTCCTCTAACCATGCCATGCTTATTTAATTTGTGCAAAACAGTGACCTAACCTACGATGCCATAAAAATGCTATGTCTTCTCTACTGGCAGTAAGGCAAAGGTTAGTGTGTTGAACTTCATCTAAATTTATCATGTAAGTATTATTTATTCATTTCCAGAAAATTTGACAATATCAGAATCAGGTTCAAAAACCTTGCAGCATTGAGAATTAAATAAAACATTGTAACCTTTATCACATAACTGGCTGATGCTAAGTAGATTATAGGCTAATCCTTCAACCAGCATAACATCATCAATGCAGCAGGTAGAACACTTACCTACCTTACCTGATCCGATAATCCTACCCTTTGTGTTACTTCCAAAGGTGACAAGGCCTTCTACTTTCTCAGTCAGCATGCAAAATTTGGCCTTATCTCCTGTCATATGCCTGGAGCAGCCGCTATCCATGTACCACAAGTTGTTCTTGGCTGCCAGGCATACCTGCATACACAATTAGGTAGAGAAGTTTGGAACCCAAGACTGATTGGGCTCCAATGTAAATGAACTAGAAGCAAAGCAGGAAAGCAGATGTTTCGGAATCCACATTTGTTTAAATGAACTTTGTTCAGTGGATCCTACAGATTTTCTTCTGTTGTTGTTCCTTTTCTTTTTATTGTTCTTTTTCTTATTGGCAGCAGCATGATTATTGACAGTATTGTTATTTCTGTGCCAGTGCCTTGGCCAGGGTGTGTTCACAAAATTTTTGCCATAGTAGTTCCTGGGCTGGCTATGGAAATATTAGTTTTTAGATGTCCAGTAACCATACCCATTGACCCAATTTCTACTGTAAGGTCTTTGATATTGATCACCCTGGTGTGCAAGACCTGTAAACCTACCTTGAGTTCTAGACCAATCTGACCTATTGAAGTAGGTTGGCTGTGCATTGTAGTGGGTCTGAGCTCTGGGTTGATAAAAATAATTGGGTTGACTACTAGCAGCACTCTGTCTCCCCTATACTTTGGACCCTGTTGACCTATACATACGTTTGTATTGGGTCTTCTTCAGAGGTGGAGTTGATGGTGGAGACTTGGTTACCTTGACCTGGGGTTTACTGGACTGTGTAGGTTGACCCCTAACCTGAGTCTGAGCCCTAGGATTCTGCTTGGATGTGCTAGCTCTACTAGGCTCATTAACCTTTCGTTTGCCCTTCTCTTCAGCACTGGGCTTTTTCAGATTATCAGTTTTGTTCATCAAATTTGTTGAGTTCATGCTAATTAGAGGTCCCTTTTCCTTTTGAGCAACAAATGAAATTGTTCTCATCCCAAATATTTTTGTTGCACTAGAACTAAATCCTAGGCCCTCTTTTCTGAAATTAACCTTTGACCCTAGCAAAGTATTTAAGTTATCTGTTCCTAGGGTCATTTTCTCAATGGTTTTCATTTTATCCTCATTATCTTTCTGAAGTTCATCAATAGACTTTTTCAGCTCATTGTTGACATTGAGGACAGCTTCATATTTTTAAGAGATGATTTTTACTTCACTTTCACATTTTTGAATCTTCAGCTTCCATTCATCAATTTCATTTTCAAGCCTTAGATTCTCTTCCCTAGAAACCTTTAACTCAATTTTGATGTTCTCTACTTCAGAGCATGTGAGTTTCAGTTTATCATTTTCAGATTCCAAACATGCAATTTTATCAGATAGAGTTTTATCATTTTGCATGGAATTGATTTTTCTTCTAAGATGCCTATTCTCTTTTCTAATATCATCAGCTCTATCAGCTATGTCTGGATAAGCATCTACCCAATCAACAATTGTGAAGTTTTCAAATCTAGTGATTACCTCATCTGTGTCCTCCTCTCTATCTTCGGAGCTTGTTGCCATAAGGCAAATGGGCTGTTCAGATTCGGCTTCACTATCTGAGCTGCTGCTGAAAGAGCCTTCATCTTCATCACTCCATGTGCTGATCATAGCTCTTCCCTTCTTGGTTTTCTTCTTTGACCTGTCCTTATGTTTCTGATTGTCTGGACAGTCAGCTTTCAGATGCCCTAGTTTCCTGCATTGATAACAGACATTAGCTTCATTTTTCTTTGCAGATTTAGATTTATACCTTTTATCCTTTCGGCCACCATTGTATTTCTTCTGGTCGAACCGTCCTACTCCCTTTCTGAGAAATCGCCTGAACTCTCTAGTCATCATGGCGATCTCAGATCGAGTCACATCTTCTTCTTCATTTAGACTCTCCTCTGATGATGAAGAGCTGATGGAGCTGGATTTTGTTGATTTGCTGGAACTAGCCTTCAGCGCTATCGGCTTCTTCTTCCTCTCGGCTTCATCTGTCCTTGGCATGTTTATCTCATATGCCATTAGTGAGCCAATCAGCTCATCAACTTTAGTATTACGCAAGTCCCTTGACTCCTCCATCACTGTTGCTTTGGTGTGCCAAATGGGAGTCAGGGAGCGCAGAATTTTCCTCACTACATCATACTCTGTCTGAGGTTTCCCAAAACCTCTGAGGCCATTGGTTATGACAGTCAGCCGAGCGTACATTTTGCTGATGGACTCGTTCTGCTTCATCTTGAAGGCTTCATACTCAGATACAAGAAGATTGGCCTTCTACTCTCTTACTTGAGATGTACCTTCATGAATTACTTCCAACGCATCCTACATCTCCTTAGTTGATTTGCAAGCAGACACACAGGAGAATTCTGTAGGATGCAGAGCGCACTGGATAGCATTTATAGCACTCCAATTCAGCATGGACCTTCTGATCTCCTCCTTGGTCCATACATCTTCATTCGGGGACAACTCATAAGGTCCCTTGCTGACAATCTTCCAAATCTCATAATCCTTAGCCCTGAGGAACACTTGCATACGGTTCTTCCAGTATGCGTAGTTTGATCCATCAAAGAATGGGGGCTTCGTTGTTGAGTGACCTTCGGCAATCATCCCTCGAGTATCCATCTCTGCCTATTCTCTTCGGGCGATGAGTCCCTGCAGAAGAGTTAGGCTCTGATACCAAGTGTTGGGTTAGATGGACGCAGTCTATCTCCACTGAGTGTGGATCTAGAGGGGGGGTGAATAGATCAACTTGCCTAATTTAAAACTACTGTAAGTTCTAAAGCGGAATTTAGGCAAACATCAGTTAAGCTAAAGGAAGAATGCTAAGCAAAGGGTCGACCCATGAAAGCCATTCACCATATCTATATATCGAAAGCTAGACATGAGCATGAGCGATGAAACCAAATAAGCTAAGTAAGAATTCCCATCGCACACAGATCAAACAAAAACACAAACACACTGCACACACAATGTTTAGGTGGTTCGGTCAACGACCTACGTCCACCCCACACTCAACCGAGTGTGGCTTCCTACTGCGCAACACAGCTTGCGTCCGCTGGGCTTTACAGCTTGGCCAAACAATCCGCTGATACACAGCTTCGCTGGGTACTACAGCTTGCCGACCAGAGGATCTGATCCTCTGCAACCGCTGGGGAAATACAGCTTAACCCGTCCAGTGGAGACTACCACTGCAAGACCGCTGACACACAGCTTGAGGAAATAATATTCGGAAATGATAGACAGAATCAAAATGAAAAAGGAAAACGCAAAAGCAATGTAGCTCTAAAGAGCAAAGCTCAGCTCTGGTTTTGAACCACGAGACTGAGATACAAACTCTCTCACTCTCACTCTCAATCAGCTCTCTATCTCTTCTTCTCTCGTTTTCTTCTTCTTCTCTATTTCTTCTTCTTCTCTGTATCTTTTCTCTCAGTGGATCGAAGGAGCCTTGCTGCTTTGGCTGTATAGACTTTCTATCCTTCTCTTCGATCTCCCTTCTTCTGTGGAAGAAGGCATGTATATATAGCAGCAGCAGCAGGAGGAGGCGTGTGCTCTCTACGTTTCTCGCCAAAGCATTTGGACCACGTGGCAGCATCCAATGGAGTGTCAAAACACGTGTCCTCATCTGGATACCTTATTCTTCTCAGATCACGAGCCAGGTACCTCGGATCACGTGCCCTTCATTTGTCTCTGCATTCCCTGTCAGACAGACAAGAACATATTCAGTTTAACTGTAAACCCTGTACAGGCTTTGCAACCACGAGTGCAATGCAAAGTATGCACAACGCAGTGTATAGACTCAATGATCGTAAAGGCTTCATGAGAAGGAAAACCAGTGTACAGACTTGCCCAAAGTATAGACTTTATATGAAGAGGCAACGGCTGTACATACTTCCTATATGAAGCAGCCACTGTGCATACTCAAGGTGAAGACCGATGCCAATGTATAGACTTTACTAAAGACAACGGACTCGAGTGCAGTGTACAGACTTGACTATGCTCACCCAATAGCAATGTATATACTTGATGCTCAAAGAGTGGCTGTACAGACTTGATAACGATGCAGAACGAACGGATGTACATACTTCATGTGAAAACCCAATGTACAGACTTTGAAGAACAAGCAGCTACAGTCCAATGTGTGGACTTGTCGTTCACTGGTGAGTGTACAGACTTCGAATGAAACACCAATGTGTAGACTTACCACCGACCATTGTGTAGACTTGAAGAAGTGAGACGATGGCTAAGACACTGTACAATCGGATGTATAGACTTTACTTAACACAGTCCGATGTACAGACTTGGAATTTCAACTAAAGGGTGTATAGACTTGACCAAACAGTCCAGTGAATAGACTTGAATAGCTGAGGCCAGTGTACAGATTTACCACCGACCAATGTCTAGACTCGATCAGCATAAGCCACAGTATAGACATCAACTCTGCACATCGAATGTATAGACTTCAAGTGTGAAGACCATTGTATAGACTTTGGATTCGAAGACTAATGTGCAGACTTTGGATTTGAAGACCAATGTTCAGACTTCAAGTTTCACTGTGGATGTATAGACTTCAGGAAATCAAGCGATGTGTAGACTTGAAGCTCCACGATGGATGTATAGACTTCAAATATCACTGTGGATGTATAGACTTCAGGAAATCAAGCGATGTGTAGACTTCAAAGAAGTTGGCGATTCAATGTACAGACTTGATGAAGCGAAGCCAATGTACCGACTTGAGTGTAGCTAAAGCCTTGATCGTAGGAATAGGCTGGAGTCTATAGACTTCAGGCTTCAGAAACGAATGTACAGACTTCACTTATGAAACTTAGGGAAAGACCCCAATGTATAGACTTTGCCTTGAACGAAAGTCAGTGAAGAATGAATAGACTTTCACAATGTGTAGACTTTGGATACGTGAAAGCTACAGTGAAGGAATGTACACACTTGACCAATTCAAAGGTGAATCGAGTGTACAGACTCTGAGTCCAAACCCAACGGCTGTACAGACTTAGAATGTGAAGACTGATTTACATACTTCATTAATCAAAGCATGAATGAGACGTTGTACAGACTTAGCCTAAGACATGCATGAACTGACGCTGTATAGACTTAGCCTAAGACATGCATGAACTGACGTTGTATAGACTTAGCCTAAGACATGCCTGAACTGACGCTGCATAGACTCAATCTAGACAAGTCTGCTAAAGGAGTCGACCCATCAGAGGATGCGTCGACCCATGACAGTGAGAAATGCAAACAGCAGTGTATTAAATACAAAGAACACATAGTCAATCTGATAAAGCAATTTCATCAAAACAAGAGCAGTTGCCAATCAATCAAAACAATGGTGTTGCCAATGAAATAAAGCAAGTGTCAACATCATCAACATAGAGGGGTCACAACATGTACTATGCCCATCAACCACTCGGTAGCTCCCTGGCGATATCTGTGTAATGATCACCGCCCAGCGGCTATACCAGCTAACGGCGGTCTGTCGTAGAATCCCAGACAGAAGGCTTTGGTCGTCATAGCCCTCTCCAGCATACTCCAGCCCTGATGGCTCCAGTACTAATTCCGGACTGCCCTCTGTCTCTGCTCGGTGGTGTCCATGCAAGTCCCAGAGAGCGAGACTCATCAGTCCAGTGCGAACCCTGAACTGGTCTACTCTGCTAAAGAAGCCCAGGCACTCAGCACTGGGAAACTGGCTCTGCCTCCAGTAATCCACATAAAAACTCGAAAAGCCGCAGAGGACAATTCCGTGCAAATTGTCTCGACCCACCAAGATCGCCCGCTCCAGTTGGCGACGAGCTCCAGCAACCCATGAGTCACTCTCCTCCATGCCTGGCGGGACAAAGTGCCTAATAAACTCAAACAAGTGCCAGTCTAGAGGGGACTCCAGGAGATAGCCACCGCTGCGGTCATAAGGGTAAATCCCGCACGCCTCTTATGCGCGGGCCAACTCCACAGTCCCAACCCCGCTGCCCCGCTCGCCAATGGGGCCCTCTGCCATAGTCGTGTACCCCCAATAAAGCTGCTCCACATTAGCCACAGTGATGACCGTCGGGCCCAAAGGGGGCATGGGCCGCACGGTCCTCCTCACCCAGTGGTCCTCCTCCCGGACCACACGCCTCGGGACCCTCTCGTCCCTGCCAAATCGGGCCATAGCTGTAAAACATAGTACGAAAAAATGGTCAGTGTGCCAGAAATTCAACGCATACAATACAAAAAATCATAAACATATGAAGCGTCAAAATGCAACTACAACAACTCAGAAGAAGGGGTTCACGGGCCATACGCCCTCGTCTCCTCCTCCGACGCACGACCCGTGGGGGGCATTTGTTGTACTCGGACTATTTCCCCAGCAAAATACCCAGAAATAAGGGTTCGGGAATTTCCTCGAACACCTTCAAGGCATGGCTACCCAGCCCCTCCGACAACCCAACAGGCCCGACCAACGGCCCCAACCCGCTAGCCGAGGCGTACGGTGGCACTAGAAATTGATTGGGACCGCTCCTGACTCATAAGTTGCGGACTTTCCCCGCACTCTACACGACCACTCGGGCCATCCTGGGGATGCTCCGACTATAAGCCACGCCACGTGTCACTCAGCGAAAAGGCTAGGGTGCCACCCCGAGACACGTATTTTAACCCTCCAAAGTCAAAGGGGGACCCAAATAGGTCAACCACAGGCCTTGGACGCCCGCAGCATGTGCGTACGGCTCGCACACGTGTGTACGGCATTCTATCGAACACCTTGTGGGTGTGCACATTTCAACCCTTTTACATCAACCCACGGGCAACCCCGTGGTTCCAGAACACCAATTGTGTCCCACAACGACCCCCTAGTAAGTCGGGGCCATCCCCGACCCTCAGACACGTGACAACAAGCCACTGAACTTAGCTCTCGGGCCAACCCGAGACTACCCTGCCAACCCGCCGTACAACACGGCATGCAACACGAGGCAAGGCCCGTGGGTCCAAGGTGTCTCCTCCCAGCTCCTACGGACTTCTACCCTTAGCCCTAGGCCAAATCCAAGGCCCGTCGGCCACCCACGCGGCTCGTTTGGCAACCCGGGGTGTGTCGGGCATTCGCCCGAACACCTTTCGAGCAGCCACTATAGCCCGAAGAACAAAGGCCCCCGTGGGCCGTTTCGATATTCCGGGACCCTATAACCTTCAAAGGATATCCCCATACGATGAAGTAAGACCACCGGGGGCCATCCCTCGGGGTTGCGACTCGCCCGGGGCCAGTTCACCCCAGGGCATGGCCGCGCCCCCGGAGAGGGCGAACTCCACGGGGGCCGCGCCCTCCCCTCAGCTCGAAGGCCCGACGACACTCCCCAGTCCCAATTCATGGAAATTCCTAACTTCACGGTCCGAGGTTCGTGCAAAGTTCGTTCGTCGTACCCGTGTGTCGAAGGATTTACAAAGACGGAGTCCCGGGATTACGTTGAGTCACACACGTCAATCCCTTGATCTTCGTGCACAAGCAGTCAGTCCACCAGTGTATCCTCCCAGTATCCTTTATCCTCTTTCTTCTTAACCAATTCGGGAAGAAAATACACAAAAAACCAGATTTTATAGAGGTGGGACCACTCCCCCTCTCTCTCTTCTATCCGGTCCGCCCAAACCCCCCCTCGGGAGGGGTTTAGGCGGACCAGCTTGGGCCCCCCAAGCTGCTCCGCCTAAACCCCCCAAGGGGGGGGGGGGGGTTAGGCGGACCAGCCTGGAGCCCTAGGCTGGTCCGCCTAAACCCTTGAAAAATAAAAAAAAGATTTTTTTAAAAATAAAAAATGGGCATGTTCGGTCTGCCCAAACCCTCCCTGGGGAGGGGTTTAGGCGGACCAGCCTGGACCCCTAGGCTGGTCTGCCTAAACCTCTCCAAAAATAAAAAAAAAAAGAATTTCTCCCTCTGAAGAGGGATTTAGCCAGATCAGACCAGCCCTTGGGGCTGGTCCGCCTAAACCCCCCCTGGAGGAGGGGTTTAGGCGGACCAGACCAGCCCCTTGGGCTGGTCTGCCTAAACCCCACTCATTCCACTGCGACACACACATAAAAACACTCAAATAAAATTCAAATAAAATAAAAATAAAAGCACTATTGGGGGGTTTACCCGAACCAAGTTGGACCCCCAACTTGGTCCCCCTAAACCCCACCCCCCACCCCTTCAACTTCTATAAATTGCCCCCTTACCAACAATCTAAGGACACAATGCATGCATATGGTATGTGAAGCAACCCACGGACACACGGACGGACGAGCAAACTCCCTCGGCCTAATTGTCCCACCCTCGGACCCCCAGGGCTTTCGGCAAGGGCCGGGAACACAGGAAAACAAGTGTGTGCGCATTTGGCTTGCTAGTCGGCTCACACACGCCGAGGGTATGTCTCACGTACTCCCCTCACGCGGTGTTTAGCAGTCTCACACCAAGTCCATCCCCACCGCATGTAAGATGACTACGCCAACGGCAAATACGCCCACATCCCGGGTCCGCCTGTGTACGTCAACTCACGACGGTCACGAAGGGCACTTTATAATGCCATGTCGGCCCTGACATGGAACCGCGTGCCCACTGTTCACCTCCCAGTCGGTCGTCTGCCCCTCAGATTGACAAATCAAGTCTAGTCGGACCTCTGGCCTGGGAATCATAGTCCTGGGGCCGACCTCGACTCTCCAGCATGACAACACTCACCGCCCGAGACCCGGACCCAACAGCTCACCTAGCGCCGCGTCCGATCTCCGCCAGACGCCAATCCATGTCCGCTCTGGCCACCAAGGCAGTCGGACCCACACCAACTCCTCTATAAAGAGTCCCTATAGAACACGCGGATATCCGCTTTATCACGCAATGACCCGGGGACCGACCAACGTGTCGAAATTGTCCAGCGGCTTGCTCCAGTTGTACTTTGGCCCATTAAGGCCCACTTGTAAAGCCCATGTGGCTCATCATAAAGCTTGTAAAAATAGATGTGCCCGCATTCAGGCCCCCAGCTTCCTACCTACATCACTCGGCATCCGTGCCCAACACCCTAACCCCAGTAAACACCCCTCGATCCAACGCGCACCCCTAGCTGTTGAATGCCCCCTAGCCCTCTACCCACGGCTTCAGACACATATACAAACTTCTCTTCAGCATGGAATGAAGGTATTTGGATTCAATCCGATGTAAATAAACACCGGTTGCTTGCGGCCGGTGGGGAAAGACGTCCAGTACACGATTCCCACAATCGCCAACGCACTCGCACCCATGGAACCTCTTCTCTCCACGTGTCGCCCGATCGCTCGAGCCCACGTGCTACGCCCTGGTGGCGCTTCCCCGGTCAAACCTTGGTTCCATGAGTGATCATCGAGAGATCAACTGGCACGCCCGCACCTTGTCCGGTTAACCCTTATCCCGACATTTCCGTGCCATTCGACCCTTTTCGACTTTCCGTAAAAAGGAGAGTGCCCGGTACCGCCGTGAGAGGCATGCAACCGCAAGGAGGATATCCGAGATATATCAAACTCCCGTATCTTCCTTCCTTGCTGTATCCCTTCTCTCACCCCCGGTTAACCGGCAAAAAAAAAATACACGCAACATGAGCTTAGAAAGGAGATCGAAGAATACAAAACTACTAACAAAGTATTGAATGAAGCTGTTAATTGCAGTGATCAAGAGATTGCAAGTTTTGAAATACACATTGCATCTCTTGAAAATAAAATTCAGGATTTGAATAGTGCTTTGTCTAAATTTGTTGATGGGCAAGAAAATCTGGACAAGTTGCTAGGAGTGAAGGTCAATCTCAGAAAAGAAGGGCTGGGCTACAAAACTGCTAATAAGAAAGCCTTTGAAAATAAACTAATGACTTCACTTTTAAAAGCTTCAAATATAGCCACCACATCTCATGTTGAACAACCCACAGCTCAGGGAAATCAAAAACAAACCAAAATTCAGAATCAAACTAAAAAAGTGAAAAAGAATGTTCAAGTGCAGAATAGGGAAAGAAACATTCATGCTGGTGCTGTGCATAACCCCAACACACACATTCATGCATACAAAAAGAAGATGTCATTTCATTATTGTCATAAATTTGATCATTTGATGCATGAGTGTAGATTGATGGAACAAGATGATCTAAATGCAAAGCATGCTAGAAAATCACATGATAGAAATCATGCACTTAAGCAAAAGAGAAATCATTATTTTCACTGTGGCAAGATAGGCCACATTGCATCTCGTTGTTGGCACAAACAGGGGAGAGATGTTCATTTTAAATCTGCTAAATCCCCTACAAACCATAATGTTGTTGGTAGAGATAAATTTGTTGTAAATGAAAAATATTCTGCATGTTTCAACTGTGGAAAGACAGGCCACAGGGCCATTGAATGTTGGCATGCTCAGGGTAGAAAATTTAATTCTAAAATTATCAATCTCCCTACAGATAGAAATGATTTTGGTAGGAATAAATTTACATTTAAAAGAAAGATTCCTACATGATTTGAATATGGAAAACAGTATGTTCATGCAATTAACAGAAATTTTCATGTTAATGCACATAGATTCCATGCTTATGATAATGTGCATAAAAAGAGCTCAAGTTCTGTTATTTCATGTCATTACTGTGGAGTCTTTGGACATTCTATGTGTGATTGCAATTTAATGATTTCTGATGATGAGAAATCTCAAAGATTATGGAAAGCACCTATCAGATGTGTTACTAACCATGTAGGACACAAGAATATTTGGGTACCTAAATCTGCAAAATAAGATCTTTGCTTTGCAGGACTGTTTTGGAGGAAAGAAATAAAGAAAAATAATAAAAGGGAGTCAAATAAACCAAGGCATCCAAAGTTTGGTAAAACCCCACCTCTGCTGGTAGACATTTGAGCTTTTGATAATCTTGTTTAGATAGTTGCATATCATGATTGATTTGTTGATCAAAATTTCATGCATATAGGTTCTCATTTGCATCTATACTTGGGATTAAAATATCTCATTGAATATGATGTGTTATTTGTACAACAATTTAACTGAAGTTGATGCTTGAATACTAAAATCTGAACTGACTGAAACTGACTGAAAATGAATTACACATCATAAAACTGAAAATCTGAATTGAATGAAATTGTTGCTTGCACGATGTCCCATGGTTAAATTGTTCACCTGCACACTTGACATGCACATGTATTCACAATTGCATATAAGTAGCATATTGTCAGCTTAAGATGCATACTGAACTGCATCTACATTGCATTGACATGCATAACCCTTAAATTTCATATAGAGCAGTTTAGACATTCATGAGCATAAGTCATAAAAAAAAATTACATACATGAATTTTATTGCATCCATTATTCTTAAAATTTAGTCATATAGTGCATGGTGTCAGGGGGAGTTGCTTACCAAGGAAATATTGTGATCATTGCATATATTTCATGCAGTCAGCTCACTGCACTTGCATTTACTGGTTAGAAGTGTCGACACCGTGAGTCGACATTAATTGGCAAATGTTCTGTATTTTGCTGATAAAACTCCTCAACCAGAATAGTCTAGTCATGCATATGATACATTCATGTGACTTTGTTTACATACCTTGATTGCTAGCTCATGCATACATTTAGGGGGAGCATTACTCATATTCTTGAAATTACATCTGACCCATGCATCACATAACTGTCTATCTAGCTCACTTCTGTCGACTGAAATTTTCGTCTTCAGTTTGAACTGCTATTTTGCTTAAAACCCTATGATGAATGTAAACTGTAACACATCTTAGCTTTCTGGTTCAACTATTATCAGCCATTATCACTCATCCTATCCATTGGTATCTGTTGAATTGGCTGCTCCTTAAAATGTTTCGGCCTTCCCTGAAAATTCAGAAAGATTTCTCTGTGCATATCCTGATCATAAATCTGAAAATAATTTAAAGAGGAATCTTCTATTATATAGGACTATGAATGTTTGAAGTTTTCAGTCGGTTGAAGTTTCATGTATTTCTTGTGTTTGTATATGAATCTTTCTTGAAAATATCTGAGTTAGTCTTAATAAACTTTAACCAATTCCGTCTTCATGTTGTGTCTTTTAGACTCTTCTGAAATTTGAAAACTTTGTATTCATAACTTTTCTTGGCTGAGATGCTCAAAGTATGTATTGCTTGTAAGCATATGAGAATCTGAAAATGTCTAAGGGTAAATCTAGTCAGAGCAATGTCCTTGGTCACTGAGAAACACATCTCACTCATCAAAGAAATGAGTTGAGGTATGTCATGAAGTACCATAGTTAACTCTGCTTAAAAAAATGATTGAAAATCTGGCAGAGCAATGGCATGCACACTGAGAAATACATCTCACTCATCAAAGAAATGAATTGTAATGTGTCATGAAGTGTAAATACTATCTCTGTTCTTATGAAGCATGACAGTTAGTCCTTCCAAGTGCTTAGGGATACTGGCGTCTAAACAACGTGTATCCTCTATTTACAAGGGTGTACTAAACTCAATTGCTCATGAAGATTGTTATGGAAATTGTTGCTGATCAAGTGTATCATCTGAAAATGATTGCTAAAGGAAAATTCTAATGGAACCCTTGACAAAAACAAATGTTTTCTTATGTGTTTAACCTCAATACTATTGATTGCATCTTTTAAGGAAGTTTTTGAAATTAAGTGAGTAAGATAGAAGAAGGTTAAACAAGTCTTTTAATGTGAAAGATTGGTTCATTTTTATTAATAACTGATCACAGATATGAGTACAGAAAACAAATAGATAAACCTTGCATACATCGTATTCTAACCCGGCTGGTCAATAAAGATTCATTCATAAGTCTCTATGATGGAAGAGTCTGAAATACCTGTTTAATCAGATTTATGAAATTGATATCCCATTGAAAACCTTTCTCATTCATTATGAATGCTTGCTTTCTCAAATTGGACTCCACTATTTCAGACCTAACTGATTGATACGTATGCAAACAACATTATCTGTTGACTTCTTCATGTCATTGCCTTATCTGTTCATAACTACCCATGTTTTTCATTCCAATCACACTGTCCGTCCAAGGGGGAGAATGTTTGCATGTCCCTGTGGTTTAATGATCATTTATTTCATTCCACCCCCTCCTGCTCTATCAAACAAGAGAGTATCTTGTCAGGGGAAGTCTTAGATGACAGTCACTCAGTTTGCATAATAGCTTCAATATCCTCTCCTTCAACAGTCAATGATCATTCCATTTTTTTTGATGTTTTCAAAGGGAGAGAACTTTTGTGAGTCATTGAGTCATCTGCCATTCTTGGTCATTCATTTGTCACAGGATCATCTTCTTTTTGTTGCACTCATGCAGGCAGCATCAGGAAGGAGTGTAGCTTCATCAGCAAGTCTTACAGCTTTTCGTTTTCCTCTTGCTTGCTTGGATGCCCTCTATTTCGAACTGGAGCCATGCTCCTCATATATTGGTGTCTTGGGGTGACACCAACGTTGTCCACTTATCAAGCAACACCCAGAATGTCATATCCACATTATTTGATTTGCTTCCATTTGCATAGTTGACTCCTTTTCTGTCAAGTGTACAGATATGTGGGTAGGTAGGAGACCATAGCAGCAAAGGTACGATCTTCTTCAGAGGATATCTCTTCCAAGACACAGTCCTCTAACGAGGTAGTACTTTGACGGCTCTTTCCAGAGCAAACGGATCCTCTGGGTTAAGTTCTGGATCTTGAAGACAACTTCCGTCAGATTCAGATCTATTCTGGTCGAACCAAATGTGTCGACACTTTCCTCTCAGTGTGTCGAGACATCCCATTGAAAACCTTGAAGACAGCTTCTGCCGGTTTCAAAATTGTTCTAGTTGAACGTTGATGTGTCGACACTTTACACCCAGTGTGTCGGGACATCCAGTGAAGGTCTTGAAGACCCATGGCCGATGTGTCGAGACATCCGTAGTGCTGTGCCAGGACATATGTGCTTGGCTCCGCGATGACACCATGACTGTGTCGAGACAACACCAAACGGTGTCGAGACATGTGAGCCATGTGCAGAATTGTCGCATGAAGGTGTCGACACAGGAGCGCCATGTGCAGAGATTATCACACGAATGTGTCGACACTTTTCACTCAGTGTGTCGAGACATCGGTGAGTCCAGAGGCTAGATAAAACGGCTTTAGCTTGATTTCTTCTGGAGGTGTTGAGACATGGGTCAGATGTGTCGACGCACTCTTTTTATGCCGGAGCTCAAACGTTGGAGATTCAACACATTTTCTTCTAGATGTGTCGGGACATCATTAGGCCATGTCGAGACATCACTTAGAGAAGTTTTCCTACACTAGTTTAGTCAATTCATCAAGCCAAAATATGTTAGATATTCTTCAATTATCTATTAATGATTTATGATCTATTATCATCAAAACTAGGGGACACAACAGGTAGTTCTCGGAAACTGATCCCCCCTAGGGACGACGCGGCAGCCCACAGGGACGCCCCCACAGCCCCTTGGTTCAGCGGCAACCGGAGTTATCCCTCCAGCTGCAAGACTTCGAGCGACGATTTACGGAACAAGAGCATGCCCTCCGCGCCCTGCAGAAAATTTTCACCAAGGAAGATGAGGAGCCATCCCCATTCTCCCACCATATCTTGAAGACCGAGATCTCCCCCAGAATCTTACTGCCAACCTTCAAGTCGTATGAAGGCCAGGGAGACCCAGCCGACCACTACGACAGCTTCGACTCCCTGATGACCTTACACGGGGCCTCCGATGCTATCAAATACCGAGCGTTCGTGACCACCTTGGTCCAAGGCGCTCAAGCCTGGTTTTGAGCACTCGCCCCCAGCAGCATTCACGACTTTAGACAATTCGGGCGAGTATTCAAGGAAAGCTTCACCGGCAGTGGCCCTCCAAGGTTAGTAGCGGGGTTGTTGGCACTAAAGCAGGCACAGGGGGAGAAACTCTGGGCCTACATCAACCGATTTAAATCGGAAGCCCTGCGTATCCCTCGCCTGGATGTCACCTCAGCCATCACTGCGCTGACCGGAGGCACCCGCGATGAGAACCTCCTGCGAGAACTAGTCCTCCATCCCCCCACCTCCCTCGCCGATCTGGTGACCCTATCCCTGCGCCACGTGGAGTGCGAGGAAGTCCTCAGCGCTTGTCGAGGCCCAACGGGATCGAGTCGGGAGGGGGATAAGAAGCGACCATCCGAGCAAAGCTCAGGCCAAGGAAAACGGCGGAATCAAGACGGAGATCGAAGAGAATCCCCTTAGAAATACGAGCAGTACACTCCTCTATCCGCTCCCGTCTATGAGATATACGAAGACATTAAGGGCTCGGGCATTCTCCGCCAACCCGAGCCTATGAAGGCCAAGCGCCGCAACCGCCGCAAACATTGCCAGTTCCACAACGACCACGGGCACCATACCGAAGATTGTCACCAGCTCAAGGACGAAATCGAGCGTCTCGTTTGCCAGGGAGACTTATCTCGGTACGCGTCCGAGAGCCAGAAGGAGGACCGTGACATTCCAGAAGAGATTGACAATCAACCCCACGGGGTCCATATCAATGTCATTTCTGGCGGCGCGGCATCAGGAGGAGACAGTAGCCGAGGAAGGAAGCGTCACGCTGAACGGGCGAGTAGGGCCTCCGAGCCCCCCAAAGCTCTACCGGCGAGCGAGCAACAGGCCCTGGTATTCCCCAACCAAGACCTAGAAGGGTTATCTATCCCGCACGATGACGCTCTTGTAGTATCGGCTACTATAAACCATTGTAATGTAGATAGGATACTGGTTGACAATGGTAGTGCCCCTGATGTACTTTCGTACGAATGCTTCTTTAAGATGGGTGAAAACCCCTCCAAGCTCCGCCCAATTCGAACCCCCCTTTGTGGGTTCAACGGCCAGGCAACCTATCCCGAGGGAGCCCTATGCCTGCCGGTCACCATCGGCACCCCTCCCAAAACCGTTATTGTTATGGCTGACTTCATTGTGACCAAGGGGATGTCCGCCTATAATGCCATCTTCGGCCGAGGTATCCTCAGCCGGACAAAGGTAGTGCCCTCCACCTATCACCAAAAAATGAAGTTTCCCACCAAATGTGGTATCGGGGAAGTCCGAGATAACCAGGCAATAGCTCGAAGGTGCTACATAATTTCAGTCGAAGCCGTAAGGCCAGAGGGAAAAAAGAAAAAGGGCGAGGGAGTCGAGGATGAACCAACAACATCCGAGCCTGGTGGCGAATTGTTGACGGTCTTCCTCAAAGACGACCTGGCTCTAGGAGTAAAAATTGGAGCTGATTTACCATATGATAGAGACATTTTCTTTCGGAGTATATTCAAGTCTTTGCATGGTCTGATGAGCATCTTCCTGGGATCCCTGGGGAGATGGTGGTACACAAGCTCAACCTTGACCCATCGGTGAAACCCGTCCAGTAATGTAGAAGAAAGCACACCCCAGAGAAGCAAACGATCATCAAAGAGTAAATTCTTAAGGAGAAGAAAACCGGCCTATTTCGACCGGTCCTTTACTCGACATGGCTCGCTAATGTTGTCTTAGTACCAAAAGCTTCGGGCAAATAGCGAATGTGCGTGGACTTCATCGACCTCAACAAAGCCACTCCGAAAGACTGTTATCCACTGTCGAGCATCGACCAGCTAGTCGACTCGAACTCCGATAACGAATTGCTCAGCTTCCTGGATGCCTACTCTTGCTACCATCAGATCCGAATGGATCCTGAAGACATTGAGAAGACAACCTTCATCACTGACTTCGGTGTATACTGCTACACCCGAATGCCTTTCGGGCTGAAGAACACCGGGGCAACATATCAAAGGCTGATCAACCACATTTTCAAAGGTCAAATCGGACGGAACATCGAAGCCTACATCAACGACATGCTCGTCAAGACACCCAAGGCCGAGGACCACTTCGCCGACCTAGCAGAAACCTTCGACACTCTCCTAAGGTACAACATGAAGCTCAACCCAGCTAAATGTACCTTTGGGGTTCGATCCGAAAAGTTCCTGGGTTTTCTAGTCACTCAGCGTGGGATTGAGGCCAACCTCGACAAATTTCAGGCCATCCTGAACATGCATCCACCCGTTTGCGTCAAGGACGTCCAACGCCTGACTGGACGAATTGCTGCGCTCAACCGTTTCTTGTCCCGAGCGGTCGAACGATGTCTGCCTTTCTTCAAATTGTTGAGAGGGCCCAAATTGGCATCCTCTACGTTCGCCTGGGACGAGGAATTTCAGAAGGCTTTTGCAGAGCTAAAGGAATTTTTGGCCTCGCCCCCGATGTTATCAAAGCCGGTCTCGGGCGAAAAGCTGCACCTTTACCTCTCGTCGATTCCTTCCACAGTGAGCTCGGTCCTAGTTCGAGATGACGCAGGAGTGCAGAGACTAGTATATTACACTACCAAGGTGCTCAACGAGGCCGAACGACGGTACCCCGCAACCGAGAAACTCGTGCTAGCGTTGGTAACCTCGTCCAAGCACCTCCGGCCCTACTTTCAAGGGCACTCCATCGTCATGTTGACCAATGAGCCCCTGAAGAGGATCCTTGCTCACCCTGAAGCTTCGGGTCGCCTCGTCAAGTGGGCTATAATGCTCGGGGCTTACGATATCTCCTATCTCCCCCACTCGGCCATCAAGGGACAGGCACTCGCGGATTTCATCGTAGAGAGTACTGTCCCGACTGAGGAAGTCCATCCGCTAACGCCCGGGCCCACCTAAGATCTTTTCGTCAACGGATCCTCCAACTCCATCGACAACGGCGCCGGCATTCTTCTCTGATCCTCGGAACGAGCAGAACTGCAATACGCCTTGAAGTTCAACTTCCCGACATCCAACAACATCTCCGAGTATGAGGCTCTCATCTCGGGAGCCAAGATGGCACGACGACTGGGGGCCGAACGAGTCAGAATCCACACTGACTCCCAATTGGTCGCCAGCCAGGTCAACGGTGACTACGAAGCTTGGGAAACACCGATGATCAAATACCTTCAACTGGTAAGATGAATATCCCCACTATTCGAGAGTTTTCAGGTTATCCGGATAACTCGGGAGGAGAACTCCCAGGCGGACGCCCTCTCTAGGCTGGCTTCCTCTGCTGACGTAGAAGGCACTCGGTCGGTCTTCCTTGAAGAGCTAGAACGACCGAGCATAGAAGCGGAGCTCATGACTGTCGATTAGGCATCATCAAGCGACTGGCGAACCCCGTATATATCCTGGCTCCGAGATTCTTGAGAGCACTCTAACCCTCGGGATGCTCAAAGACTGAAGTATAAAGCTCGGCGCTTCGTCATCTTAGACGATGCTTTGTACCGAAGGTCTTTTTTTGATCTCCTCCTCAAGTGCCTCAGTATCGAGGAGGCCGACTGAGCAATTCAATAGGTCCACGAAGGTGTCTGCGGCGCACATCAAGGAGGAAGAGCGCTTGCCAGGATCTTGCTACGACAAGGCTACTGGTGGCCCACTATCCAACGCTGCTGCTCGACCTACGTACAAAGGTGCGACCGATGCCAACGCTTCGATCATCTGGTCCATCAGCCTGCCTCAGAGCTTGTCACCCTTACCGAGCCATACCTTTTTGCTCGGTGGGGGATCGACATCTTGGGGCTGTTTCCCACGGCCCAATCCTAGAAGAAGTTTGTCATCGTTGCCATCGATTATTTCACCAAGTGGATTGAAGTCGAAGCCTCTCGACCACTGGAGGCGGTGGGGAAGCTATCCCCAAATTTGGAAGGTCCCTATGAGTGGTCGAGACGCTCGGGAAGGGGGCATATCGATTGTCCACCATGGAAGGAACGCCTATCCCCTTCCAAGCCAAGAGGAAAGTACAGAAAAGGCCCAGACGAGTATTCAGACTAGACTTGTGAGGCTTAGACAGAGAAAAGTAGTATTGCCATGGCAGCCCGTAACGTCTCTCCATCCTCTTTACTTCGGCCTCGCCCAGCTCGCTGCGCATGGGACGCTCAGGCTGCGGCACAAAACTTCTCGTGCCTTGCCTGGCTTCACACGTCTCGGTCGAAGGATGTTGCTCCGCCATGGAAGAAAGAGAGGAACGGGAAGAGGAGGAAAAGAGCACCGAATCAGACGATTCAGGAGGAGGTGGAAGCTGGCGAATCACCGCCGTCGTAATCTCCTCTAGCTCTGCAAAGGCTTCCGCAAGTCGCTGCTCTTCCTGATCACTCTCGCGGCGCATGAGCCCTTCTGAAATACCGGTGCGGTAGAAAAAGAAAACCCTAAACGAAGGCTGTTTGGTATGCAAGCATGCGTAATATCTATCTCCACATGAACTTGGTAGGAAACAGCGTGACGTTCCGAACCCCAAGAAGGGGGCTCCTCTCAAAGACTCAAAAGAGTCATCATTATGGGCGTACTCCTAGGACAGTCGCATTAAGTGGCCCCTGCCGGAGATAATTCCCCACCCAAACCGAGCCACCAACGTCATCCCCATAACTACTACTCATCCAAGCCCAATCTTGGCTCGGGAGTAGGAGGGGGACAAGTGGAGAGGGCCGGGGGAAAATCTACTGCCCGAGAGCATGGTCCAACTAGGTCCAACTCGACCAAACTAGGCCCAGCTCCCCAAGGTAACAGCCTCATTCCGGGCCCACTTACTTCAAGCTCAAAACTCACTTGGAGCAGCACTTCCCATGCGGCCCTCAGGTCCGGAAATCCGAGCGACAAATCAGTCATGAGATCCCCTGTGGGGACCGGACACGGCCTACCTGAGCTATACACTTATCGCTCAGGATAAAATCCCGAGCAAGAACCTCTGGCTCGGATCGACTATAGGAAGCTTATCCAAGCATCCGTTACCCATCCAGCAGGAGCAGGGAATTCCAAGGGATAAGGGAGAGCAAGAGTCATTATGCCATAAAGAGCCGACTACAAGGATGTAACCTCCCCAAAATCCCCTCAACTCCCTGGACTAGTACGTTAAATGGACTGCTATATAAACTCCAGGGAGACCCTCCGAGAAGGTAAGCAATGATCCTAAGAGAAAACCACCACACCTCTTGGTGGAGAATAATCTCGCGCCCTCTCTTTCTCCTACCCTCTCTCTTCATATCCATGCTCTATCACACTTGCTGACTTAAGCATCAGAGGATTTTCCTCAGGGACTCCTCCCTGGGCACCTCTGATCCATTTCCTGCCTTACAGTTTATACAAACGGGGTGACCGTGACCAAAGATTCTCCCTGGATCTCACGGCTCAGGATCAGTGCGAGATTACACCTCTTCATACAAGTAAACGAATAAAAAGACTGTTGAGTCCTTTATACTACGTAATGGGAGAAAATACCTTTTGATTTGAATTTTTACTTAGTGATATTTGAGATTATCTGTGGGAACGCTTGGTGGACTATACCTTGAACCAGGTCCCATGGTTCAGACTTTCCCAAATTCACACATAGTATAGTTGAATCGAGATTCTATGCGAGTTGCGCTATTAATGGCCTTGCGTAGATATCTCATGTGTGTTTTAAAAAATAGCCCACAGTTTTACAGTCGCGGCCTCACGACTCCACACATGTCGGTGAATCCTACAAAGGGTGGAAGCAAGATAACCATCCTGCCATCTGGGTCTCAGATTCATTAAGAGTATAGCACTCACCCTTACCTTTTAAATGAGCACTAGCGCCATAGGGATGAGAACATAATTCATTAGTGCTCTCCCAAGTTACCTATCAAGCTTGCTTCTACCCATTGAACCTCCGTGAGGTTGGGTTGCTACCGTGGTAACTCCTTTCTCTTATGGGCTCAATCTCATCCCCCTTGACGCCTCTAGAATCACGATTCTAGATAAGCCTTTTGTAAAGGCATATGTCAAGTTTCTTTATGATTTCACAAAGTTTAAAGTAATTAATTGTTTGCTTCATTTTATCTCTTATTGATTTATTTCTCACTTTTAAGTGTCTGTTTATCTTTACACCTGCATTAGCTTGCATGCATCTATAGTTTTAGGTCCAATTTTTTTCTTTTATTTTCTAGTATTTTTACTTTAGCAAAACACCCTCACACTTTAAGATAATTTAAATTAGGCCTTCTTTTCTTCCAAATTTCATAGGGTGTAGTCTCATTTTGTTTGAATGGTATTCTGTTTAAGACAAAACATGAAACATTTTTTTTCTTTTCTTTCCTCCACAAGTTCTCGGGTGCGCTTGAGCTTATTAATATTGAGTTAACAATGTCCATTAATGTTCTATTTTTTCTCTCGGCTACACCGTTAGATTGAGGTGAGTAGGGAGCAGTTACTTTATGTATGATTCCATGTTCTTGATAGAATTTTGTGAGTGCAAGAGAAGTGTATTCTCCTCCTCTATCAGACCTAAGTATTTTAATTTTCTTTTCTTATTGGTTTTCAACTTCATCCTTATAAATTTAAAATTTTGTTAAAACTCCATCTTTTGTTTTAATTAGATAAAGATAGTAATATTTTGACAGATCATCAATGAAGGTTACAAAGTATTTGTTACCTCCCCTAGATACCCGTCCAGAGTCACATACATCACTATGTACTAATTCTAGGATATCGCTATCTCTATCTATAGTTTTAAATGGTTGTTTGGGCAACTTAGCTTCTACACAAATTTCACATTTTTCATGATGTTGAATATCTATTTTGGGAATTAAGTTTAATCGCATTAGTCTTTTAATTGAGTTATAGTTTACGTGACCCAATCTTGAAATGCCAAATAGAAGATGTTTCAACATTTAACACAGTGGATTGTTTACTAAAGGAAGAGATGCACACATTTAATTTGAAAAGGCCGTCACACATAAATCTTTTTCCAACAAAGGATAGGCCTTTGGTTATTACAACTTTATTTGACTCAAATACAAGTTTATAGCCTTGTTGTACTGGAAGGGATCCACTAATGAGGTTGCGCCTGATGTCGGGAACATGGTGAACGCCGTGAAGGGTCAATGTCTTCCCTGAAGTTAACTCCAGATCGACTCTTCTTGTCCCTAGCACTTGCGCCTCCACATTATTCCGCATCAACACAGCTCCTGCACTTGAGTCTTGATAAGTGAAAAAACAGGAGCGATCAGCACAAACATGAATATTAGCTTCGGTGTCAATCTACCAATCAATGGGCAAATTGGTCAAGTTCACTTCAAGGTTTGAGAGAATTGACCTAAATGTCAGCTCTGATGCATCAGCGCCATCAGTCACCATGTTGACTTGAGGGTCGATCGGAGGAGGACCATTTTCTTTCGCCTTTCAAGTAGATTTCTTTCGAATGTAGCATTGGTAGGCGAGATGGTTGGTCCGACCGCATTCATAGCAGCAGTGCTCCCCATCATTCTCATTTGACTTTTTGTTTTGTTTGTTTGAATTATGTGATTTGTTATTATTTTTGTTAAAGGGTCGATAATTTTTCTTGAAGTTTTTGCGTTTAGGAGCAAACGACTTTTTGTGATATTTTTATATTTTACTTTCTACCATGTTGACTTTGGGCTTGTTATTTTGAGTAGCAGTTTCCCTTAACTTGTGTTGTTCTTCTATTCTTATTGACGCGAACAATTGGGTTAAGGTTAGAACACCTTGGGTATGGCTAAGGGTCCGGGTGAAATCGGATCAAGAGGGAGGTAACTTGTCTAGTAAACATGCTATTTGGAATGATTCATCGAGCTGGGATCCATTGGCTTTTAGTTTGTGAACTAGATTTTCATATTCATGGATTTGTTCATTCATAGGTTTATTATTCACAAATTTAAATTTGTTAAAGTCGGATGCTTTGAACCGCTTAATACCGACATCATCTAGACCATATTTGGCTTCTAAGGTGTCCCAAAGTTCACTAGCACTTTTTGAGTTATAATATAGATTATTGGAAAGAGCTCCTAGAATTCGGTGGAGACAGTGATAGTCTATCTCTTCCTGTGTGGCTGTGGAGGAGGAGGATTCGAGTTCAGTTTGGGTTCGGGTTGACTGAGTTTGAATTCGACGGGTGTTTTGAGTTTGAGAGGAACCCGACCCCCAGTTTTCAGTTGTGCTATCACTAATGGCTGATATCAACCCTAGTGTGGTCAGCCAGAATCTCATTTGATTTTGCCACCTGTTAAAGTTTGTTCCATCAAATTTATCTAGTTTGACACAAAGTGATTCTTTTGTAATTAAACTAGTCATTGAGAAAATGTTTGAGGGTCAACACAATCTATTAATGTGATGTGTTGACTTTTTGTCAAAACACTAGAATATACAAAGTCAACAAATAATCACTTTAAATTTAAATTATCACATAGTAACTAACACGAGCGTAAATTTAATAAAAACAGGAACTAATAAAGATGTATTTTTCCAGCAGGTAAAATATGTTAAATTTTATTTTCAACAATTAAGATCAGTTAATTATTCATGCAAACTAATCAAAAGTAATAATTTTCAGAATTTTACTTTTTGAAAACATAAATAAATATATTTTTTTTAGAATCTAGTTATCTGAAAACAGAAATTATTTATCTGAAAACAAAAATTATTTAATAAGCAAAAAAATTATAACTATTTTCTAAAATTTTGAAGATATAAATAGTTTATTTAAATAGCAACATGAATTTTCAGAAAAATCAGAAATATTTTATTTTTCTGTAAATAAAAATAATGTTTTTAAAAAAATTCTGTAAATAGAAATTGTTTTCAGAAAAACCAGAAATGATATTCTGTAAATAGAGATATTTAATAATTATGTAAAACAGTATTTGTTTAAAACAGAATTAATATTTCTGAAAAATAATAATAACTATTTTCTGAAAGTTACAGAAACTATTTTCTGTTAAACAAAAACTATGTTTTAAATATTTAAACAAACATATATTAATGATTTTTTAAAAATTAACTTTTTTCTAAAAATTATTTCGGTTTCAAAAATAGTTTTCAAAAATTTTATTTTCTGAAAATAGTAAATCATAACTAATTTTTTGGAAAAAATGATTAATCGAAACAGAAATAATTTTCAGAAATATAGTTTTTTAGAACACAAAAAATATTGAAAAAATAAATATCAGAAGTTTATTTTTTAAAAACAAATTGTTTAAAATAGAATTATATTTTGATCTTTTTTTAAGAACTTTAAATCAGTAATAATATGCCAAATATTAATTTCAAAAGTATAGATTTACAAAAAAAATTAAAACAGACTTTTAAAATTTTATATATGGCATCAATGTTACGTTGTTTTGTCAAGTAATTATCTAAGCAGAGAATAACATCATAACTGATGACGTTGGAATATCGTAGATTAAATAATATATGATGAATAAAGTATATGCTAACATCAAACAACGCCTTATTTATTTTCCCAGTAATATAATATAATATAAATTCTCTTATATCATCGACGTCGCGTTTCGATCAAAAAAATTATACTCTCTAAATTTCTCAATTTATTTTATACTAACAATTTTAATTTTGCAGCACATATTCCCAATGATCTGATCATTCGATCATGTCGGCGAGGTTTGACTCATTTGCGTGCAATTATGATCGTGGGGATTGCCGGCCTACCCCTGAATCCAATATGCAGTGAGAGTTTCTTTGCCAGGTAGAACTCGATCTGCTGCATCGTTACATAAGCGCTAAGGAGGTAGATCTAAGATGGGAATTCCTTTTTCAATTTTCCCACGAGCTCGATCGGCGTCCACATCAGACGCATCTTGCACTCAATGATACCACACGGCACGATGGCAGATCATGCCGAGCACTTCCTCTTTTTTATTTTTCCCTTTAATTTGTCGTTGTTCTTGCAGTACTTGCCATACTTTATTCTCTCTTTTTTTTTCTGTACTTCAGAAATTTTAAAAGAGAATTATTTGTTCAAAACAGTCATTGTAACAAATTGAAATCATCTACTCCACTTTATTTATATCAGTTATACCTGAAGAGACAAGATCTCGCATCGAACTTTGACCGTTAGATCTAGGGCGATCACAAAGTACAGCCACTCTCGTCAAAGGATTATGTAGAGAAGGAAAGATAAGATCAGGGGGTCTAAGGTTGAAACATGGTTTCAAAAATTCTCCGATACTTAAGTCAGCAAGCAGTAGAAACTAGGTGCAAAGAGAGGGCAAGAGCGAAGAGGGGCACGAGATTGCTCTCCCCCCGAGAAAGTGGCTAGGATTAAGTTTACCTTTTCGGATGGGTTCCTTGAGTTTATATAGCGGGGGGTTCCTACGAGGGGTCCAATGGACGCTACGTCCATAAAAGGGAGTCTACCTGGTCAAGGACTCTTACTCTCCCCTTATCCCCCGGGTCTCCTTTCCCGGATAACGGCGCAGCCTTCATTGAGATAAGTGCCTACAGCGAGGACTCAATCTTAGCATGTCCAGGAGTCCTGATGCTAAGCTAATTCATGAAGGATAAGAGGAGGGCTCCACCGCCTTGTCGGGGTCTCCTATCCGACCTCGAGACAGCTCGGTATAATCTAAAGGCTTTGGCCGATCGACCGGATACCGAGCTAAGGTTGGACGGGCGAAACAGGTCTTGGGCGAATAAGGTCTCAAAATAAGTGGACCTGACAAAGACTATCACTTAATGGGCCTGGCAAGCCTCGATGGGCCGTCTAGAGCCTCGTGCGTAGTGGGCCACAAATTTCTCCCTCTATGTTACCTTATTTCATATCAGTTCTAATTCATCACCATAGTTGTTATAGTGAAGAAACCGGCCCGCAGCCACGAATCACTTATTTCGTATCAGTTCTAATTCATCACCATAGTTACTATAGTGAAGAAATCGGCCGGAAGCCACGAGTCACTTCTCTTCCCAGTTGCTTTACGTCATGTTTTGCTTGCTTTTGGCGTAATTATTATTGTCAAATATTCATAACATAGAACGTCGCAAATTAAACAAAAGGGCATAATCTTGTTTTAAAGTTCGGAAAAGCCGACCCCGCTGGCGAGACGATGGAGGTCAAGACTCTCTCGGAGCAGGAGGTAAAGAGTCCGAGGTGGAAACTAGCAAAAGGTAAAAACGATTGGCACATTTGGAAGGGAGGGATTGTGGAGGGTGGGCTTTTCTCCAAAATTTACTGGAGAAGGAAGAATCGCCTTTTGAATAGTTTTCTTTGTAGACGTTGAAACCCTACCTTTTTTTTTCTCTCCCTATCTCTCTCTACCCACCAAAATCTATACATCTTGTTCAAAATCTGATGGTACATGGTTGCAATGGGATCTAGACTATATATGAGAGTTAGGGATTTCAAAAACGATTGAAATCTCCCCTACGTACCAACGTGTTTTCAGACACGGCTTAAGATATATAGTTCAGCCTCTCCACAGGTGGGATTAAAAAACATTAGACGCCTTCTCGACATTATTAATAAAGTAGAGACAAATGTGGCCAGACAAAACGTGATTGTGGGCACAGAGGAAATTCGAAGGCAGGTGCGAGACCGGCCAACATATGCATATTTAATCAAATCAGATGAGGATATGGGATGGTCGATGGCAGAGAGATTATCACCGACCATCTTAATTTTCTGGATGTAATATGTGATGGATACGACTAGCCTTTCTCCGTTAATGTATGAAGTTGCATCTTCAACTAAAGAACGTGAGCACAAGAACGGGTGTCAAAAGAGGGAGCCAATGCTTCCCATATCTTGCGCGAGTTGTCCAACCTGACTACAAGCGGTAGAAGAGGTTCGGTAATTAGGGAAACCATGATTCAGCTAAGAGCTTACTGGTCATTCTTCACCCACTTCGGTTGGGTATAATCCATAATGGAAGGTCCAGAGACACATTGGTAGTAAGCTTCGATGCCGTCGATGATGCCCTTGTAGCTGTTGCTGCGAAGCAATGGAAGAAACTATCCCTTCCATGATAAATAGTTGGTCATGGGTGAATTGAAGATGAAGAAGATGGAAGGTGTTGATAGAAGAAGAACAAAGTGGAGGAACAACCAGAGGAGGGCAGGAAGGCATGCAGCCATGGGATCACTACTGTGAGGCAGCATATTTATATATATCGATCACTAGACTAATGAGAGTACAATTTTAAAGTGTTATACAAGATACACACGGAATTACAAGATCTATACAGGATTATCCCTTCATGCATGTGAAGCGTGACACGGCAACAGAAGAATCTAGGATGACCTCCTCTCCTCATTATCGTTATCAATTATATGGTATGGTAATTAAAAAACCTTTTTTAATTAAGGGATAGCGAATAATTTTTTTAAAAAAACACGACTATCTTGCAAAATTTTAGAACACTATGATATAGCACATTTATAGACCTGATAGGGTCAAACCTGATCGAGCTAGATCTTAAAAGTTAGAACCGATCCAAAAGAAGACGAGAAAGGCAACATGTAGAGTGTAGTTCATGCCATTTTTTTGGAAGAGTACTTGGAGTCCATGACTTATTTGATGAACAGATTCTTGAGTGAAGCTAGACCGCTAGAGGCCCTCTCTAACTGGCTGACCGAGTGGATCACCGGACGGGCCGTCCACAGTGGGTCACACTCAATTGAACGAGAGTTCAACTTGCTACTTTGTCAATGAGGAAGCAGTTTGTTATTGATACAAGTTTTCCCTTGGAAAAGTATCTCTATACTCTTAAAATCCTATCGAATTATCTCAATACATTTACTTTTATGGTATGTATCACTAAATCGCTCAAATCTTTTAGAGGGTCACACCGTGTGTAACAGATCCCGACTCTGGAACCCTAAAACATATTAGATTTTCGGAGAAGTGCCCAACAAGCCGGCATATTTCGTTAGTTGAGTTCCTTAGTGCAGTAAATTAATTTAAATTACCAATCCACTTGTTTGTACCATGACCTTACATAGGATTATCAAAATAACGTGAAATCAGGCTCATTAGAAAGATAGTTTAATTATCTACGAGCCTAGTGTCGAGCACCTTTCACATTATATTATTTTGAGGCTAAATATATCAAATAATAGAAGTCCAATGTGGTTGGCTGAACACATTTTATCGAGCTACGGCCCATCCGAGTTATGATCCATTAAAGCTATGACCCATCTGAGTTAAGACTTGCTAAGGGAAATTTGGTAAAATTAAAGAAAATATGATTTTTATATGTGTTGAAAGTTTGGTTTTGGGTGCTCGGGAGATTTACGACAGGTGGATGGTGTCATGTCCCGAGCGCGCTAGGAACCCAATGTGCGTGACGAGTTTCTATCATTCATGTCAATCAGAGCATAAGGAATTTGAACGTATAGATAGAGTGCACAAAAGTAAAGATGATAAATCAAATCCTTTATTTTCATTAATAACTTCAATATCCAAAGTATAATTCATTGACTCATACTAGTAATCCATCAATGACTAGACTCAATAAAGAGGAAAATACAATGATAGACTCAAGAAATAGGAAAAGACACGATTAGATAACATCTCCAATTGTTGGAACGGCTCTACGCTCTTCACTCATGTCCGTTCCCATCCGAATGAGTTTCGTCATCGGAGTTACCTGAAAAATAGGGGAAAAATTAGGGTGAGCGAACGCTCAGTAGGAATTATACCTCAATGTCAAGCTTGCTTTAAGTAAATTACATGTTACATGAACTATATAAGTATAATGATGCATATAAGCACGATAAAAAAATGAGAGTAGAGTGTAAAGATATAATATGGACGAACTAGCAAGATTTCATGATAATCATGTGAAGTATAACAAGATTTGCCAAGCATGTAAATATCAAGTCAAGTCACGTGAATTGGCTATTATAATATCAAGCAAGTAAATACCCATTCTTGGCCACGCAAGTACGTCATGTCAAGTCAAGTCAAGCACGAGTCGTGGAATGTCAAAATCTAGAAAGATAAGTACTCCGGTGTAATGTCACACAGTTGTCAATCAACTCCCATGGGCACAAATACTTTCGGGTGCTCCTTGCAAGATCAGATCGGGCCCTATATGCGCAAGCATTGAGTCATGTATATTTTTAGACATCCACTATAGTTATAACCAATATAGAGTTCCAAAGGAATAACCATTGTAGGATGATAAGGTAGATTTCACGAATAAAAAAGTTCAAGGACAGAACTTGAACAAGTATGACCTACCAATAAATCACATGAAAAGCCAAGACATATCATGAAACTGGACAATTTGCGTCCACTCAGTCGCCATCCATTACAGAAATAGCGCCCACTGTCTGGTCGCTAATTCCTGTGAACAGTACAGAATCGATGAAATAACGTCCATACTCTGGTTGCTAAATCAGTGAAATAGCGCCACTGGCCTGGTCGCCAATTCCTTCTGACACCCAAGTCATGGTCGCTAATTACTGACAGAGATAGGCTTCTCAAAAGAGGCCAGAAACAGCACTCTATGAAGGCTAAAGCATCACATTTCTTCAGAGTGACGTGATAAATAAGTGTTCCAGAATTTTTAGGGTACAACTTGCTCAACTGTCTTGAGGGAATCCAAGACTAGCGTAGACTTACGGAGGTCTCAATGAAGAAAGTATCAGTCCGAAGGAAGGAATATCCCTCGGAGGGTCCAATCATCACCAAGAATTGAGTGTGTAATCGATAGAAATAAAATAGGGACTCTATCTACGGATGTGAGATGAGAGTGCCAAGTAAACCCGCGATATGAGTCAGAAAAACGTGATAAAACTGGGAGACATGAATTGGCGACCATTCAGACGGGCGCTCAATCATGATTGTGCATCCGTGTGAAGTGTCGCTCAACCAATAGCTTAACAGAATTTCAAGGAAAATACTGGGAATTAGCGACCCTGTGAACGGGAGCTCATTCTAGTAAATTCCAGAAATCAATAGCATTTCATTATAAATGGGCGACCTTTTACCAAGGCGCTTAATCTTTAATTAACGCCCAATATGGTGTCGCAGATTCATGTTTTTCACATATTTTCTGTTATATCTAATCTTTACAAAACTGCTCCTCCTCACGGAGGCGTTTATTGATTAATGTGCGGCTGTTTGAACAGTCGCTCATTATATTTTCTATTTTTACTAAATCTCTTCAAAAACAATGCCTCCTTGTAGAGGCGTTTATTCAGGAATTGACGACGGTTAGACAATCATTTATTCTTTTAACTTAACTATGCATCGGGCAAATACATTCTTGGACACATAACACTATTCATCTCTTTTGAGATTGCATATTCAGGAAAGTGAAGATATGGATAAGTAGAGAAAAATATGGAGGATCCAGAATCATGCTCATGCAAGAATTTTAATGTAAGTTTTCATGGATATTAAAATTTGAACATGTAATATTTATTATATTGCACTAAAAGAATTAGCGACATGGCTAAGGTTGCTCATTAATGGGCGACCACAAGACTGTCGCAAATTAAGAATTTGTGACCTTCTACGCGGTCGTTCATTAATGGGCGGCCGGAGATTGGTCGCTATTTTCATGCAGCCAGGAAAACCTATAACTACGTAAAATTGAAAATCATGAACGCAAATACGAGATGTAAACACACTGCTATGATCGTATATGCATGTACTATCCTTATTACTATCTTCTTGGGCTTCAAAACTTGAGAAACCCTACCTTTGTTGGTTGTTTGGAAATGACGAATGGTGAAGAAAAGATGGTGGATAATAAGAGCAATATGCAGCAGCAGGCACACGATCATGGAAGGAATAAGAGCAACTACAGTAGATGCACAACCTTCTCCTTCACGTACGATAGCAGGAAGATGAAGACGATGCAATAGCAGCTATATATAGCACTTTGAACAGGCAGAAGAAGCAGCTTCCTTCTTCACGTACGATAGCAGGAGTAGAGGAGTACGAAGAAGAAGCAGGCGATGCTCTTCTTCATGCGAAGCAGCAGGGATAGCAGAGGACGACGGGTCGACGCACCAGCAAATAGGGTTCTGCTTGCTCGTTAGGGCATGGTATTTATAGAGAGGATAAAACCTATAAGATTTTTAGATTCCTAATGGGATTTAAAGTCCCATGTAAGATCCTAACTAGTCTAAAGTTTCCCATCTATATCACCATCCTAATATATCCGCAGCCACCTTCCTGGTTGGATTTAAAACCCTAAATCTTATTCACATGCAACCTTCGAACGTAAAGAGGTTAAAGGTTTATGTTTTTCCAAGAACCCTTAAGTGTTTATGTAGTTATGTATATACCTAAAAGTCCATCGTAAGGTCCATTTGTTTTAGGCTAAACTCACGTACGTGAGGCCTATTTTAAGGTTTAAGGGTTTTTTCTTTTTTCTTAGGTGTTGTGGCTCAAATGGGAATAATTGTGGGTTGGGCTTTTTAGATAGTGTTTAGTTTTTGGGCCCCTATCATATTTAATTGAAGAATTTATTTATTTAGAAAATTTTATTCCTATAATTTTATTCGGGTTGCTACTCTCTCCTCCACTTAAAAGAATTTGGTTCCAAATTCAATTACATATAAACATGGAGGGTGCAAGGTACTCACGATTTTAAAATAAGTCTGAGAATCTTTTCTTCATAGATTCTTCTGTCTCTAATCTGGTTTCTTGTTCCGATCACTTGCTCCATTGTACCTTTACCATGGGAATAGTTTTGTTCCTCAGCACACGAACCTCGCGATCAAGGACCCTTAATGGTCTTTGTTCATAAGTAAGATCCTTTTGTATCACCAGGTTGTCATGATCTATGACGTGAGACGGATCATGAACATACTTCTTGAGCATAGAAATATGAAATACATTGTGTACTTTAGATAGTTGCGGAGGCAAGGCGATCCGATAGGCAATCTCGCCAACTCTTTCTAGCACTTCGAAGGGACCGATATACCTTGGTGTAAGCTTACCCTTAACACCAAATCTTCTAATACCTCGTCCTGGGGAAACCTTAAGAAAGGCGTGGTCTCCAACTTGGAACTTGAGGTCTCTCCTTCTAATATCGGCATAAGTCCTTTGTCTAGAATGAGCTATCTTGAGTCTTTCTCTAATGAGTTGAATCTTTTCAGTGGTGTCTCTTACCATGTCCGGGCCTAGTAGTTACTTTTCTCCGACTTCATCCCAACATAGTGGTGAGTGGCAACTCCTTCCGTATAATGCCTCGAAAGGTGCCATTTGAATACTTGCCTGGTAACTGTTGTTATATGCAAACTCGACCAGGGGTAGATGATCGTGCCAGCTTTCACACAAATCAATAATACAAGCTCGTAGCATGTCCTCTACTACTTGGTTCGTTCTCTCGGTCTGACCATCCGTTTGAGGATGAAAAGTTGTACTAAAGTTGAGTCTTGTCCCCAACGAATGTTGTAGACCCTTCCAAAAATGAGAAGTGAAGCGCGGGTCTCGATCAGACACAATTGAACGGGAACTCCATGCAGTCTAACGACTTCTTTGATGTACAAGGCGGCTAGAACATCGACCGACCATCGGCTCTTTATAGGCAAGAAGTGTGCCGACTTGGTCAATCGATCTCTGATAATCCATATTCCGCCATGTCCTCCTTTAGATTTCGATAGACCCATAATGAAGTCCATGCCGATATCCTCCCACTTCCACTTGGGAATGTCTAGATGATGTAGCTTACCAGCAGGCTTTTGGTGTTCCACCTTGACTTGTTGGCACGTGAGACAGCGAGAAACAAAGTGATGAGAATCAACACCGGGCACTAACTTTTATTTTTGTATTTGTGTCCTTTTAGTTTGCATTTATATCCTTGGGAAGTAGGTTTGCAATTGTAAGGCTTAATAAGCCAATTTATCATTCCCCAAGGATGTTTGGGTTTTTGTGTAAAAGTCCCGTAGGTCCAACGGGGGCCCCTCATCTCCTTCCCCATTGGTCCACCTAAGTCATAGGTCCCATGTGGGGCTGGTCAAAGGTCCAAGGTGGGCTTTTAGATGGCTTGACCATTCAAGGGGACAATTGGATTAAAAAGTCCAATATTCCAACCCTTAAAGTCCAAGATGTCATCCCCATTTATATTTGTTAAATAGGTTTTATATTTTTATTTTAATTGAGTCAAAACACATGGAGAATTAAATGTGAACCCCCCTTTTACCCCTCCCCCAATTTAGATCTGAGGTTAGTTTAGGTCTTTTTACACTTTCTATAAATACCTTGTAATTTATGAATTACTTAGCATTAATGAAGAAAAATTTCATTTTATGCTCAATTGCCCAAGGGCACCCCTCTCTCCCCGTAGCTGCTGTGAAAGCTGCGAATTTTTAGTGGTGTGAAGCCTCTCCACCACCACCTCCCTGAGTGTGAAGCTCAGCATCGCCGCTGCCGCCGCCATTGAGCCGCCATCGCACCGCCACGCCGCTACGTCGGAACTTTGTCCAAATCAGGATAGAACCTCAACTCCAGAATTTTATCTTTCTTTCTTGTTGTCTGATCGAGCCCTAATTTTGAGAGTTTGTTCTCCCTGTCACCCCTAGTCTCCAGTTTAAATTTCGTGCCATTTGGCTTTTGTTTGATATTTTTCCCATAATTTTGTTCATCCCCTTAGTAATCTGCTAGTTTACAGATCTGCGGGATAGTGTTTCCTTTTCGTATTTTTTCCACCCCCTTATCAACTTTCAGAAAATCCATAAAAATTCTCAGGTGTTCCTAACATCCATCCCTTCCACTAGTAATTTTCGCAGCACCCATAAAATTCTACTATCCACCGGTCAAAGGTCAGTTTCAGGTAGATCCCTTTCTGTCCTGAGTGTCAGTAATCAGGTCCACAGAAACAACACAGTGTTGCAGAGCCTCCCATTTCTCATCCCTTTGTTGGATTGACCTACAAAAATTATATGTTGTAGATCTGGGAGTCCTCTTTCCAACGCCGCTGGTCTCACCTGGATCTGATTTGGGATCTGAGAGAATTAATTCCTTCCGTCGAGGCGCGCAAATCTGTTCCTTGTTCAGGTCTGAAATAGCAGTCCGGGAGAAATTCACAAATAAATACGAAAAGTCAACTTTAGAGACCGCCACTTCAGGGAGTCATTCAGGGACGTCCAGCCATCGTCCCAGCCAAACATCGCCTTCCGAAGATCCCAGGAAGGTGACGTCCCTTTGGAGGCAACGGCTTGCTGCCTAGCGAGTCAGAACCGAGTCGGCGTAGCACCGAGTCGGTGCAGGACCGAGTTGGACCAGTAGGCCGAGTTCGTCCCGAGAACCCTCCCAGTTGCTGCCTGTCAACCCAAGGTCGGTCCTCCCGGGCCCCACTTGTAGCCCTTTACCTCCCTGCGTGGAGTGGGAAATAAAATTCACTATTGTAATTAAATTTTTACCATTGTACCGGGAGTTACCGTAACTGGCCGGGGTCGTCTTCCCTACGTCCGGAGCGTGGAGGTATCGTGTTCGCTCTCTTACTCGGCGTTTGCTTTACTCATATTTATTCGTATATGCCGCTGCATGTGATAGGTAACTAGCTCGATATCTATTTTTATCACGGCTGCGAGAGAGCGAGTGTGACCCGTCCCGTGACTCGATCCGAGTACACGCGGAAAGCTGATACCCGAGACTCACTACCGGTTTCTCAACCGCGCACGGCCTCACGCATCCCTCGCTAGGGACGCCCGCGAGCTGGAGTCCCAGGTCGTATGTCCATCCCGCATCAATTTGGTATCAGAGCGAGTCGAGTCTAGGGTAGTCATTAGTCTTTGCTTAACAAAAACACAAAAAAATGTGTCTAAGTTTGGGTGTCACTTTTGCATACCATTATTCGATATATGAAAAGGTGTCGCCCAACCATTAGGTTACGCCTATCGGGGAGGTGATTCACTCGCGTGAGAGGATCTTCAGATCCTAGGACTCCGCCAGATACCGGATCTTGGTTTAAGTCTAGGGTCCTTAGTGTGCATTAGTTAGTGCATTCCAACCTTGCATAGTCGTGTCTAGTGTCTTCATGTCCGTCTTATAGCTCCCCATTTCCAATGGACTCCCGGTCGCCCAGGCGATATGACCGTTGGCCCACCCATGGGCTTAGCAACCATCCTCTCCACTTCCGTAGGCCCGAAGCCTCGGATTTTTATGGCTCCAATGACCCGGGCGACTACCTCAAGTGGGAGGCCGCCATTGATACATACTTTGATTGTTATACCATGTCTGAAGTCGGGCAATTCTATTTTGCCAAGGAGAGGCTTCTACACGAGGCTGCCAAAAAGTGGGACCACAATGAACGCTTGCGAGAAGTTAGGAGGCAATGGCCCATCGAGTCGTGGAATGAGATGAAGGGCGAACTTAGGAAGGTCTACCTACCCGGCTCGGTCACCTCCAACCGACCCCACCCAATCACCTCCACCCAAGTGGGTCATAGTCGGAGGCAACGAACCCCACACGTAGTAGAGCCTAGACCCAAGCCTAGGCCGGTTGATTACGGGCGAGTCCACCACGATACCCCTACTCCAACCCACACCGTTACCGAACTTGTGCAAATGATTTCGGATCGGGTGGATAGGAGATGTGCTTATTTTGAGTCGCTGGTCTCCCCTTGCCCACCTCCGAGTCCGGACGTAGTCACCACCAAATCTACGGAGGTCATAGCTGGTAGCCCCAACCCGGCCCCACCTACGGGGTCCCAAGGACCTCTTCCCCTTCGGGAGGACGTTCCTTCCCCACCCATGAGAGCTCCATTGCCACCACCCTCATCTTCCAATCTTTACGTGGAGCTATCTCAGCCCGAGCCACATGTGTTGTTAACGGGAAAGCTTTTCATCACCGAGCTACTCCTTAGTTGGCTCAAGAATGGCTTGGTCCCACCTCCCTTCCCATCCATGGATCCCACACTACCTCTAGTGCCAATCAACTCATTTCATATAACATTCCGGTCTAGTCACCATGTGGATACATTGGGTGACCTTCTTAACGGATTAGACCGGCAGTTGACATTTACGAACTTGTTAGCCCCAGACTTCGACCGACCCACAGGTCGTAGCTTCACCCATCCGACTTTCGGGTCCATTATCTCCGTGTGCACCGTGGGTTGTGTCACCACAGAGATTATCCTATTCCTTCCCTTACCGGCCGAGCCAACCTTTATACCCTTTTGCCCGAAGGAGGAACCATACCTCCTATATGAGATCACCGTCCCCTATACCCACATGCATGAAGGTGGCCACCTACACCTTCAAAATTTTGAAATGTGGGACCGTGACTTGTGGGATCCCAGTTCAAGGGGTCATACCTTCTTTGATCCCTTCGAGCCATTCTCTTTGTGGACCTCTTGACCCACCACCTTTACTCCACCTTCTCGATGGAGTCCACTATCACACCCCTTCTCCATGGGCCGGTCCATTTGCACCCACCAAGCCTATTCATGGTACACCTACATATCGGGATGATGTAGAAGATGGCCCACCCAAACCTCCCAAATCTAAAAGGCCGTCCGTGCATGAATGGACAACTTTAGGATGCCTTCCCTATTTTGCCAACCACCGGTTGCATCTAGTGTATACATGGCACACATTCGGGTGTCCTGGTCCACCCTTGCATGTGTATGGGTCGGACTAACAGTAGGTGTGTCTAGGGTCTTATGTGTCTGTCCATGCATGTGTCCAACATAGTCTGTCTTTGTACGCTTGCGTTGTCAATCCCTTTCGAGTGTGAGACTTGTCGGACTTTGGGATCGGCTCTACATCTACATATCGGATCTATTCACATAAAGGGACCCATCGGTGATTCTTAGTGAGTCTTTGAGCCGCCTCCCTCCTTTGAGAGTGACCCCACACCGGTGTGTCCACCTCTAGCCTCATACCCACAGCAGCGTGTGCATATCGAATCTATATGGGATGAGCATGTGACGATTACTTGGAGTGGAGCGTACTCCGCGCTTTCAGGTTCGGTGACGGATCCGCCGGAGCCACACGAGCAGCCGCACCCCTTACTCGACGGGGTCGAGTTCTTCCCACCCGGGGAGAATTGATGGGAATCAACACCGGACACTAACTTTTATTTTTGTATTTGTATCCTTTTAGTTTGCATTTATATCCTTGGGAAGTAGGTTTGCAATTGTAAGGCTTAATAAGCCAATTTGTCATTCCCCAAGGATGTTTGGGTTTTTATGTAAAAGTCACGTAGGTCCAGCAGGGGCCCCTCATCTCCTTCCCCATTGGTCCACCTAAGCCATAGGTCCTATGTGGGGCTGGTCAAAGGTCCAATATGGGCTTCTAGATGGCTTGACCATTCAAGGGAACAATTGGATTAAAAAGTCCAATATTTTAACCCTTAAAGTCCAAGATGCCATCCCCATTTATATTTGTTTAATATGTTTTATATTTTTATTTTAATTGAGTCAAAACACATGGAGAATTAAATGTGAACTCCCCCTTTTACCCCTCCCCTAATTTAGATCTGAGGTTAGTTTAGGTCTTTTTACACTTTCTATAAATACCTTATAATTTAAGAATTACTTAACATTAATGAAGGAAAATTCCATTTTATGCTCAATTGCCCAAGGGCACCCCTCTCTCCCCCTAGCTACTATGAAAGCTGCGAATTTTCAGAGGTGTGAAGCCTCTCCACCACCACCTCCCTGAGTGTGAAGCTCAGCACCTCCGCCGCCGCCGCCATCGAGCCGCTATCGCACCACCACCGCCGCTACGTCGGAGCTCTGTCCAAATCAGGATAGAACCTCAACTCCGGAATTTTATCTTTCTTTCTTATTATCTGATCGAGCCCCAATTTTGAGAGTTTGTTCTCCCTGTCACCCCTAGTCTCCAGTTTAAATTTCGTGCCATTTGGCTTTCGTTTGATATTTTTCCCATAATTTTGTTCTTCCCCTCAGTAATCTGCTAGTTTGCAGATCTACGGGATAGTGTTCCATTTTCGTATTTTTCTCACCCCCCTATCAATTTTCAAAAAATCCATAACAATTCTCAGGTGTTCCTAACATCCACCCCTTCCACCAGTAATTTTAGCAGCACCCATAAAATTCTCCTACCCACCGGTCAAAGGTCAGTTTCAGGCAGATCCCTTTCTGTCCTGAGTGTCAAAAATTAGGTCCACAGAAATAACATGGTGTTACGGAGCCTCCCATTTCTCATCCCTTCATTGGATCGACCTACAAAAATTATATGTTGTAGATCTTGGAGTCCTCTTTCCAACGCCGCTCGTTTCACCTCGATCTAATTCCGGATCTGAGAGAATTAATTCTTTCTATTGAGGCGCGCAAATCTGTTCCCTGTATAGGTCTGAAATAGTAGTCCGGGAGAAATTCACAAATAAATACCTAAAGTCAACTTCAGCGACCGCCACTGCAGGACGTCATTCAGGGACGTCTAGCCATCGTCCTAGCCAAACAGCGCCTTCCGAAGATCTCAGGAAGGTGACGTTTCTTTGGAGGCAACGGCTTGCTGCCTAGCGAGTCAGAACCGAGTCGGCGCAAGACCGAGTCGGACCAGCAGGCCGAGTTCGCCCCGAGAACCCTCCTAGTTGCTGCATGTCAACCCAGGGTCGGTCCTCCCGGGCCCCACTTGTAGCCCTTTACCTCCCTGCGTGGAGTGGGCAATAAAATTCAATGTTGTAATTAAGTTTTTATCATTATACCGGGAGTTACCGTAACTGGCCGGGGTCGTCTTCCCCACGCCCGGAGCGTGGAGGTATCGTGTTCGCTCTCTTACTCGGTGTTTGCTTTACTTGTATTTATTCGTATATGCCGCTGCATGTGATAGGTAACTAGCTCGATATCTATTTTTATCACCGCTGCGAGAGAGCGAGTGTGACCCGTCCCGTGACTCGATCCGAGTACACGCGGAAAGTCGATACCCGAGACTCACTGCCGGTTTCTCAACCGCGCACGACCTCACACATCCCTCGCTAGGGACGCTCACGAACTAGAGTCTCAGGTTGCGTGTCCGTCCCGCATCACAAAGTATGCTACCTCCCTTTTCATGTTAGGCCACCAAAAGGTCCGTTTCAAGTCTTGGTACATCTTGGTAGATCCGGGATGAATTTGTACCTTGATCGGTGAGCTTCTTCTAAAATTTTCTTCTTCAATTCCGGACAATCTGGTATATAAGTCCTTTCTCAGAACAATAATCTTCCATCTGACGCTTGCTTAAAATCAGGTTGTTCTTCTAACTTGCCTTTTATTTCTACCGGTACCAGGTCATTGTCTTGAAGTCCTCTGATTTCGGAGAGTAGATCCGGTTGCATCCTCATATGTGATAGAGTAATACACCTTCCCTCCTCGTCCATGCTTATATTAAGCTTAGTGAATTGTTCTAGCATCTTCAACTCTTGGATCATATAGTTGGCCAATAACGCTCTCGACTTTCGACTAAGGGCATCAGGTATAGGATTTTCCTTTCCAGGATGATATTGTATAGTGAAGTCGAAGTCCTTGAAATAGTCTAGCCAAGGCCTTTGTCTCATATTCAATTCTTTTTGAGAAAATAGATACTTGAGACTCTTGTGATCAGAGTACACGGTAAACTGCTCTCCGTAGAGATAGTGTCTCCAGATCGTCAAAGCAAATACTACCACGGCTAACTCTAAGTCATGCACCGGGTAGTTCTCCTCATGCTTCTTTAATTGTCAGGAAGAGTAAGCAATGACTCTCCCTTGTTGCATTAACACACATCCGAGGCCAATACCAGACGCATCGGTATATACCTCGAACTTCTCTCCTTCAGTCGATAACGCCAAGACTTGGGTAGTTGTCAGATGATCCTTCAAGGATTGAAAATTTTTCTCACAGTCTTCGTCCCACTTATAAGGAATCTCCTTGCGGGTCAGCCTAGTAAGTGGAATGGCGATCTTGGAGAAGTCCTTGATGAATCGCCTGTAATAGTCAGCTAGACCTAAGAAGCTTCAGATTTCAGTTGCATTTGTAGGTCTTTCCCAATTCTTCATAGCCTCGACCTTTGACGGATCCACAGAAATTCCATCCGTCGAGATCACATGCCCTAAGAAAGATACTTTGTCGAGCCAGAAGTCGCATTTGTTAAGCTTGGCATAGAGTTGATTCTTCTTTAAGATTTGCAATGAAATCCTCAAATACACTTCATGTTCTTCCTCGGTATTGGAATATATCAATATATCATCAATAAAGACCACTACGAATTGATTTAGATGAGGCCTGAATATACTGTTCATCAACTGCATAAAGGCTGCAGGGGCATTCGTTAGTTCAAAAGACATAATAGTAAATTCGTAATGCCCATACCTACTTTGAAATGCCGTCTTGTGTATATCCTCATCCTTTATTCTTAATTGATGATATCCCGACTTGAGATCAATCTTCGAGAAGTACTTGGTGTAAGGTTCCACACAGCACCCTCGGGCAACGCAGCGGATAACAAAAATTTTTATTTGCCCGAGCCCGACTTCATGGAATCCCAGATCCATGCTCTGATCGATGTTTTAATCGCCCCAACCCCTAACCACAGGTTGCGTATTTATACCTTGCGCGGAACGACGCTGTCCGCAGTGCCCGATGCAGAATACTGAGGATCCCGAGCCGCACAGATGCACGGCCTCTAGAGCAGATCCACACGGATCCTTGCGCAGTGACGGTACCCCCCGGCACAACCTTCCTCGACCCTTTCACCTTCTGGAGAGAGAGAGAGCAAGAGGGAGGAAAGGGGGGAGGAGCTAATCCTCCTCTCTAATGGCCTTAATGCTTGATTAGCCAAGAGAAGAGGAGAAGCTCTCGTAACATGTCTATATATAGGATTTTGGCCATTTCTAAAAGAACCCATAAGGACCGAAATCGTATATATATCCTTTTATTATTATACATATATATTAAGTCATCTTTTAAACTCCTTTCCAAAAGGAATTAAAGGGAATTAATATATGCATTTGTACAATAATAATCCGCCATCCAAGAATTCATTGTGTGTGATCCTCAAGGCCCTTAGTCACTCTAGTTTAAGGTCCATTAACTTCTAATTCCCAATTAGAAGTAAATTAAACTTATTATTCGCTTCTACTAGAGCCGAATAATAGTTTAATTTATTCTGAGCCTTTGATCACGTTGGGTCAAGCAAATCCGCGTGATCCTAGAGGACACCGGGTTTAAACCAGCCGGTCTGGTACCTGTAAGTCCACAGTTACCGCATCGATATAATCCCTCGCTCCTTCTATGAGTCTGGAAGGATCGAGGGTATGGTTTCTATCAAACCCCATGATCGTGCCATTTGACTATGACCTCCTTAAAGTGTATGACGTCCGTTCTAAACGAACTCACACGACTCTGACCAGGGATTTAACGGAGCGTCAATGTCATGACCCATTAACTGTCTGATATATACCCGACAGTGAGCGATCCCCTCTTGACCATTGATGATCTTCACACGTCTCCTGAAATGGTTAATGACTCGGCAATTCATGACTTATGGTTAAAGTCACTTAGCCAAGTAATTAAACCATGCCAGTCCTCGTGTAAGATCCAATCAATGTCTCAGGTCAAAGGACCAACGATGCTACTGAGACCGTTTGATCTTTAGTTGACATTAGGTATAATCAACCATCTGAAGATCTAATAGCGGATCAGTTCAGTGTACATCCTTCATGGACATACACCTACACATATGTGTTGGTGTCCCGCACCAATGACCATGAGACTGGTCAGTCACACATTATGTGTACTGGTTTAATAGGTAATCAAAGTCCCCGAGTGATTACCCTCCAACCAGGAACAGTTTAAGGTATCATGATCGAGATCCCATCTCGAGTTGACTTTACAGCCACATATCTTAGGGACATCGTAAAGTAATATACAATCACATATTTACGCTCAAATATCATTTTATTAATAATGAACAAGATCGTACATCTATCGGGCCTACCCGACCTAAAATTAGCCTGTAGCACACCAACACTAACAATCTCCCACTTGAACTACAGCCAATTATCCGCAACTTTGAAGCACATCTCATCCCGATGGTGCTCAAATACAGTCTGTGTCAAAGGCTTAGTTAGTGGATTTGCTATGTTATCTTCTGACGGTACACGCTCTACCATCACATCTCCTCGATTAATAATCTCCCGAATAAGGTGGAAGCGCCTGAGAATATGCTTCGACCTTTGGTGAGATCTCGGTTCCTTCGCCTTGGTGATGGCCCCATTATTATCATAAAATAATGGGATGGGAGCTGATATCTCGGGAACTATGCCAAGCTCCAAGATGAATTTTTTCATCCAGACTGCTTCCTTAGCAGCTTCAGCTGCAGCAATATATTCTGCCTCTGTCGTCAAATCTGCAGTCGTATCTTGCTTGGAGCTTCTCCAACTGACTGCCCCCCCATTCAACATGAATACAAACCCTGACATGGATTTATAGTCATCTGGATCTAACTGGAAACTAGAATCTGTGTAAGCTCTAAGCTGTAGGTCCTCTCCTTCATAAAGCAGAAAAAGATCCTTAGCCCTTCGCAAGTACTTAAGGATGCCTTTTATTGCCTTCCAGTCCTCTTCGTCTGGATTTGCCTGATATCTACTGAGAATGCTCAAAGCATTGACAACATCAGGCCGTGTACATAGCATTGCATACATGATTGACCCTATGGCCGAAGCATAGGGTACCTTATTCATGTGTGCCACCTCCTCAGATGTTTTAGGGCTCATCCCCTTAGATAGGCAAATTCCACGTCTCATAGGAATGAGACCTCTCTTGAAATTTTCCATCCTAAACCTTTTGAGGATAGTGTCTATGTACATGGATTGGGATAATCCTAGCATCCTTTTAGATCTATCTCGATAGATCCTTATGCCCAGCACATAGGATGCTTCTCCCAAATCCTTCATGGAGAAGGTCTTGGATAACCAAGACTTAGTTGATGTCAACATCCCTACATCATTCCCAATGAGTAAGATGTCATCAACATAAAGGACCAAGAAGGTCACAGAGCTCCCACTGACCTTCTTGTAAATACAGGGTTCATCTTCATTCCGAATGAAGTTGAAAGATTTGACAGCCTCATCAAATCTTAAGTTCCAACTTCGAGATGCCTGCTTTAATCCATAAATGGACCTTTGAAGTTTGCATACCTTATTAGGATGTAGCTTGGAGGTGAATCCTTCAGGTTGTACCATGTACACCTCTTCTGATAGATTTTCATTAAGAAAAGTTATCTTCACATCCATTTGTCAGATCTCATAATCCATGTATGCAGCAATGGTGAGAAGGATTCTGATTGACTTAACCATGGCTACTGGTGAAAATGTCTCGTCATAGTCAATGCCTTACCTTTGACAATATCCTTTCGCCACTAGTCTAGCCTTGTATGTGTCAATCTGTCCATCTGCTCCGATTTCTTTTTGAAAATCTATTTGCAGTTGATAGGGACTTTCCCTTCGGGTACATCAACTAAGTTCCAAACTTTGTTGGTGTACATGGACTGGATCTCAGAATCCATTGCCTCTTATCATTTCTCGGAGTCCGCACTACGGATTACATCTTGGTACGATTGAGGATTTTCATCCTCATCGATACATACCTTAGAGGACCCCTCTGAGACATGTCCAATATATCTCTCAGGTTCTCTCGGTAGTCTACCAGATCTCCGCAGTGTCTGTGTTTCACTTTGAATAGAATCAACCGATACAGTCTCATCTAATGAGTCTGTGTATACGGGTTGTGGTTCTTGGACCTCGTCCAATTCTATCTGGCTCCCACTATTTTTCTGGAGTAGATATTCTCTTTCTAGAAATACAGCTCTCTTAGCCACTAAGACCCTTTGGTTAGAAGGGTGATAGAAGTAATATCCAAATGTCTCCTTTAGATATCCCACAAACCTACACTTATCGGTTCTCGACTCAAGCTTATTACTATCGTTCTTCTTTACATGAGCAGGACACCCCCAAATTTTAATGTGATTAAAATTTGGTTTCCTGTCCTTCCATATCTCATATGGTATAGAAAGAACAGATTTACTTGAGATCATATTCAATAAATAAGCCACAGTCTCTAATACATACCTCATAGAGATAAGGGTAGTCCTGACATAGACATCATGGATTGGACCATGTCTAACAAGGTCTTGTTTCTCCTTTCGGATACACCATTGTGTTGTGGTGTATACGGTGGAGTCTATTGAGAAACAATTCCATTATCTTTAAGATAAGAAGTGAATTCATGGCTAAGGTATTCACCTCCTCGATCCGATCGAAGAGCCTTAATACTCTTGCCAGTCTATTTCTCTACTTCATTCTTGTATTCCTTAAACTTCTCAAAGGCTTATGATTTATGTCTCATTAAATACACATAGCCATATCTCGAGAAGTCATCAATAAAAGAAATGAAATAGAGGTGACCCCCTTTTGCCTCCATGGACATGGGTCCACACACATCTGAGTGTATGAGCTCGAGAAGGTCAACAGCCCTCTCACCATGTCTACTAAAGGGAGGCTTGGTCATATTCCCCATGAGACACGACTCACAGGTATCAAATGGCTTGTATTCTTATGTATTCAAATACCCATTTGAGTGTAGGTGAGATACTCTTTTCTCACCTACATGACCAAACCTGTAATACCATAGATATGCAGAATTCACTTCATTAGCATTAAAAACTTGCATAACATTAGAACATGTATCTAATACATAAAGACCATTGACTAATGAACCATTGGCTATAACAAAATCATTATTCATTATAGAGCACCCAGTGCTATTAAAAGTCAATGTATATCTAATATTATACAAGTCAGAGATTGAAATAATGTTCTTAATAATATTAGAAACATAATAACAGTCATTCAGCTCTAGAATGACTCCTGAAGGTAAACTGAGACGTGCAGTCCCGACAGCTTTGGCAGAAACTAAAGCTCCATTGCCCATCCTCAATTCAATCTCCTTTTTGCCCAGCCGCCTTCTATTTACCAGCACCTGCACAGAGTTACAGATATGAGATGCACATCCAGTATCCAATACCTATGATGTGAACTCCATATATGACAAATTAAGGTCTATGATAAAAATACCTTCATTTAGAATTACCTTCCAATTCCTTTTCCAATGCCCTGTTTCCCCGCATCGAAAACACTTGTCCTCTTTTTCATTCTTCTTGCCCTTCCCTTTATCAACTTTGGCGAGTTGCTTACCCATGGCCTTCTTCTTTCTCTTCCCTTTGTCACCTTTGGTGGATATCTGGGTGACCTTCCTTTTCTTGTTGGCCCGGCCAACAATCATTACAGAAGAAGATGGTTTATCTTTCTGCATAGTTCATTCAACACTCTTTAACATGTTGAGCAGCTCCGGGAGAATTACATCAATTCTATTCATGTTAAAGTTTATGATGAAGGAAGAAAAGGAATCAGACAATGACTGGAGTATAAGATCAATGCACAGTTCAAGATCCAACTTGAACCCCAGTGCATTGAGTCTCTCAATCCACTCCATCATTTTCAGTACATGAGCCTGTACTGAAGCACCCTCTGACATTCGTGTCCTGAAAAGTTTCTTGGAGATGTCATACCTCTCAATCCTACCCTGCTCCCCGAAGAGCTGGCGTAGATTACTAAGTATGCTTCTACAATCAGTCTTTTTGAATTACCTCTGCAGCTCGGGAGCCATAGAGGCCAACATGTAACATTGGGCAAGGGAAGAGTCTTCAGACCATTTGGCATAAGTCATTAACTCGCCCTCATCGGCATCGGGAGCTGGCTCAAAATGAACCGTGTCCAACACGTAGGCTATTTTTTCGACGGTGAGGACTATGCGTAGATTACACAGCCAATCCGAGTAGTTTGGTGCAGTCAGTCTGTTGGCATCCAAGATACCGCGGAGGGGGTTAGACGACGACATTGTAATCTAGATAAGAAATAAAAGACAACTTAGCATGTATTCAAATTCTAACTTAGATGTGGTTTTCTATCTTAGTTAGTCCCACTATTTTTTGATCGAACTATATAACCCTCAGTATATAGAACGGGAGATCAGCGAGATCAACCTAGTGGGTCAGAATCCCAACGAGACTGAGGTACGACCTTGTGGAAAGCACAACAAGCCATACACCATCTCAAGGGCAGTCAACAGGCACTTGCATCTAATGCAATATCCGATATTCGGCCCCCGAGAAATCATCCTCTTGTGGAAAGTACAACAAAGGATATTCTCGGCTAGATCTAACCATCATTACTACATAGCAATGAGTTCATGACCCGACCCTTGTGGAAAGCACAATAAGGCCGAGTTCAATTCCTCACCCCATTGAGGCCGAGCCTTGGAGTTGTATCACGCCCCCAAACTCATGGACCTTGTGGAAAGCACAACAAATCCATGAAATGAAGACGTTCATTCACTCCATAATGATGGAGGGTCACGATGACTCCCAGAGCCACGCTTACCAGATCTAAAATTTAATCGTGAGAGAATTTATTTTATCTTGATCTCACCCTAGGTGGTAATATAAATATATCCAATATATTTACCATACCTAGTAGTTTGTACAAAGTAAATGCATCTAATACAAAATTAAATTACAAGTGATCATGGACTTTAATCCTAATGTAACTAAGACATCCGGCCCGCTTCTGAAGTAGCTGGATCGTCCTCGTCGGGTGTGCTCCGCGCTTTCAAACTCTGACGCCGCATTAATTACAACTTTTATAGGGCACGTAGGTCGGGAAATTGTAAATTATATGTCAATAAAATTCCAGCAGCCCTTAGGACGAGTACAACTGTAAAGGGAGATAGAAGTACATATGAATTTTAATAGAGAGAGAAAGGAGATTCACAGACCCCAATTAATTACATTAACCAAGTCCATGATCACTTGCCAACCCATTCATGTAAAAATCAATCAAGGGTTATTTTTTAAAAATAATCCTTACTTTTAGATTTACAAATGGGATGTGCAAACAAAAATAGGCTAACTTTGTTTAATTTTAAAAATCGAAGCAGATTAACTAAAATTAAACATATAAGCAAGTCAAAGCAAGGTAAATAAAACAAAGCACGCAAAGAACCATTATTTATAACAGGGGCATGTATATTTGAATCTAATTCAAATAAGTTAGATAATTAAGATAATTATTTAAATTTAAATTTAAATTTAATTATCAAATAATCAAATTTAAATTAAAAATTTAAACATAACAATTATTTAAATTTAAATTCAAACTAATTATCTAATAATTTTATTTGAAAGTAAATTTAAATAATGCAATTATCCTCAATTATCAATATTCTAAAATTCAAAACTTGAATTTAATAATTATCTAATAATTAAAAATTCAAATATTTGAATTTTATACATTTAAACTTCAATAAAATTTAAATTCTGAATTTACTAATTATCTAATAATTAAAAATTAAAAAAATTAAATTTAATGAAGTAACTTCAATTATTACTATTTTATCTTAAGATAAATAGTAATTATCTCACCCTAGTAAATTCAAAAAGGTTAAATAAAATTTACCAATTGAACTTTACTGTTGAGATACCACAATTCATATTTGAGATAAAAAAATTGATTAATTTATTGTGCATTTATATACATATATCACAACTGTATATATATTTACACAATTAAATCAATCAAAAGCAATTTTTTTAAATAAATAAAAAATTCTGCGGCGGCTCTCGCCCCACATGCGAGGGCGGTGCACGCGGGTGGGCGCACTGCGCCATAGGGCGCAGTGCGCCCAACGCGCCAAATATATATATATATATATATATTACAAAAAAAATTTGCTCCATAGATGCCCAGTATCCTGGAAGAACAGAGATGCCCAGCATCCCCTTCTACAAATAATAATTGATGACTTTAATTCCCCTATAAACATGGTTCTAAACAGCGATAAAACACCGACCAGAGCGCGAACCTGGCTCTGATACCGCTGTAAGGTTCCACACAGCATCCTCGGGCAACGCAGCGGATAACAAAAATTTTTATTTGCCCGAGCCTGGCTTCATGGAATCCCAGATCCATCCTCTGATCGACGTTTTAATCGCCCCGACCCCTAACTACGGGTTACGTATTTATACCTTGCGCGGAACGACGCTGTCCGCAATCCCCGATGCAGAATACCGAGGATCCCGAGCCGCACAGATGCATAGCCTCTAGAGCAAATCCATACGGATCCTTGCGTAGCGACGGTACCCCCCGGCACAACCTTCCCCGACCCTTTCACATTCTGGAGAGAGAGAGAGCAAGAGGGAGGAAAGGGGGGAGGAGATAATCCTCCTCTCTAATGGCCTTAATGCTTGATTAGCCAAGAGGAGAGGAGAAGCTCTCGTAACATGTCTATATATAGGATTTTGGCGATTTCTAAAAGAACCCATAAGGACCGAAATCGTATATATATCATTTCATTATTGTACATATATATTAGGCCCTCTTTTAAACTCCTTTCCAAAAAGAATTAAAGGGAATTAATATATGTATTTGTACAATAATAATCCGCCACCTAAGAATCCATTGTGTGTGATCCTCTAGGTCCTTAGTCACTCTAGTTTAAGACCCATTAACTTCTAATTTCTAATTAGAAGTAAATTAAACTTATTATTCACTTCTACTAGAGCCGAATAATAGTTTAATTTATTCCGAACCTTTGATCACGTTGGGTCAAGTAAATCCGCGTGATCCTAAAGGACACCGGATTTAAACCAGCCGGTCTGGTACCTGTAAGTCCACAGTTACCACATCGATATAATCCCTCGCTCCTTTTATGAGTCTGGTACGATCGAGGGTATGGTTTCTGTCAAACCCCATGATCGTGCCATTTGACTATGACCTCCTTAATGTGTATGACGTCCGTTCTAAACGAACTCACACGACCCTGGCCAGAGATTTAACGGAGCGTCAATGTCATGACCCATTAACTGTCTGATATATACCCGACAGTGAGCGATCGCCTCTTGAGCATTGATGATCTTCACACGTCTCTTGAAATGGTTAATGACTCGGCAATTCATGACTTATGTTTAAAGTCACTTAGTCAAGTAATTAAACAATTCCAGTCCTCGTGTAAGATCCGATCAATGTCTCAGGTCAAAGGACCAACGATGCTACTAAGACCGTTGGATCTTCAATTGACATTAGGTATAATCAACCATCTGAAGATCCAATAGCGGATTAGTTCAGTGTACATCCTCCAAGGACATACACCTACACATATGTGTTGGTGTCTCGCACCAATGACCATGAGACTGGTCAGTCACACATCATGTGTACTGGTTTAATAGGTAATCAAAGTCCCCGAGTGATTACCCTTCAACCAGGAACAATTTAAGGTATGCGTCCTTGTAAAGTCAGTCTCATCATGGAGATCCCATCTCGAGTTGACTTTACAACCACATATCCTAGGGATATCGTAAAGTAATATACAATCACGTATTTATGCTCAAATACCACTTTATTAATAATGAGCAAGATCGTACATCTATCGGGCCTATCCGACCCAAAATTGGCCTGTAACACACCAACACTAGTACTTGGCTCCAGATATCTGATCAAATAATTCATCAATCTTCGGTAGTGGATACTTGTTCTTGATGGTAAGGTGGTTCAACTGCTGATAATCGATACAGAGTCTCATCAATCCATCTTTCTTCTTGACAAATAACACAGGCGCTCCCCGCGGGGAAGTTCTTGGTCTGATGAATCCTTTCCTCAGGAGCTCCATCAATTGCTCCTACAATTCCTTGAGCTCGGCGGCGGACATCCTATAAAGTGCCTTAGAAACCAGACCAGCACCAGTGACACGGTCGATGGTGAAGGCCACTTCTCTTTGTGGGGGTAATCCAGGCAAGTCTTCCAGGAATACGCTGGGAAACTCTCGAACCACTCGGATGTATTCTATCTTAGACTTTTTAACTTCCATGGCGGTCACAAAAGCTATGAAAGCCACACATACTTTTCTTAAGAGCTTACTAGCTCGAAGGGCCGAAATAAAGGGTGACTTGCTTCGACTCCGAGGACTAGTGTAGACAAGTTCTGGGAAATCCTTAAAGGTTACCTTGCCATTTCGGCAATCTATTACTACCTTGTGTGCGGATAGCCAATCGGCTCCTAGTATGACATCGTACTCGTCCATATCTAAGCATATCAGGTCGACAGGTAGATTTTTCCCTTTCACTATAACTTCATAATTTAAATAATGGTATAAGATCTCGGATTCGTTTCCGAGGGGAGTTGAAATAATTAGATCTATCCACTCCGATTCCATAGGTAATGGATCAACAAATCTCTTGGAAACAAAAGAATGAGTCACGCCGGTATTAAATAAAACACAAACAAACCTAGAATAAATCTTTAATGTACCTTCCACAAGTCCACCTTCCTCTTGCTCCGCCTCTTGAAGTGCTTGGAGATGGGCTTGCTTCTTGGTTGGGCGCTTATCTTCATTAGCTTGTTCATTTAATAATGGACAGTCGGGGATCCGGCGGTCACGGCTCCCGCATCGGAGGCAAGCTCCCAATCTCCTCCAGCATTCCTCGGCCTTAAGGCATGCCTTGTCGCAATGCTTACACACCTCTTTGGAAGGTGTAGTAGTGACAGAGAAGGGCTTGTTATTCTTCTTAAGCTTCTTCTCTTGAGAGGAATCTCCTCCAATGCTCGACCTCTTCTTGTTGAATGGGGGTTTGAAAGTACCAGAGCTAGTGACGTGCTCCTTCTTGTCCTTCCCACGGATCCAGTCGGACAGCTCCGTGGCATCTTCTAGCAGTTGTACACGCCTTATCCTCTCCGAGTAGACTTGAATGTCCATCGGTGCTAGTTGAATTATATACTGCGGCATAAGTCCATTGAGGAATCTTCGGCCTTCATCTTCTCCGTATGCACTAGATGCGGTGCATACCGAGACAACCTTGAAATTTTGGCCCCATATTCGGCTACCGACATGGCCCTTTGTTTCAATGCGGCAAACTCCACAGCGTTCTTCTCCTGGATACGATCCGAAAAGTACTTGTTGTTGAAATAGTCAACAAATTCACCCCATGTAACTTGTTCTTGGGACAAAGTAGCTTCTACTGATTCCCACCAAAATCGGGCATCCCGTTCAAATTGGAAGATTGCTAATAATACTTTCTCTTCGTCCGTGCATTGCATTACACGAAATATCCTTTCTATTTCCCGTATCCAGTTTTCGGCGTCGTTGGGGTCGGACGAGCTAGCGAACCTCGGTGGGTTCAAGTTGCGGAAACTCCCGTGTAGATCGCTGGCTCCACGTTGCATCCCCTCTTACGCCACTTGTTGTAGCGCCTGAGTAATGCCTTGCACGGTACGTTGCATATCGCGCCATTGAGCACGTTCGGCGGCCATGATCCTACAAGATTTAAGTAACCATATTAATATATGATTAATCCAAAGGTCTAAGTTTCTATGTTAACTTAACCCATGGCTCTACCCAACCTCACCGGGTGAAGGTATAAACATATCCTTGCACTTGGTTTCCTAGGAATTGAATATCCTAGGCTCTGATACCATAAAAACTGTCACGCCCCGAGCGCGGAAGGAACCCGGTGTTCGTGATGAGTTTCTATCATTCATGTCAATCAGAGCATAAGGAATTCGACCTTATAGACAGAGTGCGCAAAAGTAAATATGATAAATCAAATCCTTTATTTCCATTAATAACATCAATATCTAAAGTATAACTCACTGACTTATACTACTAATCCATAAATGACTAGACTCAATAAAGAGGAAAATACAATGATAGACTCAAGAAATAGGAAAATACACGACTAGATAATATCTCTAATGGTTGGAACGGCTCTACGCTCTTCACTCATGTCCGTTCCCATCCGAATGAGCTTCATCATCGGAGTTACCTGAAAAATAGGGGAAAAACTAGGGTGAGCGAACGCTCAGTAGGAATTATATCTCAAGGTCAAGCTTGCTTTAAGTAAATTACATGTTACATGAACTATGCAAGTATAATGATGCATGTACGTAAGATAAAAAAAATGAGAGTAGAGTGTCAAGAGATAATATGGACGAACTAGCAAGATTTCATGATAATCATGTGAAGTATAACAAGATTTGCCAAGCATGGAAATATCAAGTCAAGTCATGTGAATTGGCTATTATAATATCAAGCAAGTAAATACCCATTCTTGGCCACGCAAGTACATCATGTCAAGTCAAGTCAAACATGAGTCGTGAAATGTCATAATCTAGAAAGATAAGTACTCCGGTGTAATGTCACACTGTGATCAATCAACTCCCATGGTCACAAGTACTTTCGGGTGCTCCTCCCTAGACCAGATCGGGCCCTATATGTAAAAGCATTGAGTCATATAGATTTTTAGACATCCACTATAGTTATTGCCAATATAGAGTTCCAAAGGAATAACCATTATAGGATGATAAGGTAGATTTCACGAATGAAGGAGTTTAAGGACAGAACTTGAACAAGTATGACTTACCGATAAATCACATGAAAAATCAATACATATCATGAAATTAGGTAATTGGCATCCACTCAATCGCCATCCATTACAGAAATAGCGCCCACTGTCTGGTCGCTAATTTCTGTGAATAGTACAGGCTCGATGAAATAGTGTCTATACTCTGGTCGCTAAATCAGTGAAATAGCGCCACAGGCCTAGTCGCCAATTCCTTCTGGCGCCCAAGTCATGGTCGCTAATTACTGACGAGACATGCTTTTCAAAAGAGGCCAGAAACAATGCTCTATGAGGGCTAAAGCATCACGTTTCTTCAGAGTGACGTGATAAGTAAGGGTTCCAAGGTTTTTAGGATACAACCTGCTCGGCTCCCTTGAGGGAATCCAAGGCTAGTGTAGACTTGCAGAGGTCTCAATGAAGAAAGTAGCAGTCCGAAGGAAGGAATATGTCGCGGAGGGTCCAATCATCACCAAGAATTGAGTGTGTAATCGATAGAAACAAAATAGGGACTCCATCTATGGATGTGAGATGAGAGTGCCAAGTAAACCCGTGATATGGGTCGAAAAATTACGATAAAACTGAGAGACAAGAATTGACGACCATTCAGACGGGCGCTCAATCATGATTGTGCGTCCGTGTGAAGTGTCGCTCAATCAATAGCTTAACAAAATTTCAAGGAAAATACTGGGAATTAGCGACCTTGTGAACGGGCGCTCATTCTAGTAAATTCTAGAAATCAATAGCATTTCATTATAAATGGGTGACCTTTTACCAAGGCGCTTAATTTTTAATTAATGCCCAATATGGTGTCCCAGATTCATGTTTTTCACATATTTTCTGTTATATCTAATCTTTACAAAACTGCGCCTCCTCACGGGGGCATTTATTGATTAATGTGTGGCTGTTTGAACAGTCGCCCATTATATTTTCTATTTTTACTAAATCTCTTCAAAAACAATGCCTCCTTGCAGAGGCGTTTATTCAGAAATTTGTGACTTTTAGATAGTCGTTCATTCTTTTAACTTCGCTAAACATCAGGTAGGTACATTCTTGGACACATAACACTATTCATCTCTTTTGAGATTGCATAATCAGGAAAGTGAAGACATTGATACGTAGAGAAAAATATGGAGGATCCAGAATCATGCTCATGCAAGAATTTTAACGTAAGTTTTCATGGATATTAAATTTTGAACATGTAGTATCTATTAAATTGCACTAAAAGAATTAGCGACATGGCTAAGGTCCCTCATTAATGGGCGACCAGAAGATTGTCGCAAATTAAGAATTTGCGACCTTCTGCACGGTCGTTCATTAATGGGCGGCCAGAGATTGGTTGCTATTTTCATGCTGCCATGAAAACCTATAGCTACGTAAAACTAAAGATCATGAATGCAAATACGAGATGTAAACACACTGCTATGATCGTATATGCATGTACTATCCTTATTACTATCTTCTTGGGCTTCAAAACTTGAGAAAACCTACCTTTGTTGGTTGTCTGGAAATGACGAACGGTGAAGAAAAGATGGTGGATAATAAGAGCAATATGCAGCAGCAGGCACACGATCGTGGAAGGAATAAGAGCAACTACAGTAGATGCACATCCTTCTCCTTCAGGTACGATAGCAGAAAGATGAAGATGATGCAATAGTAGCTGTAACACTTCGAACAGGCAGAAGAAGAAAGAGGAAGAAGCAGCTTCCTTCTTCACGTACGATAGCAGGAGCAGAGGAGTACGAAGAAGAAGCAGGCGATGCTCTTCTTCACGCGAAGCAGCTGGGATAGCAGAGGACGACGGGTCGACGTAGTAGCAAATAGGGCTTTGCTTGCTCGTGGGGGCATGGTATTTATAGAGTGGATAAAACCTATAGGGTTTTTAGATTCCTAATGGGATTTAAATTCCCACGTAAGAATCCTAACTAGTCTAAAGTTTCCCATGTATATTACCATCCTACTATATCTGCAACCACCTTCCTAGTTGGATTTAAAATCCTAAACCCTATTCGCATGCAAGCTTCGAACGTAAAGAGGTTAAAGGTTTATGTTTTGCCAAGAGCCCTGAAGTGTTTATGTAGTTATGTATATACCTAAAGGCCCATCGTAAGGTCATTTGTTTTAGGCTAAATTCACATATGTGAGGCCCATTTTAAGGTTTAAGGGTTTTTTCTTTTTTCTAAGGTGATAGAGGCTAAAATGGGAATAATTGTGGGTTGGGTTTTTTAGATAGTGTTTGATTTGGGCCCCTATCATATTTAATTGGAGAATTTATTTATTTAGGAAATTATATTCCTATAATTTTATCCGGGTTACTACAGATGGAGATGTTATGATACATGGAGGTGATCTATAATAGGTAGAGGTTGATGAAAGTGCTGGAAGACTTAGTGGGGTATGGCAGGTGGATGTTGTGCAAGGTGTCACAAGGTTTCGTACTAATGAGTGGAAGGTGCATAACGATTGATGGGAAATGTTAATAAAGAGATTCCTTCTCATTCACTCTTGTACTTTTGTAGAAAAGGGAGAAAGAGAACAAGAAGAGCAAGAGGTCTTGCAACAAGTGGAAGAGGAAGGAGAAGGTAAGTATGATGTTTCATCTAGGTTGAAGAAGTTTGTTTTACGGAGACTTGAATTAAGAGAATTATATTATTGTGAGTAGGGAAAATGTCGAAGAGTTATGTAGAGTTGTTAAAGAAGCTTAGAAGATATTTTAGAAGTCGTTTGGGGATCTCACCGTAAAGGTAGACACGTGATAAACTGAGAATATATTATTTGTTATTTCTGTTAGTTTGATTCTATTTTGGAAAGGAAAAGTTAAATACGTGCATGCCAAGGTTATACAAAAAGTGTATGTAAGATTTGAAAAGATATCATATATGGTTAGAACCCGAGTTGCATGTTAAATTATGATATATGCAATCTGTTTAATTATGTTTGTTTTTCTGGTTGGCCGTTAACGATAGCTAATGTATCCACCAGCTTTTTATTGAGTCAAATTAAATCTATTCAGATGAAAATCGGTAAGGAGATTAATATGAAAGTATGCTTATGGACATTGTCATCTAAAGGGGAACTGTTGGCCATCTGCGGTATGGATATGCTAAGAAATGATACCCAATGTTGAAGGACAAGCAGATTGTTACTGAAAATCCAAAAAGCAGACTTAATGATATTATGGTGGATGGAGTACTGACTTTGATACTATGCAGTTGATCAAGATTGAGAGGTCCCGAACGTGTAGCCCATTTGCCTATATGTCTACCCTGTGGTGCCCTGATACTGACTGATCCCTTATGTTGTGATTTTGACGCACACCCGATTGCTAAAATAAAAGTTGAACTAATTGAGATTGGCTTAATTTGTAATTGGCCTTTGAAGAGGGTAATATTGTCTGCCGGCCCACTCAGGCCCGACTAGGCTTTTCACAATGCAAGTCTGGCCCCCTAGGCTCACACCCAGCACTCTAACCGAGTGTGCATCCTGCCTCAGTGCAAGTCCAAGCTCAGGTGTCATACCCGCATGCACCTCCCCCTCCAGCGGCCATGACACATGTCCACAGTAGCGCATTAATGGTGGGAGGCATACCGATCCGGTGAAGGGAAAAAGGAGAATGCCGCTCCCCTTCACAGGCCAGTCTCACTCCTTCGGCAAGGCCTCCAGCATTAATGGAGGAGCCACCCTTTTTGGAGGAGGGACAATGATCCAACACCCATGCCTCCTTGCCTCGTTAAGCATGCAAGCAGGGTGGTTTAGGACTCCTCCGGTCACGACAACCCAACGAAAGCAACGATCAACCCCATGGCAATTGTCACGTCCCGAACCGATAGCAATGGAACGTATCGTTTGCTCGGAATGTAGCAGTTAAACAACCGAGTAAATCAGAGCATAACCATAAGACGAGATATAATTGGACAAAATAATATTTCATTCAAATAGAAGTTGATTACAATTTGGACCCAATAAAAGAAAGACTCAATAAAGGAAAATTACAAGAGACTTATGACTAGACAAATCATAACGTAGACACAAGATAATCGGACTCGGGTATTCATCTAAGTTTGCTGGAGTTCTCTTCACTCTAGCCCTTACCCATCATGTTCAGTCTCGTCGTCACTAAGGTCGTTACCTAAAAAATATTAGAAAACACTGGGTGAGCGAACACTCAGTAGGACTTAATATCTCAAGCTCCAAGCTAGCTTTAAGTCAATTACAGTTTAACATGCTCATGCAGGTCATGCAAAGTATCATCATCGAGAACTATGACGGTGTGAGATAAATTCATGAACTAAAAATAGAGTAGACAAGATGATAGATACTTTCAAGAGATGCAAAGATATATAGCTAGACGAGTGAATATATCAAGGATAATCATGACGAGATAACAAATACTTTCAAAGGAAATTCCAAGAACGTTCATGAGAGACAATAACAATCACTCCACTATAGCATCCATTTTCACTAGAGCTTTTGTAACCATCACTTTATAGGATTGGCCATTGTATAAAAGAGTTCAAAACACTTAAGTATGTCATTCACTATGGAAATGTCGTAGACCAATTTTGCTATCTTTTGTGCAATGCCAACACCCGATCATTCATGATACCGGTACACGTTTGGACTTTGCCTCGCCCATGGGATCAAATCAGGACCCCGTATTTCATACACTAGCATTGAAATGTTAATATGTCTAGACCCATAGCCCCTTTTGTATCTTGACCAATTCCACTTAAAGTTAATGGCCAAGAGTTCCAAGGGTCATGCGTGTAGGAACATTGTGGTAGAATCATGGAATAAGGAGTTCAAGATTAGAACTTTCGACTGGATATCACAAGAGTTAAACCACATGAAAGGAGAATCTGGGATAATTGGCACCCATTCGGCTACCACCAATTCAAGAAATAGCGCCCCATTGCGTGGTCGCTACTTCCTATGTACAGTATAGGTTTGATGAAATAGCGCCCATACACTGGTCGCTATATCAGTGAAATAACGCCAAAGACCTGGTCGCCAATTCCTTCTGGCGCCCATGTCATTGTCGCCAATTGCTGACATGGAACAGACTTCTCAAAGAGGCCGAAAATAGCGGTCTAAGAGGGCTAAGGCATCACGTTTCTTCAGAGTGACTTGACAAGACACGGTGTCATGGGTTTTTAGGGTACAACCTGTTCGGCGGCCTTGAGGAATCCAAGGCTTCACGTAGACTTACGAAGGTCTCTATGATGAAATCACTAGTCCGAAGGAAGGAATATCCCGCTGAGGCTCAAACATCACCAAGAGTTAAGTGTGTAATCGATGAAACCAAAACTGAAACCCCATCTACGGATGTGAGATGAGAGTGTCAACGGACCCGCGATATGGGTTAGAAAATCGATAAAACTGTGAGACAGGAAAACTACGCCTGTACAGAAGGTGCTATTTAATGAAATAGCGACCTTCTGAAAGGTCGTTCAATAAGGATCTATATTAGAATTTCCAAGATAATAATAGAATTAATGACAATGTATAAAGGTGTTACTTATAGTATCTTCCAGAAATTAATAACTAAAATTTCAAACAGCGACTGTGTACAGTGGCGTTCATTCCGTGAATGACGCCCTGTCCTTTGTCGTGAATTTACAATTTCCAATATATTCTGTCATTTACTGGTTATTTACTAATTAGCGCCCTTGCATGAGGGCGCTCATTATTTAAATAGTGACTATGCAACTGTCACCCATTTTTTTGTCTGATGCTACGCATCGGGCAGGTACAATCATAAACACATGATATTTTTAGTTTATCAAAACAGGAAAGTGAAGACATGATCATGTAGAGGAAATTATCAGAAATCTTAATATATGTCCATGCATTAATTTTAACATCAGGTTACTTAGTTATTAAAATTTGAACATGCTGTAATTATTATTTTTCTAAAAGGCTTAGTGGCAGTTGTACTATTGCTGATTAATTAGCGCCCATTTGCACGGTCGCAGTTCCTTGTGAATAGCGGCCACACAGTGGTAGCTAATTCCTTTGAGTAACGATTTCAGATGTCCAATATTCACGTTTAAACATGCGATATATGCAAGCAGAAAAGCCCATGAAGAAATCTACATGCTTTGATGATCTAGTATGATAGTTGTCTAGTGTTTTGCTTGGGAGATTGCCTACCTTTTTACGCCATTAACGGACGAAGATGTGAGACGGGGAAGAAGAAGAAGTAGCAGAGGAAGAAGAGCAACTTCAATAGCAGTAGCACACGGCAACTGCAGCAACAATAGCAGTAGCAACCCACGGCAACTGCGGCAGAGGAGGAAGAAGAAGGTAGAGGAAGAAGCCTTGCTTCTTCTGCAGCAACCACAGCAGCAGAACGAACATGGAAGATGGAGGAAGACGAGGTCGACCTAGCAACAGCAGGACATGCAACGATGGCTCTGCCATCGCCCACGAGAGTCTTATTTATAGGGAAAGGACACATGAATCCTAATGGGGGTTGGGGTTTCCCTACGAGCAAATTTCCTACCGTCATCACAATTCCTCCGTGCTATTTCCTTTCCACAATCACGGCCGCCTTCCTTATCTACTTCAAACCCTAACTCATGCAGAGATCGAACGTGAGAAGGTGTTGGGTATAACCCTTAGACCTTATTATACTAGTATTTCTGTTTATACTCTTTTAGAAGTCTATTTATCACAGTATCTTGGTTTCTACTAAAGCACATTAGCGGTTCTAACTCTCGAGGAGGCCCACTAATTATATTCATAACCTTTAACTCAATTATTTAATAGAACTTTATATATATCTGGTTTTTATTTCTTATAATTTTATTTATCCATCTTATTGCATTTTGGCATCCTCTCGGGTATCAGAGTCGGGTTCGATCCTATGACTCTTTACTTACTTATTTATTTGTATCACTATTGAGGCCCATCAAGTTTTAGCTTTATGGTTTGGGCTTTAATCTTTTTGAAGGAATTAATTAAAGCCTTCTATTTAGGCCCATTATCTATTTAGGCTATTTCTATTATAAAAATTTTATTTTCCATATTTGTTTTAGGACTAATATTAATATTTATTTTTTATAAATTTTTGAGGTGCTACACTCTCCCCCACTTAAAAGAATTTGGTCCCCAAATTCACATGATTTCTTTCCAAAATAGTGGGGTAAAATCAACATATCCAAAACATGTATTCATTCTAACTACTAAGATTAGCATATCCGATTCATGCAATTATGGATGAGATAGGTTTATAGAGTTGCCTTCTAATGCTTGCGGCGCTTCTTCCTTTAAGAGTGGACAATGAGCTATTTTATGACCTGTGCTTCCGCAACGGATGCACTTCCCGAGTTTATACCAACACTCGTCCGGATTGTGCCTCCCTTTCTTGCAATGCTCGCACTTCACTTTAGCCGGAACAATTTGTTGATCATCATTCCTGGGTTTCTTATCCTTCCGAAATCGTTACCTCCATTGGACCTCTTCTTGCCGTTCACGGGTTTCTTATTCTTGGATCCATTCGCTAACTCCATTTTGGCAATTTTTCCCTTGATTCGCTCCATCATATCCATAGCATCATCCAATAATTGTGCCTTCCTAACCATCTCCATGTAAGTTTGGATTTCCAATGGAGCTAATTGAGGAACAAGCTCCACCTTCAAGCCATTCATGAATCTTCTCGCTCTCATCTATCTTCTCCGTGCAGACTAAGTGTGGTGCATACCAGGCTAATCTAGAAAACTTTACTTCATAAGCCGCTACTGATAGACTACGTTATTTTAATGCTGCGAATTCCATTACCTTCTTCTCTCGGATTCTCTCCGAAAAATATTTCTCGATAAAGTGTTCTAAGAACTCATCCCATGTAACTTCCTCATTGGGCAAGATCGCTTCGACGGATCCCCACCGTGCCCGAGTATCCTTGGTGCGGACACCATAGCGATTGAGAAGCACGAACCGGTGAACCGTCGGTACTGTACACGGAGCACCACTCGAGCTACATCAGCTGCCATCTGGCTCGGAGACAGTCTGGAGACTCCCCCTTGAGTCTTAGTATTTATCATATTTACTGGGATTTTATTTGTGTGTAATGTGTGTTTATTTAGCTTTATTCGGATTGTAATTCGGATTGTAAAAGGAGTTTATTTATAATTTGGGACCACCTGGGTCCCGCGGGCCCCCCATCCCTTCTCCAATTGATCTACCTCAGCTATTGGGCCCATGTGGGGTCAGTCAACCCTCCAAGGTGGGCTTCTAGAAGGGTTAGACCAAGAGGGGTCAAAGGGTAACAAAATTTAAAATTTGGAACACATAAGTCAAGGGGGTGCCCCATGTATAATATATTTTATTAGGATTGAAATCTTATTTTATTTGTTCCAAACCACATTGGAGAAATAAATTGTAAACTCCCTCTTTTACCCCCCACCAATCCTAGATCTAGGGATAGAACTAGTCTTTTTGTATTTTCTATAAGAGACTTGTATTTTCATTTTGAGTGGAATGAATGCATACATTTTATGAGAAATTTCTTGGAGCCCCCAGCCTTGTGCGACCTCCCCCTCCTCCCTCCCCCTTCTGCAACTGAGATGGCTGTATTCTGAGGTGAGACGCCTCCGGTATTCGTTCTTGAAGCTCACCGTCGCCGCCGCCATCGCACCGCCACCGTCATCGCCGGAGTTCTATCCACCCAGGATAGACCCTTCTTCCACGAATTCTTGCACCCAACCTCGAAATCTTTTGGAGTCCAAATCTTCAGGGTGAGTTCCAGAGGTCACCCCCACGTGCCAGAAAATTTGGTTTTGCTTCTAATTTTCATTTTGTATTTTTCCATTTTCGTTCATCCCCTCCTTCCAGATCTGTCAGCTTTCAGTCCAGATTCACAGTAGCTCTGAGTTTCCCCTCTGTGGACCTCTTCTTGATTTTTTCTTGAGCCCCCAATTTTACTGGAGGTTCTTTCCAACACCTCCTCCATCCAAGAATTTTTGTGGAATTTATAAATGCCTTCACTTATTTTATAAAAATCACTTTCAGATCTCCACTCAGTTCTGTCTGCCTCTGTCTAGATCCGATCACCCACCAATATAAAATATCTTTTCCCATCAAAATCTCAACAAAACCTTACATAAAAAATATTCCCGTTTTCCTCTCTCTCCCCTCTAATACTTTCATGAAAAACTCATCTTCTGATTCGGAAGTCTACCCCACAGTCAACGGCAGTTCTCAGGAAACTTCTCTACTGGCCTGAGATTTCGGGCGCTATCCAACAGCAACTTGAAAAATTAACTAAGGCTAGATCCGTGAAGTTCCAATTTTTCTCTTTGACCCTAAATCGAAGTATTTTGAAAGAGCTTTCCAACCATATCTCTTGTGCGTCGATCCGACGTCGGGAGTGATCGCAGCAAGCATCCTCGCCGGGTCGCGCGCTACAAAACAGCAGCATCAGATCCGAGGACAACACCTCCAACGAGTGGAGGTCGGAGCCGCCCGGCCTCCGACCGATGCTCCCGCCCAGCCGCCATCCAGGGAGGCGCGTCTCCAAGGGCCACCATCACAGCGGGACCCTCCTTGCCAGACTCGGATGACAGAGTGGTCCGTGGGTCCCACGAACCCGTAGATCGCGCCGTCTGGACAGCACCAAAACGCGGATTAGGCACCGACGGAGCGACATCAAGATGCTACTCGTCAACCCAATTCTCGTGACTCCCGGGCCCCACGTATGACCTTTTACCTCCCTGCATGGAGTGGGTCAAAATTTTTGTATCATAGTAAAAATTTGTCAACCGGGAGTTCAGAATTGGCCGGGGTTGTCTTCCCCACGCCGGGAGCGTGGAGGTAACGGTCTTAACTCCTTGGCATTACATTTGCTTAGCTAGTATACGATCGTAGGCTGCTGCTTGAGTGCGATATGAACCTAGCCCGTGAGTCCATGTCCCCGCTGTGAGCGAGAGAGTGACCTGTCCCGTGGCTCGATCCGAGCACGGAATTGAGTTGACTACCCTTAACTCTGCCGCTTCCTCAACCGTGCACGATCCGCGTTTCCCTCGTTTGGGATGACGAGTGAGCTTACGTTTCTGTTAGCGACGTATAGCCCATAGGAGCTTGTAGTGTCGGACCTAGTGTCTCTCATACTCGTATGTTGCTGGTCGCGTCTGCATCTTGAGTCCGAGGCTCACATCCTATAGAGTCGGTCCCTCAGTCCGTCCCGCATCAATCCTTCTCTAGTTGATAAGTGTTGGGTCCCGTAGTGCAGGAACACGGATCTAGAGGGGGGGGGGGTGAATAGATCCCTCTACTAAAAATATGTCCAATTAAAAACTTAAACCTACTAACATAACAGAATTAACAAGATTAATAAGATTGAGGAATTTAAACTAAATAGTATAAACTTAATTCTCTCAATCTTACCGAGCTTACACGATTGCATAAATAGAATAGACAGTGAAGCACACACAATCACACCAATCAAACCATGAGACACGGGGATTTTTAAGGTGGTTCGGGACCACAATGGGCTCCCTACGTCCACCCCTTACCAAACCGGTAAGGCTTCACTAACACGCTACAAACTGTAGCAACCACGGGGATGAACCTCACACAGGGGGTAAAAACCCCAACACAGATGCAGCGAATGCAGCAAACACGGGGATTTCTCCCCACACACATGGGGTAAAAACCCCAACACACATGGGGATACCCACCGCACAAAATGATGCACAAGAGTCAACACAAAACACTCAGAGAATCCATTCTCCGAACCCACACACAGAATATTCGTTTAGAAATGGATGAAGTGTTCATAAATGGATACAATAAACCTAAAACAACTTCTAAAGACTGAATCAAAGAACATATATAAAATGTAAAGCTCCCCCTTCACAAAACGATCCGGCTCATCTTGGTTCGGAGTCGGATGATCACGAATCTAGCATCATCTTGTTCCTCTCCTCGAGCCGCTCCTTTTCTTCTTCTACCATGAGCTCCAAAGATGCCTTGATGTAGATGATAATCTCCTTGCAAGAGCTCCTCTTCCTTTTCTCCCTTTTCTTCTCCTATAAGATAGAATAAATAAGCATTAGGGTTCTTATCTCCAAAACTCGGAGTTCATATATATATGCAAGATAGATTGACCAAAAGACTCATATAACCCTCCTAAAACATGTTAGAAACATCCTCATAACAATGGGAACCTTTGGGGGGTAGTTTGGTAAAGTTTCCAAGTGAAAAGAATGGGTTTAGAAAGGATCCGCAACTCCCATGTTGGAAGGGGTCAACCCTGGGGGTTGACCCTTGCATTTCCTGCACAAAAAATAGCCCAACCAGCACACTAACTGGAGGAGGTCGACCCCTTCTGCAGGGTGTTCTGTCTGCTATGCAGACAACCCAGCCCCAGGGAGGGTCGACCCCAGGGGTCGACCCCTCTGTTGAGGGTCATGAAAAACCCGTTTTTAGCCCTTTAAACCTATGCAAACCCAATTGCATTAAAGCGACCAAGGTCCCTTGATTTTGGATGATTAATTTTGATGGTTTGAACCTGCAAAACCATAGAGAAACTAAATTAGTATGGATTTGAAATTCAATTAAACCTTTCCTTTGAAACTAGCATTTCTTGAATGAATATGAACAATATGGCATGCAAATCAACCCGAAAAACCATCATCTCAAATGCTATGATCTCAATAGTGAAAAGGTGAGTTCAAAACAAGAATCTATGAAGTTATCATTTCAACCAAGCCATGCATACAATCTTGTGTTGTCAAAAACAAGGATATGAAATTATCATGCTTCCATGAGGAACCCAAACATGGTATTTTCACACAATCCATCTTCTAGAAATTCTTTCACTCACATCAAATGAAGCTTAATGAAATATACTAGTATCACGATAAGGCTCATATTCAACTCTCCACAACCATGCATTCAAGCACAAGGCCAAGTAACAAAGTCATTTTACAATCATCAAAATTACATATACAACAATCTCCCCCATTTTGATGATGATAAAATGTTACGCATTAATGCTCTCTCCCCCTTTGACATAATCAGAAATGAGGATCAACAAGGGGAATTCACGGTAGCAACAAACCAAAACCAACATTGCTTTCTCCCCCTTTTGTACAATCAGAACTGACATGCAAAATACTATGTTCATGAATTAAGCATAGAATTACTATCTCTCTCCCTTTGTCATTGACAAAAACCGATGGACAATGGGGTTATTAAGAGAATCATATGCACAATATATTCAAAAGGATGCAATTCAAATTATGCACATGTGAATGCTATAAATACCAAATATGCACAATATGCATGAACTAATTGCACAAGTTTGAAATGCAAGTAGAATGAGAAAGTATGATTGACCTTAACAGATAAATGTATATACATGCAATATCTCCCCCATTTTATTTAAAGTGAAGGGATAGGTGTACGAAAAGTGCAGGTGAGTCAGTAAAATCGGGATGCTCATGTGTACACCTAGGGGAGTGTGCAATCATATAGGAGAATTAAGCAAAAGCTAATGCAATCAATCAATTTTCTGAATACATATTAAATCAAATTATGGATGTGTAATGTGTAAGTGAATAACATGAAAATAGGCTTTAGCCATATGGATATTCAGATTTTCAGTTCAACACATGAGTAATTACATAGACTGCATTTCAATCTAGAGAACAGCGTATTGGAGGCTTCACTTTGCCTCAATCAAATTTTCATCAAAAATTTTCTCAAAAATTTTCACAATGACAATATGAATTTTTCTTAGAGTGATTAGGTTCAATTAATTCTTTTTTACGCGAGGAGACACATGGAGCTCATGTCAGACTCCCCGGTTACTCAGAATATTGACCGTCTCACTTCACTTTGAACAGAGATACTCTAGTACAACATTTTTCATAAGTGAACCACATCACGTCTCAAGTGACGTGTATCCAGTTTACTCAGTGAGACTGATCATTGCTCTGCCATTCATGTTCCTTTCAGATTCTTTAAAAAAAAAAGGCAGGCAGCTTTTTCCTCAACTACTTCTTTAACATTCATGCAGCAAGTTTAATTTCTCAAGAGTGTTTAAAGAAAATTCTTACATCCTTATGTTTAACACTCATTTTCATATTTTGTGCATGACGTGTGCGAATTTGATTTAACATGTATATTAAAAACATTATGAGCACATAACAATGTAGCTCCCCCTATCTAAATGCACTTATCAAATCTTTACTCCCCTGAGTTTTTGACATGAAGCACACTAGTTAGGACTCAGATGTAACATTATTTATCAAGGGAGTGTATAGTCTTAGAATTTTCAAGGAAGGGGTTGTAGCATATATTAACATGTAAGCACACAATGTGGAAGATATGCAGTATGCAATGCAGAATGTGAGTGGGTGCACAATGCAAGAGTTCAGATTTCACATGAACATTCTATATTCATCTAATGTAACTAATGCATGCAATACATTTTTGTAAATGTGAGAACTCAGTTTTATTTTGAAAACATAATTCAGGAAATTCATACAAAGCATCAAAATCATCACATGTGAACTGATAGTTTATCTATGTGCAGGATAGATTTTCATTATGAATCCACATAAGACAAGAAACAAACTATCCTTGAAAATATTTTTGTTTTTATCCAAAAAGATGAGTAGCACAATGGTAAAGATCACAAAACAGTTGATCAAATTCAATCCTTAAAATGTGCAGCCACAGAATAACATCATCATGCTGAGAGAGTGGAATAGCATCAATGTCAAAAATTTTTAGCTAGCAAAACTACCCTTTAATCACATGCATGAATTTCAGAAAATGCAATCAAGTTTGATGCCATAAGCAACCAATGGATGATAGACTCATGATACCAGGCGGAGCCACATTCTTACGCATGGTGATAGCTTTCAGACAGGCTTGACCTGCCCTTCCACATGTCACCATTTTATATACCATATAGTCATTCAATGAAAGCATGATTGGCTTGTAAAGAACTCAGAATGCAATGAGAAGAATAACAAAATCACAGAAGTAAAAACATCAAAACTAGCAATTTTGACAAAGTAGAAGCTAAGTCAGGGTTTTATCAAATGAGTGTGCCTTGTTCCATTTTATTGGAACCCCTTTCAATTTTTATTTTCTCAAGGCACACCTGCATCAAAGCCAACTCATTTGACAAATTTGGGAACTCAAGCCTTCATAGGTCCGTTTTGATAAGTAGCACTGCCACCAAACAAGGCTTTCTTCTTTTTCATTGCCACCATATCATCATTCTTCATAATCCGGCAATCCTCAATGACATGTCCATGGTTTCCACAATAAAAGTATTGAGTAGAAATATTTCTAGCAAAAGATGTTCTTTTATGAGTAAAAGTATTTTCAAAAGTATTCCATCTCCTATTTTCAAAAGATCTAGGTCTAACAAAATTAAACCTAGCATTCATTCTAGAAGCATGAAAGTTTTCATTTTTTAAAAACTAACACACTTTCATAACATGACCGTATTTCCCACAATGAAAATAACAAAGAGATGTGGGTCTACGGAATCACTTTCCATTGTTTGCATGAGTTTTTGTGAACAATTTTTTCTTATAGGATGTAAATATTTGAGCATGAAAAGTATGTTCATTTCTGAATTTTCTTTGAAAATCAAACTTAGCATTCATGGCACAAAAAGTATCAATTGTTTGACAAAATAATTATCCTTGACATGGCCAAGTTTATAACAATAAAAACATGAAACATTCCTTTTTCTGTTGAAAGCATATTGGTCATCTTTATTCATAACAGCACACTCATCCATGACATGTCCAAACATACCACAATAGAAACATTCAACATTAGACTTTGATTTTTGAAATCTATTTGGCATGGTTGGTTTTGTGTTAACATTTTTCTTTTTCGTAAGATCATTTTCAGAATTTTTCATTTGAGAAGTGGGAGGAGGTGCTTTGGAGGTGCTAGGTGTGTCGGAAGCACAAACAAAAGAAGTTGTCAATTTATTTTCAAAAGATTTTTTATTCATGAGAGAATATCCAATGTCTTCTTTTTGAAAATTTATTTTGACACGAAGTATTTTGTCCAAGGTTTCTTTCCGTTTAACAAATCTAGACAAATCATCTTTTAACTTTTCAACTTCTTCTTTCAGATCAGAAATATGTAATTCAGCATTTGTGATTTCTTCTTCGCATGCAGACACTTTATCACTTAACAAATAATTCACAGATTTGAAATTTTTATTTTCTTCCATGATTTCTTTGTTTGATCATTCTCAGATTTCAACAAGGATTTTTTTCAAGCTTATCAAAACAGTTCAATCTACTCTCAAGTAAGGAATTCTGAATTAACATAGCATCATTTTTCTTTTTAAGATCTTCATTTTCATCCATGATGCTCTTGCTATCAATTTCAAAATTAAGTAATTTCTCAAACAACTTATCATTGTCAGACAGAGAATCAAACTTGTTTCTAAGACTTCTTTTTGTTTCTTCAAGCAATGAAATTTTAGACAACAAGAGTTTTTTCTGATCAAGTAAATCATGATAATCATTTTCAATTTCAAATGATGTATGAGATTTCCTAGTCATTTCAAGTTCTTCAGTTGTCACACCCCGAGCCTCTATTACAGCGGAAGACTAGCTCGAGGAACGCGAACAGTTGGCATGGTAAGCCTCTTGCAAGTAAGAACGATCAGAGCGCAAGATAATCACACATAAGAATGCAATCGCACAATAATTTACTCAACTCAAACTTTATTTCATCTATAATCAAAATATTCCAATACAATAACTTTTCAATCTTCATTAATCCATCAGACTCAAGGAAAAGAAAATTACAAAGACTCGATCTACATAATATTGACTTTCCTAAGTCTTTACTCTCATTTTGATAAGACTTTCATTCGCTCTCGGACCCGCTACTTGTATAACTCGAATCCGAATTCGTATCACTTCTATCTCCTGAAAAGATTGAAAAATAGGTAATGAGCACACTTGCCTAGTAGGTATCTTCGCATCAACATGAAGGCATTATTAAAGTAATTAGTATTTTAGCTCTAAAGAAATAAGGTAAAATCATGCGAATGCGATCAATCATGCGATTAAATCAAGTAACAAAGATGATCATGTAAGATAGAATGAGCAAGTATGATTTAGCAAGAATGTAACAGGAACAAGATTTGGCCTTTCATGAACAAAAATGTACTAGAAAGTCATGTATTAATCAAGAATGTACTCTTCACTTAGTAGCAAGTACTTCGTGAATTTCTGTGGAATATCATGTAACAAGCAAGATAGTCATGTCGTGCCATAGATTTTCACTTCACGAGCCGTGGACCTTCACTTATTTATAGAGAAAGTACTCCCAGTGTAGTGCGACGCTAGCAGCATCATATCCCATGGTTTATAATAGTATGTTTCCGACAATCAGTCGAGGGGACTAGCATAGAGCCCTTGAACACAATCAGTGCTCGATCGCATCTTCAAGTATAAATCAAGCTACTTCCACGCATGTAAACAATATGGCCAAGAATGTACAACTTCAACAATGGGTTCATGATAAAGTAATTAATAATAAGAATGCTTCTATTTGAAACAAGGATTTTTAAATAACATATTAAAACTAGGTTATGCCATGGAAATAATTTGGCAGCATAACGGTACGTTTCTTAACTTTCATAATTTAAAATTAAGTATCTTGGACAATATATCAAGTCCTAGACTATCAATAATCTATCTAGGAACTTTGGAATATCAACCCTTGGGTCAAATCTCGGGTTAAAGTACTGTGACAGTCAATTAATGGGCCGTTACATGAACGTGACGGTCTATAATTGGGCCGTTAGAATGGCTGAATCGAGAAAGAACAAATTTGGACTCAGTATATGTGACGGTTGTATACTGGACTGTTAGATGCGCCTGACGGTCTAGTAATAGGCCGTTACATAATCAAAACCAGAAAACATCGATAGTGCTTTCTAATCAATTGCATTTTAATGGTACAACCAACTTGGCATCCTAGTGGGAATCCCAGGCTCGCGGAGAATTATGGAGGCCTTGAAACAAGATTTCCTAGTCCATTGGAAGGAATATCTAATAGAGAGGTCCTCAAGTCCAAGAATATGTTCCTATAGTGAAAAAGTGTAACTAATGGTCATATACCGGAATATGTGCCATGTACTTAGAGAAATTGACTCTGTAGATGGAAAGAATGTGTACAATGTGAAACCATGATAAAACTCCATCAATACATCAGTTAAAATCATGTTTTAATACAAAACTATAGAGTTTTAACAATAAAATTAGCATGTACTTAAAATAACTCAAAAGGGCTTTAAACATGCATGAATCAATTTAAAACTCAAAGTTCATGAAGATAGGTCAAAACTTAGATAACTAGGCTTATTTATAAGCTATTTTGACTGTTCTCAATTCTGTCTCGAATTTACAGAACCCATCATTCTGGCGGTCTAAGACAGGCGCGTCTTATATCTATGACGGTTTATCGTGGATCCGTCAGAAGACTGTGATGCACTGCTTTTGGTCCATCAGAGATTTCAGAGAACTTAAGTGTTACAGAGCATGTGACGACTTATCGTAAGACCGCTATATTCTGTGACGGTCGAACTATAGACCGTTAGAGCCCTGTTGACAGTGAATAAAATAAAAAGATTCTAAGGTTTTTAACTCACATCCTGTCTGAAAATCATATATAAACTTCTACATGATAGAACGAAGGTTAAGCTAACAATATGCATGGGTTTTCTGTGAATTGACAAGAAGGTTCCATTTTAACTTAGTTAGGGCTAAGAATATGCATGCATGATATACAAGTGCATAGGTTCGAGTAAAACATGAAATTCTCTACATATAAAGCATGAAATCGAGCAAAATAAGAGGGCTTTTACTCCTATCATGAAGTTCTTTCCATTCATAAGATAACCTACCTCTTTACTGGGCTTTCAACTTTCAATTCGTGACTGCAAGACACGCCCTAGTTCTTCCCTTCCTGTGATTTTTCAACAACTTCACGTCGCTCTTACTCCTCAATCTCTTGACCTAAGGACGTGAAATTTTTGAGGATAAGAAGGTGAAACTAAGGGGAACAGAAAGTTCTAAAGACACTTAGACTAATTACCTCATTTTGGTGCTCTAATCTCCTGATCTTTAGTAGACTTGCGCTCAGATTCCTGGGTTGCTATGGTCGAACCAGCAACTTTGGAAGCTTAAAACTCCTTGTGTAGTTTATCTCCTAGCACGAAATTTTGAGGAAGATTAGTCCTATGTATAAGGAACAAAAAGTTCTAAAGAACTTACCTGAAATACTATCTCTTTACCATAGTTGCACGTGGGCCAATGTAGGGGTCGCATAGGTCAAAACTAGGGTCTATTTATAGGTTCTAGCTAGGGTTTAAGGATTAGATCGATTCTAGAGTCCTTGTTTAAAGCTTAGATCGACTTCTGAGAATCCTTAACATGTTTACTAGTCCTCCCATCTTGATCCCAAAGAGATAAACTAGCAAAAATCTAATCTTTTTGCTATTTCTTCCATTCACGGAACTGACAGAGCGTAACGGTCTAGTCTTGGCGCGTTACATGCCTGTGGCGGTCGCACGATAGACCGCTACATCCACTGTGCGCAGAATTCAACTTAATTCAAACTCCTTCATTTGTTTTATCCACATAATTATCTATAAAAGGGTGTTTATCCTTAAAATTCATGAATATGCTAAATAACCTTCTAGAATATGGGCCAAACTTAATGGGCTTGGTCCTTAAACCTTTTGGGTTTTATTTATCAAAGCTGGATTAATTATTCAACATACATGGGCCTTATAATTTAAGTTTTATAATACTTAATAAATTTCAAAAATTCTTAAAATAACCCAGAAATTATTTATATAAATTTTGGGGCACTACACCCTCCCCCACTTAGAAAATTTGGTCCCCAAATTTAATACATGGATTATATGGAGAGTATACTTACAGTTGAATAATTGTTGAAATCTTTTCTGTATGGCTTCTTATGTTTCCCAAGTTGCTTCGGACAGCCATGATTTCTTCCATTGAATTTTGACCATAGGAATAGCTTTATTCCTTAGTTGACGCACTTCCCATTCCATAATCTTTATTGGTGTTTGCTCGTACATCATATCCTTCTGAATTTCCAAATTATCGTAAGTGATAACATGGTAAGGATCATATACATACTTTTTCAGCATAGAGACGTGAAATACGTTATGAATTCTTGCTAATTGTGGAGGTAAAGCTAATCTATAAGCCACTTCACCGACCCTTTCAAGAATTTTAAATGGGCCAATGAATCTTAGAGTTAGCTTGCCTTTGATGCCAAATCTTTGAATATCAAGACCCGTAGAAACCTTCAGGTACACATGATCTCCTACTTGAAACTCCAAGTCGCGCCTTCGATTATTAGCATAAGACTTTTGCCTATCTTGTGCAATCTGCAATCTTTCTCGAATGAGCTTGATTTTCTCTGAAGAATCCCTGATAATGTCGGGGCCTAGAATTTGCCTTTCCCCTATTCATTTCAACATATCGGAGATCTACAGCCTTTTCCATATAATGCTTCAAAAGGTGCCATCTGTATGCTGGCCTGATAACTGTTGTTATATGCAAATTCTACCAGAGGCAAGTGATCATGCCAACTTCCTCCAAAATCAATAGCATATGCCTTGAGCATATCTTTCACCACTTGATTTGTTTATTCAATCTGACCATCAGTTTGTGGATGGAATGCCGTGCTAAAGTTCAGTCTGGTTCCTAGTGAATGTTGTAGACCCTTCTAGAATTACGATGTGAATCTAGGATCTCTATCAGATATGATAGTGACAGGGACACCATGTAGTTTGACAATTTCCTTCATGTATAAGGCTGCTAGAATGTCCACAGACCATCGACTTTTGATTGGTATGAAATGTGCAGATTTAGTCAATCGGTCTATGATTACCCATATGCCGTCGTGTCCACCTCTTGTCTTAGGTAAACCCATAATGAAATCCATTCATATACTTTCCCACTTCCATACTGGAATATCTAAGGGATGTAATTTACCTGCAGGTCTAAAATGTTCTGCCTTTACTTGTTGACAAGTGAGACAGCGGGACACAAAATCAGCTATTTCCCTTTTCATATTGGGCCACCAGAAATTTCTTTTGAGATCTTGGTACATTTTTATACCACTTGGATGAATGGTGTACTTGGATTTATGTACTTCTTCTAGGATAAGTTTCTTTGTATCCTCATGATCTGGTACACACACTCGACCCTTAAATAGTAATATTCCGTCATTGGTAATAGAAAAATCCGGCCCCTGTTCTATGTTGGCTCTAATTTCCAGTAATACGGGATCATCATTTTGTAGCTTGACCAGATCCTCTATCAATGTAGGTTGAGCTTGAATATTAGCTATGAAACAATCTTCTTCAATTGAGCAAATTGAGGAATAAGATTAGTCATACTAATCATGAGACTTGCTAGCTTTCCCATTAGTTTTCTGCTGAGTGCATCAGCTACAACATTAGCCTTGCCAGGATGATATTGAATAGTAAAATCAAAGTCTTTGAGATATTCTAACCATCTTTTCTGCCTCATATTTAACTTCTTTTGAGAGAATAAGTATTTCAAACATTTATGGTCCGAGTAGACCGTGAATTTCTCTCCATAGAGATAATGACGCCAAATTTTTAAGGCGAAAATAATAGCTGCTAGTTCTAAGTCATGCACGGGATAATTTTCCTCGTGACGTTTCAATTGTCTTGAAGAATAACAGATTACCTTTCCATTCTGCATAAGGACGCACCCTAAGCCAATGCCAGACGCATCCGTATATACTTAGAATCCACCACCTTCCACTGGTAGTGATAGAATAGGAGCTGTAGTTAGATGGTTCTTAAGAGTTTGAAAACCCTTTTCACATTGCTTCGACTAGACAAAAAGATTTTCTTTTCTCGTGAGTCTAGTTAAAGGAACAGTAATTTTTGAGAAGTCCTTAATGAACCTCCTATAATAACCAGCTAGACTCAGAAAGCTCCTTACTTCTGATACAGTGGTTGGCCGGCTCTAGTTTCTGACAGCTTCTACTTTAGAAGGATCTGCAGCGATGTCTTCTTTTGAAATAATGTGGCCTAAGAATGAAACTTCCTTGAGCCAGAACTCACACTTGTTAAGCTTGGCATAGAGTTTATGTTCTTTAAGTGTTTGCAAAGCTATCCTCAGATGTTCTTCATGTTCCTCTTTTGTCTTGGAATATACCAGGATGTCATCAATGAAGACAACGATGAACTGGTCCTGATATGGCTGGAAAACATTGTTCATAAGTTGCATAAATGCTACTGGGGTATTTGTTAACCTGAACGGCATTACCACGAATTCATAGTGGCCATAACGACTTCGAAAAGCCGATTTATAAATGTCTTCTTATTTAATTCTAAGCTGATGATAACCTGACCTGAGGTCTATCTTGGAGAAATACTCTGCTCCTGAAAGCTGATCGAAGAGCTCATCAATACGCGGCAATGGATACTTATTTTTGATTGTAAGTTGATTCAGTTGCCGATAGTCTATGCATAGCCTGAGAGAGCCATCATTCTTCTTGACAAAAAGAACCGGCGCATCCCAGGGGGTTATGCTAGGTCTGATGAAACCCTTGTCTAGTAGTTATTGCAACTGTCTTTTTAGTTCCTTGAGTTCCGTGGGGGACATCCTGTAAGAAGCTATAGAAACAGGTGCTGCTCCTGGAATGAGTTCGATGGTGAAGTTTACTTCCCTCTCAGGTGGTAAACTGGGTAATTCGGATGGGAACACATCTGGGAACTCATTTACAATAGGGATGTCTGTTATGATAATTTCCTTGGACTCGGTAACAATGACAGAAGCAAGAAAAGCTTCACATCCTTGCTAGATAAGTTTGCAAGCGTGAAGAGAAGATATGATAGTGGGATGTTTCCTATACTTGATGCCACCTCAATCTACACGATGTGCCATTGTAATAATTAGGTACCTGAGAGAAATAACAAATTGTTAATTCTCATGGAATTAGAAAGAGGTTAATCTTAAAACTAATTAACTATCCTTTCCCGGGCTCTACCCAATTCTCGCATAGGTGAGGAAATTTCTTCCTTAGTTCATAGGTAGGGGTCCTTAAACCTTGAACTTATCCTATGACATGACTCTTTTTCCTAAGTCCTAAGACTTAGGCTCTGATACCAACTTAACTGTCACGTCCCGAGCCTCTATTACAGCGGAAGATTAGCTCGAGGAACGTGAATAGCCGGCATGGTAAGCCTCTTGCAAGTAAGAACAATCAGAGCGCAAGATAATCACACATAAGAATGCAATCACACAATAATTTACTCAACTCCAACTTTATTTCATCTATAATCAAAATATTCCAATACAATAACTTTTCAACCTTCATTAATCCATCAGACTCAAGGAAAAGAAAATTACAAAAACTCGATCTAAACAATATTGACTTTCCTAAGTCTTCACTCTCATTTTGATAAGATTTTCATTCGCTCTCAGACCCGCTACTTGTATAACTCGAATCTGAATTTGTATCACTTCTATCTCCTGAAAAGATTGGAAATTAAGTAATGAGCACACTTGTCCAATAGGTATCTTCGCATCAACATGAAGGTATTATTAAAGTAATTAGCATTTTAGATCTAAAGAAATAAGGTAAAATCATGCGAATGCGATCAATCATGCGATTAAATCAAGTAACAAAGATGATCATATAAGATAGAATGAGCAAGTATGATTTTGCAAGAATGTAACAAGAACATGATTTGGCCTTTCATGAACAAAAATGTACTAGAAAGTCATGTATTAATCAAGAATGTACTCTTCACTTAGTAGCAAGTACTTCATGAATTTCTGTGGAATATCATGTAACAAGCAAGATAGTCATGTCGTGCCGTGGATTTTCACTTCACGAGCCGTGGACCTTCACTTATTTATAGAGAAAGTACTCCCAGCGTAATGCGATGCTAGTAGCATCATACCCCATGGTTTATAATATTATGTTTCCGACAATCAGTCGAGGGGACTAGCATAGAGCCCTTGAACACAATCAGTGCTCGATCGTATCTTCAAGTATAAATCAAGCTACTTCCACACATGTAAACAATATGGCCAAGAATGTACAACTTCAACAATGGGTTCTTGATAAAGTAATCAATTATAAGAATGCTTCTATTTGAAACAAGGATTTTCAAATAACATATTAAAACTAGGTTATGCCATGGAAATAATTCGGCAGCATAACGGTACGTTTCTTAACTTTCATAATTTAAAATTAAGTATCTTGGATAATATATCAAGTCCTAGACCATCAATAATATATCTAGGAACTTTGGAATATCAACCCTTGGGTCAAACCTCGGGTTAAAGTACTGTGACGGTCAATTAATGGGTCGTTACATGAACGTGACGGTCTATAATTGGGCCGTTAGAATGGCTGAATCCAGAAAGAACAAATTTGGACTCAGTATATGTGACGGCTGTAAACTGGACCGTTAGATGGGCCTGACGGTCTAGTAATAGGCCGTTACATAGTCAAAACCAGAAAACATTGATAGTGCTTTCTAATAAATTACGTTTTAATGTTACAACCAACTTGGCGTCCTAGTGAGAATCCCAGGCTCGCAGAGAATTACAGAGGTCTTGAAACAAGATTTCCTAGTCCATTGGAAGGAATATCCAATAGAGAGGTCCTCAAGTCCAAGAATATATTCCTATAGTGAAAAGGTGTAACTAATGGTAATATATCGGAATATGTGCCATGTACTTAGAGAAATTGACTCTGTAGACGGAAAGAATGTGTACAATGTGAAACCATGATAAAACTCCATCAATACATCAGTTAAAATCATGTTTTAATACAAAACTATAGAGTTTTAGCAATGAAATTAGCATGTACTTAAAATAACTCAAAAGGGCTTTAAACATGCATGAATCAATTTAAAACTCAAAGTTCATGAAGATAGGTCAAAACTTAGATAACTAGGCTTATTTATAAGCTATTTTGACTGTTCTCAATTCTGTCTCGAATTTACAAAACCCGGCATTCTGGCGGTCTAAGACAGGCGCGTCTTATATCTGTGATGGTTTTTCGTGGATCCGTCAGAAGACTGTGATGCACTGCTTTTGGTCCATCAGAGATTTCAGAGAACTTAAGTGTTACAGAGCATGTGACGGCTTATCGTAAGACCGCTATATTCTGTGACGGTCGAACTATAGACCGTTAGAGCCCTGTTGACAGTGAATAAAATAAAAAGATTCTAAGGTTTTTAACTCACATCCTGTCTGGAAATCATATATAAACTTCTACATGATAGAACGAAGGTTAAGATAACAATATGCATGGGTTTTCTATGAATTGACAAGAAGGTTCCATTTTAACTTAGTTAGGGCTAAGAATATGCATGCATGATATACAAGTGCATAGGTTCTAGTAAAACATGAAATTCTCTACATATAAAGAATGAAATCGAGTAAAACAAGAGGGCTTTTACTCCTATCATGAAGTTCTTGCCATTCATGAGATAACCTACCTCTTTACTGGGCATTCAACTTTCAATTTGTGACTGCAAGACATGCCCTAGTTCTTCCCTTCCAGTGATTTTTCAGCAACTTCACGTCACTCTAACTCCTCAATCTCTTGACCTAAGGATGTGAAATGTTTGAGGGTAAGAAGGTGAAACTAAGGGGAACAGAAAGTTCTAAAGACACTTAGACTAATTACCTCGTTTTGGTGCTCTAATCTCCTGATCTTCAATAGACTTTCGCTTAGATTCCTGGGTTGCTATGGTCGAACCAGCAACTTTGGAAGCTTCAAACTCCTTGTGTAGTTGATCTCCTAGCATGAAATTTTGAGGAAGATTCGTCATATGTATAAGGAACAAAAAGTTCTAAAGAACTTACCCGAAATACTATATCCTTACCTTAGTTCCACGCGAGCCAATGTAGGGGTCGCGCAGGTGAAAACTAGGGTCTATTTATAGGTTCTAGCTAGGGTTTGAGGATTAGATCGATTCTAGAGTCCTTGTTTAAAGCTTAGATCGACTTCTGAGAGTCCTTAACATGTTTATTAGTCCTCCCATCTCGATCCCAAAGAAATAAACTAGCAAAAATCTAATCTTTTTGCTCTTTCTTCATTTCACGGAACTGACATAGCGTAACGGTCTAGTCTTTGCGCGTTACATGCCTGTGGCGGTCGCACGATAGACCGCTACATCCTCTGTGCACAGAATTCAACTTAATTCAAACTCTTTCATTTATTTTATCCACATAATTATCTATAAAAGGGTGTGTATCCTTAAAATTCGTGAATAGGCTAAATAACCTTCTAGAATATGGGCCAAACTTAATGGGCTTGGTCCTTAAACCTTTGGGGTTTTATTTATCAAAGCTGGATTAATTATTCAACATACTTGGGCCTTATAATTTAAGTTTTATAATTCCTAATAAATTCCAGAAATTCTTAAAATAACCCAGAAATTATTTATATAAATTTTGGGACACTACATCAGTCCGGCAGGAAATCTTATCTGAAAATAGTTTGACTTTTGATTCAAGAGATTCATTTTTATTTTCTAGATTTTCAATTTTTGATTCTAAATCAATGCATTTTTCACAAGGAAGATTATCATGCACATTTTTATCAAGTTTCTTTTTCAATGTTTTATTTTCAGACTTGATTTTCTTATATCTACACGACAACTTCTCATAAGCATCAAGTAGTTCTTCAAATGACATTTCATCTTCATCAGAATTAGAGTTTACCTCTTCAGTATTTTCATCATTGTGTTGATCGGCATCGTCGGCGATGAGACATTTTTATCTTTCCTTCTCTTGAGCTTTGATCAACTGATCTATAAGCTCCTTTGTTGACCTACAAGAAGAAGCAAATGGAAACACATGATTATCAACGGCATTTTTTAATAAACTCAAGATAGTGACATTTTCATGGTTCTTCAATTTATCCTGATTAGACCACTTGGTCTCATCTAGAGGTAATATGTGAGGACCATCATGAATGAACTTCCAAAGATTAGGATTAACAGAGTTTATAGTCCTACATAATCTGCCTAACCACAAGGGAAAATCAGAACCATTAAAAATAGTCAAGCAATTTATGGTGATATGTTCAACAGTAAAATTCATGATTGTAGAATGCACTGGGATCTCTCTGTAGATCGCTTGATCTAGGGATAACAGAGCCTCACTCTGATACCAATTGTTGGGTCCCGTAGTGTAGAAACACGGATCTAGAGGGGGGGTGAATAGATCCCTCTACTAAAAATATGTTCAATTAAAAACTCAAACCTTCTCGCACAGCAGAATTAACAAGATTAATAAGATTAAGTAATTTAAACTAAATAGTATAAACTTAATTATCTCAATCTTACCGAGCTTACACGATTGCATAAATAGAATAGACAGTGAAGCACACACAATCACACCAATCAAACCATGAGACACAGAGATATTTAAGGTGGTTCGGGACCACGACGGGCTCCCTACGTCCACCCCTTACCAAATCGGTGAGGCTTCACTAACACGCTACAAACTGTAGCAACCACGGGGACGAACCCCACACACACGGGGTAAAAGCCCCAACACACACGCTGCGAATGTAGCAAACATGGGGATTTCTCCCCACACACACGGGGTAAAAACCCCAACACACACGCGGATACCCACCGCACAAAACGACGCACAAGCGTCAACACAAAACACTCGGAGAATCCATTCTCCGAACCCACACACAGAATAGATGAAGTGTTCAGAAATGGATACAATAAACTCAAAAGAACTTCTAAAGACTGAATCAAAGAACATATATAAAATGTAAAGTTCTCCCTTCACAAAATGATCCATCTCTTCTTGGTTCGGAGTCGGATGATCACAAATCCGGCTTCATCTTGTTCCTCACCTCGAGCTGCTCCTTTTCTTCTTCTACCACGAGCTCCAAAGATGCCTTGATGTAGATGATAACCTCCTTGCAAGAGCTCCTCTTCCTTTTCCCCCTTTTCTTCTCCTACAAGATAGAACAAATAAGCATCAGGGTTCTTATCTCCAAAACTCGGAGTTCACATATATATGCAAGATAGATTGACCAAAAGACTCATATTGTAATGCCCCATAAATTTTATAGAATATTTCTAAAGTATTTAAGAATTTTCTAGGAATTTATAAAGACCAAAATGGGTTAACAAATGATTTTCTGGGTTAAATAAATTATTATTAAGGCCCAAGTATGATAATCAATTAACCAAGCCTATTTAAATAAAGCCCAAAGGACTTAAGGACCAAGCCCATGAAGTTTGGCCCATTTTCTAGAAGGTTAATTAGCTTATTCATTGAATATAAGGATAAATACTCCCTATTTAGATAATTAAGTAGATAAATGAATAAAAGAGTTTGAATTAATTACAAATTCGGCGCACAATGATAATCGCAATCTATCATAAAATCGTAAAGGGACAATTGGCGGTCCAGTCATAGATCGCTACGTTCTGTCAGTTCCGTGAGTTGAAGAAAGAGTAAAAAGATTGGATTTTTAACGTTTTATCTCCTAGAGACCAAGGTGGGAGGACTAGTAAGCATCTTAAGGACTCTCAGAAGTCGGGATGGTACCAACTAGGGACTCTAGAATTAATCTAATCCTCGAAACCCTAGCAAAACCTTATAAATAGACCCTAGATTTCACTTGCGTGACCCTTACGTTTGGCTTGCATGGAACTAAGGTAAGGAAGCATTATTAATTCAGGTAGGTTCTTTAGAGGTTTTTGTTCACAATATATAGATTTAACTCCTTCTAAAATTTCGTTCTAGGAGATCAAGCACACCGAGAGTTAGATGCGTCCAAAGTTGCTGATTTCACATCAACAACCTAGGAGACTGTGCAACGGTGGGGTGAAGATCAGGAAATTAGGGACCCAAAACGAGGTATTTAAAAGTTGTGTCTTTATAACTTTCTGTTCCCCTTAGTATCTTCTTCTTACCCTCCAAATTTCACGTCTTTAGGTCAAGAGAATCAAGAGTTATTATTACGTGAAGTTTCTGATTTATCATAGGAAGTGCAGAACTAGGGTTGACTTCCAGTTCAAAATTCAAAGTCTAGAGGTGTTTCCAGAGGTAGGTCATCTCATGAATGGCTAAAACATCATTCTAGGATTAAAAGCCCTCTTGTTGCACTTGATTTCATGCATTGTGTATGGAGAATTTCATGTTTTAATATGATCTATGCAACTAGTGTAGCATACATGCATATTTCTTAAGCCCTAAATGAACCAAATTAATTCTCTTGTCATAGTACATGATTCCTATACATATTGTTAGCCTACTCTTCGTTCTATCATGGTGGAAGTTTAATATATGTTGATTTCCAAGCATGATGTGTCTTGGATTATCACTTAGTTCAATTGTTTAGTTTCTGTCAAGCCAAACGGCCTAAAAGTGGACTGCCAGATTTAGTTAGCGGCCTCACGATAAACCGCTAACAGTCTGTAAATGGTTCTATAATAGACCGCTAAAGTTCTGAATTCTGTCAACCCGAGACTGAATAAAGAACAACCCATTAAACTTATACTATGCTTAGTTAATTATGTTCCAAGCATGTTTTAAGTATTAATTCTTACTATGGGTTTTATTACTGTCACAACAATGGATTTCATGTTCTTTATTGTACTTAGGATTATTCTAAACATAAGTTAAATTATGCCAAAATCATATATATTTGTAAATAAATATATGTTTCTAAAGTTAGATTATTCATGGTTTACCTTGATCACTGTTTTAATGATCTCTTTTCTCATCTATAGAGTCATTTTCATAAGTACATGGCATATATCCCGGTATATGACTAATAGTTACACCTATGCGCATTATGCACACAATCTTGGACTTGATAACCTCTCCTTTGGATATTCCTTCCTACGGATTAGGAAATCTTGTTTCAAGGCCTCCGTAATTCTCCGCGAGCATAGGATTCTCACTAGGACGCCGAGTTGGTTGTACCATTAAAATCCATTGTCTAGAAAGCACTTATACCGGTGTTTTATATTTTTGGAACTTAGCGGCCTTCTTGTTGACCGCCAGAGCCTGCTAGCGGACCTTTACTAGACCGCTAATGGATCCTAGACAGTTCTTCATTTGATCGCTAAATATTCCAGACAATCTGTTTTAAATATTGAACAGTCTTGTCCTTAACGGTCCAGAACTAGACTGCTTTATTTATTAAACGGCCCAGTAAACGACTGCTATTTTCTTGAGTACAGTTAACCTGAGGTTTGACCCAAGGGTTAATATTCTTATGATCCTAGATAGTCCAATTGATTATCTGGAACCTGTCATACTAATTCAAAAGATATTTAAGTAATTTTTGGAAGTTAAGGAATGTACCGTTATGCTGCCGATTTATTTTCCACGGCATAACCTAGTTATCAATATGCTTATTGAAATCTTATTCTCAATAGAAACATTCTTATTTTTGATTACTTTATCATGGAACTTTCATTGAAATTGTACAATCTTGGCTAAACTTTATTGTTATATACGTAGAAGTAGCTTGATTTATACTTGAAGATGCGGTTCAAGCACCGATTGTGTTCAAGGGCTCTATGCTAGTCCCCTCGACTGATTGTCGGAAACATACTATATAAACTATAGGATATGATGCTACTGGCGTAGCATTGTGCTGGGAGTACTTTCTTTATAAATAAGTGAAATATCCATGGGATCTATGGAAATATCCACGATGATCCACATAAATTCACGAAGTACTTGCTACTAAGTGAAGAGTACATTCTTGCTTGTTTCATGACTTTCTAGTACATTCTCGTTACATTCTAGTTCATGAAAGGCCATTGTTACATTCTTGTTGGACTATACTTGATCAATTCATATTCTCATATCTTAAGCTTGATGATATCTTGTTACTTGGTTTTAATCACCCCGTTTGATCGTATTTGCTTGATTTATCTTTTTCTTTAAAGCTAAAGATATTAATCACTTTAATATTGCCAATCATGTTGATGCGAAGATACCTACTGGGCAAGTGTGCTCATTACCTATTTTTTAATCTTTTCAGGAAGTACCAGTGGGTCAGATTCGGATTTCTCAAGTAGCGGGTCTGAGAGAGACTAAAGGATATATGGAATCGAGTGAAGACCTAGAATTGTCAAAATATGTCTAGATTGAGTCATTATATGTAATTTTTCTTTTTTATTTGAGTCTAGATTAAAATTTGAATATTCGTGTATTTGGATTACAATTATATGATATGAAATAAAGATGAGAGTTTGATTTCATTATCATGCAATTACTTTATGTGATTGTTATGGCACTCTGACTATATTGATTGCTCGAGGCTTACCATGCCGACTGTTCACGTTCTCGATTATTTCTGCTGCATAATCTCGGGGCGAGACAGTTAAGTTGATATCAGAGCCTTGACATAAGTAAGTCCTAGGAAAATGTCATGTCATAGGATAAGTCCAAGGTTTAAGGACCCAAACCTATGAACTAAGGAAGAAATTTCCCACCTAGAATTGGGTAGAGCTCGGGATATGATAGTAAATTAGCTCTAGATTAACCCTTTTAAATTCCATGGGAGTTAATTATTTGATATTTCTCTCAGGTACAATATTATCTCAATGGCTCTTCGCGTAGATTGGAACGAAATGCAAGAGACCGTTGCTGGTCTAACACAAGCACTACAAATTATGGCGCAAGCTGGCACCGGGGCAAGAGCTGGAGATTTGCATCGCAACTTTCGAAGTCTAAACCCTCCATGATTCTATGGGTCTTCTAATCCAGACGAAGCTGAGAACTGGATAGATGAGATGAACCGTATATTCGAGGTCATGCAATGTACTGACCAAGAGAAAGTGCGTCTTACCGCTTTTCAACTAAACAAGGATGCTATATTAGGTGTAGATTAGCTCGTAGATCATGATGCCTACATAAATTGCCGAAATAGGATTATCTCTTTTCGGAAACCAGATTTTCCAAGATTTTCTTTCCTTGGTATCAAATATAGGAAGCACCCTGCCCTTATTTCATCTCTTCACGCTTGCAAACTCATCTCGTAAGGATGTAAAGCCTTTCTTGCTTCCGTAACCCTTAACGAATCCAAGGAAATCATCTTAGAAGACATCCCTATTGTCAATGAATTTCTGGATATATTCCCATCAGAGTTACCCAGTTTACTGCCCGAAAGGGAAGTAAACTTTTCCATTGAACTTATTCCTGGAGCGGCACCTATTTCAATAGCTCCCAACAGGATGTCCCCCACAGAACTTAAGAAATTGAAGAAATAGTTTCAGGAGTTATTGGACAAAGGATTCATTCGACCTAGTACATCCCCTTGGGGTGCACCAGTTCTATTTGTCAGGAAGAAAGATGGATCTCTCAGGTTATGTATCGATTACCGGCGACTAAATCAGCTTACTATCAAGAACAAGTATCTGTTGCCGCTGTTGACACCCATTTTTTGCAGATAAGTTGAGTCATTTCTCTTACCACCATCTGTTGATGTCTCGAGTGAAGTCCTGCGATCAATGACACCCAAGAGGGGGGTGAATTAGGTGTTCATAAATTTTAAGAAAACTTTTGGCCTTTATGAAGAATGTGATAAAACACTACTTAAGAGATACAAATATATTCAATCACAAGTTAGATTTATCAAAATCTAATTAGTGATGAGATAGATTATGCTAGATGAACAAGAATAAAACTTGAACAACAAAGCACACTAACACTCACGTAGAATGGAGGTAGAAGAAAAGGACCAAACCACACAAATCAAAACATAATGCACAACGATTTTTAAGGTGGTTCAGATGCAACGACGACAATCCTACGTCCACCCCTCACCAAACCCGGTGAGGCTTCACTCGGGGATAAATCCCCAAATGGAGATGATGCTCCAAACACACACGCAGGACGACGCCTGCCCACACACACGGGAACGTGCCCCAACACACACACACACACGAAGACGAGGTCTCCAACACGATCCAACAACCGGATCAACAACACACACACTTGCTGCGACAGATGTAGCACTCTCCACACACAAACACTAAGACCTGGATAAAACCACACACACACGCAGATCTAAGAAGATCTACACACACACGAATGGAACACACGACCACACACGACCACAGATCCAAAGCGATCCACACACACATGAATGTTTGTAGATTATAAAGAACACAAACATAAAGCCCAAAGCACAAGGACAATGAAACACAGTTTAGAAGACTTCTGATTTGGCTTCCACTGAGTGTATGATGTAGAGCTTGGAACGATGCTTCCTGCTTCACTTGAATGGCTTCAGATTAAGCTTGAATGTCCTTGGAGTGGATGTAGAGTTGCTGCACGGAGTACTGTTCACAGCTACAGTACTCTTCCTTCTTTACTTGGATAACCTTCCTTTGATCTCTTCTTGAAACCCTTGCTTGCTTCTTGATAGCCTCACCCTTGATCTCTCTTTGTTGGTTGCTTGACTCTTCACTTCATAGATGCTTGTTGGCTTGAGAAGTACCTTGAATGGCTTGTAGATAGATGAAGAACACTTGCTGCACGGAGTACTATTCATGGCTACAGTACTCTTCTTCTTCCTCCTTGGACAGCACCCTCTTGATCTCCCTTTGAAGCCCTCTTGGATCCTTAGGGTTTATGACTCCAAATGATTTGTTTTATAGCCCTTGAATGGTCCATAGACAAGCCCCAGACCAGATCCACAAATCATGGTGTAATTGGGGTCATTGGGATTAAACAAATGGGAAGAAAGACCTCTCCTCGAGCTTGAAACAAAAGTCAACAAAAGGGGGCCTCGAGACTGGCGATCGACTGGAAGCATTGGGTCAGTCGACCGGAATTTTACAGTCGAAACAGTTTTTGGCTCTGGCAAAATCGGTCGACCGACCCCTATGTGGCGGTCGACCGAAACCTGCAAAAACTCCATCTTTTCGGTTATGTTAATTCTGGTCGACCGACCATGGTCCGTTGGTCGACCGGAATGACCTATACCTGCAAAAATGAAGTGTTAGCCCAAGGAAATACATCTATAATTCAAGAGCTTCATGTCCATATGAATTTCATGCATTTTGAGTTTGGTTTAACTTAGCTTATGCATTTGGAAGGTTCAAAGCAAATGAGCACATGTCACTACATGAGATTGTCTTAAACATTGTCTTCCCCGCGACCTGACCGCGCAGGTCGATCCGCGTGCGAGGGCGCCCGACGGCGAGTTTTGTAAGGGCTTGAAACCTCATGAACTAGGTGCATATGAACACTTTGAAACACACATGTTCTGAAGTAAGGATCAAGTTTCGGGCTAAGAATCAAGAGATAAAACTCAATCATCCAAAGTAAATTATTCATGAAATAACCTCATGGAACACTCAATAATAAGGAGTGTATAACATGGTAAGAGCCTTACCAATGGTTCTTGACAGTACATGACATATACCACCTGTTTTGGATTGTAGAGGAGCAGGGTGCTTATCCACACGTTTGGTTCACCTGGTGACTGCCATGAGTTTAATCCTGCAAGCAAGATAGTTAGGGTTAATACCATACTTGTTCACATTAAAGATGTTATGAAATCTCTTACCTCTTGTAAAACCAACATATGCAAACCAAGGATCAAGACCATGTAACCGTTGCCATTGGCCATCTCAACCATACATAGGTAACAAGAGCATGAGCAATCAACCACAAGTTTAGTTATCATCACTTAATCACACATTAAGTTTAGTTATCATCAAAACCATAACGTAACAATCACAACAATCATCAAAACCATAACTCAACATCGAGTTGTTCATTCCTCATTGGGCTATCTTTAGGCATGTCTTTGGGCCTATTTTATGGGTACCTCCCTCCCTGGCTCGGTCTGCTTCAATTCAGGGCTTAATGGGCCTTGATTTCGCTTAATTTATTACACTTTGTGAATTTCAAACGTCTTGGAATTACACGGTCGATCGTCCGGTCATCCAGTCACTAAGCGGTCAGTTGTAAGCCGCTAAGATATTTTATGGATATTTAGGTGATTTTCTGAATTTCCACCAACAAGCTTTAGAACAGTCTGAGTATAGCCGTCCAAACCCATTGAATGGTGTGTACATAGCCGTCCAATTCCCATAGTCCTAATCTCGTTGGATCTTTTCAGATAATTAACTATTTATCTATTTATTTGAATTTATCACCGACAGGGCCTACGTGGTTGGCGCTGAGCCGCTCTATGAATTGAGTGGTCTAGAAATAGACCGTTCAATCCTCAAGAGTCCAGCACCGAACAAGTCGATCAGTTCGATGGATAATTGGATTATTTCCTGGTTTATTGAATTTCCACCGACAGCCTTAAATGGTCTAGCATCAGACCGTGCAGTGGTCTGGACGGTCTATCGAGCGACCGCGTAATGGCCCGATTTTTGAAGAATTTAGGGTTTTTTTTCTCTCTCCATCCGTGGTTTTATCCTCAACTTATTCCACCCATTTCTTCGCGGATACTCCACCAAATGGGGTGTCGTTTAAACTGGTTAGAACATAATTCAATTATCTACGAATTATCTTTTGATATCTCGACCTAAAATTCACTGGAAACCCTAATTTCGGGGCTGGACTTATGGGCTCTATAAATAGAACCCTTAGTCCAAGCTGTGAAAGGGGGGGAGATCTAAGGTCGACGGCGAAGCTCTGCCAAATTTTTGAGCGACCTACAGTCAGGGAGGGAGGCCTCCTACATCCACTCAGGCCTCCGGTTCAGGGAGTATTCGGTGTTTTTGAGTCTTTGTTTTCACAGTCCCACCATCCTTTTCGTCATTACATCCATAGTTTTCCTCTTTTTTTTTCAAGTTTTTTCACTCTTGCACTTCATTACATACACCCTCCTATTGTTTTCCACGCCCCTAGGGGTTTAAAAACTCCCAGGTATTCCCCATTCCATTTTATTATGTTTATTTGCGTTTGTTCTTATAGTTACTACACTTCACAGTTCTGATATGGGGTTTTCCTTTGTGTTCTCCGTTGTGTTTTACAGGTCAGCATCATACAAGCACAAGGCCCATCGCCTCTGGCCGGCCGGAAGGGATGGAGGTCTAGATCCTACAACTTAAAACCTGGTGGCATTGAGTGGTCGTCCTCTTGTCCATTTGAGTATGAGAGCGGTCCTCACAGAGCCGTTCTTCATCCCTCTGTGGCCTCCTCTGGACCGTTCTGTTGTCAAGCCAAGCCTCATCCCGCGTTCCTTCAGCACTGGTGAGCGGTCTATCGAGCGACCGCGCAGTTCATAGAGTGGCTCTTCCAGAACCGTTCATCTCTGCAGTGCTATTTTCAAGGCGTGTGTCTCCTCTTTTCCAAAGTACGGTGTATTTGTTTACATTCGGAGCCTTGGTGGCGATCACGATCACACACCCCTCTACCCTCTCTTTACTTTCTTTCCTTCGTTTGGCTTGTCACCATCTTTTATATTTTTGGAAAGGAAGGTAAGGGAAGGAAAAAGAGGTGGGAAAACATGTCAACATCCCATTTTTTGGCGATCACGGTGGGACACCTAGTGCCCATCGTGCTAGTGTTATGCTGATATGCTTTTGTGCTTGGTTAGGGTTCTTGTTTGAGTTGTTTCAGGTTGCTGTTCGTCCACCTCGGGTTGCTGTTCTCAGACGTGTACATGGTTCTCGTAGAGCCATTCAGTCATCTCTGCGGTTGGACGATACACCGTCCTGTTCTAGTCTCAGCTTTAGCGGTCCTCTTTAGACCGTCCATCTTCCTCCACGGTCTTCCAAGAGACCGTCCACTTCTGCTGGCTCAGGTATGCTTCTGTCTTTACACTCCCAATTTCTACTGACGTTCGACGGTCTTTCCAAGATCGTCCCAGAGTCCACCCGGTCTTTCTACAGACCGTGCTATCAGGTATGCCTCTGTTCCCCTTCCTTTAATCCATTCCAATTTTCTATTTAATTGCTAGTTCTATTTTTTTCATTACTCTCTGCCATTGAACGGTCCTCACAGGACCGTTGACCTCCCTGCACGGTCTCCCACAGATCGTTTATTTCTATTACAGTGCACCCGAGACTTTTATCTTGGTTGACATTTCATATTATTTCACATCTACTTGGTGGTGCTATTGATGTCCCCTTACTGTCATCATACTTCTGCATGATTGTCTTCATTCTTCTCATACTTGTTGATCATTGATTGATAGATCTAGGTTAGACTTTGCATGCACTCCGGTGCACTTAGGGCCATACATACTTTTCATATTAGTTGCATTCCTACCTAGGTAGGGGATCCTCTCGTCTCCATATTCCTTGGAGCCGACTAGGTGACCTTGCCCAGGGCCTCCGTAAGTCCCCTTGAGCCGTGGATTCCCACACGGATGCCAGATAGGTTGTATCGTACCACACCAGTCTAGGGTTTGCATCCGAGAGAAGGATTGTCCCTCAGAGTCAACTCAGTTTCCCATCCTACCCTGGTTAGGTGCCCTCGTGGTTGAGTGAACTCACATCTTAATTAATCCACTAAGGTCCTAAAAGAAAATTCATAAAATCTTCCGCGCATCATTCATAACTTGGGTGATTACTTGGTTGTCTCTCTTCTCATCCCTCCCCTCTCTTGTGTGCATTATTGGATTGTTTGTTTAAATCTTGGTTAGGGTTGTTTGCTTTCTCTCCCTAGGTGTTAGTGCATGTGGAGTTGGTTCTTCCCCATAGGATCGTCTCCTAGGGGCAACTCCCATTTCATCTCTTATTTCAATCCCCTGTTCGACTCTCCTCCAGTCATGTCATCTTACAACTTCTCTCACACCCACGAGGACTCCCTTCCTCAAGGGCTCTTGGAGGACCCACCTAGGGTCGTTTCTCTCCAGGGGAGAGAGGGGTCCGCCCCTCCTCTTCCGTCTGCCACTATTGAGGGTGCCCAACCCTCTCTCTCTGATTCGTCCACTCACAACTCGGCCAGTCATGTTCTCCACATGATGGCCCAATTGGACCCTACACAGCTCCATCTCCTTAAACAAGCTTTGCAAGGGGTAGATGCCTCACCTTCAGTGCTTTCTTCTGGCGTGTCTGCTGCTGCCACTTCTACATCTCTGATTGCTGGATTAGGGGCCACCTCCGCGGCCCCCATTGACCTTACTCTAATTCATCCTCAGATTCTCCGATTCCCCAACATGGAAGCGGGCCAGGCTTCTACCTTGGCCCATCAGTCTCTTGACAACGGGAAGACCCAGATCCCCCTAACCTCCTATTCTGATCCCTACACTACCATCTCTCTAGCGCCGCAGGCTCTGGTGGTGCTAGCCGATTTTGCTCGCTTACAGCCAGGGGCAGCCCAGCTTGCCTATTCTGATATGGGCCCCTCCCTGGCCCATTATTCATCTTACGGGCTCCCCCCTCCATCGGTTTATCCGTCTGCTCCTCATACATGTTCTGCTCTTCCTGCTCCGTCTCCTCCATCCCGGGAATGGGAGGTTCTCGAAAAGTGGGCTACCATGCAGCAGCAAATCGATCTCCTTCATAAAAGGGTCGGCCCACAATCCCTTGCTGATGTCCCCGTTCCTAACTTCCGGGACATTCATTTTCCTCCCCAGTCTGAGCTCCCCGTATATCATAAGTACGACGGGAATGGTAACCCGTTCATTCATGTCAGGGAGTTTCTCTATGAATCGGCGTAATTTCAGCATGATGATCGCCTTATGGCATATCTTTTCCACCGATCCTGGGACGGGGTGACACTTGAATGGTTTTATACCTTGCCTTTGGAGGAGGCAGAAAGTTTCAAGACTGTGAAAGAGAAATTCATTCAAAGATTTCAAGATCGGGTATGCTCGGAGTACTCATTTACAAACTTGGTAGCAGAGAAAATGAAGGCAGTTGAAGACTTTGCTACGTATGCCGACCGATGGAGGCAGATGGCCTCACGTGTGCCCGGACAGATCTCGGAAGAATAAAAAGGTGAAACTATTGATTTCTAATGCCACCCCGACGTTTCGAAACATATTGGCAATGAACGATATTTCAAACATGCACCAGTTGTACAGTTGGGCCCTGTTTATCCAGACCCAATTCAATGGATCCCCCATCCACTCATTGTTGGAAGCCTAAAAGCCCAAATCTATTAGGAAGACTCAGGGTCCAGTTACCGAGGGAGTACAGACAAACAAGCAGGTGTAGGCTGTTAACCAGTCCGCCCCACCCCGTTTCCAGCAGCAACCGCAACGCCATACCCAATTCCCCGCTCTGCCAGCTCCACGGCCTTCATTTCTAGCACCCCAGCCACCACAACAACCGCCACCACCACCGCAACAGCCTCAGCAGCCACCCCAATACCATAATGTTCCACCTCATGCTGCTTATGCACCTGCTCGGCCGGGACCAAAAAGAGCCAACTATCCACCACTTCCAGAAACACTCCCTGACAGTTTTTCGGCCTTAATGTACACTGGTGACATACAGTTGCCTCCGGAATGCCAGAACTGGAACCCGGCAGCCGACCAGTCAAGGTATTGCATATACCATCGGCAACCCGGACACACGATAGAGAGGTGTTATCAGTTCAGGGATCTAGTTTATGATTTGCATGAGGGCTAGGGGATTGATTGGGCCCAAATGCATAAATTAATTGAGGATATAAAAGAAAGAAGAAGACAAGTAAGGCCGCAGCAGGCGGCACCTCAGCAGCAGTAGTTCGAGCAACCTCCCCAACAACAACCTCCACAGCAGCAGCAACAACAGCAAGACCTCGGGATTCATCAAAATCCCATGCCAGAACATCCACCGGCTCCTTAACAATAGCAGCAGCCGCCGGCACCGGCTCAAGTAAATGTTGTTCACTGCCCAGCCCCTAATGCTGGGTGGTCTTACGAGGATGAGACTCCCGCTCATCTTTTGGCCTTCCACCACACCAACACCCCCGCACCTTCTGTCCCCTCTATTCTTCGGCCCACCACCTTGACCACTACTCCACCTTCCCTTCCCTCCAGGTCACCTATTGCACCCGCCACATTCCCCACCATTCTGCCAATCCTTTCACCATCACCCGCCATACCCTCCACCATCACCCCTCCATTCAGCCCTTCGCCCATCACCGCTCCCCCAGGGCCCGTCAGGCCAACCTCTGCCATCCTCACCCCCATTTCTATCCCTTCCACTCACCCTACTGGGCCAATCGGGAGTCCATCTGATGCCGTGCCGACACGAAATTGTGCCCTTCGGAGCGGGCGTTTATTCCACAGAAGTTACCCCTCTACTGGTGCACCTGTACCCAACCCCCAGATTCCTTCCTCAACAACCGAAGCTGAAGAAGTAGACCCCGTGCCAGGCACGAAGTATGCTTTGCTACAGCATTTAGATCGGATGTCGGCCAAGATTTCTATCTTAGAGTTACTACAAAGGTCCACGCTACATCAAGATGCCCTAAGGGCTTTCCTACAAAAAGTAATGGTCAGCGAGGACGTGGCGGTAGACAGTTTGCCATCGATGTTGGCAATAATTACGAGGGGGCCCTCCATTTCATTTTTTGAATCAGAATTAGCACCCCCGGAGGCACGGCAGATGCCACTCTATATTACTATTTCCTTAAACAAAGTGGCAATTGAGTCAGCCCTTGTGGACACGGGAGCGTCAATAAATGTGTGTCCATTGAGTACATTGCACGCCTGCAATATTTCAGAAGACATGCTTAGACCAATGCCAACCATGATTGCGGCTTATGATAACTCCAGACGAGCGTGCCATGGGGTTGTGACAGTTCAGGCCGAGCTAGGGCCTCTAAAAATGCATGTGGAGTTTTATGTACTAGACATAGACCCGATGTTCAAAGCAATTCTGGGTCGTCCATGGATAGGCATTCTGAATGTCGTGCCCTCAACTGCCCACCAATGCGTAAAGTTCCCATTTCAGGGCCGGGTAGTCAAGGTGAAGAGTGTTTCCACAGTCTAATCTGTTGATGCAATTGCAGACAAGATCCTTCCTACTTTGTGGCCAAGCAACAAGCCAGTTCTTTCTGTTATGGACTTAAACTATTCATGGGCATATGCGTCACGCAAGCCCGCCACTGCACCAGTAAATGTCAAAATTAAGTCCAAGATTCGAGACTCAAAAGGGTGGCATATGATCTTAAAACTGGGCTATTAGCCGGGCTTGGGCCTCGACGCGCAATTACAGGGGCGAACTAAGCCCGTCCCTAAAGGTAGAAGAATGAGCCGGAGAGGCCTTGGCTACCGAGAGTCAGCACTGTCTATATTAGGAGATTTCGGGCCACTAACATGGGATTATCGTCAGCACTTCGTGAAAGGCCCGATGCAGCCTGGTACTCTGAAGAAGCCACCACCCTGTTTTGATAAGAAGATCGATGCCGCTTATGTTGCTGTTGACCCACTGCTACTACTGAAGGGGCTAGTGGGTGACATGGAAGATTTTTGTAGTTGCTTTGAGGAGGTGTTCCGTGAAGAAGAAGCTTGTCCAGAGAAGATGGAGATGCAACTGGTGAAGCATTCTCCGATTGAGCTAGTTCTCCGAAGGCCGCAGGAAGTGGGGAGCTCTATCACTACTTTTTCCTTGTTCCCGTCCCGCCTTGCCTCGTTGTTTCAGCAATTGGGGTTTATTCCCCGTTCCCCTCCGATTATGGTTGACCCGTACTTTACGGGAAGACCACTTGAAATTCTATTTGTTCCTTGTGCTTGTGGGTAGTGCCCACCGATTGATTTGTCCACCATGTGGACCCCTACTGCCAATCTCCATGAAATGTGGTCTCCTCTTCCGACCCCTTTTTCGATTGTCTCTTCCCCTCTCTCTTTTCCATGCAACTTCCTCCTCCTCCTTCCTCCTCTAGTCCCTCTTGCCTCATGATTTTCTCCGACCTCCAAAAAAAATGCCAATTTTAAAACGGAGATTTCGCTGGAAGATTACGCTATGTTCTGTTCATCTTCCCAGGGGCATGAGACCCCTGCTTCTTTCCCTGTAGATTTCTTATCCCCTAGGTTAGATGAACATTCTGCAGAATCTCCTAGGTTAGTTGAGTCAGTTGGGGTAGAAGTTAGTGTTAGTGTAGATAGCCCTTCCACGTCTACGGCGCATCCTGTGATGCTTCATTCTAAATCCATTCCCGATAGGTTTCTTCAATATTTAGCCAGTAGATGCCATGCCCTCCTTAAGTGCCTTGAGTTTGTAACCACCGCCATAGTCTTAGAGGACGATGAGGAAGAGGGTGGGGTGTGGAGCAATGACGGTTTGGGCGTTTATGAGATTGTGGATGAGAAGGATCTAGCCGACGATGAGGAAAGTGATGTGGATGACGCTGCTGACCAGCATGCGCAAGGGCTGCGGAGATTTGATGAACCTTCATCAGCAGTGGATGAACCCACTAAGGAAATCAACTTGGGAACCGAAGAGGACCCTAAGCCAATTATTATTTCAGCTAATCTCCCTCCTCAGGTTGAAGAGGAGCTGATTAAAGTCTTGAGGGAGTATAGAGATTCTTTTGCCTGGTCCTACGAGGACATGTCGAGTCTTGACCCCGCTCTGGTTAAACATAGACTTATCCTTAAACTAGGGGCAACACCCGTTAAACAAAGATCAAGATGATTCCACCCCCAAATGGCCTTAAGGATAAAGAAAGAAGTTGTTAAATTGCATAAGGCCAAATTTATTAGAGTCATTTTATATCCGCAATGGGTGGCAAATATAGTCCCGATAATGAAAAAGGATGGAAAGATTTGGATCTGTATTGATTTCAGGGACTTAAATAAGGCATGTCCGAAGGAGATTTTCCGCTTCCTCACATCGATGTCTTGGTTGATAATACGGCTGGGTATGAAGCCCTCTCATTTATGGATGGTTATTCAGGCTACAACCAAATCCGTCTTGCTCCCGAGGACCAGGAGAAGACCTCTTTCACCACACCCTGGGGCACGTACTGCTATGTTGTCATGCCATTTGGATTGAAGAATGCAGGTGCCACGTATCAGCGGGCAATGATGGCTATCTTCCACGACATGATGCATGTGTATATGGAAGCCTACGTGGATGATATCCTAGTGAAGTCAAGGTCCAAAGAAGAACACCCCGACATTCTAGCCAAGGTGTTGCAAAGGGCTAGGGAGTACAAATTAAAAATGAATCCAAAGAAATGTGTGTTTGGAGTTGCATCAGGGAAGTTGCTCGGGTTTATAGTTAGTAAATGGGGAATTCAGATTTATCCGAATAAGGCAAAGGCCGTAAGGGACATGCCCCCGCCAAGGAATATCACTGAACTGTGAGGCTTGATTGGGCGTTTGCAATTCATCAGGAGATTCATATCTCAACATTCGCAAAGATGCCGCCCATTCTATGAATTATTGAAGGCGGGGGCCAAATTTGAATGGAATGAACAGTGTCAAAAGGCCTATGATGAGCTTAAGGTTTATATGTCTAATCCTCTGATTCTACAACCTCCAGTCCCTGGTAAACCCCTGATCTTATACATTTCTATCATTGAGGACTCCCTAGGAGCTGTCTTGGCACAAGTGGATGACGAAGGAAGAGAAAGGGCAGCATATGACCTCTCTAGGTTGTTCAATCCTGTTGAATCTAGGTATACTGCCATGGAGAAGACCTGCGCAGCATTAGTACGGGTAGCTCAGAAACTCAAACACTATTTTCTGGCCCATGAAGTTAGGCTGATCTCTAGAATTGACCCAATCCGTTATCTCTTAGAAAAACCTATCCTTTCTAGCAGATTAGCTCACTGGCAGAGCTTTCTTTCGTAATTCGATATCACCTTCGTTGTCCAGAAAGTGATCAAGGGATACGCGATTGCTGAACATCTTGCTCATTCTCCTATCCCTCGCACTGATTCAATCCAGGACGAATTCCCTGATGAAGATCTTACTGTAATCACTCATCTCCCCTTCTGGTTTTTGCACTTTGACAGTGCATTAAATTCTCAAGGCCGTGGGATCGACGCCGTTCTCCTTACTCCAGAGGGAGTAACCATCCCTATTACTTATCAGCTCTCTTTCCCTGCCACGAATAATATAGCTGAGTATGAAGCTCTCCTTGCCGGACTGAAGCACACCTACCTCTTGGGCGCGCGATACCTTAATATTATAGGAAATTCTCAATTGGTTCTGCGTCAAGTTCTTTCCACTTATTGCACCCGTGACCCTAAACTCAAGCCCTATCAAGATTTGGTCACGCTCTTGGCTAGGCAATTTTGCAAGCTCATTTATATTCACACTCATTGTTCTCAGAACATCTTGGCCAATGCACTTGCGTCGCTTGCTTCTTCCCTTTCTTTCCCCCTGAGTCGCGCCACTTAGACCATTGTGGTCCAGCGGTTAGACGCTCCTTCTCTTCAGGATCCCTGGTTTGACAACCTTAGGAAGTCTATAGAGAGGAAAGCTGAGAAGGAAGATTTGAAGGAAGTATCATTGACTGAGCTCGAGGAAATCATAGAAGAGGATGAATTATTGTGGTTTCACAAGATAGAGCAATACTGTAGGGATGGATCCTTCCCAGAGACGGCCAATGCCAAGCAGCGCAAGGCCATTAGAAGAGTCACCTCCAGATACACAATCATCGCGGGAGAATTATATCGGCGGGCTCTTAATGGAATTCTCATGAGATGTCTGGATGACGATGAGGCTTGGAAGGTAGTAGAAGCAGCTCATGCAAGTGAGTACGGGGGGCATGTTAATGGACAGGCATTGGCGAAGAAAATTCTTAGGCAGGGCTATTACTAGCCAACCCTAGAAGAAGATTATTCCACCTATGTCCGTAGGTGTCTTCAGTGCCAACTTCATGCCAACAAAATTCATGCTCCTACTTCTTCTCTCCATCCTCTCTCTGCTCCTTGGCCATTCTCGATGTGGGCCTTTGATATCGTTGGACCACTTGGCGACCCTAATGCTCAGGTTAAACAAAACTCATTCATTCTGACTGCTACCGAGTATTTTACCAAGTGGGCAGAAGCTGAAGCCTATGCCGAGATCAAAGCTACCACAGTATGCCGCTTCATTCTCAAGAACATCATTTCGCAGTTTGGAGTGGCAAGTGATATCATCACCGACAACGGGCCTCAATTCGTGTCTTAAGAACTCCAGGGCCTCTGTAAGAAATTTAATATTTCATTGCATCATTTATCACCGTATTATCCTCAAGGTAACGGCCAAGCCGAGGCCACGAACAAAACCCTTCTTAAATTCATTAAGAAAACATGCGAGTCACACAAATTTGTTGATTATGCCGACAAATTGATAGACACTCTATGGGCTTATCGTACCTCCGTCCGTACTCCCACGGGGCAAACTCCCTTTGCTCTCACCTATGGGATGGAGGCGGTACTCCCGTACGAGATCTTGATCCCTTCCCTAAGAGTGCAGCTGGACAAAGAACTTAATCTCGACGAACGTCGAGAGGCGTTGCTAGTCCAACTGGAACTCATAGACGAGAAGAGACTTAACGCGGCCGATCATGTCTCTGTTTATCAAAAACGTGTCTCGCGGCATTTTCAAAAGAAGGTTATCGAAAGAAAATTCCAAGTGGGTAACATGGTTTTGAAGCGCAAATTTATCAGATCAGCAGGTCCTAGGTCTAAGCTGCAACCCAACTGGGAAGGGCCGTTTGTAATTAAAGAAATATATCCTGGGAATGCGTACCGTCTTGTTAATGCGGAGGGTGTGGAATTGCCAAATCTGTGGAATGGGTTCTATTTAAAATGCTTTTATCCATAGAGTCAAGCCAGCAACGGCCCGGTGGCAGGATGTTTCCTCCCCTTGATCATGAAGGGGGATCCCCGGCTCAGCTTTCACACACTACATGACCCCCGTGGCTTGGTTTTCCTTTCTTGCGCAACAATGTTTCTCCCTTGGCCATGCCTAGGGGCAAGTGAAAATCCTTGTTTTCCCCCTCCTTCAGCCGAAAATAGGGGCAAGTGGTAAATAAGGGGGCGAGAACTGATCTAGACACCCCGATAAAAAAGAGGTCTCAAATAGGGGCAGCCTGTTATGACCTGATTCCGCATTCATAAAAGTAAAAGAAAGAAAAAGAAATAAAAGAAAATGGCAAAATCAAAGGCAAAAGCTAAAAAGCTCATTTAGAAGCTCGAAGCTCAATGCTCCCAAAAGAATGAAACTAGGCATGGCAAGAGTGGCAGTACAGTTTCCCCACGGGACGTAATGAGCCCGGTCGTATGCGTGCCTAGAGCGGATGTGGGTTCGATGACGGACACAAAGCCCCGGTGCAACATGCCAAATTCTTTAAAAAGGGGGTTGTCGTGGGAAGAACTCAAGTCCTAAAGAACATCTATACCGATTACCGGCTTTTCTATCAAATTCTTCTTATCTTTCCAAGGACAGAATCGTACCCCGGGTATGGCCTCGGTAGAAGCACCGTTAAGTAGATTGGGCCCCGGCCATGGGTGGCCACCCATAACGCACGTTGGACTCGGGAAACCCCTAATGAGATAGGAAGGTCCCTCGTCACCAGGTTTGAGCTGGCTCCAAAAGAAAAAAAAATCAAATATTTCAAAATCCAAACAAATCAAATATTTCAAAACCCAAAAAAATCAAATATTTCAAAATCCAAACAAATCAAATTTTATAAAACCTAAAAAAAATAAAATATTTCAAAATCCAAGAAAAAATCAAATATTTCAAAACCCAAAAAGTCAAACATACCAAATCCAAAAAAAATCGAATACTTCAAAATCCAAAAATTAAATATTTCAAAATCCAAAGAAATCAAATATTTTAAAATCTAAAAAAAATCAAATATTTTTAGAAAAAATCATAAAAATATTTTCATCAGCATGATTTGCATCCATGGCATGCATTGCATCCATTTCTTTCATGTTATTTGCCTATTTAATAAGGCTTACCACCTTGACCAGAAATCAAGAATCGGTCATTTCCTAATTTGCTACAGGCAAGGGGTATAGCCTAAAACAGATTTAATCTGTTTCTCTGTTTATGTGTGTGCAGGGGCAGGTTGAAGACAAAGTTGAGCATCTTTATCACTGAACGGCCCTCTGTCGACCATTTTATTCCTTCCAACAGTCAAAAACAAGACTGTTCCATCATTTACACGGCCTCTTCCAGACCGTTCCAATCCCTAGTACCAGCAAGAATCCAATGTCTTGACCAGACCGTCCAGAAACCTAAACAGTTCAATCATGGCCATTCTGTTCTGTCCACGGTCCCTCGATAGACCGTTCTACTCTCCGAAGGCCTTTTTTCTTAAACCTGTGGTTGATATTATGAGCGGTTGAAATCTGGCCATTCAATTCATGGGGCGGTTAGTATCCAACCGTCTATCTAGCTAAACGGTCTTGGATGGGCCGTGTTCACCCCGATTCTACCTCAAACTCATTCAATCACAAAGAAAGGCCAAAACTCAAGCTTTGCTTAATCAAATCAACTCATTTTATTCATATCTCAAAGTTTCGACATCCATTTTCTATATCAACATCATGAACAAATAAGGAATCACTCGATCCTCAGACGGGCATCCCCGCGAGGCCTAATCTCTCTCAGCTCTCTCACATATGCCTGGTGCGTCTCTGAAGCCTCTGCAACCTCCACCGGTAGGGTGAGCACCCTACTAACCTTTCACACGATCAGGGCACTCCTAACTGCCTGCTCGTCCTCCTCTGTGCCAATCCTCCTCGCCTGTAGTGTGGGAAGGTGGGGTAGTGCTGGTAGTGTGGTCCGGTGTAGTCCAACCTATAGGTAGCACCGGTGTGGGCTGTACATCGCCAGTACGGTGTCACTCACGAGCCTCAGATCCAAGCCTGGCCTCCTAGGAAGTCTGACTGCAGTGCCGTAGAGGAAGTCAGGGTGCATCGCGAACCGATCCAGGGGCAAGGTGTTGATGAACAGTCGCCACTCGTCCCTAGTCTTCTTTTCTGCTGTCCTGCACTCTACCTGTGGGGAGAACCTAAAGGTGCCACCTATGAAGAACAGTGGATGACTCCCGAAGATCTGACTAGCTGAACTGATATCCTCCTTATGAACAAATTTCATCCCGACACCAATCCAACACTCTAGCAGAATCATAGAACCAAACAGTGGCCCCCCTAGAGCTGTAGAACTAAGGCCTTCATACAAGTAGGCAAGGAAGGCCTGGGAGATGGAGAGACCCTGCCACAGACCACTAATGGTGCTAAGAATAAGATTATCTAGGACGTGGTCGGCAGAAGGGAACAGGATGGCCCCGCACAAGCAAATAGATGCGGCTTTAGCTATGGCCTCGTACCATCCACATTTGTTCTTACAATGAGCAACCACCCATTGGCTAAGGGGAAGAAGATGGATCTGATGTGGGCCTATGAAGGTGCGGATGTCCTTGCTATTTGGTATAAACTCTCCCAAGATAAGGCTAGGGTCTATAGGGGCAACAATGTGACACACTAAGTCCTCCTCGCCCGCCTTGGACCTAGGAAAAGAAAAATAGGTCTCTACCTCCTCTAATAGGACAGTGGCCTCAAAAGAATGGAAGACGAATGTATGGGTCTGAGGATGCCAGATTTCTACTAGGGCTGAGATGCTGTGCCAATCTAAAGACAATTTAGGGTAGTTTTTGCCCAGCACTAAGAGTGAGTGTAGGTGTGATGCGGGATGGACACGCGACCTGGGACTCTAGCTCGCGATCGTCCCTATGAGAGGGGTGCGTGGGACCGTGCGCTGTTGAGAAACTGGCAGTGAGTCTCGAGTATCGGCTTTCCGCGTGTACTCGGATCGAGTCACGGGACGGGTCACTCACTCTCGCTCTCTCGCAGCGGTGATAACAATATATCGGGCTAAGAATCCTAACACTCGCAGCGGCATATACAAATAGATACGAGTAAAGCAAATGTGAAAGAGAGAGGAAGGGAATTTACCTCCATGCTCCGGGCATGGGGAAGACGATCCCGGCCAAGTCAGTAACTCCCAATACAGTAAATATTTAAATTATAGCGGTGAATTTTGATGCCCACTCCACACAGGGAAGTAACGGGCTACAAGTGGGCCGGGAGGACCGATCTTGGGTTGACGGGCAGCACTTTGATCACCCTGTCGGCGCGGTTCAGACGGCGCAAGCTGCTGGTTGTGGGGCCCACGTGCTGGTCGGCAGGTCCGAGTGGGCCCGGAGTGGTACCGCTATGATGGTGGCTCCTGGAGGGATGCTCCCTGGGGCGGCGGCGCGCTGGTTCACCTTGTGGAAGGCGAGTCGGCTCCGGTCTTCACTTGTTGACCTGGCTGTCCACGGATCTGCAGTTCTATTTTTGCAGCGCGCGACCCGATGAGATCAGCTGCTGCAATCACTCCCGACGTCGGATCTATGCGAAAGAGGTACCATTGGAAAGCTGATTCAAAATAATTTGACCATGGATTGTGGAAATAATTTCTGTGGATCTGGATTTTTCGTGGTGGATTTTTCAATGGACTGACTGACAGACTCAGAAAACTCAAGATAGAAATAAAGTTTCCTGATAACTTGCGTTGACCGCGACCCAAACCTCAGATATAAAACTTGGACTCTTCACAAAAGTTGTAGAGGGGGAAACAAGGAAGACGGGGATAATTTTTGTAGAATTTCTAGATGAGGTTTGACAGGGGAAAATGATTTTATACTGGACAGGGGTCGGATCTGAACTGCCCAAGACAGAACAGATTTGGAAAAAGATAGTGATTTTTAAAAATAGCAAAAGGACTCCAGAAATTCCAAGAAAGTTCGTGGATGATGGGTGTAGTGGACAGAACTGCCAATAAAATTGGTGACTCAAACAAATAAAGGATAATGGGTCGAACTGAGGAAACACAGGGTTGCTGTGACACAAAATTGAGTGCAGACAGAACTGGAAGCCTGAAGAACACGAAAATGGAAAAATAGAAAATGAAGGCTAGAAAATAAGATAATTTTTTTGAAAGATGGTATTGGCGTGGTGAACTTACCCTCAAAATTTAGACTCCAGAAGATCAGTAGATATGGAGCTAAAAATCAAACATGGGACCTCTGTCCTGATTTGGACAGAACTCCGGCGATGGTTGCGGCGGCGCGATGGCAGCGGCGGCGGTGGCGGCGGCAGAAATAGAATTCATAGGATAAGAGGGAGAGATAGAATGTGTCTCATACCCTAGAAGGCTGGAGAAAGAATAAGAACAGTAGTAGAGGAGAGAGAGGTGCACCCTTTGGGCCTTGGAGGCAAATTCACATTTTTTTTTCATCATTAAACCTTATAAAACACTATACATGGGTTTATATAGAAGAGGAGGAAGGGGGAGGGGGTTAGAATTTCGTGGGAGAGAGGGGAGTGGTAGCATTTTCTTCACCCATGTGGTCAATTGACCTAAAAAAATAAAATACAAAATGTCATTTTAATGGGGGGCACCCCCTTGACTTAAGGGGAGGCATCTTGGATATTTTTCACCCATTGTCCCCTTGACTTGTCCAAGAAGGAAAGAATCCTTCTAGAAGCCACCTTGGCATTTGACCATCCCCACATGGACCCCTGGGGCTTAGGTGGACCAATGGAGAAGGACTGAGGGCCCCCTTGCTAGACCTACTGAACTTTTACATAAAAACCCAAAGATCCTTAGGGAATAACAAATTGGCTTATAAAGCCTTACAATTGCAAACCTACTTTCCCAAGGATATAAAAGTAAACTAAAAAGACAGAAATACAAAAATAAAATGTTAGTGCTCGGTGTTGATTCCCATCAATTCTCCCCGGGTGGGAAGAACTAGACCCTGTCGAGTAAGGGGTGCGGCTACTCGTGACGCCGGCAGATCCATCCTCGTACCAGGAAGCGTGGAGTATGCTCCACTCCAAGTAATCGACACATGCTCATCCCGTATAGATTCGATATGCACACGCTACTGGGGAGGAGGCTAGAGGTGGACACTTCGGGGTGGGGTCACTCTCAAATGAAGGGAGGCGGCTCAAAGACTCACTAGGAATAAATGTTGGGTCCCTTATGTGACTAGATCCAATGTGTGAGGTAGAACCAATCCCAAAGTCCGACAAGTCTCATACTCGAAAGGGACTAACAACGCGAGCATACAAAACCGACTCGACTCGATGTATGCACAGACACACAAGACCCTAGACACACCTAATGTTAGTCCGATCTACACATAGGCGATGGTGGACTAGGACACCCGAATGTGTGCCATGCATGCATTTGACGTGACCGGTGGTTGGCGGAATGGGGAATTCCTAGACCTCCTAAAGTAGACCATGCATGCACATTGGACTTGGATGTGGGAGGGCCAGGAGTACCAAATGCATCTTCTTCCTTTCCCCTAGATGATGGTGTATCTCGCAAGTGAACGGGCTTGGTGGGTGTAGACGACCCGGCCCGTGGGGAAGGGGTGTGGTAGTGGACTCCCTCGAAGAAGTGAAGTATATATGGTGGGTCTAGGGGTCCACAGGGGAATGGGTCAAAGGGATCAAAAAAAGTATGACCCCTTGTGGTGGGTTCTCACAAGTCACAGTCCCATGTGTGGTAGTCTTGAATGTGTGGATGGTCACCTTCATGCATTGTGGTAGGTGGGACAGTGATCATGTGTAGAAAATAAGATTCCTCCCTTGGGCAAAAGGGAATGAAGTCGTGCTCGGTCGGCATGGGGAGGAATAAGAGGATCTCCATGGTGACACAACCCACGGTGCACACGGAGGTAATGGACCCTAAGGCCGGATGGGTGAAGCTGAGACTAGTGGGTTGGTCGAAGCCTCGGGCCAATGAGTGCGACAACTTCCATTGCGAGTCTAATCCCACAATAAGGTCAACCAATGTATCAACATGGTGACTAGACCGAAATGTGGTATGGAATGAATTGACCGGCACTAATGGTAGGGTCGGGTCCATGGATGGGTAAGGAGGTGGGACCAAGCCAGCCTTGAGCCAACTAAGTAGTGGCTCGGCAATGAAAAGTGTCTCCGTTAGGAACACGGGTGGCTCGGGCTTTGGTGGCGCCAAGTAAGACGATTCTGAATAAAGTTTGGAAGTAGAGGGTGGTGGCATTGGAGCTCTCGTGGGTGGTGAAGGAGGGGCTTCCATGATGGGGAGAGGGCTTGGGGACGCCGGAGATGGGGCTGGGTTAAGACTACCGACTATGACCTCCTTGGGCTGGGTAGGAGTCGTCTCCTATCCATCCTATCCAACAAGTCCGTAAACATTTTTAAGAGTTCGGCAAAGGTGTGGGTTGGAGTAGGGACCTCATTGAAGTCCCGAGATTAAATGGCACCCAAGAGGGGGGGTGAATTGGGTATTAAAAAATTAATCAAAGTTGTCCTCAATTTTAAGATGAAGTGATAACACTATGGAACTAATGCAGGATAAAGTAGATCTACCAAAATCAAACACCACAAGCATGCACAGAAGAGGGATAGTAGAAAGTGAACAAACCACAATGAGACAGTGATTTTTAGGTGGTTCGGATATCGCAACGGCAACCTACGTCCACCCCTCACGGACTGTGAGGATCCACACACTATCTTGTAAAGAGATATAAGATCGAACACACACACACACACACACACACACGTTGGGAGATGAAGGTTCCCAGAAGGTGTTAGGACACCCAACAACACACACAAAACTAACGGATTAACTAGACACACACACGGATCTAGGAAGATCCACACACACACAAGATTGTTACAGGATTACAAAAGCCACACTTGAAGCTTAGAAAAATTGAGAATGGAAACACAAAAGAAAAAACTTGATTGATGCTCCCCCTTAGTTGATGAAGAGTTTCTACGATGCAGCTTGAACTCCACTTGGCTTGGGCATGATCTTCACTTGAGGATGGATGAAGAATGATGAAGAACTCTTCTCAGAGCACTGTTCATGTCTACAGTGCTAGCTCCCTTCTTTTTCCCTTTGATAGCCTTCTTGATCCAACTTGAGCATTGGGGTTTTCTTAACCCTCTTGTATGTGTTATATAGATTTTGAATGGTCCATGGACTCCACCAGACTAGATCCACAATATCTGGAGGGTTTGGTTACTTAGGGATTAAACAATACCAAGAGGGAGGGCTTTCCTCGAAGTGATAAAAAGTGAGCAATGTTGGGCAGCTCGGGGCTGGCGGTCGACCTCCAAGGGCTGGCGGTTGACCGCCACTGAGAAACCAGCAGAAGGTCGGTCCCTGGGAATCCCGATCGACCGAGATTGAGGGGGCTGTTGATCGCCACTGAGATAGGCTGTAGAAACGTCCATTCTGTTATTTCAGGTCGACCGGGATCAGACCGAAGGTCAACCGGACTGTCAAAAACTTGAAAAATGAAGAGTTTAGCCCAGAAAAATGTATCCATATAATCAAGACATGAAATGAACGAATGGTTAAAACTTATTTCAAGTTCATTTGATTTCTTGGAAATGCATTTGGAATGCTAAACACTTAAGGAAAAAATCGTGAAGAAATCCGGCATGATAGCTTAAGGAATTCACTTAAGGTATTAGTTCTAAGCACGTGAACAAGTATATGTCCTTGGTTTTGTTATCATCAAAAGCACTGAGATATATATAACAATCTCCCCCTTTTTGATGATGACAAAACTCGAGGGCATGCAAACCAAGTTTGTTGCTTTCGGAACTCCAAAAAGAACGTAATGCTTGAAAGTCATTCAACATGCTTGAAAACCATTCAACACAACACATTCCATCCAACCACTTGTTTGCCAACAAGAATATGAGATAAAAACACAAGTCCCAACCATCTGAATTAAAACACCAGTACATTCAATTCATCATTTCATTACAAAATACATTAGTGCGAGAGTGAATGCACGACTCTAATACAAAAGACTTGACACTATTGATAACCCTCACATGATCAACATACAAGCAAGCAACACAACCACACATCGACATACATAGGTATATAAACCTTCCCTACTACTGTACTTCTCCCCCTTTGTCAACATCAAAAAGGGATAGGATAGATGAAGGAGGGACTCAAGCAACACAAGACCAAAGGTTAACATGCCAGAGGGGAAAGTCAAAAGAAATCCTCATGGAGCATCTTCTGGAGGTGGCTGATCTGCTGGAGGAGTATGTGGAAGGCCAAGGTGCCGATGAATGTCGCCAAGATGGTGGGCGTGAGTATGAAGAAGATCAAGAATATGGCCAATGGATTCATCACGAGCCGCATCCTGGCGTCGCATGCCAAGAAGGGAGAGGTGTAGGAAGCTAAAGGATTGGCCAGACTCAGCTAAATCCTCTCGGAAGGAAGTCATGTAGGTGGTGAGAGTGGCCATCTGAGTAGAGAGCGTGTCCAAGGCAGTAGAGAAAGTATCCATGCGCCTGGATATGGTGTCAAACGCAGTGCCTATAGTGTCCCCGAGGGTAGAGAGACGATCCCCGAGGGTATCCACACGAGTCTCTAAGCTGGTAAGCCGCCCGTCAAGAGCCTCGTAGTCCACCGAAGGGCGCTGTCCGGCCCCCTGAGTGGAAGATTACCCATGGTGAAACTGAGGTGGAGGAGGCATCTCAAAATCTTGGTGATAAAGAGATGGTGGGGGAGGCGGCTCCTCAGCTAGAACTGGAGGGGGGATATCCCCTTCGCCTTGCTACTGTGCTGGTCCTTCTTCTTCCTCACTGATTTCATCTTCCCCATAAACTGGAATGTCCCTTACAAGCTCACCGTCGGGACCAAAGTAGTAGCCAAAATATGTGAAAATTTTATGCTTGTATACATCATCCTGCCTAACATATATGAACTGCTCATTTACCACATTAATCCTAGCATAAATGAAGACACCGGTCAACTGCGAAGCATATGGAAGAGAGCGATGGAGGGAGGTACGACAGGTGCTAATCAGATCTGTCATGAGCCGACCCATATTGATTTGAATTCCATTCATGACATGATAGAACAGGAATCTCTGAACTTCTGTAACCTCATCCCGACCGCCCACTTTGAGATAAATCAATGATGTAAACATGTGGTGCAGGACCCGTTGCAGTGGAGGAAAATGATTGGCATTCAGCTTGATCAAATTGCTCACATCGTGCACATACTCACAGTTGGTCATAGCAGTAAATGTTGCTGGAGCTTCACCAAAACAATATGCCCTATCTGCACCCATGGCGGATACTCCTAGGGCCTGCTGAAATAACTCTGGAGTGATATGAAGCTCCACACCCTCAACCGTGGTATATAACTATTCATTTCGCACAACTAAATACCAGTAGAACTGCTGCACCAACTGAGGATAATATCTATTGTACCGGGTAACAAAATCCATCCATCCTTCCTGAACCTCAAAAAGAGCGCACAAATCTGGGAGGAGCTCATTCACCTCGTTGAAGTCGACCAAGCGAGGGTCGATAATAGGACGTAGAGATAAAGGTGCTCGAGGTAGAGGAGGAGCTTGCTGAGGTGGAGGAGCCGGGGCCTCTGGCCGTTGATGGCTAGCTTGCCCTTAGGCAGAACGCCGAGAACTCCATCTAGGCGGCATCACGAACTAGAGAAACCCACCGGGAAGCCCTCGAACGATCGATCTCAACCCCGGGATAGGGATGGAGCATAGGGGCACTGCAAGGGCTTGGAGCAACCTTTCCACAGTATGGAAGCTGAGAGAGATCTTCACAACCTCATGAACAACCGTATGGAGGATGTCCCGAAATGATGACGGGACGGCCGAAACGTGTGCGGGTGGAGGAAGAATGGGTTGTGGAGGCTTGGGTGGAGGAGAAAAGAAGTGCTAGGGTTAGGACAAGGTAGTAGAGAGTGAATAAAGGTGATAGGAGAGGAGAATGGTGAAAGGGGCCCCTTAAATAAAAGGTCGGTTGGCCTTTAGGCCAGCCGGTCTGCCGCCAGCGGTCGACCGGCGTGACCTTGGCGGTTGACCGCCAGGACCGAAATCCCATATTTTTGAAAATTTTCTTCTTTTTTTGTTTTGTTCCTTCTTTTTCCTTCTTTTGTTTTTCTTCATTTTCCTTTTTTTTGTTAGGATATGGGAGAAAAACAACCGACTGCCTGAGTGGGGCCATCAACATGACATGGGAATTGTGTGGATGTGAAGTTGTGGATATAAGAGAACATGTTCTGGCTGCCCCTAGGTAGTACCTTTAGTTCCAACATCACTGAGTCCACAGATGTTTTTAACCAAGGGATATTTGGCCGTAAAATTTTTTTTCAAGGAGGGCTAAATATAAGTAAGTACATTCAAGCATACATAAGTGAATGAAGACACACAAGGTATTGAAGGAAAATAAGGTCAATATGCATGTTATTCTACCCTTGATGCACATGAATTTCTACAAATGCAACCCTATACCTTAAATGCAAACCTATGCATGTATGCTCTCACCCTTGCACATCCCAAGTTCTCTTATTATCTTATTAAATTGATCCTGGTTTAGGGGTTTGGTGAAAATGTCAGCTAGCTGATTGTGTGTGTCAATGAAGTTCAATTCAAAGACCTCTTTTCCTACATGATCTCTTAGAAAGTGATGACGAATATCTATATGCTTGGTCCTAGAGTGCTTAACTGGATTTTTTGATAGATTAATTACACTGGTATTATCACACAGTATTGGAACAGTTTTCATTTCAACATCTAAATTAAGCAGATGATTTTTGATCCAAAGTACTTGGGCTCCACAACTTTCGGCGGCTACATATTCAGTCTCGGCCGTTGAGAAAGCTACTGAATGTTGTTTCTTGGAGACCCATGAGACTAGACAACCACCAAGAAACTGACAGTACCCACTTGTACTTTTACGATCTACAATGCACCCAGCATAATCCGCATCGGTATATGCAATTAAATCAAAAGAACTACTGATAGGAAATCACAAGCCAAAGTCTATTGTGCCAATGAGATATCTAAAGATGCGTTTAACAGCTGATAGATGAGATTCTTTGGGGCATGACTGAAAACGGGCACAAAGACATACACTGAATTGAATGTCAGGGCGACATGCTGTAAGGTACAGTAGTGATCCGATCATACCTCGAAATAGTGCAGTATCTACTATTTTACCATTTTCATCTTTATCCAGCTTTGTGGTGGTAGCCATGGGAGTTGATATAGGTTTTGCTTCTGCCATCCCATATTTCTTCAACAATTCCATCGTGTACTTTGCTTGACTTATGAAAATACCCTCAGAAGTTTGCTTCACCTGCAATCCAAGAAAGAAAGTTAGCTCCCCCATTAAGCTCATCTTAAATTCTCCTTGCATGATTTCAGCAAATTCATCACATAATGCATTGTTAGTAGCTCCAAAAATGATGTCATCCACATACACTTGAACTACTAAAATGTCTTTGCCTGATTTCCTCTTGAACAATGTTTGATCAACCTTACATCTCTTGAAGCCATTTTCAACCAGAAATGAGGCAAGCCGTTCATACCATGCCCTTGGTGCTTGCTTTAGTCCGTACAGTGCCTTTTGGAGCTTGTACACATGTCGTGGATGTTTGGAATCTTCAAAACTTGGAGGCTGCTCTACAAAGACATCCTCTTTGATATAACCGTTAATAAATACAGATTTAACATCCATTTGAAATAACTTAAAGTTCAAAGAACAAGTATAGGATAATAAGATCCGGACTGCTTCAAGTCTAGCAACTGGTGCAAAAGACTCATCAAAATCAATACCCATCTCCTGGCTATACCCCTTGGCAACAAGCCGGGCCTAATTCCTAACAACCAAACCCGTATCATTTAGCTTATTTTTGAAAACCCAACAGGTTCCAATAGTGAGATGGTTCTTAGGACACGGTACGAGAGTCCACACCTCGTTTCTTTCAAACGGGTGCAGTTCTTCATGCATAGCATGAATCCAAGATTCATTTTGAAGAGCTTCATGAATGTCCTTGGGTTCTTCTTGTGAAAGTAGAGCCATCAAATCCTCCTCTTCTACCTGCCTTAGAGATGACCTTGTTTTTACCCCATCCTCCAAATTACCTATGATGTTCATAGCTGGATGATCCTTTAGAAATGTGGAAGAACTGGGCAAGTCAAGATGCTGCACTTGTGATTCTTGCAGTGTCTCAATTGTAGGATCCTCATCTTCCTCATTTTTGCTTGATATTGCCTTCAATGGTTCATCCTTAGCTTGGACATTTGATGAGTTCTTAGGATCTTCATCTGCATCGAAAGTAGAGGAAATTTGATTTATTAGTTTTGATTCGGATTCATCAAAAATAACATGAGGACTTTCTTCAACGACCAAAGTCCTTTTATTGAATAATCGATAAGCTCTAGAATTGAGTGCATAACCTAGAAAAATTCCTTTGTCACTCTTTTCATCAACTTACCCAGATTGGACTTACCATTTTTCAAAATGTAGCAAGGGCATCCAAAGGGTTTAAGATAGGAGATGTTTGGTTTCTTACCCTTGTAGAGCTCATATGGAGTTTTCTTCAGAATATGCCTTACCATTGCCCTGTTGATGATGTAGCATGCTGTACTCACTGTCTCAGCCCAAAAATACTTAGGTAGGGAATTCTCACTGAGTATGGTCCGGGCCATGTCTATCAACGTTATGTTCTTCCTCTCCACTACTCCATTTTGCTGGGGCATCCTTGGTGACAAAAAATTATGTGTGTACCCCTGCTCTTCACAGAAAATGTTGAATTCATGATTTTCAAATTCACCACCATGATCACTCTGGATGGTGGTGATGAGGTAACCTCTTTCATTTTGGATTTTTCTGCAAAACACTTGAAACTCAGTCAGGGCATCACTTTTGTTAGCTAAAAATAACACCCATGTGAATCTGGAAAAATCATCAACAATCACAAAGCCATAGGATTTTCCTCCTAGGCTAGAGGTTCTAGTAGGACCAAAAAGATCAAGAGGCAGTAATTCCAATGGCCTAGCGGATGAAACAATGTTTTTGTTTTTGAAAGAAGTTCATGTTTGCTTACCTTTCGTGCAAGCTTCACAGATTCTATCACTTTCAAATTTCAATTTTGGCAGTCCATTTACCAAATCATGTCTAGACAACTTGGAGATTACTCCAAAACTAGCATGACCCAACCTACGGTGCCATAACCATGCATTTTCATGATTGTTCGCAACCAAGCAGAGATCATCATAAGAAACATTATCAATATCAACAGTATAGACATTGTTATTTCTTTTTCCAAGAAATTTGATCTCATTTGTATTTTTGTTCAAGACAATGTAGTGGGTTTCATCAAAAATAACTTTAAAACCCTTATCTCACAATTGGCTTATGCTTAGCAGATTGTGATTCCGACCTTTTACTAAAAGCACATCTTCAATAAGAATTTCAGAATTCTTACCAATGTTGCCAATCCCAATGATTTTACCTTTGTCTTGACCTCCAAAGACAACCGAACCTCTGTCCTTGTCTTGCAGTGTAGAGAACACTTTCTTGTCCCCTGTCATATGCTTTGAACATCCGCTGTCTAGGTACCATTTGCTCCCCCTGGCTTCAAGACATATCTGCAAGAAGAAGAATTCTCATGCAATTATTTTTGGTACCCAAGCTAGTTTGGGTCCGTAGGAGTTAGTCCAGTTCTGAGTATATCTCTTCTTGGTCCAAAAAACATGATTTCTAGGTGAGTTTTGTCTGAACCAGCAATTTACAATAGCATGACCAAATCTACCACAATGATAACAGTTAACAGGTGCAAACTTTCTTTGAAACTGTCATAGTTTGGGTTGAGCATGCTTTGGTTCAGGCTTGGAACATGAAGCATGGTTTTTATCTTTTTCATGAACAAAGGATGTGGTTATCTTATGCTCAAACGATTTTTGGGTTTGAGGAGTGTATCCGAGACCCTCTTTTTAAAAATTGACTTTAATTCCCAACATATTATCTAGATTTTTCTTGCCCTTAACAAATCTTGACAATGTGAACTGAAGATCAGCCACTTCTTTTTCTAAACTCACAGCCTTTTCTTCAAGTTCTGAGTTGGTGGATTTCAGAGTTTGTTCTTCAATTTTGATCTTTTCACATGCTTCCTCCATTTCAATTATTTTGCATGATAGTTCCTCTTTGGTTTTATCACAGTCTAAAATTGTTTGCAATAGACTTTCCTTTTCTTCCGTAGCCTCAAACCATTCCTGTTCCAGTTTCTCAAATTTGGCAAAGATATCTTCACGTGACAAGTCATCAAGTTTCTTTTTGAGAGTTTTATTTTCTGATCTGATTTTCTTGTATTTAGTGTACAGCTTTTCATATTCAGATTCTCATTGTTCATTGGAAATGTATTCAGGGTCAGAATTTATCTCCGTAGATTCATCTTCATGTGCCATGAGGCACAAGCTTTCTACAAGTTCTTGAATCTCTTCATCAGATGGTTCATCTTCTTCGTCACTCTAAGTGGCGACCATGGCTTTGGGTTTCTTGAAATTATCCTTCTTGAATTTCTTTTTCAGATATGGACATTCACCTCTCATGTGCCCAGGCTTCTTACATTTGTAGCATATGATGCTACTTGGCTTGCTCGATTCGCCTTTGGTTTACGTGGGCCTTCTTTGCCCCTTTCTGAAGTTTCCCTAAAAATTACTCTTCTTCCTTAGAAATTTCCTCACTTGGCGAGTTATCATCGCCAATTCTTCCTCTTCATTGCTTCCGTCACTTGATTCACCTTCTTGAAATTCGTCATCGAATTGATGAGCTTTCAGTCCAATGACCTTTTTCTTCTTGATGTCTTCATCAACTGTTCTCTTTATATTTATCTCATAGGTCATGAGTGACCCTATGAGTTCGTCCAAGGTGACAGTTGACAAGTTCTTTGAGTCTTCAATTACCATGGCCTTTGTATGCCAAGCCGACGGTAGGGACCTTAACACCTTCCTCACATGGTCGGAGTTTGAGTATTCCTTCCCGAGACTTTTGAGACCATTTGTGATCTCTGTTAACCTTGCAAACATCTCGGAGATGGTTTCTTCAGGTTTTATTTTAAATAGCTCATAGTCAGTGACTAGGAGATTTGCCTTGGTTTCCTTGACCTCTGAACTTCCTTCGTATATGAGTCGCAACTTGTCCCACATTTCTTTGGCTGAGCTGCACATTGAAACACGAGAAAATTCATTAGGGTGTATCGTACATTACATAATATTCATGGCATTAAAATTAGCAGTGCATTTCTTAATTTCCTCGGGTGTCCATTTATCTTCATCAGCCCCGAGTTTATGAGGACCCTTGTCCACAACTCTCCAAACTTCGTACTCTTGAGCCCTCAGAAAAATATGCATTCTATTTTTCCAGTACGAGAAGTTTGAACCGTCAAAGAAGGGAGGACGGTTGATGGAGTGACCCTCGGGTATCATACCCTTGTTTGCCATTTAATCGGATCTTACTCTAGATCGTTAGATTTATGAAAGAGAGAGCCCTTTGCTCTGATACCAATTGAAGTCCCGAGATTAAATGGCACCCAAGAGGGGGGGGTGAATTGGGTATTAAAAAATTAATCAAAGCTGTCCTCAATTTTAAGATGAAGTGATAACACTATGGAACTAATGCAGCATAAAGTAGATCTACCAAAATCAAACACCACAAGCATGCACAGAAGGGGGATAGGAGAAAGGGAACAAACCACAATGAGACAGCGATTTTTAGGTGGTTCGGATACCGCAACGGCAACCTACGTCCACCCCTCACGGACCGTGAGGATCCACACACTATATTGTAAAGAGATACAAGATCGAACACACACACACACACGTTGGGAGATGAAGGTTCCCAGAAGGTGTTAGGACACCTAACAACACACACAAAACCAATGGATTAACTAGACACACACACGGATCTAGGAAGATCCACACACACACAAGATTGTTACAGGATTACAAAAGCCACACTTGAAGCTTAGAAAAATTGAGAATGGAAACACAAAAGAAAAAACTTGATTGATGCTCCCCCTTTGTTGATGAAGAGTTTCTAGGATGCAGCTTGAACTCCACTTGGCTTGGGCTTGATCTTCACTTGAGGATGGATGAAGAATGATGAAGAACTCTTCTCAGAGCACTGTTCATGTCTACAGTGCTAGCTCCCTTCTTTTTCCCTTTGATAGCCTTCTTGATCCAACTTGAGCATTGGGGTTTTCTTAACCCTCTTGTATGTGTTATATAGATTTTGAATGGTCCATGGACTCCCCCAGACCAGATCCATAATATCTGGAGGGTTTGGTTGCTTAGGGATTAAACAATACCAAGAGGGAGGGCTTTCCTCGAAGTGATAAAAAGTCAACAATGTTGGACAGCTCGGGGCTGGCGGTCGACCTCCAGGGGCTGGTGGTTGACCGCCACTGAGAAACCAGCAGGAGGTAGGTCCCTGGGAATCCCGGTCGACCGCCACTGAGACAGGCTGTAGAAAGGTCCATTTTGTTATTTCAGGTCGACCGGGATAAGACCGGAGGTCAACCGGACTGTCAAAAACCTGAAAAATGAAGAGTTTAGCCCAGAAAAATGTATCCATATAATCGAGACATGAAATGAACGAATGGTTAAAACTTATTTCAAGTTCATTTGATTTCTTGGAAATGCATTTGGAATGCTAAACACTTAAGGAAAAAACCGTGAAGAAATCCGGCATGATAGCTTAAGGAATTCACTTAAGGTATTAGTTCCAAGCACGTGAACAAGTATATGTCCTTGGTTTTGTTATCATAAAAAGCACTGAGATATATACAACTCTCGTGGTGGACTTGCTCCTCGTCTCTCAGCTCGGGTGTAGACTTAGGCTCGGATGGAAGCGGGGCTTCCACTTGGTTGGAGGTGCTTGGGTGGGATTGGATGGAGGTACCTAGGGGAGGTTGGTTGAAGGCGACTGGGCGGGCCACTTGATTGGGGTTACTTTGGAGGGCTTGGATGGGGGTGAAGGGGCGGGGTTTGTTGGAGGTGTGGCCCACTTGATTACGGGTGAGTTGGTGGGGTTGGCTAGTTGTATGACCCCCGTGGTTGGAGGTAGGTGGGCGGGGAAGGTGGACCCTCCTAAGCACTCTCTTCATATCCCACCATGGCTCGATGGGCCTTAGCCTCCTATCCTCCTGGAAGTATTTGATGTCCCTCCATGTTTCGGCGGCTTCATAAAAAAGTCACCTTTTGGCAAAGTCCACTTGCATGGGACCGGACATAATGTACACCTCGAAGTAGTCGTCCATAATGGCTTCCCACTCTAGGTAGTCACTTGGGTTTTTGAAGCCATAGAAGTCTCGGGCTACGGGCCTCCGGGGGTGGTCCGGGTGGTTCTCCCATCTTAGATAGTATCGCCACCATGCATAAGATCTGGGCATTTGGTAATCCATGGGACACGGGGAAGCTATTGGGTGGACATGCTGACAGTTGGTGACAAACAGTAGACACGACCCTTAACTAATGCAAGGTTGGAATGAGACTCGACTACCAAGCTAGACACAACCAAGATTCGGTACTTGGCGAAAGTTTGATCCGAAGATCTCCTCACGCGAGTGAATCACCTCTCTGATAGGCGTAACCTAACGGTCGGGCGACACCTTTTTATATACCAAACGGTGGTATGCAAGTGCAACACCTAGGACCAACTTAGACACTTAGACAATGACTCTTTTTTTTCTTTCCACCAGACTACCCTAGACTCAAACTCGCTTTGATACCAAATTGATGCAGGATGGACATGCGACCTGGGACTCTAGCTCACGATCGTCCCAATGCGAGGGATGCGTGGGACCGTGCGCGGTTGAGAAACTGGCAGTGAGTCTCGGGTATCAACTTTCCGCGTGTACTCGGATCGAGTCACGAGACGGGTCACTCACTCTCGCTCTCTCGCAGCGGTGATAACAATATATCGGGCTAAGAATCCTAACACTTACAGCGGCATATACAAGTAGATACGAGTAAAGCAAATGCGAAAGAGAGAGGGAGCGAATTTACCTCCACGCTCCAGGCATAGGGAAGATGATCCCGGCTAAGTCTGTAACTCCCGGTACAGTAAATATTTAAATGACAGCAGTGAATTTTGATGCCCACTCCACGCAGGGAGGTAACGGGCTACAGGTGGGCCAGGGAGGACCGATCTTGGGTTGACGGGCAACACTTTGATCACCCTGTTGACGCGGTTCGGACGGCGCAAGCTGCTGGTTGTGGGGCCCTCGTGCTGGTCGGCGGGTCCGACTGGGCCCGGAGTGGTACCGCTGTGACGGTGGCTCCTGGAGGGACGCTCTCTGGGGCGGCAGCGCGCTGGTTCGCCTTGTGGAAGGTGAGTCGGCTCCGGTCTTCACTTGTTGACCTGGCTGTCCACGGATCTGTAGTTCTGTTTTTACAATGCGCGACCCGACGAGATCAGCTGCTGTGATCACTCCCGACGTCGGATCGATGTGAAAGTGGTTCCGTTGGAAAGCTGATTCAAAATAATTCGACCATGGACTGTGGAAATAATTTCTATGGATCTGGATTTTTCGTGGTGGATTTATCAATGGACTGACTGACAGACTCATAAATCTCAAGATAGAAATACAGTTTTCTGATAACTTGCATTGACAGCAACTCAAACCTCAGATCTGGAACTTGGACTCTTCGCAAAAGTTGTAGAGGGGGAAACAAGGAAGACGGGAGTAATTTTTGTAGAATTTCTAGAGGAGGTTTGATAGGGGAAAATGATTTTATGCTGGACAGGGGTCGGATCTGAACTGCACAGGACAAAAAAGATTTGGAAAAAGATATTGATTTTTAAAAATAGTAAAAGGACTCCAGAAATTTCAAGAAAATTCGTGGATGATGGGTGTGGTGGATATAACTTCCAATAAAAATGGTGACTCTAAAAAATAAAGGAAAATGGGTTGAAATTAGGAAACACAGGGTTGCTGTGACATAAAACTGAGTACAGACAGAACTGGAATGCTGAAGAACACGAAAATGGAAAAATAAAAAATGAAGGCTAGAAAATAGGACAATTTTTGTTGGAAGAGGGTATTGGCGTGGTGAACCTACCCTCAAAATTTGGACTCCAGAAGATCAGTAGATCTGGAGCTAAAAATCAAACATGGGACCTCTGTCCGGATTTGGACCGAACTCCCGCGATGGTGGCGGCGGTGCGATGGCGGTGCGATGGCGGCGGCGCCGGCAGAAATAGAATTCAGAGGATAAGAGGGAGAGATAGAATGGGTCTCACACCCTAGAAGGCTGGAAGAAGAAGAAGAACAGTAGTAGAGGAGAGAGACGTGCACCCTTTGGGCCTTGGAGGCAAATTCACAATTTTTTGCATCATTAAACCTTACAAAACACTATACATGAGTTTATATAGAAGGGGAGGAAGGGGGAGAGGATTGGAATTTCGTGGGAGAGAGGGGAGGGGTAGCATTTTCTTTCCCCATGTGGTCCATTGGCCTAAAAAAAGAAAATATAAAATATCATTTTAATGGGGGGGCACCCCCTTGACTGAAGGGGAGGCATCTTGGACATTTTTCACCCATTGTCCCCTTGACTTGTCCAAGAAGGAAAGAATCATTCTAGAAGCAACCTTGGCATTTGACCAACCCCACATGGACCCCTAAGGCTTAGGTGGACCAATGGAGAAGGAGTGAGGGCCCCCTTGATGGACCTACTAAACTTTTACATAAAAACCCAAAGATCCTTAGGGAATAACAAATTAGCTTATAAAGCCTTACAATTGCAAACCTACTTTCCCAAGGATATAAAAGCAAACTAAAAAGGCACAAATACAAAAAAAAATGTTAGTGCTCGATGTTGATTCCCATCAAGGTGCCATGACTTTACGATGGATATCACTACTAGGGGCAACTCACGGACCATCGGAGCCATCCACTTCAAGGTGGAGTAGCGCCTGGAGCCAGGGAGGAGCTGAAGTAGAGGAAAAAGAAAAGAAAAGGGAGAAAGAGAGGAAGAACATGTGAGTAATAGAATAAATTAAATTAAATGAACGTATGGCAACTTAGCTCTCTCAGTGGGCTGGAGCTCAGATGTCCTAGGATCGCGGTCAGCCGTTGGAGCACTTCATACTCCTTTTTGCCCGGCCTAGGCCCTTCAAAGATGGCTCCCTCCATGGAACTCCCTTCAAGAGCCCTTTTCATAGTGGTTTGATGAGGAGGGTCTCAAGGTTTGAAAGAGGGTTAAGGTGTGAGTCACGAATTTAGAGTTTCTCTCCTACTTATAGAGCTTGATTAGGACCCTAAACCAACTAGAGTTGAGCTAGGATAAGTTTTAGATTGGGTTAGGATAGAGGTTGGGTTGGTTTGAGGTGTTTATCCTCAGGTTGGGACTCTCCAAGAGAGTCCTGATCGGACTCCCTGTGCATGGAATTGCGTGGTCTATCGATAGACCGCTCTGGTCAATGAGCGGTCGGGTGAAGGCCGTTCAGATATGTTCTACACAGTTCGTATCCTGGCATCTGCACAGTCTCATATAGGCCGCTCTATTAAACACACGGTCAAGGTTGAACCGTCTTATCCTTTCAATGGATGATGTTGTTGAGTAGTGGACAACGGATCTAGAGGGGAGGGGTGAATAGATCTACCCCTCTTTTCGTAATGCAACCCACTATATAGCTAGATGAAATAAATTGCAGCGGAGTGTAACTAGCTTATTGAAGAACACTATGATTTGCTTTGCAAGATGAGCAACGTATATATCGATTTGAACCTAAGCATGCATCTAGAACGAAGTAATCACATTAACAAACCACAACACAAAGGATTTTAAGGTGGTTCGGACTGAATTCCCAGTCCTACGTCCACCCCTCACCAAATTCGGTGAGGCTCCACTAGTGCCACGCACTGAATCGCAAATCGGAAAGACCTCCGATTACCTTCCTACTAACCACAGGTAGGGACGTCAACACCGTAGATCGGACAACTTCCGATTGCCTTCCTACTAACCACCGGTAGGGACGATCTTCAGTTTCAAATGTTTGAATGAAATGGAAAGAGAACAATTATGAAAACACTCAAACAAGATGTGAAATATGCTCAAAGAGAAAAGATCTTATCTGAGATTGCTGAAGCTTGAATCTGATTCTTCAATGGTATCTTCTTCCTTATGACATGGTCTTCCTTGGATCACCTTGAGTTGATGAAGAAGATGAAGGATGCAGATTTGATCTCCCTTGAGAATGAGCTTCTTTGGATCACCTTGAGATGAGGAAGAAGATGCTGGTTGCAGCTTTATCTTCACTTGGCTTGGGGTTGATCTCCTCTTGAAGTAGCTTGAATCACTTGAGGATTTGATGAAGAACTTCTTCCCGGAGTACTGTTCACCGCTACAGTACTCGAACTCCTCTCCCTTGAACACACCCTTGCAGCCTCCTTTGATCTCCCAAATGATAAACTAGGGTTTCTAACCCTCTTGCATGTGTTTTATAATCTTTGAATGGTCCTTGGACATCCCTCAGACCAGATCCACAATCTATGGAAGATTGGGTGACTTTGGGGTTAAACAAATACAAGAAAAGGGGCTCTTCTCGAAGTGGAAAACAAAGTCAACCATGTTGGCTCGGGGCTGGCGGTCGACTGGAAAGCATGGGGCGGTCGACCGGAACCTGCTGCAGCCAGAACTTTTAGGCTCTGGCAAAACCGGTTGACCGGCCCTATAGTGGCGGTCGATCGAAACCTGTAAAAATTGGAGTTTTTCATTTCTGGAAGAACTGGTCGACCGGCCACTACCCACTGGTCGACCGGAACCTGTGAATTCTGAAGTTCTTCGTCCTTGGAAAATCTGGTCAACCGGCCAAGGTGTGTTGGTCGACCGGAAAGACTTATACCTGTAAAAATTAAGTGTCAGCCCAAAGAAACATGTCCATAAGTCAAGGGCTTCGTGTCCATATCAAATCCATGCATTTTGGGATTGGATTCACTTGGTTTATGCATTTGAAACATGTCTGCGACCTGACCGCGTAGGTCGATCCGCGTGCGAGGGCGTAATCATTGAGCTTTCACTTTTGCCATCTCCACTCCATTCCTTGGCATATCTGTCATGAAAGAACATCAAGTAGTTTAGTCATATAAGAGTGGTAAAACATCAATGACTTATAGTGTTTAGCCATTATCAAAACCAAGAATATCAAATAACTCAAATGACCACAAGATGATGTCCAATGACCCAAGTGACCACAAGATGACTTAAATGACCATAAGGGCACAACAGATGTTGGGCCGTTTAGTTGCTTCTATGGGTTCTGGCCGGATTGCTTTCAACGGTCTAAAGGGAAGCCGTGTAGGGTCTTTGGGCGGTCCTGTGGAAGACCATTTAGAGATCTGAAACCTTATCTTTTAATCCTTTTGCACCAATGACACCCAACCTGTGGCATCTCTCCCTTTCTCGCTCAATTGTTTTGTGTCTCTCTCTCACTCAATTTGTTTGGCATCTCTTTCTCGCTCAAAATTTTTTGGTGTCTCTCTCTCATCCACTCGAGGTTTTCTCTCACACCAACTCAGAGTCGTCTCTCCCACTCACTCACATCGTGTCGGCTCTCGCCCACTCACTCATCCACTCGTGGCATTTCTCTCTGTCACTCGCATCGTGTCTCCCACTCACTCACTCGCTCGTATCGGCTCTCTCTCACACGTGTCTGTCTCACTCGTGTCGAGTTAGTAGTCGTAGTTAGTTAGTTAGTGTCAAGCATTCACATTCATTCATACATTCATGCATTTATCCACAAAATCAAACCAAAAACATATCATATCACTATCATGCCCATATGTACAAAAGTCCTATCAGGGTACAAAAGTCAAGCCTGTCCCTCTCCCTGGCCTCCGTCACTGTCACCGGTGCCCTCGTGTCTCTTCGATGGTGGAAGCATTGCCGAGGTCGCCTCCTCACGGCGTTGCCGGCGCCGCTCGTCCTCCTCATTCCTCCGGTGGCCGGAAGAACCTGTGAAGTAACTCCTGACGGAGCCGTGAGTGCCGTGAGTGCTGCCGCTCGGAGTCCCGCTGCGCGCTGACCACCGGCTCATCTCCTTGTAGGCACGCAGCTCCCTACTCAGCTCAGATGCCTCGATCAGTGCACGGTCCCGCTCCGACCGGTAGCGCTCTGCCTCGGCTCGGGCTCGGACCAGCTCCTCGGCTCCATCCAGGAGATGCTCAAACTCTGCACGGAGGAGCGCCGTCTCGACCGGGTCTGTTGGTCGACTCCACTCCATCTCTTGTCGGAGGCGGGCCGCCTCCTCCCAAGCTGCTGCACGGCTCTGCTCCAGCTCCGCCCTCTGCCGGGTACTCTCGCCCAAGGCTGACGTCAGCTTGGTCTTCTATATACACATTTCATTATTACTCAATTGCATTTCATAATCATAATCATCAAGGGAAAGTGTAGTGGTTACGTACCCTCTCGGAGAGTGCGGCCTCGGCTGCCTCAGCCCGTGCTACCATCCGTGAAAACTCTACCTCCCACTCAGCTCGGTCTGCAGGGGTCTTAAGGAGGAAGAAGGTGCATCCGCCCCCTGGCGCTGGACTCCCTTGGCTCACTGCATCCAAAACTCCAGGTCAGTCACATGCATAATCGTGAGCATTTGCATAATTTAAGATTTTAGGGTTAGGAAACTCACCAGAAGGCTCAGGGCCTGTCGTGCCTCATCCCGCTCCGGGATTGTCGAGTGAAGAAGTCCCTGTAGCTCTGCAATCCTCCCCTCAGGGTCAAACTGCATTTAAGAAGTTCAGGCATCAGTGCATAATCATATAGGAGCATGACAGAAAGCATTTAGGGTTTAGAAGTCATACCAGTCGGTGGGCACCACAGAACACCTGGTCCCTATAGTGCCATGCGTAGGCCGTGTAGTAGGCCTCCTCGCTGTCAGCACGGGCAGTCACCACCTGTCCTCGTGCTATCCAGTCTGCTATCTGATCTGCTACCCACACTCTCCAGTCCAGCTCTGTGGCTAACCCTCGCGGGTGTCATCCAACGCGCTCCTCCGGCTTTTCTGGTGCCGAGAACTCAACCGCTGGCTGATGGATGCTGATCGTCCTCATCACCAGGCGGTAGTGGAGCGGCTCCACTACATTCATGCAATGGAGCCACACGTCTCATCCGGAGTAAGTGAGGGCCGCCACTACCCATGGTTGACCCTCGTGCCCCTCGCTCGCGTAAGGTGTCCACCGAACCGATCCATCAAATAGGAAAATTGCATCAGTATCATAACCATATGGATTGCATTTAATTAAAGAGTTTGAGTTTAGAGTCGTACCGAAGCAAAGGGTAGTGTGTCTAGATCATTCTGGATCCCCCGAACCTGTCTCCGTAGGAGTCCACTCTCCCGTGGAGCGGTCCACCACCTGGCACTGGGTAGCCGCTCTGGGTATGTCTCGTCACCTCTCCCGAGCCCACGTAAGTACACGTAGGCCCACACCTGCATCGCATTTCACCAAATGTCAGCATATAGTGGTTTTAGGAATCATATAGTTAATTGCATAAGAGTCAGAGTCGTACTTGGAGTAGAGGAGAAAATCCCCCTAGCATCATCCGTCGGCTAGTCGAGCTGAGTGTGTCGAAGAGGAAGGCGAGGACTGCCGCTCCCCAGGCGTAGTCCCCTACATGCCCTAGGTCCTCGAGAAGAGGAAGGAAGCGGCAGCTGATTACATCCGCTCTCATCGCAAATAGAAGTCGACCAAAGAACATCGTCACGAAGCGTCTCAGCACTCTGTCTGCCTCTAGTCCTGCTGCAGCCACTACTCTTGGTCGCGCTAGCTCTGTCAGCCTCTGTAGATGCTGCTCGGGTAGCTCCCCGGTCACTATCCCTGCTCGCCTTAGTCCCAAACTATCTTGAAGCCTCGCCCTCGTCAACGTCGTCGACTAACGCTCTGGGTGTAGCAACTCCAAACCCAGCAGCTCTGGGGCCAGCTCCCGATAGTCGGGGTAAGTCACCCCGCTAACCAGAGTCCCGTGCACGCGTAATCTGGTGATGCGCGCGACGTCCTCTAGCGTGGGGACCATGTGCCCCCACGGGAAAAGGAACGTCCGGCTCACCGGGTCCCAACAGTCGTGCAGAGCGTAGAGGAGCGGTGTGTCAAACCGGATAACCTCTATGCTTAGGAACTCGGAGAAGCCCATGCTCGTCAGCCTCTCCCGCTGAAAGTTCGGCAGTGCAAGATACACTGCTCGGACCTGCAGCCAGGAGATCCGAGTCCTCTGCTTTCCCTGCATATATTTATGAACATTGCATTTTATTTTAGGATCTTACATTTTGATTGAATAATTCACTCTCTGCTCACTAAACGGTCTCATATGAGCCGTCTTATCTCTCAAGCGGTTGGGTCCCAACCGTCTCCATAATCCCCCTCGGAAGTTCACGGTCCCCCATGGGCCGTTCTGCGCTATCCACGGTCCTTCGAGGTCTATTCTACTGGCTGGTTCCTACCTTGGAGTGGGCCAGTTCTAGCCGTTCTACGTTTCCACGGTCCCCATCGGACCACTTCTGTCCCTCTCAAGCCCCTAGTCGGTTAGGGTTTGCACGGTCTATCATGCGACCGTATGGTTATCGACGGTCTCGTGGAGGCCGTTCTGTCTTCAGGCGTTCCATGTTCTAAACGGACCTAGATGGCCCATCCTAAAGTTCCATGGTCTGGTCATAACCGTTCTCTTCTTAGATGTTTTATGCCCTGAACGGACTAAGGTAGGCCGTTCTAAATTTCCACGGTCCGGTGTAGATCGCTCTGTTCCTTAAATCTTCACATTCTGAACGAACCTATATGGCCCGTCCTAAGTTTTTACAGCCTGATGAAGACCGTTCTATTTTGAGCATTTCATATTCTGTAGGGATCAATGTGGGCCGTCCTAGATGGACACGGTCCTCCTTTGACCGTGTTACAATGTCGGTTCAGCTTCTTTGGACGGCCACCTGTGGGCCGTGTGTTGGTTGAGCGGTTCTTTGTGAACCGCATTGTTTGGTTGAGCGGTCACTGTAAGACCATCGTTTGGCCGTCACCCCGACGGCGTTTCAAACCCAGCCCACCAGCGGCGAGGGCCCCGTGGGGGCCTCCCAACCAGCCCTAACGGGATCGTTTGCCTCTTCTCTACCCCTTTTAGCTAGTGCATGGAATAAAAATGGGAATGGGAAGGTTTTGAGTGTGGCCTACCTCCGAAGGGTGAGGCTCTTTGGGGGGATTGACTGGAGTAGAAGGAGCGGGCCGTGGGCTCATAACCCTCTTAAATTGTTCCTCCAACAAAGTGACTTTATCGAGAAGAGTTCGTTGGAGAGGTGTGGCAGGGCCTTGAAAAAGGGGCCGCGTAAAAAGGCCGTGGAAAGGGATTAATGGGATGACCCATAAGTGGCCTCTTCCGCCGGTGGCATGATCTCTATCTCTTCAATAGCCAAGGAAGCACCTTCCCCCTCTACCTCGATCGAGCGCGACACCTCCTACATGCGGCCCGGCGGTGGCACCGGCGGTGATGAAGTTCTATCTCCGGCCATCTCCCTACGGGCTAGGCTACGAAGGACCCGCTTCTTGATGCGCATAAGAGGTCGGGAGGAGAAGAGGAAGGATCGGGAGAATGTGGAATGGGGAGTGAGAGGAGAGAAGAAGGTGGTGGCGTTCGTGGCTTTCCTCCCTCGGTTGCGGTGTGGATGGAGGAGGAGGAAGAAGAAGGGTCTTTTATTTTTTTTGAAACCGCCAGTAATTACACGGTCTATCGATAGACCGTGTGGGTACTGAGCGGTCTCCCATTTGACCGTTTCAATTCTAACGGTGCTCTTCTTTGAACGGCTGGAGAATGGCCGTCCAGTTAGGTGAACGGCCTCATAATGGGTCGTTTAGAATCACGATCATATTCAAAATGGTAATGGTTGCACGGCCCCAACTGGGCCATTTTAATGGTTGAGTGGTCTATGGATTGGCCGTTCATGTGCTGAATGATGAAATTGCTTTGCGAGCCCTACTTTGCTACATTATGTGATTAAGTGGCTGATTTCTTTTTGGCTTGAATGTTTATTCCATGATGAAATATTGTAAAATCATGCTCATGAGTTCATTACAGCACCATTTCAACTTGCCGTTTCGCCTGCATAGGTAAGTCAGGTATGGCTTTCAATCCCTACATCCTTTATTGCATTACTATATGATATTATGTTATATTATCTCGAGAACCAGTTGGTTGCTCGCGTATTCCAGGATCTGATGTTCCCCTTTAACAAAAATGATGATGATCTAGGTACATGCGTTTAATCATCAGATATGCCGTTAGGTTGGGAAAAATTAGAGGACGACGGTTCTATCTCGCACGCCATGGTTCCTGATAGTGTCCTGACCTTGATTGCCCCGATCTAGCAATATTATTCTCGAGTATTTTATATTTTATTCTTTCTTTGCATTCGTTTTAATAATTACTTTTATTTTAGCCCAGCATGCATCATACGCATCTTTTGAGCATTCATGACCCATGGTTTGCCTATAGATGTCCCACCAGTGATGGAGGGCTACGCGTTCAGTGTCTTAGTAAGAGGAACAATTCCACTCTGAGTTGGAAGGTTCTCTCTGGTCTGTTCACTTGGTTTAGTTGATTGAGAGTTCCCCGTCTGGAGTTTTAGTCTATCTCTTTATTTTTTGTTACTACTTTGATTCCCTCATTGGTTGTGGATTGTGTCCCCTAATGAGGTTGCCTCCTTTTACCCTTGCTTTTACCTTAGCTTAGTTTCTCCAGATTGGCGTTGCTTTTAGTCTGACTATTCCTTGTGAGTGGTTCAGAGTTTTTCGGAAGATTCCTATCGCTCGTTGGCAATGAAACGGGTGTCTTTTACCTTAACACCCACTTTTCGGTCCGCTCCGCTTCATCTCCGCTTCATCTCCATGTTCCATCTCGCTTTCACTTCACCTCCGCTCGCTCCCCTGGAAAGAGGACGTTAAGGAGGGGCATCTGTTTACACCCGTTTTTTGCCGATAAGTTGAGTCAGTTCTCTTACCACTATTTGTTGATGTCTCGAGTTATCCATTGCTTATTGGGCTATCTTCAAGCATGTCTTTGGGCCTATTTTATGGGTACCTCCCTCCCTGGCTCGGTCTGCTTCAATTCAGGGCTTAATGGGCCTTGATTTCGCTTAATTTATTACACTTTGTGAATTTCAAACGTCCAGGAATTGCACGGTCTATTGTCCGGCCGTCCAGTCACTAAGCGGTCAGTTGTAAGTCGCTCAGATATTTTATGGATATTTAGGTGATTTTCTAAATTTCCACCGACAAGCTTTAGAACGGTCTGAGTATAGCCGTCCAAACCCATTGAACGGTGTGTACTTAGCCGTCCAATTCTCAGAGTCCTAATCTGGTTGGATCTTTTCTGATAATTAACTATTTATCTATTTATTTGAATTTATCACCGACAGGGCCTACGCGGTTGGCGCTGAGCCGCTCTATGAATTGAGTGGTCTAGAAATAGACCGTTCAATCCTCAAGAGTCCAGCACCGAACAAGTCGGTCAGTTCGATGTATAATTGGATTATTTCCTGGTTTATTGAATTTCCACCGACAGCCTTAAACGGTCTAGCATCAGACCGTGCAGTGGTCTGGATGGTCTATCGAGCGACCGCGTAATGGCCCAATTTCTGAAGAATTTAGGATTTTTTCTCTCTCCATCTGTGGTTTTATCCTCAACTTATTCCACCCATTTCTCCGCGGATACTCCACCAAATGGGGTGCCGTTTAAGTTGGTTAGAAGATGATTCAATTACCTACGAATTATCTTTTGATATCTCGACCTAAAATTCACTGGAAACCCTAATTTCGGGGTTGGACTTATGGGCTCTATAAATAGAACCCTTAGTCCAAGCTGTGAAAGGGGGGGAGATCTAAGGTCGACGGCGAAGCTCTGCCAAATTTTTGAGTGACCTATAGTCAGGGAGGGAGGTCTCGTACATCAACTCAGGCCTCCAGTTCAGGGAGTATTCAGTGTTTTTCAGTCTTTGTTTTCACAGTCCCACCATCCTTTTCGTCATTACATGCATAGTTTTCCTCTCTTTTTTTCCACGTTTTTTCACTCTTGCACTTCATTACACACACCCTCCTATTGTTTTACATGCCCCTAGGGGTTTAAAAACTCCCCGGTATTCCCCATTCCATTTTATTATGTTTATTTGCGTTTGTTCTTATAGTTACTACACTTCACAGTTCTGATCTGGGGTTTTCCTTTGTGTTCTGCATTGTGTTTTGCAGGTCAGCATCGTACTAGCACGAGGCCCATCCCCTCTGGCCGGCCGAAAGGGGTGGAGGTCTAGATCCTACAACTTACAACCTGGTGGCATTGCGCGGTCGTCCTCCTGTCTGTTTCAGTACGAGAGCGGTCCTCACAGAGCCGTTCTTCATCCCTCTGCAGCCTCCTCTGGACCGTTTTGTTGTCAAGCCAGGCCTCATCCTGCGTTCCTTCAGTACTGGTGAGAAGTCTATCGAGCGACCGTGCAGTTCACAGAGCGGCTCTTCCAGAAGCGTTCATCTCCGCGGTGCTATTTTCAAGGGGAGTGTCTCCTCTTTTCCAAGGTACGGTGTATTTGTTTACATTTGGAGCCTTGGTGGCGATCACGATCACACACTCCTCTACCCTGTCTTTACTTTCTTTCCTTCGTTTGGCTTATCACCATCTTTTATATTTTTGGAAAGGAAGGTAAGGGAAAGAAAAAGAGGTGGGAAAACATGTCAACAACTGCGTATTGATGAGCTCTTTGATCAAATTTCGGGAGCAAAATATTTCTCCAAGATAGACCTCTGGTCAGGATATCATCAGCTCAGGATCAAAGATGAAGACATTTACAAGACTACTTTTCGGAGCAGATATGGCCACTATGAATTTGTAGTAATGCCGTTTTGGTTAACTAATGCCCCGGCAACATTCATGCAACTTATGAATAATGCCTTCCAGCCTTATCTGGACTAGTTTGTAGTCATCTTCATTGATGACATTCTTATATACTCTAAAACAAGGGAAGAACATGAAGAGCACTTGAGAATAGACTTGCAAACACTAAGAGAACACAAACTCTATGCGAAGCTTAGTAAGTGCGAGTTCTGGCTAAAGGAAGTCTCAGTCCTCGGTCATATTATTTCAAAGGAAGTTATCACTGTTGATCCTTCAAAGGTGGAAGCTGTTAAGAATTGGAGCAGGCCAACGACCGTGTCAGAAGTAAGAAGCTTTCTAGGGCTAGCTGGCTATTACATGAGATTTATTAAGGATTTCTCTAAGATCGCTGTCCCTTTGACTAGACTTACAAGAAAAGAAAATCCTTTTGTATGGTCGAAGGACTGCGAGGAGAGTTTTCAAACTCTTAAGGATCATCTCACCACAACCCCTATTCTGACATTGCCCGTTGAGGGTGGTGGATTTGAAGTCTACACGGATACATCTGGCATTGGCCTAGGATGTGTTCTCATGTAAAATGGGAAGGTGATTTGTTATTCCTCAAGACAATTGAAGCATCATGAAGAGAATTATCCTGTGCATGATCTGGAATTAGCTGTGGTTATTTTCGATTTGAAAATTTGGCGACATTATCTTTATGGGGAGAAATTCACTATATTTTCAGATCATAAAAGTCTGAAATATCTTTTCACATAGAAGGAATTAAATATGTGACAATGCAGATGGTTGGAGTATCTCAAGGACTTCGACTTCACTATTCAATATCATCCAGGAAGGCAAATGCTGTGGCTGGCGCTCCTAGTAGAAGACGGAGGGCAACTCTAGTAAGTTTCAGGAAAGATATGAGTTGTCTTATCAAAGATTTCTCTCACTTAAATCTTGATATTGACAGGGAAGTAGAGGGATATATAATTGCCAATATAAGATCTCAACCTACATTGATAGAGGATATAGTCAAATTACAAGGGAATGACCCTACATTGATGGAGATCAAGGATAATATTGATCAGAGACCAGAATTTTCTCTCTCAAATGATGGAAGACTACTATTTAAAGGTAGGATTTGTGTGCCAAATCATAATGATACTAAGAAATTGATCATGGACGAGGCACATAAGTCACGGTATGTTGTCCATCCTGGTGCTACCAAGATGTATCAGGACTTGAAAAGAAATTTTTGGTGGCCCAATATGAAAAGAGAAGTGGCAGAATTCGTGTCTCATTGCCTCACTTGTCAACAGGTCAAGGCAGAACATTTAAAACTCGCAGGTAAATTACACCCCATAAACATTCTCGAGTGGAAGTGGGAAAGTATAGAGATGGATTTCATCATGGGTTTACCTAAGACAAGAGGCGGACACGACGGTATTTGGGTGATCATAGACCGATTGACAAAGTCTACACATTTTCTACCAATCAAAAGTCGATGGTCTGTGGATGTATTAGCAGCATTATACATAAGGGAAATTGTCAAATTGTACGGTGTCCCCGTCAGCATTATATTTGACCGAGATCCTCGGTTTACATCATAATTTTGGAAGGGTCTACAACATTTTTTAGGGACCCGACTAACTTTAGCATGGCATTCCATCCTCAAACTGATGGTCAAACAGAGACGACAAATCAAGTGGTGGAAGATATGCTCAGGTCTTGTGCTATTGATTTCGGAGGAAGTTGGCAGGATCACTTGCCTCTAGTAGAATTTACATACAACAATAGCTATCAAGCTAGTATTCAAATGGCACCATTTGAAGCTTTATATGGAAGAAGCTGTCGTTCGCTTATTTGTTGGAATGAAGTAGGAGAAAGGCAATTTCTCTGTCCTGACATTATTAGAGATACTACCGAGAAGATTAAACTTATCCGAGAAAGACTTCATATGGCCCAAGACAGGCAGAAATCGTATGCTGACAATCGAAGGCGCGACCTGGAATTTCAAGTAGGAGATCACATATTTCTCAAAATTTCTCCAGGTCGAGGTATTCGAAGATTTGGTATTAAGGGCAAACTTACTCCAAGATTCATTGGTCCTTTTGAAATTCTGGAGAGAGTTGGTGAAGTGGCTTATCGCATTACTTTGCCCCCTCAATTAGAAGAAGTCCATGATGTATTTCACGTCTCAATGCTCAATAAGTATGTACCTGATCCTTTCCATGTTATCACCTATGATAATTTAGAGATTAAGAAGGATTTGACATATGAGCAAAAGCCAGTCAAGATCATTGAATGGGAAGTACGTCAACTTTAGAATAAAAGTATTCCTGTGGTCAAGGTCTAGTGGTCAAAGGCAGGAGAAACATGGGAGACCGAAGAAGCTATGCATAAAAGATTTCTGAAATTAATTAACTATAAGTACGCTCTCCATATAATCCATACATTGAATTTGGGGACCAAATTCTCTTAAGTGGGAGAGGGTGTAATGCCCCGGAAATTTTATAGAATATTTTTGAAGTATTTAAGATTTTTCTAGGAATTTATAAAGACCAAAATGGGTTAACAAATGAATTTCTAGGTTAAATAAATTATTATTAAGGCCCAAGTATGACAATCAATTCACCTAGCCTATTTAAATAAAGTCCAAAGGACTTAAGGACCAAGCCCATGAAGTTTGGCCCATATTCTAGAAGGTTAATTAGCTTATTCATGGAATATAAGGATAAATACTCTTTATTTAGATAATTAAGTAGATAAATGAAAAAAAGAGTTTGAATTAATTACAAATTCGGCGTCCAATGATAATAGCGATCTATCGTAAAATCGTAAAGGGACAATTGGCGGTCCAGTCTTAGACCGCTACATTCTATTAGTTCCATGAGTTGAAGAAAGAGCGAAAAGATTGAATTTTTAACGTTTTATCTCTTAGAGACCAAGGTGGGAGGACTAGGAAGCATCTTAAGGACTCTCAAAAGTCGAGATGGTACCAACTAGGGACTCTAGAATTACTCTAATCCACGAAACCCTAGCAAAACCCTATAAATAGACCTTAGATTTCACTTGCGCGACCCTTACGTTTAGCTCGCATGGAACTAAGGTAAGGAAGCATTATTTCAGGTAGGTTCTTTAGAGGTTTTTGTTCACAATATATAGATCTAACTCCTTCTAAAATTTCATTCTAGGAGATCAAGCACACCGGGAGTTAGAGGCGTCTAAAGTTGCTGATTTCACATCAACAACCCAGGAGACTGCGAAACGGTGTGGTGAAGATCAGGAAATTAGGGACCCAAAACGAGGTATTTAGAAGTTGTGTCTTTAGAATTTTCTGTTTCCCTTAGTATCTTCTTCTTACCCTCCAAATTTCACGTCTTTAGGTCAAGAGAATCAAGAGTTATTAGGATGTGAAGTTTCTGATTTATCACAGGAAGTGCAGAACTAGGGTTGACTTCCAGTTCAAAATTCAAAGTCTAGAGGTGTTTCGAGAGGTAGGTCATCTCATGAACAGCTAAAACATCATTTTAGGATTAAAAGCCCTCTTGTTGCACTTGATTTCATGCATTGTGTACGGAGAATTTCATGTTTTAATAGGATCTATGCAACTAGTGTAGCATACATGCATATTTCTTAAGCCCTAAATGAACTAAATTAATTCTCTTGTCTTAGTACATGGTTCCTATGCATATTGTTAGCCTACTCTTCGTTCTACAATGGTAGAAGTTTAATATATGTTGATTTCCAGACATTATGTGATTTGGAATATTATTTAGTTCAATTGTTTAGTTTCTGTCAACCCAAACGACCTAAAAGTGGACCGCAAGATTTGGTTAGCGGCCTCACGATAAAGCGCTAACAGTCTGTAAATGGTTCTATAATAGACCGCTAAAGTTCTGAATTCTGTCAACCCGAGACTAAATAAAGAACAACCCATTAAACTTATACTATGCTTAGTTAATTATGTTCTAATCCTGTTTTATGTATTAATTCTTGCTATCGGTTTTATTACTGTCACAACAATGGATTTTATGTTCTTTATTGTACTTAAGATTATTTTAAACATAAGTTAAATTATGCCAAAATCATATATTGTTGTAAATAAATACATGTTTCGAAAGTTAGATTATTCATGATTTACCTTGATCACTGTTTTAATGATCTATTTTCTCATCTATAGAGTCATTTTCATAAGTACATGGCATATATCCCGGTATATGACTATTTGTTACACCTATGCGCATTAGGCACACAATCTTGGACATGATAACCTCTCCTTTGGATATTCCTTCCAACGGATTAGGAAATCTTATTTCAAGGCCTTCGTAATTCTCCGCGAGTCTGGGATTCCCACTAGGACGCCGAGTTGGTTGTACCATTAAAACCTATTGTCTAGAAAGCACTTATGCCAGTGTTTTATATTTCTGGAACTTAGCGGCCTTCTTGTTGACCGCTAGAGCCTGCTAGCGGACCTTCACTAGACCGCTAACGGATCCTAGACGGTTCTTCATTTGACCGTTAAATATTCCAGATAATCTATTTTAAATATTGAACAGTCTTGTCCTTAACGGTCCAGAACTAGACCGCTTTATTTATTAAACGGCACAGTAAACGACAGCTATTTTCCTGAGTACAGTTAACCCAAGGTTTGACCCAAGGGTTAATATTCTTATGATCCTAGATAGTCCAATTGATTATCTGGAACCTGTTACACTAATTCAAAAGATATTTAAGTAATTTTTAGAAGTTAAGGAATGTACCGTTATGCTGTCGATTTATTTTCCACGGCATAACCTAGTTATCAATATGTTTATTGAAATCTTATTCTCAATAGAAACATTGTTATTTTTGATTACTTTATCTTGGAGCTTTCATTGAAATTGTACAATCTTGGCCAAACTTTATTGTTATATACGTAGAAGTAGCTTGATTTATACTTGAAGATGCGGTTCGAGCACTGATTGTGTTCAAGGGCTCTATGCTAGTCCCCTCGGCTGATTGTCAGAAACATACTATATAAACCATGTGGTATGATGCTACTAGCGTCACATTGGGCTGTGAGTACTTTCTTTATAAATAAATGAAATATCCACGAGATCCACGGAAATATCCATGATGATCCACATAAATTCACGAAGTACTTGCTATTAAGTGAAGAGTACATTCTTGCTTATTTCATGACTTTCTAGTACATTCTCGTTACATTCTAGTTCATGAAAGGCCATTGTTACATTCTTGTTGGACTATACTTGATCAATTCATATTCTCATATCTCAAGCTTGATCATATCTTGTTACTTGGTTTTAATCACCCTATTTGATCGTATTTGCATGATTTATCTTTTTATTTAAAGCTAAAGATATTAATCACTTTAACATTGCCAATCATGTTGATGCGAAGATACCTACTGGGCAAGTGTGCTCATTACCTATTTTCCAATCTTTTCAGGAAGTACTAGTGGGTCAGATTCAGATTTCTCAAGTAGCGAGTCCGAGAGCGACTAAAGGATATATGGAATCGAGTGAAGACCTAGAATTGTCAAAATATGTCTAGATTGAGTCATTATATGTAATTTTTCCTTTTTATTTGAGTCCAGATTAAAAGTCGAATATTCGTGTATTTGGATTACAATTATATGATTTGAAATAACGATGAGAGTTTGATTTCATTATCGTGCAATATCTTTATGTGATTGTTATGGCGCTCTGACTATATTGATTACTCGAGGCTTACCATGCCGGCTATTCACGTTCCCGATTGTTTCCGCTACATAATCTCGGGGCGCGACACATATAACCCTCCTAAAACATGTTAGAAACACCCTCATAACAATGGGAACCTTTGCGGGGTAGTTTGGTAAAGTTTCCAAGTGAAAAGAATGGGTTTAGAAAGGATCCGCAACTCCCATGTCGGAAAGGATCGACCTTGGGGGTCGACCCTTGCATTTCCTGCACAAAAATAGCCCAACCAGCACACTGGCTAGAGGAGGTCAACCCCTGGGGTTGACCCCTTCAGAGGGTGTTATGTCTGCTGTGGAGACAGCCCAGCCCCAAGGGGGGTCGAGCCGAGGGGTCGACCCCTCTGCTGAGGGTCATGAAAAACCAATTTTTAGCCCTTTAAACCTATGCAAACCCAATGGCATTAAAGAGACCAAGGTCCCTTGATTCCGGATGATTAATTTTGATGGTTTGAACCTGCAAAACCATAGAGAAACCAAATTAGTATGGATTTGATATTCAATTAAACCTCTCCTTTGAAACTAGCATTTCTTGAATGAATATGAACAATATGACATGCAAATCAACCCAGAACACCATCATCTCAAATGCTATGATCTCAATAGTGAAAAGTTGAGTTCCAAACAAGAATCTATCAAGTTATCATTTTAACCAAGCCATGCATACCATCTTGTGTTGTCAAAAACAAGGATATGAAATTATCATGCTTCCATGAGGAACCCAAACATGGTATTTTCACATAATCCATCTTCTAGAAATTCTTTCACTCACATCAAATGAAGCTTAATGAAATTTACTAGTATCATGATGAGGCTCATATTCAACTCTCCACAGCCATGCATTCAAGCACAAGGCCAAGTAACAAAGTCATTTTGTAATCATCAAAATTACACATACAATAATCTCCCCCATTTTGATGATGACAAAATGTTACGCATTAATGCTCTCTCCCCCTTTGACATAATCAGAAATGGGGATCAACAAGGGGAATTCACGGTAGCAACAAACCAAAACCAACATTGCCTTCTCCCCCTTTTGTATAATAAGAACTGACATGCAAAATACTATGTTCATGAATTAAGCATAGCATTACTATCTCTCTCCCTTTGTCATTGACAAAACTCGACGGACAATGGGGTTATTAAGAGAATCATATACACAATATGTTCAAAAGGATGCAATTCAAAATATGCACATGTGAATGCTATAAATGCCAAATATGCACAATATACATGAACTAATTGCACAAGTTTGAAATGCAAGTAGAATGAGCAAGTACGATTGACCTTCAAGCAGATAAATGTATATACATGCAATATCTCCCCCATTTTATTTAAAGTGAAGGGATAGGTGTACAAAAAGTGCAGGTGAGTCAGTAAAATCGGGATGCTCATGTGTACCCCTAGGGGAGTGTACAATCATATAGGAGAATTAAGCAAATGATAATGCAATCAATCAATTTTCTGAATACATATTAAATCAAATTACGGATGTGTAAGTGAATAATATAAAAATAGGCTTTAGCCATATGGATATTCAAATTTTCAATTCAACACACGAGTAATTACATAGACTGCATTTCAATCTAGAGAACAATGTATTGGAGGCTTCGCTCTGCCTCAATCAATTTTTCATCAAAAGATTTCTCAAAAATTTTCATAATGACAATCTGAATTTTTCTTAGAGTGATTCGGTTTAATTAATTCCTTTTTACGCAAGGAGACACATGGAGCTCATGCCAGACTCCCTGGTTACTCAGAATATTGACTGTCTCACTTCACTTTGAACAGAGATACTCTAGTACAACACTTTTCATAAATGAACCACATCACGTCTCAGGTGACGTGTATCCAGTTTACTCAATGAGACTGAGCATTGCTCTGCCATTCATTTTTTTTTAGATTCTTTTAAAAAAAATAGCATGCAGCTTTTTCCTCAACTGCCTCTTTAACATTCATGCCGCAAGTTTAATTTCTCAAGAGTGTTTAAAGAAAATTCCTACATCCTTATGTTTAACACTCATTTTCACATGTTGTGCATGAAGTGTGCGAATTTGATTTAGCATGTATATCAAAAACATTATGAGCGCATAACAATGTAGCTCCCCTATCTAGATGCACTTATCAAATCTTTACTCCCCCTGAGTTTTTGACATGAAGCACACTAGTTAAGACTCAGATGCAACATTATTTATTAAGGGAGTGTATGGTCTTATAATTTTGAAGGAAGGGGTTGTAGCATATATTAACATGCAAGCACAGAGTGAGGAAGATATGCAGTATGCAATGCAGAATGTGAGTAGGTGCACAATGCAAGAGTTCAGATTTCACATGAACATTCTATATGCATCTAATGCAACTAATGCATGCAATGCATTGTTGTAAATGTGAGAACTCAGTTTTATTTTGAAAACATAATTCAGGAAATTCATTCAAAGCATCAAAATCATCACATGTGAACTGATAGTTTGTCTATGTGCAGGATAGATTTTCATTATGAATCCACATAAGACAAGAAACAAACTATCCTTGAAAACATTTTTGTTTTTATCCAAAAAGATGAGTAGCACAACGGTAAAGACCACAAAAAAGTTGATAAAATTCAATCCTTAAAATATGCAGCTACAGAATAACATCATCATGCTAAGAGAGTGGAATAGCATCAATCTCAAAATTTTTCAGCTAGCAAACCTACCCTTTAATCAAATGCATGAATTTCAGACAATACAATCAAGTTTGATGCCATAAGCAACCAATGGATGATAGACTCATGGTACCAAGCGGAGGCACATTCTCACGCATGGTGATAGCTTTCAGATAGGCTTGACCTGCCCTTCCACATGTCATCATTTTATATACCATGTAGTCATTCAATGAAAGCATGATTGGCTTGTAAAGAACTCAGAATGCAATGAGAAGAATAACAAAATCACAGAAGTAAAAACATCAAAACTAGCAATTTTGACAAAGTAGAAGCTAAGTCGGGGTTTTACCAAACGAGTGTGTCTTGTTCTATTTTATTGGAACCCCTTTCAATTTTTATTTTCTCAAGGCACACCTACATCAAAGCCAACTCATTTGACAAATTTGGGAACCCAAGCCTTCATAGGTCCCTTTTGATAAGTAGCACTGCCACCAAACAAGGTTTTCTTTTTTTTCATTGCCACCATATCATCATTCTTCATAATCCTGCAATCCTCAATGACATGTCCATGGTTTCCACAATAAAAATATTGAGTAGAAGCATTTTTAGTAAAATATGTTCTTTCATGAGCAAAAGTATTTTCAAAAATATTCCATCTCCTATTTCCAAAAGCATTCATTTTAGAAGCATAAAATTTTTTATTTTTCAAAAACCAACACTCTTTCATAACATGACCGTATTTCCCACAATGAAAACAACAAGGAGATGTGCGTCTACGGAATCACTTTCCATTGTTTGCATGAGTTTTGTGAACAACTTTTTCTTATAGGATGCAAACATTTGAGCATGAAAAGTATGTTCATTTCTGAATTTTCTTTGAAAATCAAACTTAGCATTCATGGCACGAAAATTATTATTTGTTTGACAAAATAATTATCCATCACATGGCCAAGTTTGTAACAATAAAAATACGAAACATTCCTTTTTCTCTTGAAAGCATATTGGTCCTCTTTCTTCATAACAACACACTCATCCATGAATTGTCCAAACATATCACAATAGAAACATTCAATATTAGATTTCAATTTTTGAAATCTATTTGAAATGGTTGGTTTTGTGTTAACATTTTTCTTTTTCGTAAGACTATTTTTTGAATTTTTCATTTGATAAGTGGGAGGAGGTGCTTTGGAGGTGCTAGGTGTGTCGAAAGCACAAAGAAAAGAAGTTTTCAATTTATTTTCAAAAGATTTTTTATTCATGAGAGAATATCCAATGCCTTCTTTTTAAAAATTCATTTTGACACCAAGTATTTTGCCCAAGGTTTCTTTCCCTTTCACAAATCTAGACAAAGTCATCTTTTAACTTTTTTACTTCTTCTAGATCATAAATATGTAATTCAGCATTTGTGATTTCTTCTTCGCATGCAGACACTTTATCACTTAATAAGTAATTCACATATTTGAAAATTTCATTTTCTTCCATGATTTCTTTGTTTGTTCATTCTCAGATTTCAACAAGGAATTTTTTTTCAAGCTTATCAAAACAGTTCAATCTACCCTCAAGCAAGGAATTCTGAATTAACATAGCACCATTTTTCTTTTTAAGATCTTCATTTTCATCCATGATGCTCTTGCTATCAATTTCAGAATTAAGTAATTTCTCACACAACTTATCATTGTCAGATAGAGAATCTAACTTGTTTCTAAGACTTCTTTCTGTTTTCTTCAAGCAATGAAATCTTAGACAACAAGAGTTTGTTCTGATCAAGCAAATCATGATAATCATTTTCAATTTGAAATGATGTATGAGATTTCCTAGTCATTTCAAGCTCTTCAGTCATGCAGGAAATCTCATCTGAAAACAGTTTGACTTTTGATTCAAGAGATTCATTTTTATTTTCTAGATTTTAAATTTTTGATTATAAATCAATGCATTTTTCACAAGGAAGATTATCATGCACATTTTTATCAAATTTCTTTTTCAATATTTTATTTTTAAACTTGATTTTCTTATATCTACACGACAACTCCTCATAAGCATCAAGTAGTTCTTCAAATGACATTTCATCTTCATCAGAATTAGAGTTTACCTCTTCAGCATTTTCAACATTGTGTTGATCGGCATCGTCGGCCATGAGACATTTTTATCTTTCCTTCTCTTAAGCTTTGATCAACTGATCCATAAGCTCCTTTGCCGACCTACAAGAAGAAGCAAATGGAAACACATGAGTATCAATGTCATTTTTCAATAAACTCAAGACAGTGACATTTTCATAGTTCTTCAATTTAACATGATTAGACCACTTGGTCTCATCTAGAGGCAATATGTGAGGACCATCATGAATCAACTTCCAAAGATTATGATTAATAGAGTTTATAGTCCTACATAATCTGCCCAACCACAAGGGAAAATCAGAACCATTAAAAATAGTCAAGCAATTCATGGAGATATGTTCAACAGAAAAATTCATGATTGTAGAATGCACTGGGATCTCTTTGTAGATCGCTAGATCTAGGGACAATAGATCTTCACTCTAATACCAATTGTTGGGTCCCGTAGTGCAGAAACACGGATCTAGAGGGGGGGTGAATAGATCCCTCTACTAAAAATATGTCCAATTAAAAACTCAAACCTACTCGCACATCGGAATTAACAAGATTAATAAGATTAAGGAATTTAAACTAAACAATATAAACTTAATTCTCTCAATCTTACCGACCTTACAAGATTGCATAAATAGAATAGACAGTGAAACACACACAATCACACCAATCAAACCATGAGACACGGAGATTTTTAATGTGGTTCGGGACCACGACAGACTCCCTACGTCCACCCCTTACCAAACCGGTAAGGCTTCACTAACACGCTACAAACTGTAGCAACCACGGGGATGAACCCCACACACACAAGATAAAAACCCCAACACACAAGTTACGAATGCAGCAAACACGGGGATTTCTCCCCATACACACGGGGTAAAAACCCCAACACACACGCGGATACCCACCGCACAAAACGACGCACAAGCGTTAACACAAAACACTCGGAGAATCCATTCTCCGAACCCACACACAGAATATTCGTTCAGAAATGGATGAAGTGTTCACAAATGGATACAATAAACCGAAAATAAATTTTAAATACTGAATCAAAGAACACATATAAAATGTAAATCTCCCCCCTCACAAAACGATCCGGCTCTTCTTGGTTCGGAGTCGGATGATCACGAATCCAGCTTCATCTTGTTCCTCTCCTCGAGCCGCTCCTTTTCTTCTTCTACCACGAGCTCCAAAGATGCCTTGATGTAGATGATAATGTTCTTGCAAGAGCTCCTCTTCCTTTCCCCCCTTTTCTTCTCCTACAAGATAGAACAAATAAGCATTAGGGTTCTTATCTCCAAAACTCGGAGTTCACATATATATGCAAGATAGATTGACCAAAAGACTCATATAACCCTCCTAAAATATGTTAGAAACACCCTCATAACAATGGGAACCTTTGGGGGGTAGTTTGGTAAAGTTTCCAAGTGAAAAGAATGGGTTTAGAAAGGATCAGCAACTCCCATGCCGGAAGGTGTCGACCCTGGGGGTCGACCCTTGCATTTCCTACACAAAAAATAGCCCAACCTGCACAATGACTGGAGGGGGTCAACCCCTGGGGTCAACCGCTTCAGAGGGTGTTCTGTTTGCTATGCAGACAACCCAACCCCAGGGGGGGTTGATCCCTCTGCTGAGGGTCATGAAAAACCAGTTTTTAGCCCTTTAAACCTATGCAAACCCAAAGGCATTAAAGCGACCAAGGTCCCTTGATTCTGGATGATTAATTTTGATGGTTTGAACCTGCAAAACCATAGATAAACTAAATTAGTATGGATTTGAAATTCAATTAAACCTCTCATTTGAAACTAGCATTTCTTGAATGAATATGAACAATATGGCATGCAAATCAACCCGGAACACCATCATCTCAAATGCTATGATCTCAATAGTGAAAAGATGAGTTCAAAACAAGAATCTATGATGTTAGCATTTCAACCAAGCCATGCATACCATCTTGTGTTGTCAAAAATAAGGATATGAAATTATCATGCTTCCATGAGGAACCCAAACATGGTATTTTCGCACAATCCATCTTCTAGAAATTATTTCACTCACATCAAATGAAGCTCAATGAAATATACAAGTATCATGATGAGGCTCATATTCAACTCTCCACAACAATGCATTCAAGCACAAGGCCAGGCAACAAAGTCATTTTGCAATAATCAAAATCACATATACAATAATAAGTTTCCAATAGTACCTTCTCTTGATCGGTATATTGCATAACCTTGAAGCTCCTCTCGATTTCTTGTACCCAATCTTCAGCCTCATCCGGGTCAGTTGACCCATTAAACTTAGGGGGATTCATCTTTTGGAACTTCCGATGTAAATCTCCGGCTTCATGTTGTGCTCCACCTTGTGCAACTTGTTGCAAGGCTTGTGGTAATCCTTGTACGGTGCGTTGCATCTCTCTCCATTGAGCTCGCTCGGCGGCCATTTTAGCCTACAACACAAGCTTTTAAGTAAAGATTTCTCATATCTTGACATTAATCTAGCGTAGATGGAACTCATTTTATTAGTTAGCCCATAGCTCTACCCAAATCACATGGAATTCCTATATGATGACCGACAAGGATAACTCGATCTATAACTTGGACTTAATGACCTAGGGATTTAGAAAGCCTAGACTCTGATACCACCTTCTGTCACGTCCCGAACCGATAGTAACAGAACGTGGCAGTTAAACAGTCAAGTCAATCAGAGCATAACTATAAGACGAGATAAAATAGGGCAAAATAATATTTCATTCAAATAGAAGTTGATTACAATTTGGACCAAATAAAAGAAAGACTCAATAAAGGAAAATTACAAGAGACTTATGACTAGACAAATCATAACGTAGACACAAGATAACTAGACTCGGGTATTCATCTAAGTTTGCTGGAGTTCTCTTCACTCTAACCCTTGCGCATCATTTTCGGCCTCATCGTCACTAAGGTCGTTACCCGAAAAATATTAAAAAACACTAGGTGAGCGAACACTCAATAGGACTTAATATCTCAAGCTCCAAGCACGCTTTAAGTCAATTACACTTTAACATGCTCATGCAAGTCATGCAAAGTAAATAATTGAGAACTATAACGGTGTGAGATAAATTCAAGAACTAAAAAGAGAGTAGATAAGATGATAGATACTTTCAAGAGATGTAAAGATATATAGATAGACGGTTGAATATATCAAGGATAATCATGACGAGATAACAAATACTTTCAAAGGAAATTCCAAGAACATTCATGAGAGACAATAACAATCATTCCACTATAGCATTCATTTTCACTAGAGATTTTGTAACCATCACTTTATAGGATTGGCCATTGTACAAAGGAGTTCAAAACACTTGAGTATGTCATTCACTATGGAAATGTCATAGACCAATTTTGCTATCTTTGGTGCAATGCCAACACCAGATCATTCATGATACCGGTACACGTTTGGACTTTACCTCGTCCAAGGGATCAGATCAGGACACCGTATTTTATACACTAGCATTGAAATGTCAATATGTCAGGACCCATAGCCCCTTCTATATCTAGACCAATTCCACTTAAAGTTAATGGCCAAGAGTTCCAAGGGTCACGCGTGCAGGAACATTATCGTAGAATCATGGAATAAGGAGTTCAAGGTTAGAACTTTCAACCGGATATCATAAGAGTTAAACCACATGAAAGGAGAATCTGGGATAATTGGCGCCCATTCGGCTGCCACCAATTCAAGAAATAGCACCCACATGCGTGGTCGCTACTTCCTGTGTACAATACAGGTTTGATGAAATAGCACCCATACACTGGTCGCTATATCAGTGAAATAGCGCCAAAGACGTGGTCACCAATTCCTTCTGGCACCCATGTCATTGTCGCCAATTGTTGACAGGGAATAGACTTCTCAAAGAGGCTAGAAGTAGCGCTCTAAGAGGGCTAAGGCATCACGTTTCTTCAGAGTGACGTGACAAGACACGGTGTCATGGGTTTGTAGGGTACAACCTGCTCGGCGGCCTTAAGGGAATCCAAGGGTTCGCTTAGACTTACGGAGGTCTCTATGATGAAATTACCAGTCTGAAGAAAGGAATATCTCGTGGAGAGCTAAAATATCAACGAGAGTTAAGTGTGTAATCGATGAAACCATAACTGAAACCCCATCTACGGATGTGAGATGAGAGTGTCAATGGACCCATGATATGGGCCAGAAAATCGATAAAATAGTGAGACAAGAAAACTGCGCCTGCACAAAAGGCGCTATTTAATGAAATAGCGACCTTCTGAAATGTCGTTCAATCAGGATCTATACCAGAATTTCCAAGATAATAATAGAATTAACGACAGTGTATAAAGGCATTAATTATAGTATTTTCCAAAAAATAATAACTCAAAATTTCAAACATCGACTATGTATAGTGGCGTTCATTCCTTGAATGACGCCCTATCCTTGGTCGTGAATTTACAATTTCCAATATATTCTGTCATTTACTGGTTATTTACTAATTAGCACCCTTGCATGAGGGTGTTCATTATTTAAATAGCGACTATGCAACTGTCGCCCATTTTTTTGTCTGATGCTGCGCATCGGGCAGGTATAATCACAGACACATGATATTTTTAGTTTATCAAAACAGGAAAGTGAAGACATGATCAGGTAGAGAAAATTATCAAGAATCTAAATATATGTCCATGCATTAATTTTAACATTAGGTTACTTAGTTATTAAATTTTGAACATGTTGTAACTATTATTTTTCTAAAAGACTTAGCGACATTTGTACTGTCGTTGATTAATTAGCGCCCATTTGCACGGTCGCAGTTCCTTGTGAATAGTGGCCACACAGTGGTCGATAATTCCTTTGAGTAACGATTTCAGATGTCCAATATTCACATTTAAACATGCGATATATGCATGCAGGAAAGCCCATGAAGAAATCTACATGCTCTGATGATCTAGTATGACAGTTATCTAGTGTTTTGCTTCGGAGATTGCCTACCTTTTTACGCCGTTAACTGACGAAGACGTGAGACGGGGAAGAAGATGAAGTAGCAGAGGAAGAAGGGCAACTTCAATAGTAGCAGCACACGACAACTGCAACAACAATAGCAGCAGTAGCCCACGGCAACTGCGGCAGAGGAGGAAGACGAAGGCAGAGGAAGAAGCCTTGCTTCTTCTACAGCAACCATAGCAGTAGAACGAACAGGGAAGACGGAGGAAGACGATGTCGACCTAGCAACAGTAGGACATGCAACGATGGCTCTGCCATCGCCCCCGAAAGACTTATTTATAGGGAAAGGACGCATGAATCCTAATGGGGGTCGGGGTTTCCCTACGAGCAAATTTCCTACCATCATCACAATTCCTCCATGCTATTTCCTCTCCACAATCACAGCCGCCTTCCTTATCTACTTCAAACCCTAGCTCATGTAGTGATCGAACGTGAGAAGGTGTTGGGTATAACCCTTAGACCTTGTTATACTAGTATTTTTGTTTATACTCTTTTAGAAGTCTATTTATCACAGGATCTTGATTTCTACTAAAGCCCATTAGCGGTTCTAACTCTCGAGGAGGCCCACTAATTATATTCATAAGCTTTAACTCAATTATTTAATAGACTTTATATATATATGGTTTTTATTTCTTATAATTTTATTTATCCATCTTATTGCATTTTGACATCCTCTCGGGTATCAGAGTCGGGTTCGATCCTATGACTCTTTACTTACTTATTTATTTGTATCACTATTGAGGCCCATCAAGTTTTAGCTTTATGGTTTGGGCTTTAATCTTTTTGAAGGAATTAATTAAAGCCTTCTATTTAGGCCCATTATCTATTTAGGCTATTTCTATTATCAAAATTTTATTTTCCATATTTGTTTTAGGACTAATATTAATATTTATTTTTTATAAATTTCTGGGGTGCTATAGCAATAGTATAAACAGGACCCTAGCTCGATGGCCTGGGGAGTATGCGACATAACCCCCTGAAGCTCTCACTCCCCCTCTCGGGTCTCCCTCTCTCCCTCTCTTCTTAAGTGCTCACCTTCGTCCTGCCAATTGCCTAACTTGACCATCGGAGGGGTGTCCCCTAGGGTTACTCCCAGGGCTCCTTGTGACCTTTTGCCCGTTGCTATAAGTCACTTTCTAGCGAACATTCCTTCCTTGCTCCACCAAATAAATCTATGAAGATGTGGTCCATGCATTATCTTGATTGTTTTGATGATGTCTAACTATGATTCATTACTTTAAGTTAATTCATTTTTTGTTGTTGTCTTGCTCTTGATGATAAGTTATACATGCATAATCTGTGTGAAGAAAGATTTGATGAAGAATCATGTATGAGTCTTTCATATCTTTGATGATATCGCATTTAGCTTGTTTCAGAATTGATGAAGTAAGATTTGATCAAGAAGAAGAGTCGAGCTTAGAGCTGACTCTAGAACAGACGGGCCAGACTATGTTCAGTGAAAATTACAGTTTGAAGTCGACTGCGAACGGCTTTCGAGTCGACTCTAGTCAACCTCAAGTCACCCGCCAGCAGAAGCTCACAAAGGGAGACAAATATATTCATAAGGGTGACAAATAGCCCTTAAGGCTAACAAATAGCTAGGCTATGGTGAAAAATAGATAATACTGCTGACAGATGAAAGCCAAGGCCAAGAAACTGAAAGAAGATAAAGAAGAACTGACTCTAGTTAAAGATGGAGTCAATGCCAATCAAAGATTGACTTTTAGTCAAATTCAATGCCAGTCAAAGTGACTCCTACCAAGTTCAACTTCAAGTTGACTCAGACCAAGTTGACTCCAGTCAAAATCCAACTCTAGTCACATTTACTCTCAAACAACACAAAATTGTTAAAGGCGACGGCTCAGGCGCTTAAGAGTGACAAATAGATCTGTAAGGCCGACAAATGAGAAGCTAAGGCTGGAAAATAAACTACAAGGGGGTCAAATGGCTTACAGAGCTGAAATGAGCCAAATCAACACATGCTGTGTTAACGCAAGTCCATCACTACGTCGACGTTATCAACGCCAGCTTGTCAGAATCTGTAGCATCCCATGAAGGTTGCGTCAACGCCATGTTTTCAGGGCGTCGATGCCAGGTTCTTCCCAGAAGCCATTTCAGGCCTACATTCAACGAATGCGTCGACCTTGCCTCACACTACATTGATGCACCTGAAGCCGCTTTAGACAACTTTCTATCAAAATCGTAGCTATTCGAAAAAGCATCCAGTAGTCAAAAATAGGAACCATAAACATCCAAAAACACATCTTTTGAGGTCTGGAGGAGGTTCCTAGGACTGACCACTGTCCCTATCATCATTACTGTACCAGAACAAATTTTTGCAAGCAAATCAGCCAGGTATCATATTTGGATAAAGTCTCTTTCCATGGTACTCTACTTTTTACGGTCAACCAATAGGATTACAGTCCAAGGAAAGCACCTAGGACAGAGGACTATCCCGAGCCAATGAGGAGGTAGGTTTGGTAGAGCTCCTTATTCAAGAAGCATCATGTCTTTCCAAATAATTCAAATGGAGAATCCTGGAGGGAAATTTATTTGCCTCTACTGGACCAGTCAGAAAACTACTCTTGCGAAGTTTACTCCCTACTGGGCTATCAAAATATAAATTGGTGGAGCTCCTTATCAAGAACCATTGCTTACTCCAGCGAATCAAAATTAATGTAGCTCTACTCTTCTACCTGCGCTGGACCAATCAAGGAAGAGGTTTGTTTCCAAAGAACCCTAAATTACTCTAGTCAATCAAGCTACAGATTTCTTAGAGGGAAAATCTTCCACTGGCTCTTCTATATATATGAAGCTCCTTCACAAAGAGGAGCTGTTGCTGCCCTTGGAAGAAAGCCACGCCCTTGAGCATTCAAGAAGAAACTTGTGAGAAAGAATAGAAGGGAAGGTGAGCCGCCCGGCACTTTGGCCATACCAGTCCAATGTTGTAAGAGAAAAGAGAGAAGAAGAAGAAAAGAGAGAGGTCTTGAGAGAGAGCACCCCTGCAGCCAATCTGAGCTTGAAGAAGAAGATCTTCAGATCTATGTCTGAAGTTGCAGCCACTAGCTTCTAGATCTGTATCTGAAGCTACATGTGTTTTTCCTACAGTCTTTATGCTTTTCATTTGCAATTTTTGATCTGCATTTCAGTGTATGTTCGGTGCTCTGCTTAGAGACCAGAAGTGCATCCTTGGCTGTGTTCAGCCTTGTGTGTTCTTGGGAGTCCATCCCAGTGTTTTCGCTGCACTTGCAGCTTGGTTTTCCTTTGTTTGTGTGTGTGTGTGTGTGTGTGTGTGTATGTGCGTGTGTGTGTGTGTGTGGGGGGGGGGGGGGTTCACCCCCGTGTGTGTGTGGGGGGGGGGGGGTTCGCCCTCGTGTGTGTGTGGGTGTGTGGGCGATGATTTTTATTTAGATATATTTATTAATTAGGATCTGTTAGATTTACATGACTTATTTATTTATTGCGTAGGTGTACCGGTCACTGAGTGACGAGTTTATTGTGCGCACCACCTGAGTAATCAGATAATTATAGATAATCGTGTCGGGACCCAAAACCCGTTGCACCATAAAGGCTACGACGTTAATTATGCCCCTCCGAAAGAGGGACAACCCTTGATTAATCGTCAAAATAAAGAGACCATGGGACCAATTGAATATATGGGAGATGTGATTGCGTAGGCAAGCATACGGTATAATAATATTCATTCTTATTAAATCGGTTCTCGGTACGGGGTGGAGTTATGTACTCATGCATAGTGAAAGCCTCCGGTCAGGCATAACTCGACTTTCCGCTAATCACCATTTAATATACCAGAGAATCGGATCATGCAGGCATATAGGGTAGTAATATTTAATATTGTTGTTTATTATTCATTTGAACATTTATTTGTAATTTCAAGGAAGATTTCAGCAACACCTCCCCTGTCCCGAGGAATGTCAGGGAAAGTATAAGAGAATCATCCACGAGGGGTCGAGACGATCTCTTGAATGACAGTCATGCCCAAACGGCAATCTCATACCCTATGATGAGTGGGGAACCCGAGGGCTAGCCCTCTCAGTAACCCCTATCACTTACGGGGCCGTCAGTCAGTTGTTGCCTTTTTATTTTGATACTGCGCGTGACATTACGCTGCACACATATGGACCCACGAGGTGGGCTTGGCGCGACAGTAGTGGGGCGCTGTCGCGCATGGACTTGTATAAAGCCGGGACAATGTATGCCAGGGTATGGAAAATTTGCTATTCGAGAACTAAGGCAATGCGGTTAAATCCCGGTCGAAATGAGTCAAATTCAATAGGTTATTGGCCTAGGACAAGGTTGTGCTCTAGCCATAATGGGGTAAATCTTAAGGTCCAGGCACGACTTGTTGGGACATCATTAATATTTCGATATCCCAGAGTCTAGAGAAGGTGAGGGCTCCGAAGCGGGCACAGTCACGTCCATTGTTCTTTATTTATTATTTTTTATATTTCATTTTTTACTATTATTTTGATGCATGCATGCGTTTCTTTTTCTTAAACCCATTGTTCTTATTTTCTTTGTCATTCCCCTTTCCATTATTTATTTCTTTTTTGTATTGCATGTATAGATCTTTTTATTTCTCTTATTAGCCTTTATTTGACAATTATTCATTGATCAATTCTTTATTATTCATTTATCATCATTATTATTATTTCATTTTTCTTTATTATTATTTATTTGGCCATTGCTTGTTTATAATACCTTTTATCTCTCACTTTTATTATTTTATTATCTTTTTTTATGGATATGAAATGCTACATATAGGTGAACGTGAATGAGAGTGAGTGAATGTTGTGTTGTCTTTATTGTGTTTTTTTTTTGTTTTATTAGTAATGGAAGGTGTAGAGGCAGAAAACTGGTTTCTATGCCACGTACCACCTTCTCTATTTATTGAGCGGGGAAGTTGTCCCGCATCCATGGAGGCCTGCAAGCACCAGGAAACAAGGGGCATCAGAAGGAGTCCTGGGTGTTTCCCCAGGAGACAACCCTCCGATGCTTAAGTCAGCAACAGATTAATGAAGAGTAGAGGAGAGCAAGAGAGAGAGAAAGGGAGATCGTAGTAGGAGGCCGAGGAGCCATGTAGATCCCCTGGATGAGTGCTCGTCGCTCCCAGCACTCACTCGGTGAGTGCTCGCTGGGTGGTAAGGTCGTCGGAGGGGACTTTCCTTCGAGTGTGGATGGTTGTCGCTGCTCTCTCTGTGTGTGGCAGGGCTAGTAGCTCTATTCTCTGATGCAGCGGTTTGGCAGAATTATCCACCGTGTCTCTTCTCCTCTGTCGATATCCTTCTTATAGGGGTTGTCCTGGAGCGGGAAGCATTATCCCTTGATAGGGCATGGCGTGAATAGTGGAGTAACGATTTCCCGCTATAGTGGAGGGAGATTTCCGTTAGAGGGCGATTACCCTGGCGTTGGCTGGTCCCGGGACGAGTCTTACGGCGCTCGTGGGGCGTGCTCGCTTGTTACGGGATTAAGGTCGACATCGTGGGGGGAAACGGTTGGTCATCGGAGGGTCTTCCGGCGATCACTGCGCTTGGGCCATAGCTTTTACGTGCTGTAGAATCCGATGCCAAGTCAGATTGGGTTGCACCTTGATGGGCAGTGACTATTTGGGTGTCTCTTGGGTGCGCTGTGGAAGCGGGGTTGGACTGGACCCATTGTTATTGGGTCGGCTTTAGGTCAAGCCGGATTTACCCTCCTCACTTCCCCCCTACTCTCAGTTGCCGAGCACTCTACAGGGGGTTGAGAGTCGAACAGGAGAGGGTCTGGTGGCATGATTGGCGTGCAAGGCGTCTTCGGTGGTGGCAGGTGCTACTGCTGTAATCATGACATAGGTCCTATTTTGTCTGGGAGCGCGGGTTCCGAACAGGCGTCTGGCATTGGCAACCGTACTGCGATAGTGACGGGTGCCTTTTCACCTACCTCACTGCTTGGAAGCGTCAGTCCATCGTGAGTGGTTTATAAGGGTCAACGTGGGGTTTCCCAAAGCCTCCATCCACGTCTTGTCGGTTGCCGTCGGTTGCCGTGCTCATCGTAGGCTTCTTCCTCCTTTGCTTGGTGAGGACTTTCTTCTTCCCTTTTGTGCTTTCAATCCCCTGTAGTCATGCCTCCTCGTAGGAGAGCCCCTCGCGTCAGTCCCGCATCTTTTGTCGAGGAAGTGAATCCTGGCCGTGGCAGCTCCCCAAGCACTTCAGGTGCCGGTGCAAGTCGACCTCGTTCCCCGCCGCTAGTACCGTATAGGGTGGTTCGAGGGATGCGGGATGTTGGTCCCGGGGTAGGTGAAAGGACAAGAAGGGGGGTTGAATTGTCCCCGACACTAGATGGCAAATTAAAACAACTACAAAGTAGAATTAACACCTTTTAACTAGATTGAGAAAATTAACTACACAAAGTAACTAGATTCTCTCAATCTCACTGATATCACACGTTAACGAAAGTAAATTAAGCAATAACACAAACACCCACAATGCAAATTACAAGACAAGGGATTTTTAAGGTGGTTCGGGGCCACGATGGGCTCCCTACGTCCACCCCTCACCAAACCCGGTGAGACTTCACTTGGGGATAAATCTCCAAACGGAGATGACGCTCCAACAACACACGGGGACATGCCCCAACACACACACACACACACGATCCGACGACCGGATCACAACACACACGCACATGATCCGACGATAGGATCATAACACACACACACACACGATCCGATGACCAGATCACAACACAAACACACACACGCTGTAATAAACGCAGCACGACGACACACACGACCGCACGTAGGTGATCAACCACTACCGTATACATAGACGGTCACACACACGAATATCTCTAATGTTCGGAAGATAAACACAAATGTTCAAATCATGCTAAACCCAAAATATAGAGCATGAAACACATCCCAAAGAACAAATGACAGATATAGAAATGATCCCCCTTTGTCTTCAATGACCGGAAGACGATGTTCTTTGATGCTCGGGTCAGAGAGAAGCCGGATGCTGCCGATATGAGCGTCACCGCGATCCTCTCTTCGATTCTCTCCACTTTCTTTTCTATCACGATCATAAAAACCTCCCGGAAATAGATGATATCCTCAGATTTCTTCAGCTCCACTCCTTTCTTCCCTTTCCTTCTTCCTTGACCTACAAGATAGAAAAAATTAGCTCACTTAGGTTTACAATCTCCAAAATTCGTTACTCCCATATAGGCCAACAATAGAAGCATGACAAGACCTATAAACCCTTCACCAAACCCATAGAAAACCCCCTAAACATATGTATATTAACCCTAGGGGCAAATGGGTAAGGTTGGAGCACAAATGGATTGGGTTTAGTGGGTTTTCAGATGCATTTCGTGAAGCCCGATTTCGTAGCAGAGAATTTCCAGTCGATCGGATTCATTGGAGAGGTCGACCGGGCCAACACCCATTCTGTTTTGGGCGTAGCAAAGAAAAACCGGTCGACCGGTTACACAGGGTCGGTCGGCCAGTGTTATTTGGCCGGTCGACCGGATAAAGGGGGCGGTCGACCGGTTGGTTTTGCACTTTCACAAAAACACATGTTTTAGGCTCTAAAACCTATGCAAACCCAATGGTGTAAATGCAACCAATGTCCCTTGATTCTGGATGATTAATTTCAATGGTTTGACCCTGCAAAATCATAGAAAAACCAAATTAATATAGATTTGAAAATCAAATGAACTTCTCTCTTGAAACTAGCATTTCTATAATGAATATGAATAATATGGCATGCAAATCAACCCGGAACACCATCATCTCAAGTGCTTGCTCATGAATGTATAGACTTTGCGAGCAAGCGGCAAGGCTGACGGATGTATAGACTTGCTAAATGATGCACACACATAGCGGCAATGTATAGACTTAGAGAAACGATGCATGGACTTTGTGTGCATGCGAAGGACGTTGTACAGACTTTGAAGCATGTGAACACGGCGTTGTACAGACTTGAATGCTCCATGCACAAAGACGCTAAGTGAGATTAGGCAGAACATTACCTGATCTGACTGTGCATTGACCTTACATGTCAATGATTTGACTTTGAATTGGGTTGACTTCATGACCTGCTGACTGTGCATTGACCTTACATGTCAATGATTTGACTTTGACATGGGTTGACTTCATGACCTGTGAGTCATTCTTAAACCTGTTCTGACAGATTCTCATAATACATCAGGATTATATCATCAAGGATGTACATGTAAACATAATGAGACATAATATTTGTCATCATCAAAACTCCAGAACCATAGGGGACACAATACTCTCTCCCTTTTTGATGATGGCAATATTATGAGTCATTGCAATGGATTCACCTGAACATTCACAATAGAATAGCTCTTTCAGAAATGAGCATGTAATGCACCATGTATGCAACATCTGACAGGAGTTACAGTTGATGATGCAAATGATGACTCACAAAAGTTTCTCCCCCTTTGACAACATCAAAAAGAATGGAATGATCATTGACTGTTGAAGGAGATGATATAGGAGCTATTATGCAAGTAAAAGAGTCCCTCTCAATGAATGAAACAACTCAGAGTTCTCCCCCTTAAACAATGGACAGAAGAAATGGACATGAAGGATGCTGACAAGATCTCCCCCTTTATGAATTACAATGCAGCATGATTCATATGACAGGGAAGCTCCCCCTGAATAGATGGAGTCTTATGAGGTGGATGAGAAGGAGACCACAGGGGCATGTAGATTTGACAAAGGTTTCACAGTCAATTGAAGTAGATCGCAGATAGTCAGACGAAACACAGTCAAATACTGAGATCAAATGAGAGCAGAAGAACTAAGCATAGTCAGAATGTTTTCAAAAGTAGTGAAAGTTAAACACATTTAGCAAGATTTTCAAAGAGTATACCAATTTCATAAATCTAACAAATTTTCTAGCGAGTCTCCCATTATAAAGATTTATGAATAAACTTTATTGAACTCCATGGTTTAAAGATGATGTATACCAGGTTCGACAAATAGTTCTGTACTCATATCTGAAACCAAGATTTAATAACAAATGAACCAAAAACTAATATGTACATCTTGATTAATCTCCCTCCATCTTACTCAATCAATTTCAATGACTTCTTTAAGAAATACACTCTTAAGCATTGAGTTTAAATATGCATGAAACCATTTGATCATATCAAGGGTCATAGCAGATTATCCTTTGCATTCTTTTTCAAATATTGTAATTTGTTCAACAAGAATTTTCATGCAACAAATTTCAAGAGCACTCAAGTTCAGTGCACACCTTGTAACTAGAGGATATACGTTGATCAGACGCCAATATCCCTAAGCACTTAGTGTGACTAACAGTCATGCTTTATAATTAACAGAGTTGACTTTTCACCTCATGACATGTCTTTTCTCATTTCTTTGACGAGTAGATATGTTTCCCAGTGTGTCAGCCATTGCTCTGCCTGTTTTTTAATTAATTTTAGGCAGAGTTAACTAAGACACCTCATGACACAGTCCTTTGGACATGTGTTTCTCAGTGATCAAAGTCATTGCTCATGCAAGATTCAACAGATTTGACCCTTAGACATTTTCAGGAAGTTCAGATGTTTAAAAACAATACAGATTTCATGTATTTCATCCAAATAAAGTCATGATTTCCATATTTTCAGATTATAGAAGATTTAACAAGACTTAACATGAATCAGTTGGTTAAGGTTTATTAAAGTTGATTCAGATATTTTTCAAGACATTTATAGCCAACCTAACCGAATACATTAAATGTAAACCATTTTGATCTTTCTGATGTTCATAAATCTGTATAATAGAAGATTCCTTATTGAAGTAGTTATTCAGATTTATGAGCAAGGTATACAATTTGAGATCTTCTCAATTGCAGCTATATCAAGAAAGCTTTCAGAAACAGCCAAAGTATCAATGATACCAATTGATGGTATATGACGCAGGAAGAGCATAGGCTGATGAATGAGTGATAATGTGGCTGTTCAGGAGGAATATCGGTTGAACGAGTGACCACTTTAGGTCAACCGAGTTGGTCAGTAAGGAAACAGATGAGTAGCCAATCAATCAGAATTTATCAGGGCACAAGAAGCCAAATATGCATGAACCACTCCCCCTATCTAAATGCATTGATGTCCAGACACAACAATCTGAATTAGAGAGCTTCGGTTGACTAGACAGATTTGGAATCACAAAGGCATTTTGCTCCCCCTGTCTATATGCACAAAAAATCACTTGTTTTTGAATTTTCCAAAATAAATCCAGTGCAGTTAACTATATGCATGCATATGCAGTGACCACTTCTAAAGCACAATGCATGGACACAATTATGGTGCAGAGGCAACACACTCCCCTTGCCTAAATCTACTGAATCATCCTTTTGGAGTTTTCAAAATGGTTCAAATGTGATCAACACAAGTATGCAAAACCACTGACTCCTTTTAGCAGATGCAATGATTTATGATTTTTCAATTTAGATGATATGCAATGCATCATACTTTATATGAGCAGCATGACATCATGCGAAGTCAATCAAATTTTCAAAAGATTTTACTTAAGCACAAACAGATTAATATGATATGCAATCATCTAAAGCAAACAATTTCAGATAGCAGAATTTAAGGCAAGTTTTTGGAGCTGACCTTAATAGTGCTCTCCTGGGGGTTTCATTCTTTGAGTGCCTTGGATTATTAACCCCTTTATTTATAGCTTCCAAGGCACACTTGCAAAACAATGGGTTATTTTGATCCAGTAGGAACCCAAGCAACCTTGGGTCCTGTATTACCCTCAACAGGTGTTCTTGACCTTTTGCAAACAACACTGTCATCATAGCCCATCAACTTGCAATTGGACATGGGATGTCAAGACTTACCACGATAATGACATGAGACAACAGGTTTTAAATTTCTTTTCTCCACATTAGCATTATCATGGAAAATTTTCCTTTTATTTCTATCAAGCACATTCTTCCTAGCAGGGTATGTAGCATATTTGAAATTCACACTCCTACCCTAGATATGCCAACAGTCCTTGACTGTATGGCCATGCTTTCCACAGTGAGAACAAACAGAAGAGTTTCTCCTACGAGAGCCTAGCCAGCACTCAATGGCCCTATGGCCTGGCTTTCCATAATTAAAGCACGCAACATGGTTCTTGATAGGGATATTAGTAGATTTATAATGAACTTTCTTACCCTGATTATCCCAGCAAGTAGCAGCAATGTGGCCTATCTTGCCACAGCAGTAACACAGAATCCCCTTCTTCTTAAATACATGAGTTTTGACATGAATTCTCTTATCACGCATTTTACTAGCATTCAGATCATCCTTTTCCATCAACCTGCACTCATGCATCAGATGACCAGGTTTATGACAATAGTGGCATGACATTTTCCTTTTGTGTGCATGTGTCTGTGTGTTTAGGTTATGTGTCACATGCACAGCATCAGCATAATTGTTTCTTTGCTTGTTCTTCACATGAACATACTTTTTCACTTTTTCAGCTTGTTTCTGAAGGTCATTTTGTTTCTGATTTTTCTGAACAATGGGGTGTTTCACTTGTGAAGTGGTGGCTACACTAGGAGCTTTGACATTGATTGTGACAACATTTGATTCTTTTACAAAGGATGTCACTAGTTTATTTTCAAATGATTTCTTATTAATTGGCTTATAGCCCATCCCTTCTTTTTGAAGATTTACCTTGACACCTAACAACATATTCAAGTTTTCTTGACCATCAACAAACTTTGACAGAGAGTTCCTCAAGTCTTGGATTTCATATTCTAGAGAGGTAATGTGTAACTCATAACTGGCAATCTCTTGCTCACCGCAATTCACACATTCACTTAGCACCTTGTTAGCAGTTTTATATTTCTCAACTTCCTGTTCCAGATTGCTCAGTTTATCAGACTCTTCTATGTGAACAGACTTTCCTCTTTCTAATGCTAGAAGTCTTTCAGACATAGTAGAGTTCAGCTGGTTTAACTTTTCATTTTTCTTAGACAGAGCATCATTTTGAATTAACTCATCAAGAAGAATCTGGTCATCATGTGATATTTTTGGATTATCTGAAATTTTAGACTCTCTTTGCATATTTTCAATGTCTTTCTAAAGCTTTATGTTCACAGACTTTATCACATCATATTTTTCAGCTATTAGACTCTTCTCGACTTCAAGTTTTCTAAATTTTTCTTCATGGTCAGTAATCTCATTTGCAAGTTATTGATTTTCAATTTTCAACAGCCCAATTTGGTCTTTAAGCATTTGAATATCAGAAAAGCACGCATCATGAGATTGTTTCAACTCTAGGCATTTTTCACAAGAAGAGCTTGAACTTTGTAACCCAGTACCCTTTTTCAATTTTTTATACGGTTTTCTTAACCTCTCATGTGACTCTAACAAATCAGCATATGCATTCTCCCAATCATCTAAAGTATAGTTCTCAAAATGGTTTACCTCATCATCATTCTCTTCTTCATCTTGGATGCCACTTTGATTACTTCCGTTAGCCATCATGCAGCTGTCCTCATTTATCCTGTGAGCTAGCTTCAGCACATCCAGAATGTCCTTAGCAGACCTGCAATCATGAAGGCAAGAATGTAAGGCTTTATTAGTAGCTCCTTTCATCAGATTCAAAGCTTTCTAATTTTCTCCATCCTTTGATCTGTGACTGTCGGTCCATTTGGACACTTTCTCTGGTAATCTGTGAGGACCGTGTGAAATTAACTTCCACAGATCAGGATTAACTGATATAACATATTTACGCAGACTGACAAACCACACATTAAAATTAGAGCCGTTGAAAACCAGTGGATCACCCATGGAAACAGATAAGATTAATGAACCAGGAATAATGATGCACCAAAAGCGAGATAGCACCGAAGACTGCAGGATCGGATCTGCAGGTCGCTGGACCTTCTATGCAGACACCTGCTCTGATACCAATTGATAGGTTCGGTGCGGTGGATTCAGAGGGGGGTGAATGAATCCCATCCTTAAAAATTTTCGCTCAAAAAATATTACGGAATTAAAAACTCAGATGGCTTAATCAATTGAGTAAATATGTATAGCGTGCCTAAACATTCATCTAGCGGAAGCAGAGGAAAGCAATCAACCCACTGCACAGATGATTTTTTAGGTGGTTCAGTCCACAGACCTACGTCCACCCCTCACTCCAAACCGTAGTGAGGCTTCAACTAGCAAAGTCTAGAACCGCAGACTCAGTCTGCAAATAGGTGCTGCCTAATAGCTTGACCAGAGGAACACACTCCTCTCTTCCTCTAGACCGGAGGGAAACCACTAGTGACTACCCGTCACTAGCAACCAGAGACTAACATCTCTCTTCCTCCAGACCAGGAGGGAACCCACAGGTAGCAACCACTACCTGCAAACCCGGAGTCAGAGACTCCCTTCCTCTGAGACCAGAGGGAACCCACAAGTGACACGCCGTCACTTGCAACCGGAGAACAGATTTCCCTTCTCCTGAGACCATAGGAGGAACCCCGATCTCAAACCAGAGAATCAGAAAACATAGTGATCAAATACAAATAAAAACAAGAAATGATAAAAACACAGCGACTGAAAGCTGTAAAGGATAATAACATAGATGTGGCTCCCATGGAGCTGACTGGCCTAGATTTGATCCACGGTCCAGTAGACAGATCTTCAATGAAGTCTTCTTTCTTCTTCTCCATGAACTCTCTCTCTCTTTCTCTTTTTCTTCTTCTGCTTTCACACTCTGCCTCTCGGCCCCTCCTTTCTTTTCTTCTCACTGTCTACTCTTCTCTCTGCTCTTCTTCTTCTTCTTTCTTTTCTCTTCTTCTGTCTTTTCTCTTTCGATCTCTCTACTGCTCTCTCTATTCTTCTTCTGCTCAGGCTCACTCTTCTTTCTTCTTCTGATCTTTTCCTTCTTCTGGATCGTGCAGGCTCTAATTCACTCTCTGCTTCTGCCCCTTCTGCTTCGATCAGATCATCTTCAGAGGAAGAGGCTTCATTATATAGCAGCAGCAGGAAGGTGGGCGTGTGTCCTCCTCAGTTCCCGCCCTAACACCTTGGCTGCGTGGCAGCATTTCAGCTTGCAGGATGACACGTGTCACGATCCTAGCTTCTTGGATCACGTGCCCTTCACAATTTCCTCGAGCAGATATTCTGTCAGGTCAGATGAGAATGCACTGAGTAAGTTGTGTTTTGAACAAAGCATGTACAGACTTTGTATATAAGGAGCAGAGCCATGTTCAGACTTTGCAATGCCTAGTGTTAAAACATGAGAGCACAATGCACAAACTAAGTGTGTGCATGTGTGGACTTGAGTGCATGACAAAGGCCGATGTACAGACTTGTTTTCTGAACGATGCACAAATGCATAGTGTATGGACTTAGCGTGCATACGACAATGACGATGTACATACTTGCCACCTGAAGTGTGTACAGACTACACCGAAGGGTGTTCAGAGTTTTGGGATGTAATGTAGACACCCTGCACAGACTTCATTCATGCAAGCAAGACAGTGCATAAAGAGAAAGTATGTACAACGAGAATGAATGCACGGACATTTCATTCACGAGTGTACAGACTTTGAATGCATGTGATGCAGAAAAAAAGAGTATATAGACTTGAATGCTTGTGATGCAGACAACAAGTGCACAGACTTGGAATTCAAGAGATGCAGACACCGAGTGTACAGACTCTTGATGAATGCATGTAATGCACTAAACGATGTACAGACTTGCTAAACTACAGCGCTATGTGAGACACAACATGAGACGCTGAGTGAGATGGTAGGTGAGACGAACACGGCGAAGTGTAGACTTTGCGTATGCTGTGAACACACGATGTATAGACTTGTTCAATTATCAACTGATGGATGTATAGACTTAGTGTATGCATTCTAGGCAAACGCTGTATAGACTTTAAGAGACGATACATGCACATGGAGAGACGATGCATGCATAAGGAATGTACAGACTTGGTCCTGCGACCACGGGCTGTACAGACTTTGAGAGACGATGCATGCACAAGGAAAGATGATGCAAGAAAGACGATGCATGCACAAGGAATGTACAGACTTGAAGAAATGCATGCAGCGATGTACAGACTTAGTGTGCAATATGCAAACGATGCACAGCCATAGCTCATGAATGTATAGACTTTGCGAGCAAGAGGCAAGGCTGACAGATGTATAGACTTGCTAAATGATGCACACACATAGCGGCAATGTATAGAATTAAAGAAATGATGCATGGACTTTGTGTGCATGCGAAGGACATTGTACAGACTTTGAAGCTTGTGAACACGGCGTTGTACAGACTTGAATGCTCCATGCACAAAGACGCTAAGTGAGATTAGGGAAAACATTACCTGATCTGACTGTGCATTGACCTTACCTGTCCATGATTTGACTTTGACTTGGGGTGACTTCATGACCTGTGAGTCATTCTTAAACCTGTTCTGACAGATTCTCATAATACATCAGGATTATATCATCAAGGATGTACATGTAAACATAATGAGACATAATATTTGTCATCATCAAAACTCCAGAACCACAGGGGACACAACAAGAATTTGTGTGCCGAATCATGATGACACTAAGAAATTGATCATGGAGGAAGCACATAAATCATGGTATGCTATTCACTCTGGTGGTACCAAGATGTATCAAGATTTGAAAAGAAACTTTTGGTGGCCCAATATGAAAAGAGAAGTAGTGGATTTTAGATGTCTCACTTATCAACAAGTAAAAGCGGAACATTTAAGACCTGCTGGAAAATTACAACCCTTGAATATTCCCGAATGGAAATGGGAAAGTATAGGGATGAATTTTATCATGGGTTTACCTAAGACAAGAGGTGGACATGATGGTATATGCGTGATCATAGACCGATTGACTAAATCTGTACATTTTCTACCAATCAAAAGTCGATCTGTGGATGTACTAGCAGCATTATACATGAAAGAGATTGTTAAATTACATGGATAGACTACTCCCTGAACCGGAGGCTTGTATGGACGTGGAAAGCCTCCCTCCTTGGTCCTAGGTCGCTCAAGAATGCGGCAGGGCTTCGCCGTCGACCAAAAATATCCACCTTTTCTACCCGGCCTTTAGGGTCTATTTATATAGCACCTACAGTCCTAGCTCAAAATTATGGTTTAGAGGCATTTTCTGGTCGAGATAATCAAAGGAAAATCGTAGATAAATAGATTATCTCTTATCCAGTCGAAACGGCACTTAAAATGGTTGATTATCCGTGGAGAAAATGATGGGAGAAGTTGGGGATAAAACCACGGATAAAAGAGAGAAAATATGTTGAAATTCAGCATTCAAACAGATGAACAGTCTTCCGATAGACCGTTCAACTAGATGAGCGGTCACGTCCTAGCCGTCCAACCCTGTCGGTGGAAATTCAAAATAAATAGAAACTAATCCAAATTATCCATCGAACTGACCGAAACCTTCATCATTGGAGTCTCATAGATGAACGGCTCAGATGAGACCGTTCAAATGTTGAGCGGCCAAGGACAAACCATTCTAGCCTTGTCAGTGATAAATAGATTAATTGGATAATTATCTTAGAAAACCCTCAAGCGCAGGACTCTGAGAGATGAGCGGCTACAACCCGTCCGTCCATCAAGTTGAACGGCTAGAATAGGACCACATAAAGGCTTGTCGGTGGAAATTCAAAAAATTAACCAAAATACTCCAAAATAGCTGGACGGTCCACTATCAACCGCACATGGATTGAGCGGCCAGGGATGAACCGTACATGAACATGGGTGCTTGAAACTTATAGAAAAGCCCAATCAACCAAAACCAAGGCCCGTTAAGCCCTGAATCAACTTGGACCTAACCAAGGAGGGAGGCAACCCATAGAACTGGCCCAAAGCGTGCCTGAAAACAGCCCCAATGTGTGATGCCCCTCCTTAACATCCTCTTTACAGGGGAGCGAGCGGATGTGAAGCGAAAGTGACATGGAACATGGAGATGAAGCGGAAATGCAGCGGAGTGGACCGGAAAAGCAGGCGTTAAGGTAAAACGACACCCTTTTTTTTTACCAACAAGCGATAAGAATCTTTCGGAAAACTCTGAACCAAACGCAAGGAATGATAAAACTAAAAGCGACACCAGTCTGGAGAAACTAAACTAAATGAAATAAATCGATAAGACCAACCTCATGGGGGGCACAATCCCGCGGTCCAATGAGGAGGCCAAAAGCAAGCAGCAAAAGTAAATGAAACAGGTTAAAGCTCCAGAAGGGGACCTCTTAATCAACCAAACCAAGCGAATCGACCAAAGAGAACCTTCCAACTCAGAGTGGAATTAGTTCCTCTTACTCAAATACTGAATGCATAGTTAACCATCACTGACGGGACATTCTCCAATCAAACCATGGGTTATGAAAGCTCAAAAAGATGCGTATGATGCATGCTGGGCTAAAATAAAAGAAATCGTTAAAACCAATGTGAAGAAAGGTTAAAATATAAAATACTCGAGAATAATATTGCTAAGCTGGGAAAATCAGAGTCAAGATACCATCTGCAACCACGGCGTGCAGGATAGAACCATCCTCTCCATGACATCCTAACCTAACGACCTATCCGAAGATTAAACACGTGAACCTGGATCATCATCGTTTTTGTTGAAGGGGAACATCAGATCTTGGAACACGTAGATAACCAACTGGTTCTCAAGATAATATATTATTGTACCATATAATAATGCAATAAGGGGACAAGGATAGAAGGCCATACCTGACTTACCTGTGTAGGTGAAACGGCATACTTTTTAGATTTTCGTTTTTGGATTTTTTTTTATTATGGATTTTCATGTATAAGACAAACAAGATAAGCATAGAGATTATAAACATAATGACAAACAACATGACATAACATGACGAGTGAAAAATAACACAATGAGACGAACACGCACATAAGCAAAGGCATAAACAGACAATACGGATGCATGAACAAGGGGTGACAAGACAACAATCGACGGGACAACACATGGTTGAGATAAGAACATGACAGATCACATGGTTGGGGCAACACATGGAACATGGAGGGACGATTGTCAACATGCGCAAAATAACTAACAACATGGGGTGAAGAACAAAACAACATGTGTGGGACAACACGGTGGGACATGGTCACGAGACAAGGATACGGTGGGACAAAGAGACATAAACAAAACACATCTCCGATCAAAACTTGAGATCAGAATGAAGCAGAACCGCCAGGTTCATAGTCGGGAGGTAAAGTCATCTCATAAAGATGTAATCATTGCAAATATAAGCTTCAAAATAGATCGAGAGATAAGATTGAAGAAGGAAAGAACAAATCAAAGATGTGAACAGGAGACAGATAGAACAAAATATGAAGTAAGGAAAGCTTGAGTACCTGCAACTTGCACACTTAGCAAACAGATTACGTATCCGTTCTCAATATAAATCCGAATGCATGAAAAGGAAAACCAAAGGACACATTTTTTGTTGCTTTTTTTTTGACGATATCTCATTTTTTTAGATTTTTGACAAATATCTCATTTTTTTGATATACTTTTTTGTTTTTATTTTGGATTTTTAAAATAGCAATCCACAGCACCCAAAGACAGGCTCGAACTACTGGCTAGGGATCGCCGTCCCTCCCCTCTCATTAAAGACTTCCCTTGAGTAGGGCGTGCATGTGAGGGTGGCTTACCAGAACCAACCGCTTCTAAGGAACGGTGCCCCTACTAAGGCCATACCCGGGATACAACCCAGCCTAAGAGGGAGAAACAGAAAAAAAATTAGAGACAAGCCTTATGTAGGATGGGAGATATCAGGGTTCGACTTCCTTCTAGGGCACTACCCCTCAAAGAGTAGGTCTGTTGCGCCGGGGCTTTGTGTCTTCAATTTTTAGACCCATATTTATCAGGCACGCATGCGACCGGGCTCATGATGTCCCGCGGGGAACTGTACTACCACTCTTGCCATGCCTTTGATTCATAATTTTGCATTGATTCATTTTCTCATTTTGGCAGCCCTTATTGGCTACATATAGCATGAAAGCTCACTTTTCAAGGGTCAAGACTGCCCCTATTTGAGACCTCTCTCGTATTAGGGAGCACCTAGGTTAGTCATCTCATCCATCAATCTCTTGCCCCTGCACCTGGTCGAGCAGAGAAGAGAAAAGGCCTTCGTGCATACCCAAAGTATGGCCAAAGTAGCAACGGTGCGCCTCTGCGAGATCGGCTATGGCTTGCCGTGTAGTGTGTGAAAAATCCATACTCATAGGTCACCCTCAACAATCGAGGAAAGAAATTAGACTCCGAGCGCGGAGCTATCACCAGCCTAAGGATGCTGCATAAGCGAACTCATTTGACACAAAGTTAAGTTCTAATTAAACAAAGACTCTTAAAGCCACTCAATCATGTTAAGGAATCATGTGCAGAAACAATAGAAATACTAGAAATGAAAGCACGTTCTTGCACAAAATAAATATACCTTTGCAGATCTATGGCGTGGAAACCAGCATCCTGAAGCGATTTCGATCATCGAGCTTTGAGGAGCGCGAGTAGCTTTGCATTCCTTGCTTGCCAGGATAAAGGATGAAAGGAGAGCAAAGGATTGGATTCCTCGACACAGAGAAGTGGTAGACATCATACTGGATGAAGAAGGGATAAAAAGGAAGAGAGACGAGGGCTAGAACTCCCTCGTTAAGGCACTGAGGCCCTGATAACAAGGAACAAGATACAGAATAAACCAGGATTAACTGAGATCAGGGCGGGCTAAAGTCTCGAAAACAACATGAAAAAGGGTAATGACCCCGAAAGGGTGAGGAGGAAAGAATAGAGAGACCATGAGAAGATTTTGGCAAAGATAAGGGAGAAGAGGAGTGATCATCCAACGTAGTCGGAGAAGAAGAGTAGCGATCACCCGCCATAGGCGGGGAAGAAAATGCATGAACACCCGACAAGGTCGGGGAAAAGAAATGGAAACCACCCGACAAAGTCGGGGAAGGATCAGAAAAACCACCGGACAAGGTCGGGGAACGAGCACCAGGAATCCCCAACAGGGTCGGGGGAAAAGGATGAGAAGCGAAATCCGGGCGTATCCGGGGACGAAAACTAGTGTTGTGCCCCTGTGGTTTTGATGATGGTTTTAATGGTGGTTTTGATGATTGGTCTTTGAGGTGAGTTATTCACTGTGAGTCATCCTGCTGTGTGAGTCTTCATGCTAGCATACTTTCTGATCATAATGTAGTTCTTCATTCTCTCTGATATGGCATTGCATATTTGATTATGTTCAGTCATGTTACTGTTGCTCTTAAGACTGCAGTTTGATACTGCAGCGTCGACCCATCGAACTGCAGCGTCGACGCTGCCAAGGCACTTCAGAGGTAGCAGTAAGAAATATTTGATCTACTGCGTCCACGCTGCTTGGGCAATGCGTTGACGCTTGGTGCCTCTGTTAACTTTGCTGCATTTATTCATTGGTCTGGTCTGTGGTGCGTCGACCCCTTGTGCTGATGGGTCGACCCCTCAGTTCATTCATCAGATTTATACAAGTCCATACATTGGTCTTCAGGCGTTCCAAGTATGCACATTGATTCAGGTTCTCCAAGTCTATACAATGAAGTCTGAACATTGCATTTGCATTCACAATGTCTTCACACCTGAAGTCTATACATTGTGTCGTTCACATCTGCAAGTCTAGACATTGGAAAGTCTATACAGACTTCAGCGTCTCATTTAGCGTCTAAGGCAAAGTCTACACGTTACTACAGTAAAGCAAGTCTATACATTGTCCTAGGCTAAGTGTGTACAGCGTCTCATTCATGCTTTGATCCTTGAAGTCTGTACATCGGACTGTTTCAGCAAGTCTGTACATCCGACTGTTCAACTTGAAACGAAGTCTGTACATCGGACTGCTTCTTTTGAAGTCTATACATTGGCTCGTTCACTTTTACAAAGTCTGTACATTAGACTGAGGTAAAGTCTATACATTCGCTTCCTTGGGCAAAGTTTATACATCGTGGCCTTGAACTTTCAAGTCTGTACATTCTTTATTTGAAAGTCTGTACATTGTTACCTTGAAGCCGTTCCAAGTCTATACAACGCCCAAGTCTGTACAGCCATCAGTGAACCCTCCAAGCCTATACATCCAGTTGAACGTAAAGTCTACACATCGCCTCACATCTTGCAAGTCTGTACATTGGCGTCATTACACCAAGTCTATACGCTGCACTCATGCATTGTCCTTTACGGTAAAGTGTATACACTGTCCATGTGCTAATTGTTCAAATGTATATACACTCGTTGTTATAAGAGCCTGAACTAACTAAGTATATACATTCCTTTTATCTCTGTTGCAGACGATTCAGACTGATGCGTCAACGCAGCATGGTGAGAGCGTCGACGCAGCACGCCCATCTGCTGAAGAGTTGATCACTGGATCACCGATGCGTCAACGCAGCAGGCTGATGGAGTCAACGCAGCAGACTTGAGTTTTTGCTGGTCGAATGTCTTTGAAGGCTGCGTCAACCCTTTGGAGCAAGTGTGTTGACGCCACCTCAACTCCAGTTACTGAGCGTACTAATGAAGGGCACGTGATCCGAGGTGCCTGGCTCGTGATCCAAGGATGGACGAGATACCAGGATGCTGTCACGTGGTCTGAATTTTTAGGGCAGGAAATGTGGAAGCCACGCGTGCCCAGTGTGCCTGCTGCTGCTGCTTATAAAAGGAAGCCTTCATCCTCTGTAGAAGGCTGATCGAAGAAGAAGCCTGAAGAGCAGAAAGCCCTTCGATCCAGAAAAAGAAAAGAAGAAGAAAAAGAGAAGAAGAAAGAGAGTGAGAGCAGAAGAAAGAAAAGAGAGAGATAGTGCTCGTGAGAAGTGAGAAGAAAGAGAGAAGAAAGAGAAGCAGAAAGAAGAGGAAGAAAAGAAGAGGAGGAGAGAGTCTATTGAAGATCAGTTCAGTCTGTTCGTGGATCAAATCCAGAACGACTATGCTCATTGAGAGCTACATCTCTTGTGTTTCATTTCCAGCTTTTGTTGCTGTGTTTTTTATGTTTCCTTGTTTTTTCTTTTGTTTCTTTGGTTAGCCTTGTTCTTCCGATTGCCCTGCCGGGGATCGGGTTCCTCCTGGTGGGTCAGGAGAAGGGAGATCTGATCTCCGGTTGCAAGTAGCTGGGAGCTACTTGTTGGTTCCTCCTGTGGATTCAGGAGAAGGGAGACTTGTCTCCGGTTCTGGGCTTGTGGGTAGCAAGTCCAGGGGTCCCTCCGGTCTGGAAGAAGAGAGACTTCGGTCTCTGGTTTCCAAGTGGCTGGGAGTCACTTGGGTGTCCCTCTGGTTGGGAGGAAGAGGGGAGGCTGTTCCCCTGGTCAAGCTGTGTGGCAGCATTTGTTCGCAGACTGAGTCTGCTTGGTTCTAGCATTGGCTAGTGAAGCCTCACTCTGGTTGGGAGTGAGGGGTGGATGTAGGTCTGGAGGACCGAACCACCTTAAAATTATTTGTGCAGTGGTTTACCTTGCGTTAGCTCCATATCTTCTACCTTCCATTCATAGGTTGTGCATGCTTGGCTAGTTGCATTATCTAGAGAGTTATTTTTTGAGCATTATATTCTGCTAAGTGTGTTTGGGTTGTTTAGCCCTGCCTTCGTTTCTGATTGATCAGGTGGCTGCATTGGTGCAGTCCAACTGTTTGTTCATTCGTTGCCTTATCATTTCATTTTGGAAAGCTCATTAGTCCTTATTCCGCATATCTGAGCTTTAGAGTTTTAATTTGGGCTATATTTTCTAGAGGGATACATTCACCCCCCCTCTGTATCCGGGCCTAGCACCCTAACAGTTGGTATTAGAGCGGTGTCTGCATACAAGGTCCAGCGACCTGCAGATTCGATCTTGCAGTCTTAGGTGCTAATTTATTTTTAGTGCATAAATATTTCTGTTGCTTTGCATTTACTCGCTATTTGTTTTCAATGGCTCTTCCACCCGTCTTTAGTGGTTCTGATTTCAGTCAGTGGTACACTGCTTTACATGCTTATGTTAATTCTGCTAATCGTGATCTGTGGAAATTAATCTCACAAGGTCCTCACACCTTACCAACGAAAGTGTTCAAATGGACCGACAGACACAGATCAAAAGATGGAGAAAATCAGAAAGCCTTTAACCTGATGAAAGCAGCTACTGACAGAGCCTTATGGTCTTGTCTTCATAATTGCAGCTCAGCAAAGGACATCCTGGATAGGCTGAAGCAATTTCATAGGGTAAACGAGGACAACTGCATGATGGCCAACAGAAGAAATCAAAGTGGCAGCGATCAAGGCAGCAATCAAACTGAAGAAGATGATGACGATGAGGTAAATATCTTCGAGAATTTTTCTCTAGAAGATTGGGAGAATGCATATGCTGAATTATTTGAATCTCATGAACTGTTAAGAAAATAGTATAGAAAATTGAAGAAGGGTACTGGGTTAGATAGTTCAAGTTCTCCTTGTAGAAATTGTGTTGAATTAAAAAATATTCATGATGCCTGTATGTCTGATTTTCAAATATTGAAGAAACAAGTTTCATTATTGAAAACTGAAAATCAAGATCATATAAATGTGATATCTGAACTCAAAGAAAAATTCAACTCAGATAATGATGATCAGACTTTGATAAATGAGTTAATTCAGAATGACAAGCTCAAGGAAGAAAATGAAAAATTAAAAATGCTGAACACCACTGTGTCTGAGAGACTGCTAGCTTTAGAAAGAGGAAAAACTGTGTGTGTTGAAGATTCTGATAAACTGAGCAATCTAAAACAGGAAGTTAAAAATATAAAACTGCTAACAAAGTTTTGAGTGAAGCTATGAATTGCAGTGAGCAAGAGATTGCCAGTTATGAGTTACACATTGCCTCTTTGGAAAAAGAAATTCAAGACTTGAGGAACTCTCTGTCAAAGTTTGTTGATGGGCAGAAAAACCTAGACAAGCTACTAGGTATAAAAATCAACCCTAGGAAGGAAGGGCTGGGCTACAATAAGATAAACAAGAAAGAACTTCAGAACAATGTTATGACATCTTTTGTAAATGGTTCAGATGTAGCCACCACCTCTAAAGACAAACAGCCCATTGCTCAGAAAATGTTGGGAGCAAAGGATAATTTTAAGAAAGAGGGACTGGGCTATAGTCCAGTCATGAGGAAGGTCGATGGATCTAATTTGAAAACTATTTTTGTTAAATCTTCTGAACAGGAAAAGCCTTCTACTTCATCTTCACCTCATTATAAGGCTAAGAAAACAGAAAAACATGATAAAAATCAGAAAATGATTGGAAAACAGAAAATAAATAAAAAGGGTCCTTCAGTGTTTACTGATCACAGTCCTCACACACACTCACATGCATCTAAAAAGAAGATTATCTGTCATTACTGTCATAAAGTTGGACATCTGATGCATGAGTGTAAGTTGATGGAGAAGGATGATAAGAATGCCTCTTATTGCTCTCACTGTGGAAAGCATGGCCACATAGTCAAAGACTGTTGGCATGCTCAAGGGAAAAATTTCATTTCTGGAAAGTTTAAATTCCCTGCTAGTACAAATGCTCTCAGAAAGAACAAAGTTGTTTTCAAAAAGAAAAAATTTGAATTTGTTGATTATGGAAAACAATTTGGTCATGCAAAAAACAGAAATTTGCATGCTAATGCACATACAATTCATGTTCATGATGATATGCATAAAAAGAACCTAAATTCTATTTTCTCATGCCATCATTGTGGGAAGCCAGGTCACAGGGTTGCAACCTGTTGGCTGGCAGGATATCAAAACCAAACTGGTTTTGGTAAACAGAATTTTTATTCTGTTAACAGAAAATCTCATGTGTATGCACATAGAATTCATGCTAACAAGAATGTGCATAAATCAGATCTGAAAAATGCTGCTAGGAGTAATACTGTCATGTCAGGACCCAAGACTTCTTGGGTACCTGTTTGTGCAAAATAACATTGCTATGCAGGTGTGCCTTGGGACTGAAATAAAAGGGTTAATAAACCAAGGCACTCAAGAATGAAAACCCCTTCCTGAATCTTTCAGGTAAATTTCTTGCACTTCCTATTTTTAGTTCTACTGCATGACATACTAAATATGTTTTTGCATATTCATTATTCATCTGCATTGTCTGAATTGATGCCTCTGAACTCTCCTCATCTGAAGTGCATATATGTGATTTGCATGTATAGTACATTGAAAAATCTGAACTGCATTTGAATGTTGTTTGAAAACTATATGTTGCATAGTTCACTGAAAATCTGATTTATACATAGGACTGCACATTGAATTATCATGATTGACCACTATGGTATGTAAATGGTAAGCTACCAAAAGACAGGGAAATCTGTCTGGAGGTTCCTACTATATGTGAGGTGGTCTTTTAGACCAAGTGCTCCGCCTAGTACCATGGGTCACCTTGCTGAATAGGACAGTCTGAATGTGCACAAGTCACTATATCATTTGGAATCACATGTTCAGTTTCTTATGGCAAACATTGCATGTTTTCAGGGGGAGTTAGTTGCATGTGTTTTTGCATACATATAGTGCATTGCATTTCATTTCATTGAAAATGCCAAAAAGAGTGTCTGAATGCATGTTGACAGGGGGAGTCAATGCATCGCATATAGGTTATCAAATGCATACTCTTGTGAGAACTCATTGCATACCCTTCATCATCGATCTTAGTTGACAAACCTTGATAATATCAGAAATCATTGAGCCTCGAAATCTCTCCTATCAATTGGTATCATTTGACTTCAGAATTCCATCAGTCTTTCATGAAGATTTCAATGGGACTATCTCGATCATAAATCTAAAAACTCTTGAACTAGAAATCTTCTATTATACATTTTTATGAATGACTGGAATAACTCATGTGGTTTAAGTTTAATGTATTCAATGAGTTTGGTTTTAAAATCTCTTAAAAAATATATGAAGCATGTTTAATAAACCTTAACCATCTGTTTCATGCTGTGTCTTGTAAAATCTTCTGAAATCTACATTATTGAATACATGACTTTATTTGGTTAAGTACATGAAATTGTTATTGATTTGAAGCAAATGAATTTTTCTGAAATGTCTAAAGGGTATTTTCTAGCAGAGCAATGACCTTGGTCACTGAGAAACACATGTCCAAAGGACTGTGTCATGAGGTACCATAGTTAACTCTGATTAAGAATAATTGAATTTCAGGCAGAGCAATGGCATGAACACTGAGAAATACAACTCACTCATCAAGAAATAATTTGCAGTGTGTCATGATGTGTAAATGATATCTCTGTTCATATAAAGCATGACAGTTAGTCACACTAAGTGCTTAGGGATATTGGCCTCTGATCAAGGTATATCCTCTAGTTACAAGGTGTGCACTGAACTAGAGTGCTCGTAAAATTTGTAGCATGAAAAATTGTTGAACGAATATTGATGCTAAAATCAAATTGCTACAACCCTAGATAAAATCATATGACTTCATAATTGCTCGATTTCAATACTGATGCATGTAATTCCGAAAGAAGTCAATAAATTTGGTTGTGTAAGAGAAAGGGAGATTAATCAAGATAAATATGAGGGCTTGGTTCATTTTTATTAAACCATGGTTTTAGATATCAATACAGAATTTTATTGATAAACTCTACATACATCATGTTTAAACCATGCTGTTCAATAAATCTCATTCATAAGCCCTTATAATGGAAGACTTTGAAAACTTATGTTTTGGATTTATGAGATTGATATCTCTCTGAAAATCTGACTGAATTTTCTGAGATTGGAGCTCCTTTAAAAATCTGCTAATTGAACCTCTTCTGCTCATTGACCTGAAATTCTCCTTGTTTGCCCCTGTGGTCTCCTTCTCATTCATTTCATAAGGTTCCATTTATTGAGGGGGAGCCTCCTTGTCATATGCATCATGCTGCATAGAAGGAGAAGAATTGTGATCTTGAATTCATATTTCTGGTATCTGCATCTACATTTATACCCATTCCCATGGTTTATTTTGATTATACCAAAGGGGGAGATTGTTTGCCAAAGAGGGAGAATATCATTCAATCAGTGCATGCAGATTTCTTTTGATCATCTCTAACTAATGGCCTTTTGTTGAAACTCTGAAAGGGGGAGAATTGTGTTCTTGCAAAAGGGAGAAATTGACTGAATTTTTTATACATGCTTTAATTTCTCAAACTATTTTCTTTTTGATGAAGTCAAAGGGGGAGAATAGTTTGAGTCATCAGACTGACTCACTGTGTAGTGTTGCCATCATCAAAAAGGGGGAGATTGTTGTGCCCCTGTGATTTTGATGATGGTTTTAATGGTGGTTTTGATGATTGGTCTTTGAGGTGAGTTATTCACTGTGAGTCATCCTGCTATGTGAGTCTTCATGCTAGCATACTTTCTGATCATAATGCAGTTCTTCATTCTTTCTGATATGGCATTGCATATTTGATTATGTTCAGTCATGTTACTGTTGCTCTTAAGACTGCAGTTTGATACTGCAGCGTCGACCCATCGAACTGCAGCGTCGACGCTGCCAAGGCACTTCAGAGGTAGCAGTAAGAAATATTTGATATGCTGCGTCCACGCTGCTTGGGCAATGCGTTGACGCTTGGTGCCTCTATTAACTTTGCTGCATTTATTCATTGGTCTGGTCTGTGGTGCGTCGACCCCTTGTGCTGATGGGTCGACCCCTCAGTTCATTCATCAGATTTATACAAGTCCATACATTGGTCTTCAGGTGTTCCAAGTATGCACATTGATTCAGGTTCTCCAAGTCTATACAATGAAGTCTGAACATTGCATTTGCATTCACAATGTCTTCACACCTGAAGTCTATACATTGTGTCGTTCACATCTGCAAGCCTAGACATTGGATATACAGACTTCAGCGTCTCAGTTAGCATCTAAGGCAAAGTCTACACGTTACTACAGTAACGCAAGTCTATACATTGTCCTAGGCTAAGTGTGTACAGCGTCTCATTCATGCTTTGATCCTTGAAGTATGTACATCGGACTGTTTCAGCAAGTCTGTACATCCGACTGTTCAGCTTGCAACCAAGTCTGTACATCGGACTGCTTCTTTTGAAGTCTATACATTGGCTCGTTCACTTTTGCAAAGTTTGTACATTAGACTAAGGCAAAGTCTATACATTCGCTTCCTTGGGCAAAGTCTATACATCGTGGCCTTGAACTTTCAAGTCTGTACATTCTTTATTTCAAAGTCTGTACATTGTTACCTTGAAGCCGTTCCAAGTCTATACAACACCCAAGTCTGTACAGCCATCAGTGAACCCTCAAAGCCTATACATCCAGTTGAACGCAAAGTCTACACATCGCCTCACATCTTGCAAGTCTGTACATTGGCGTCATTACACCAAGTCTATACACTGCACTCATGCATTGTCCTTTACGGTAAAGTGTATACACTGTCCATGTGCTAATTGTTCAAATGTATATACACTCGCTGTTATAAGAGCCTGAACTAATTAAGTATATACATTCCTTTTATCTCTGTTTGCAGATGATTCAGACTGATGCGTCAACGCAGCATGGTGAGAGCATCGACGTAGCACGCCCATCTGCTGAAGACTTGATCACTGGATCACCGATGCGTCAACGTAGCAGGCTGATGGAGTCAACGCAGCAGACTTGAGTTTTTGCTGGTCGAATGTCTTTGAAGGCTGCGTCAACCCTTTGGAGCAAGTGTGTTGACGCCATCTCAACTCCAGTTGCTTAGCGTACTAATGAAGGGCACATGATCCGAGGTGCCTGGCTCGTGATCCAAGGATGGACGAGATACCAGGATGCTGCCACGTGGTCTGAATTTTTAGGGCAGGAAATGTGGAAGCCACACGTGCCCAATGTGCCTGCTGCTGCTGCTTATAAAAGGAAGCCTTCATCCTCTGTAGAAGGCTGATCGAAGAAGAAGCCTGAAGAGCAGAAAGCCCTTCGATCCAGAAAAAGAAAAGAAGAAGAAAAAGAGAAGAAGAAGAAAGAGAGTGAGAGCAGAAGAAAGAAAAGAGAGAGATAGTGCTCGTGAGAAGTGAGAAGAAAGAGAGAAGAAAGAGAAGCAGAAAGAAGAGGAAGAAGATCAGTTCAGTCTGTTCGTGGATCAAATCCAGAATGACTATGCTCATTGAGAGCTACATCTCTTGTGTTTCATTTCCAGCTTTTGTTGCTGTGTTTTTTATGTTTCCTTATTTTTTCTTTTGTTTCTTTAGTTAGCCTTGTTCTTCCGATTGCCCTGCTGGGGATCGGGTTCCTCCTGGTGGGTCAGGAGAAGGGAGATATGATCTCCGGTTGCAAGTAGCTGGGAGCTACTTGTGGGTTCCTCCTGTGGATTCAGGAGAAGGGAGACTTGTCTCTGGTTCTGGGCTTGTGGGTATCAAGTCTAGGGGTCCCTCCGGTCTGGAGGAAGAGAGACTTCGGTCTCTGGTTTCCAAGTGGTTGGGAGTCACTTGGGTGTCCCTCCGGTTGGGAGGAAGAGGGGAGGTTGTTCCCCTGGTCAAGCTGTGTGGCAGCAACTATTCGCAGACTGAGTCTGCTTGGTTCTAGCATTGGCTAGTGAAGCCTCACTCTGGTTGGGAGTGAGGGGTGGATGTTGGTCTGGAGGACCGAACCACCTGAAAATTATTTGTGCAGTGGTTTGCCTTGCGTTAGCTCCATATCTTCTACCTTCCATTCACAGGTTGTGCATTCTTGGCTAGCTGCATTATCTAGAGAGTTATTTTTTGAGCATTATATTCTGCTAAGTGTGTTTTGGTTGTTTAGCTCTGCCTTCGTTTCTGATTGATCAGGTGGCTGCATTGGTGCAGTCCAACTGTTTGTTCATTCGTTGCCTTATCATTTCATTTTGGAAAGCTCATTAGTCTTTATTCCGCATATCTGAGCTTTAGAGTTTTAATTTGGGCTATATTTTCTAGAGGGATACATTCACCCCCCCTCTGTATCCGGGCCTAGCACCCTAACAACTAGAAGATGCCCCCGGCTCAGGGGAAGAGGAGGACATAGGCCGACGCCTAGGATGGTAAGGATAGGAGAAGATGGTGGAAACATTGTCAGGTGGTGAAAGGTACACCACCCGAGGATAAGAACTGAGCAACAGAAAAGACGAATGGACGGAAGAAGGAGAGGAGGAAGGGGACCCCCATGCGCGCAACTGACGGCCCTTGAACTTATGCCGTCGCCTCTTCTTATCAAAAACTACCTCATGATGGACCCGCCTAGCACGGACTTGGCTTCTCGGGCTCCTCAATCTGTAACGTCTTCTCAAATAGCGGGCCCACCTGGCAGATGGCCTGGCCCAATTATGAACATGCAGCTTCATCGAGATGGTTGCCCCTAGCTGCACAGTGCTAACCTCAGAAGGACATTCCAGAACAGTCAACTCCTTGTGATGAACATTAGGAAGCAATAGAGTTTTGTCATTCGGCACTAGAAACATAAGATTCGGCAACTCCACTCGGCAATCGGGCATGAAGCACAACTCCCTTGCTAAAAGCGCAGGACGGAACTGAGGGAGGGTGATGCGCGGCGTTGACATGGCCGCCTCACCAATAAATCGAGGGAGATGAGATAGACAATGTAGAATGCCCCTGGTCAATCTCGAGGACACGGCCAATTACCCTTTGAATGCTAGATTCATTAGATTTCTGGCGACCGTGTGGGTTAGCAGCATCCGGGCGGAAAACTCTTCTGGGCCAGTGAATTGAATAGCAATCAAGCGAGAGGTGATAACAACATCGACAGTGAATTCTCCGGTGAGCAAAGAGATTGCCACCGGCCTCGCTTTTGAAGAAACCGGCACCAGTGCACAGGAACTCTTCTTTGCAACCGTCTTCTTAGCAAATGTAGGCTCATTCCCCCTAGAATAGCAAAGAACCAGGACTCGGACCGGCATGCGGAAAATAACATCTTGAATCTTGAAATGCATGATTGAGACCCGGCTTGGCTTCTTTTCTCCCTAAGGACTAGACCCGAGGGGCACTAAAGGTAGCGTGTACCTGCTCCGTGAAGTGGGAAGTGGTAGAGGGAGGTTATAAGGAGGAGGTTTGAAGGGCGCGGGTGGCGATGGTGCAATTGATGAGGGACTAATGATGATGATGGGCATGGGTGGAGGTAAAGGCAAAAGTGGGGGTATGGGTTTAGGGTCGGCCTGCTCGGGCTCAGAGGACGATGGCGAAAGAAGTGGCATCGGTCGCGGGGATGGTTGTGAAGGTGACGGTGGTAGCAAAGGTGATGAGGGTGGTAAAGGGGGTGATGGGGTTGATGGGGATGGTGAAGGTAATGGGGATGATGGAGATGACGGTAGGGGTGGGGAATAAGGAGGAGAGGAAGGTAGTGGCGTATTGGGGGAAGTAGCGGGTGATGGCGCTCTTCGACGTATCTTTACAACACGTCGAGAGGCGTTAGGAACAGGTGTGGTGGCGGAAATGGAGGGTGAAAGAGAGGTTGCCTGAGCGGAGGCTGGGGTAGGTAAAGGCGGTGGAGGAGATGGGATAGAGGAAGAAGTGGGCAATGGAGCATGTATCTTATCAACTGAAGAAACACCAGGGTGCCCCTGGCCTTGAAGTGGAGACGGTTGCCTAGGCGGCACGGCTTGCTGCTGCTGCTGCTTGCTGCTGAGATCTGAAATAACTTGGCACATGGTAGCCCAATCAATCATCTTCTTATCTTCCAAGCTGTAAACAAGTTCCCGGAACTCGGGGCAATTCTCGACCACATGCCCCTGTTGACGATGGAACTCACAGAACTGGAGCCAACTTCCGACCGCGGGTTGGCAAGGCATAACCGGAGGGAGCTGCAACGCATGGGTGGCCATCAGAGCCCTGAAAATATCTGTAAGAGATTCTGGCAACGAAGAGTGAGAAGCCTGCTTCGGGCAAGGTGGATGCCGAGGGGTATGAAAAGGTAATGGGGATGGTAGCAGAGGTTGCGTAGGTAAGAGGGATTGCGTAGGTGAAAGCGGAGGGCTAGAATGATGTGGAGGCATGGAGGGAGTGGGAATGTAATGGACGACATCTACCCACTCTGGGTGTAGTGTTTCCTTGACTGGAAGTGGAGAGGTGTGGCGAGATGAAATAGCGGAGGGCTAACTCGTGGAGGGTTGGTATGCGGTAGAGCACATGGAGGTATAGGGGTGTGGGGGAGCGGACGGTCAACTCGTGGAAGGGTATGTAATGGAGGGTGGACTCGTGGTGGATGGGGAAGAAAAGGGGTATGTGGAAGGTGACGGTGGAGGAGACTCATGGTCAAAGAAAACTAGGAGTTGTTGGGTAATGAAGCGGGCTCGACTGTAAAGTTGTTGCCATGAAGTGATATCATTAAGGGCTAAGATACATCTGAGCTCGGGTGTTGCGTTAGAAATAACCATCTTGATCTGCTCGCCCTCCGGAATATGCCCCGGGACTTGCGCGGCTAGGTGACGCCAGCGGTCGGTAAACGTGGAGAATTCCTCGTCGGGCTTCATCTTCTCTTGGGCCAGATCAACCAAAGAATGTCTGGGCCCAACCTGGTCTTGATATTGACGAATGAATCTTGCTTGGATGGCCTGAAAATTCATCATCTGCTCTGTGGTAATGTGAAAAACCAATCCTTGGCCGAGCCCTCTAAAGATAGGCCAAACAAATAGACCATCAAGCGTGGATCATGCTGGAACTGGGCCGACTCATAAAGGAAATCCTTCAAATGTACGCAAGGGTCACCAATCCCACCATAGCGGCGATATGTGGGAATTTGTGAACGTGGTGGAAGTTGAAGACCTCGAAAGTCAAGTGGGATATCCGAAGAAGTTTGAGTATTGATTCGGCGTTGCAATTCATCAAGCTGGCGTTGGGCCCGAGCGAACATCTCCTCGGTAGGAAGAGTCCGAGAAGGGTATGGGCCAGCGTGAGCAAGAGATGGTGAATTTAAACCAGGATAATGATGATGGGCCGGATAAGGGGATCTGGCCTGAGAAGAAGGAAAGCCCATTCCAGGAATGAGGGAATGCATGGGCCTGGAAGAATTATGTATGTGGGAATGAGGGTTGATTGGGCCAACAGCAGCACGGGCGGGATGAGAAGGTCCGTTTAGAGAATAGGGTCCAACGGAGGAATAAGGAGATGGGCCCGCATGGGAAGAGGAATCCACACGGAGGTAAGAAGATGGAGAAGTATAGGAATAAGGTACAGGGGAGAAGTGCTCCTTGGGGAGAATGGAGACTTTATACAGTGAATTTCAAATGAATACAAGGAGGGAAATGAACCTAAGACAAATGCAGCTAAATGGAGACATACGAAGATGAGCTAGACCAAATGAGCCTAATATGTCAAAAGGATGCAAATGATGACGCTATGCAACATACAATGGAGGAGAAAGATGAAAAAAGAATCAACCAATTACCTAAACAAATTCCAAATGATGCGCGAAGATTTTTATAAGTTCTCTTTTAGGACCTTAGTGGATTAATGAAAGATGTGAGTTCACTCAACCACAAGACACCTAAATAGGGTGAGAATGGAGAACTGGCAGACTCTAAAGGACTCTCTCTCGCACGAATGCAGACCCTAGACTAGGGGGTAGTATGGTACAACCTGCCCGGCGTCCGTTTGGGAATCCACGGCTCACGGGGGCCGTTTCCATCATCCTTTGGAAATGAATACATTTTGGTGGCGGTCGATTATGTTTCAAAATGGATTGAAGTTGTAGCCACAAGGACAAATGATCACAAGGTAGTGATGAAATTTGTTCGCAAGAATATTTTTTCTAGATTTGGATGTCTCAGGGCTTTGATTAGTGATGGGGGTTCGCATTTCACTCACTCCCAATTTCGAGCTTTGCTCAAGAAATATGGAATCACTCACAAAATTGCCACCCCATATCACCTCCAAATCAGTGGTCAGGTGGAGGTTTCCAATAGGGAGATTAAGAACATTCTGCATAAGACAGTTAGGCCGGATAGAAAAGATTGGTCTGAGAGATTGGATGATGCACTATGGGCCTATAGAACTGCATTCAAAACTCCTATTGGAATGTCACCCTATCGCCTTATCTTTGGAAAAGCCTGCCACTTACCTGTCGAGCTTGAACATAGAGCCTATTGGGCCATTAAGCAAGTCAACTTTGACTTAACTCAAGCTGGAACCCAACGAGTCCTACAACTCAATGAATTGGAGGAGCTAAGAAACGAAGCATATGAAAATTCCAGGATTTATAAAGCTAAAACCAAGGCTTTCCATGATCAGCATATTCACAGGAAAACTTTTCAGGAAAATCAAAAGGTTTGGCTTTTTAACTCACGGCTACGCTTGTTCCCCGGTAAATTGAAACCAAGATGGGATGGACCGTTCATAGTTGTTAAGGCATTTGACTATGGAGCCGTCAAAATTTTGAATCCCCAAAATGGTCATATCTTTATTGTTAACGGTCAAAGATTGAAACCTTACTTGGAAAATGAGCTGTTATCACCAAAAGAATCCATAGCATTATGTGATCAGGAATGAATTCCTTTTGAGCTTTCATGCGTCTGGTTGAAGACTGTAAACTTAGCGCTTTTGGGAGGCAACCCACGATTTTTGTGATTTGATATCTAGTTTTCGTGTGTTTCTTTTTCAGTTGTCAGGCCCAAACGAAACGAAGTCCTCATCATTTTGCCCCGACCATCAGGTTGTATCCTTCCATCTCAACCATTTTTTTTTATTTACTTGTTCTCTGATCTGTTTAATGCTTATGCCATTGAGGACAATGTCATTTAAGTTGGGGGGGGAGCATCTTCAAATTTTTTTTCTTGCTATCTTGTATTGTCACGCTAAACAAAACTTTTCTCCATTTGGAGTTTTCTGATTCATGCTTCTATTGAAAGTGATTCTAGAATAGAAAAGACTAGGGAAAAGGATGATGGACACTTTCTTTAATCTAGCCATGGAAAACTCATTTAAGAATCTCTTTAAAGTTCATGTGCACTTTACAAAAATAAAAATCACTTTGCACGCTAATGAAACAAGAAGGACAAGCATTCTGCTATTTTAGACATACTGTCTGATAATCTGCACTTCTTGAAGAAGAGATCTTTTATAAGCTTTCTGCCATGTTATCCATTGAAAAATCTTTTTTGAGAAAAACACCATGAAAAATGCTCCGATTCTGAGTAACCGGGCCTACTTCACCTAAGATGTGTTGACGTTCGCGTCAAAAGGAAAAGGGAACCTTGATCTGTGTAACCGGGCCTACTTCACCTAAGACGTGTTGAGGTTCACGTAAAACAGTGAAGGGTAGTGCAGCATCATGTGTGTATAGAAAAAAAAAGAGAAAAAAATATAGATCCCAAAAGGGACAAACGTAATAAGGTAGACAAAAAGCTATTATGCTAAATGCTCTGATTAAGAAGTGTAGAGTTGAAAGACGCTTGCAATAGCGAATGGGGGGCGTAATTATCTTCACTGTAGACTTAGCATTTCACATGAACAAGTACTATTGAACTTTAAGATGACTTCTTGATCATGTACCTTAATTTCAAAATCTACGGCTCGTGTGTGTTAATGCTTCCAGATTCCTAATCTTTAGTGGACTCTATGAACAATGATCTAGAAATGGAGAATGAATATTTTAAACTCTTGTTGGTCATGAAATTCTTTATTTTTTGCATTGCTAAGGGACTAGCAATGAGTAAGTTGGGGGGTGTGATAAGTGTGTATTTTTACATATTAATTCATGTTATACACATTTGTTATGAGCTTTAATAATAATAAATATGCACATATCACACTTACTTTTAATTTAAAGTCAAATATTTAATTTTATAGAATTAATTAATTTTAATAGAGATATTTGATTATTTATGCAAGCACTCGATACGAGGAGACATGCGATAATAAGAAAAAATAAAAATAAAAAAAATAATAATCAAAGAAAAAAAAGGAAATAAAACTATGTTCAAATGGGCCAAAGGCCCATGGACTTGGTCAAAAAGAAAAGAAAAAAAAGAGAAAAAAAATAATAAATTCATTTGATATTTTTAAGGGCTTTTATAAGTTATATATACATAATATATATATAGATACACATAAAAGATATATATATATATATATATATTTTTAATGTGTGTGTGTGTGTGTGTGTTTTTGTGTAGGGGCGGAGGTCGGTAGAGGCGCGCCCGCGCCTTCGCAGGCGGGCACGGGTGACGAGGGGAGGGCGCAGGCGCGTCAACGCGCCTGCGCGCGTCAACGATAGGCGGAGGGGCGGCGCACCGTGGCAGCTCACGCGGGCGGCGCACCCGCGGCGGAAGGAACGCGGCGCACAGGCGGCGCACGCGGCCGAAAGAGAGAGAAAGATAGAGAAAGGAAGAGAAAGAAGGCTTGAAAAAAAAGAAAAAAGCAGAAAAAATTGTAAAAGTGTGCAACACATGTTGGCACACAATTCTGAGTCAAAAATGGCAGCAATGAGTTGTGTTTTTCAACAAAAGAGGCAAGGAATGATAAAGTGTTCACATGGGGAATGGGGTTATGTTAACCCTATAAAAGGGGCTTCTATTGTGATGAAGAAAAAAAAAAGAGTTGCTAAGAGTTGTAAGGGGTTGCTTTGAAATTTTGAAGTTCATTCTTGTTGGCCTTAGTAGAGCTACGTAGGAGAGTTAGAGGGTGTTGTTTTGAGAGCTTTTGATGTAAACTTTGTAAGTTGATGTTGTTTTAATGAATATTTTGTTTAAGCATTTAGTCGTTTCTTAGTCCCATTATTTATTGTTCTGATCTCCATTTCATTTTCCTGTCTTCACGAACGTTGTTCATCTTTAAGTGTTCTCCAATTTCTCTTTCTATCATTTCCCTTAATTCTTTCTAGTTTGAATGTTATTTCCCATTTTTCTAAGTTCTGTTCTATGTGATTACTGTTCATCCGAGGTGATACCTTCTAGTATTCTTCTATTTTGAAACCTTTCCAATCCTCTTTTCACTCTGAGTTCTTCATGAAAGTTGATCTTCTTTTATAGATCTAGATTTTGTTCTTCTATCACTTCTTCTAATTCTTCTTCGTTTGTGAGTTATAATTAATTTTTCACTATTCTATCTTTAACATTTTTACTGTTCATCCGCACCGATAGATCTTGATTTTTCACATGTTTCACTATCTTCCTCTTATTTTCTATCTCTGTAGTCTTCATTAAACTTCTTCTTCTTTTCATTCTCTACAACTTTCATTTCTTCCACTTCTTCTAATTTCCTCTATATTTTAAATTATTCTCTTCCTTCCAATTCCTTATTTTTAATATAATTCTGTTGTGTTTTCAACTTATCTTTGTTCCTATTTCTATCCATCTCTATCTCTTCACAATTACTTCACACAACCCAAGGCGGTTAGTCATCTTCCAGTCATCTCACGGCTTCGACTTCCAAGGCGGAGTGATCTTCATCCAAGGCTCGGCGAGGAAACGGCGGCATTCTTCATCCATTGGATAAAATTTCCTTCACTTTTCTCTTCTTATTCAAAGTTGCAATTTAATTTCTTTTAGTGTTAATCGTACTCAAAAGATAAAAATTGGTTTTCAAAATATAAGGATATTTTCCAACTTGATCTATAAAGATTTTTTTCTCCTCGTGGGATCGACCCGTATTTATCACTATACTCGTATTTCCAAAATCATTTAAGTGAGTGAGTGCGGTTTTATCAATTTTAAAATTTATGTGGCACGATATTTTTAAACGACGGGTGTCGAGCGCATCAAATTTTTGGCGCCGTTACCGGGAAGAGGAATTTTTGAATGTTGGGATATTCTTGTGTTTGATGTGTATATTTGTATAATAATTTTTCTATTTTTATTTTGTAGGAAAAAGAAAATAAATCAGAAAATCAAAGAAAGAGAAAAATCATACCTGAAATTCTAAGAAAATGAAGCGTCGCTGAAAGCCTGGAACTGTAGCAGTGAAGCGTTACTAAAGGGCTGAAACGTGGGAACATGTTCTATTTTTCCGATTTCTGAAAAATCTTCAAAAAAAAAATCTGACAAATTTTTGAAAAATCTATAAAAATCATAAAAAATCAGAAAACACAAAAATACCATTTTAGGATACAAGTTGTACTAAATTTGCATGTCTTTGTTATTTTATTATTTATAGTCTCTTGCATTTATCTCTTATTGAAACATTCAAAAAAAATCAAAACATCAAAACAAAAGAAAATTTGTGTTGGCTAGATAGGTTCATTAACTAAAAAAAAAAAAATTAACACTTGTACCAAAATAAAAGACTTCATCCAAGAATAGAAACCACACCCATCATGTTCTAGGTCTTGCATCATGTAGCATAGAATTTTTCTTTGTTTAATTCCTGTCATTTCATTTTAAAGATTGCGAGGGGCAAGGTACGTTCTACTTATCCTATTCTGGCATGCATATTGCATAAGAAACTCTTGTTTGAAATTGTGGTGTGCATTTCATTTCAAAATATTCTAAGGGCACTACCTTTAAATAACATAAGGTGGGGAATTCATCACCCCTCCTTAGCCCACAAACCACATTTCCCTTGCATATCTGCATGACCTATGCCATAAATAAAAGTCAGTAGACGTTGACCCTAGGATCACACTGTGGTTCTTGTGTTATTTGGGTTTACCCTCTTATGAAAACGGTGACTAAGGCAAGACGATCGGACGGCAAACGCCTTAAGCGGGCTAGTGGTTTGGCATAATTAGGTCCCTACGAAAGTAGGGGGAGCCTCCCACTACCCCACCCCTTACTTGGCCGGTTGAAATATTGAGGGTGAACTTAAGTTTCACTTTAATCATTTTATGAAATCCCATTTGTAGATTTAGGGCACATCTAGGTCATTAGGGTAATTTGTGTGATAACTTGTTTATCTTTACATAAAAGAACAACAAAATCAAAACGAAAAAAATAATAAAAAGAAAAGAAGCATTCTCTTCTCTCTTTTTCGTCTTAGTGTGTCAAAATAAAAAAAAATCAGCATAAGAAAACAATTTTTTTTCTCCTTTGGTCCTAGTTTATGCAAGGAAGGAGATCTCTACACCCATCTTTGCTATGACCCATAGGAGAGATTGAGAGGTTAGTGCATTCTAGAACTCACCATCAACCTAACCTCATGGCGGATCACAACCAAACTCAGCAAATTCAACGAGCTACTCCTAAGCAAATGAATGAATATTTTCTTCCAAATCAATACCAACCTTCATTTTATACCCAAGCACCTCAAAATCAAACAGCCCAATATGAAATTAAGTCCAGCACCATTCAAATGTTACCATCTTTCTATGGCAATACCAATGAGGATCCCTATAGACATCTGGATGAGTTCCTCCAGATTTGTTCAACTGTGAAAATCTCAAATTTTTCTGATGATGCTCTCAGTTGACCCTTTTTTCATTCTCTCTTAAAGATAAAGCCAAATATTTGTTAGGAGCCTTGGGAAAACCCATAAACACATGGGCAGAAATGTAAAAGGAATTCTTAAAGAAATTTTACCCTATAGGGCGAACCAATACCATGAGAAGAGCGATAACTGGATTTTCATAAAATCCTGGGGAACAAATCCATGAGGCATGGGATAAGTTGAAAGATTTGTTAAGAAAATGTCCACATCATGGTTTGTCAAGATGGTAAATAGTTCAAGCATTCTATGAGGGATTGATTGATAGTTATAGGCAAATGGTGGATGCTTCATGTGGGGGGGCTTTTATGAGTAAGAGCGAAGATGAGGCATATGATTTATTCAAAATGCTCAGTGAAAATTCAATTAGTCATGCCTCGCTCTCATCCTATGATAGAACGATTGGGCCGGCTAAGAAGGGTGGGCTTTATGAAGTGAAGAGCCAAGTTGAGTGTGAGAACATGATGGATATCAATGCCTTGACTCAGAAATTGAACAAAATGGAATTGTTGGCACAGAAGATAGAGAATGTTGATCTCGTAGCTCAAAAGCTAGATCAATTTCTATCTAGGCAGGAACCTTCTTCTTCAGGTCCTCGACCTCAACCATTCTCAGCTCCTAGTCATGATGAGATTTGTGCTCTTTGCTCTAGCCCCGATCATTTGGTAACTGATTACCCCACTGTAGCTCAACTTCCCCCATTCATGCAAGAACAAATCTTCGTTACTCAGGGTGTCTCTAGGTCTCCTTATGATCCTTATTCCAACACCTACAATTCAGGCTGGAGAAATCACCCGAATTTTTCTTGAAAATCTCAGCAAGGTTCATCTACCCAACCTAACCCCTATTTCCAAAAACAACCTTTTCAAGCTCAATCTCACCAACATTTCTCTCAATCCACTACACCTTTCCAGCAATATTCTCAACCTCCTTCTCAGTCCCCGTACTATCAACATTCTGCTCAACATTTTCAGAGCCAGCACAATCAATATCCTTCAAATCGTTTTCAAGCTCAAATTCCCTTCCAACCTCCTCCGCAACCTCCACAGCCCAATTTTAATGAAAAATTTGACCAACTCCAACAGCTCATTCTTTCTCAGCAACAATCTATTGCTAAGTTGGAAGGTCAGATCGGGCAATTAGTAGCAGGAAATGTTAGGAGAGAGGTAGGTCAGCTTCCTAGACAACCGGTGGCTAATCCTAGGAACCAACCTCCAGGCTTCCCCCAAAGAGCTCCTATTCTCCCTCAACCAAACCAACCTCAGCCTCCTCCTCCTATGGGCCCTCAATTTGTGAATGCCAAGGCTATATCTACCCTCAGGAGTGGAAAAATTTTAGATGACCCTTATCAGGCTAGGGGAGTTGGCGATAGTTCGGGCCAAGAGACCCAAGAGGAGAATGATGAGGAAGAGGAGCCCATGATTGTTAATGAAATAGAGAAGCCGACGGATGGAGAGAAGAGGCTGGCTAAAGGAAAGGTGAAACTTGATGAAGGACCCCAAGACTATGTACCTAAGATCCCTTTTCCCGATGCCCTAAAGTCGAAAGCTCACAAGAAACCACCAGTACAACAAGAAGAATTAGTGGAATTATTCAAACAAGTGAATATCAATATTCCACTTTTAGATGCAATCAAGCATGTGCCGGCATATGCAAAGTTTTTGAAAGAGCTTTGCACTCCAAGGAGGGAGCCAAGGGCAGCAACTCAAAAGGTCCGCTTGTCTGAGGATGTGAGTGCTGTCGTAATGAATCATTTGCCCAGAAAATTGAAGGACCCCGGAGCCCCATTAATCTCATGTGACATAGGTGGAGTCACTTTTGATCGAGCCTTGCTAGATTTAGGTGCTAGCGTAAATCTTTTGCCCACCTTTATCTATGAGCACTTTGATCTGGGTGAGTTAAAATCCACTTCAATCATCCTTCAGTTGGCAGATAAATCAGTGAAAACTCCAAGGGGACTATTGGAGGATGTGATTGTGAAAGTGCATGATTGTTATTTCTTGGTGGATTTTCTCATTTTAGATATGGCCTCGACCCAGGATCTAAAACATACACATATCATTTTAGGACGTCCATTTTTAGCTACGGCTAAAGCCAATATAAATTGTGCCACGGGAATGATGGATATATTATTTGGAGGTGAGAAAGTTGCATTGAATGTTTTTAAGGCTTCTCAATACCCGGACCATGAAGAAGAATGCAATATTATTGATATCTTTGAGGAAATGATTGATGAAAGTCCGGAGGACATCAAGGACACCCTAGAAGAGGGTAGTATGCTTCAAGATTCTCCTCTCTCTTTCACACCCTGGTCTAGGGTAGAGTCACTCCCTCCATTGCAATCCAAACCTGCGCTTTCATCTCCGGATCATCCACCTACTCTTGAACTGAAACCTCTGTCGGATTCTCTTAAGTACGCTTATCTGGGTCCTAACCAAACTTTGCCTGTCATCATAGCCTCCAACCTCACTTCTGCTCAGGAATGTCAACTCTTAAATGTCCTTAAGGAGCATAGGGGGGCAATTGGATGGTCGGCGAAAGATCTCAAGGGCATCGGTCCGGATGTCTGTATGCACCATATCTACTTAGAGGATAATGCCAAGCCGAGCAGGGAGATGCAGCGCCGGCTGAACCCGAACATGAAAGAGGTAGTCAAGCAAGAGGTGGTGAAGTGGTTGGATGTTGGGATTATATATCCCATCTCTGATAGTAAGTGGGTCAGCCCCACACAAGTTGTTCCAAAGAAATCTGGGCTGACTGTGACTAAAAATGAGAAAGGTGAGGAGATGGCAATGAGACTACAAATGGGATGGAGAATCTGTATTGATTACAGAAAATTAAACTCCATGACAAAGAATGATCATTTCCCTCTCCCGTTTTTAGATCAAATTTTGGAGAAATTGGCTGGGCAAAAATATTTTTACTTTTTGGATGGATATTCCGGGTACAATCAAGTTGCAGTCTACCCGGAAGATCAAGAGAAAACTACATTCACGTGTCCTTATGACACGTTTGCTTTCAGAAGAATGCCGTTTGGACTTTGCAATGCCCCTGCCACCTTTTAGCGGTGCATGATGTCAATCTTTTCTGAAATGGTAGGAGAATTTTTAGAAATTTTCATGGATGACTTCTCAGTTTTCGGAGACTCATTTGCTGGTTGTTTGAAGAATTTGCAAAAAGTGTTGACACGATTTATTGAATCTAATCTGGTGCTTAGCTGGGAGAAAAGTCATTTTATGGTACAAGAAGGCATTGTGTTAGGCCATGTTATTTCCGAGAGGGGAATAGAGGTATACAAGGCTAAGGTTGATCTGATTTCCAATCTTCCTCCCCCTTCATCTGTCAGGCAAATCCAATTTTTTCTTGGCCATGCGGGTTTTTACAGAAGATTCATTCAGAACTTCTCTTCCATTACTCGCCCGCTCACTAAGCTGCTAGCCAAGAACACTCCATTCCACCTAGATGAGTCTTATCTTGAGGCTTTTCATTCTCTGAAGGCAGCTCTGACCCAAGCTCCGATTCTTCAATCACCAGATTGGTCACTGCCATTCGAAATCATGTGTGATGCCTCGGACTACGCCATAGGAGCTGTCTTGGGGCAGCGAATTGATAAGAAATATGTGGTGATCTATTATGCGAGTCGCACTCTCACAGATGCTCAATTAAATTATACCACCACAGAGAAGGAACTTCTGGCTGTTGTTTTTACCCTAGAGAAATTCTGATAATATCTTTTAGGGGCCAAAGTTATTGTGTATTCTGATCACGCTGCTTTGAAATACCTGCTCACCAAGAAGGACGCTAAACCCCGTCTGATTCGATGGATTCTATTACTGCAAGAATTTGATCTAGAAATCAAAGATAAGAAGGGGTTAGAGAATGTGGTGGCTGATCATTTGTCCCGAATAGTGATACTCGAGAGTGCTCCCATGTCTGATTCTTTTCAAGATGAATAACTGTTATCTATCTCTTACATCTCAACCCCCTGGTACGCTCACATTGTCAACCTTTTGGCAATAGGATAAATCCCGGGTGGGTGGACTAAGCAGGAGAAGGATCACTTCTTTGCTAAGGTCAAGCACTATTTTTGGGAGGACCCGGAACTGTGTTATATGGGTTCTGATCAGATCATCAGAAGATGTGTCCCCGAGGAAGAGCAACAATCTGTACTGAATTTTTGTCACACTCTCGCTTGCGGAGGACACTTCTCAGGAAAGAAGACTGCGGCTAAGGTGTTACAAAGTGGATTTTATTGGTCCACTTTATTTAAGGATGCTTATGAATTTTCTAAAACATGTTTGAGGTGTCAAGCTGTGGGCAATATTTCTAAGAGAGATATGATGCCGCTAAACCCCATTCTTGTAGTGAAAATTTTTGATGTTTGGGGAATAGACTTCATGAGAGCGTTTCCACCATCCTTTGGAAATGAATATTGGCGGTCGATTATGTTTCAAAATGGATTGAAGCTGTAGCCACAAGGACCAATGATCACAAGGTAGTGATGAAATTTATTCGCAAGAATATTTTTTCTAGATTTGGATGTCCCAAGGCTTTGATTAGTGATGGGGGTTCACATTTCACTCACTCCTAATTTTGAGCTTTGCTCAAGAAATATGGAATCACTCATAAAATTGCCACCCCATATCACCCCCAAACCAGTGGTCAGGTGGAGGTTTCCAATAGGGAGATTAAGAACATTCTGCATAAGATAGTTAGGGCGGATAGAAAAGACTGGCCTGAGAAATTGGATGATGCACTATGGGCCTATAGAACTACGTTCAAAACTCCTATTGGAATGTCACCCTATCGCCTTATCTTTGGAAAAGCCTGCCACTTACCTATCGAGCTTGAACATAGAGCCTATTGGGCCATTAAGTAAGTCAACTTTGACTTAACTCAAGTTGGAACCCAACGAGTCCTACAACTCAATGAATTGGAGGAGCTAAGAAACGAAACATATGAAAATTCCAGGATTTATAAAGCTAAAACCAAGGCTTTCCATGATCAGCATATTCACAGGAAAACTTTTCAAGAAAATCAAAAGGTTTGACTTTTTAACTCACGGCTATGCTTATTTCCCGATAAATTAAAATCAAGATGGGATGGACCGTTCATAGTTGTTAAGGCATTTGACCATGGAGCCGTCAAGATTTTGAATCCCCAAAATGGTCATATCTTTACTGTTAACGGTCAAAGATTGAAACCTTACTTGGAAAATGAGCTGTTATCACCAAAAGAATCCATAGCATTATGTGATCAGGAATGAATTCCTTTTGAGCTTTCATGCGTCTGGCTGAAGACGGTAAACTTAGCGTTTTTGGGAGGCAAACCACGATTTTTGTGATTTGATATCTAGTTTTCGTGTGTTTCTTTTTCAGTTGTCAGGCCAAGACGAAACGAAGCCCTTGTCATTTTGCCCCGACCATCAGGTTGTATCCTTCCATCCCAACCATTTTTTTTATTTACTTGTTCTCTGATCTGTTTAATGCTTATGCCATTGAGGGTAATGTCATTTAAGTTGGGGGGGAGCATCTTCAAAATTTTTTCTTGCTATCTTGTATTGTCACGCTAAACAAAAGTTTTCCCCATTTGGAGTTTCCTGATTCATGCTTCTATTGAAAGCGATTCTAGAATAGAAAAGACTATGGAAAAGGATGATGGACACTTTTCTTTAATCTAGCCATGGAAAATTGATTTAAGAATCTCTTTAAAGTTCATGTGCACTTTAGAAAAATGAAAATCACTTTGCATGCTAATGAAATAAGAAGGACAAGCATTCTGCTATTTTTGACATACTGTCTGATATTCTGCACTTCTTGAAGAAGAGATCTTTTATAAGCTTTCTGCCATGTTATCCATTGAAAAATCTTTTTTGAGAAAAACACCATGAAAAATGCTCCGATTCTGAGTAACCGGGCCTACTTCACCTAAGACGTGTTGAGGTTCGCGTCAAAAGGAAAAGGGAACCTTGATCTGTGTAACCGGGCCTACTTCACCTAAGACGTATTGAGGTTCGCGTAAAATAGTGAAGGGTAGTGCAGCATCATGTGTGTATAGAAAAAAAAAGAGAAAAAAAATATAGATCCCAAAAGGGACAAACGTAATAAGGTAGATAAAAAGCTATTATACTTAATGCTCTGATTAAGAAGTGCAGAGTTGAAAGACACTTACTTGCAATAGCAAATGGGGGACGCAATTATCTTCGCTGTAGATTTAGTATTTCACATGCACAAGTGCTATTGAACTTTAAGATGACTTCTTGATCATGTACCTTAATTTCCAAATCTACGGCTCGTGTGTGTTAATGCTTCCAGATTCCTAATCTTTAGTGGACTCTGTGAATAATGATCTAGAAATAGAGCATGAATATTTTAAACTCTTGTTGGTCCTAAAATTCTTTATTATTTGCATTGCTAAGGGACTAGCAATAAGTAAGTTGGGGGGTGTGATAAGTGTGTATTTTTACATATTAATTCAAGTTCTACACATTTGTTATGAGCTTTAATAATAATAAATATGCACATATCACACTTACTTTTAATTTAGAGTCAAGTATTTAATTTTATAGAATTAATTAATTTTAATAAAGATATTTACTTATTTATGCAAGCACTCGATACGAGGAGACAGGCGATAAGAAGAAAAAATAATAAAAAATAATAATCAAAGAAAAAAAAGGAAATAAAACTATGTTCAAGTGGGCCAAAGGCCCATGGACTTGGTCAAAAAGAAAAGAAAAAAAAGAGTAAAATAATAATAATAAATTCATTTGATATTTTTAAGGGCTTTTATAAGTTATATATACATAATATATATATATATATATATATATATATATATATATATATATATATATATATATATATATATATATATATATATATATATATATATACTTAATGTGTGTGTTTTTGTGTAGGGGCGGAGGTCGGCAGAGGCGCACCCGCGCCTTCGCAGGTGGGCACGGGCGACGAGGGGAGGGCGCAGGCGCGTCAACGGTAGGCGGAGGGGCGGCGCACCGCGGCGCACCCGCGGCGAAAGGAACGCGGCGCACGGGCGGTGCACGCGGCCGAAAGAGAGAGAAAGAGAGAGAAAGAGAGAGAAAGGAAGAGAAAGAAGGCTAGAAAAAATAGAAAAAAATCAGAAAAAATTGTAAAAGTGTGCAACACATGTTGCCACACAATTCTGAGTCAAAAATGGCAGTAATGGGTTGTGTTTTTCAACAAAAGAGGCAAGGAATGTTAAAGTGTTCACATGGGGAATGGGGTTATGTTAACCCTATAAAAGGGGCTTCTATTATGATGAAGAAAAAAAAGAGTTGCTAAGAGTTGTAAGGGGTTGCTTTGAATTTTTGAAGTTCATTCTTGTTGGCCTTAGTAGAGCTACATAAGAGAGTTAGAGGGTGTTGTTTTGAGAGCTTTTGATGTAAACTTTGTAAGTTGATGTTGTTTTAATGAATGTTTTGTTTAAGCATTTAGTCCTTTCTTAGTCCCATTACTTATTTTTTTAATCTCCATTTCATTTTACTGTCTTCACGAAAGTTGTTCATCTTTAAGTGTTCTCCAATTTCTCTTTCTATCATTTCTCTTAATTCCTTCTAGTTTGAAAGTTGTTTCCCGTTTTTCTAAGTTCTGTTCTATGTGATTACTGTTCATCCGAGGTGATATCTTCTAGTATTCTTCTATTTTTAAGCATTTCCAATCCTCTTTTCACTCTGAGTTATTCATAAAAGTTGTTCTTCTTTTATAGATCTAGATTTTATTCTTCTATCACTTCTTCTAATTCTTCGTCTTTTGTGAGTTATAAATAATTTTTCAATGTTCTATCTTTAACGTTTTTACTGTTCATCTGCACCGATAGATCTTGATTTTCACGTTTTTCACTATCTTCCTCTTATTTTCTATCTCTGTGATCTTCATCAAACTTCTTCCTCTTTTCATTCTCTACAACTTTCATTTCTTCCACTTCTTCTAATTTCCTCTAGATTTTAAATTATTCTCTTCCTTCCAATCCCCTATTTTCAATATAATTCTGTTGTGTTTTCAACTTGTCTTTGTTCCTATTTCTATCCATCTCCATCTCTTCACAATTACTTCACACAACCCAAGGCGGTTAGTCATCTTCCAGTCATCTCACGGCGTCGACTTCCAAGGCGGAGTGATCTTCATCCAAGGCTCGGCGAGGAAACGGCGGCATTCTTCATCCATTGGCTAAAATTTCCTTCACTTTTCTCTTCTTATTCAAAGTTGTAATTTAATTTCCTTTAGTGTTAATCGCACTCAAAAGATAAAAATTAGTTTTCAAAACATAAGGATATTTTTCAACTTGATCTATAAAGATTTTTTTCTCCTCGTGGGATCGACCCGTATTTACCACTGTACTCGTATTTCCAAAATTATTTAAGTGAGTGAGTGCAGTTTTATCAATTTTAAATTTGTGTGGCACGACATTTTTAAACGACGGGTGCCGAGCGCATCAGCAGCAACAACATGTAACCATGGGAAGATCAACAAATGGCACCAAGGAGAACAAAGACAATATAGATATGGAAATCAAAGCAACCTCGGGTGCACTATTGCATCAGAAGGACGGTCTGTGGGAGACCGCACAATAAGATAAACGGTTTGGGGTGGACCGCATAATCCAGGGAGCAACAGAACGGCAGAATAACTGTAAAAGAATCATAGAGTGCTGGAAATGAAGGCCGGCAGCGATGACAAATGGACCAAGAAGAGCGGTCTGTATACAGCCGCGTAAGCTCTGGAACGGATCCCCACAAACCATGTACCTACAGTCAGAACACCCAGAAGCGTACCTATGCCACAGCGATGACGGCCAGAGACAGGCCGTTCAAAAGTGTGGACAGTCGATAGAACACCGTCTATGACAGGACGCTGGCAGGAGAACTGGCGCTGTTCGCAGGGAAGGACGGTGGATGATCAGCCGCCCAGAGGATGAACGGCTCTGTGAGAACCACTCACATTCCAGAAGGCAGAAAACGCAACTTAGCCTGCAATCACTCCAAAAGGGGACTAACACAGCGAAAGAGGGGTCAGCAAATCACAAGCACGATGGGCACTAGGTGTCCCACCGTGATCGCCAAAAAAATGGGTTGTTGATATGTTTTGTTCTACTCTCTTCTTTCACTTCAATACCGGCTTGAAAGATCCGTTCTCTCCTTCTAATAAATCGATATGTAAAATAAAATAGGACAGTAGAAGGAGAACAGAAGAGAGTAAAGAACCGTGATCGGCACCAAGACGCCGTACGTGATGAACACGCCGTGCCTTGGAAAAAGGGAGAGGTACTCGCCCGAGCTGCAGCACTGGAAAGATGAACGGTTTAGGGAGAACTGCCTAAGGCATGCACGGTCTTACGATAGACCGCCTAAGGACGCTGCAGAAGATGCGGGATGAAGCGCTCCTGGAAGTTGAACGGCTCTGTCACGACCGCAGGAAGAAGTAGGACGGTCTACTTAGCACCGCACGTCTCCTTGAACGGCTAGTAGAGAACCGTGCAAGACCACCAAGCCAGAAGTCGCAAAGGGGTCCAACCTCCACCCTCTCCAGCCGGCCAGAAGGGATGGGCCTCGTGCTAGGAATTGCTGACCTGCAAAACGACACAAAAACACAAAGAGAAAACCTAGATTAGAACTGAATGGTGTAGTAAATGCCGAAATAATGTGAAATGAACATGAATAAGTGGAAAGGGGGATACTTGGGAGATTTTAAACCGTTAGGGTGTCAAAAAACGTAGATGGGTGTGTGCATGGCAATGAAGATGAAGAGAAATGTGGGGAGAAAGTATGAAAGTAATGCATGCAATGAAAAGTGGACAGAACTATCAAACACAAAAGACTCAAAACTAGACTACTCCCTGAACCAGAGGCTAGTATGGACGTGGAAAGCCTCCCTCCTTGGTGCTAGGTCGCTCAAGAATGCGGCAGGGCTTCGTCGTCGACCAAAAATCTCCCCCTTTTCTACCAGGCCTTTAGGGTCTATTTATAGAGCACCTAAAGTCCTAGCTCGAAATTAGGGTTTAGAGGCATTTTCAGGTCGAGATAATCAAAGGAAAATTGTAGATAAATAGATTATCTCTTATCCAGTCGAAACGGCACTTAAAATGGTTGATTATCCGCGGAGAAAATGATGGGAGAAGTTGGGGATAAAACCACAGATAAAAGAGATAAAATCTGTTGAAATTCAGCATTCGAACTGATGAACGGTCTTACGATAGACCGTTCAACTGGATGAGTGGTCACGTCCTGGCCGTCCAACCCTGTCGGTGGAAATTCAAAATAAATAGAAACTAATCCAAATTATCCATCAAACTGACTGAAACCTTCGCCGTTGGACTCTCATAGATGAATGTCTTAGACGAGACCGTTCAAATGTTGAGCGGCCAAGGACAAACCGTTCTAGCCTTGTCGGTGATAAATAGATTAATTGGATAATTATCTGAGAAAACTCTCAAGCGCAGGACTCTGAGAGATGAGCGGCTAAAACCCGTCCGTCCATCAAGTTGAACGGCCAGAATAGGACCGCATAAAGGCTTGTCGGTGAAAATTTAGAAAATTAACCAAAATACTCCAAGATAGCTGGACGGTCCACTGTCAACCGCACATGGATTGAGCGGCCAGGGATGAACCGTACATGAACATGGGTGCTTGAAACTTATAGAAAAGCCCAATCAACCAAAACCAAGGCCCGTTAAGCCCTGAATCAACTTGGACCTAACCAAGGAGGGAGGCAACCCATAGAACTGGTCCAAAGCGTGCCTGAAAATAGCCCCAACGGGTGATGGACAACTCGAGGCATCAACAAATGGGAGTAAGAAGAATGACTCAACTTATCGGCATAAAATGGGTGTCAACACCTATCACCATCATATCTGACCGAGACCCTCGGTTCACATCACAATTCTGGAAAGGTCTACAAAATTCATTAGGGACCAGATTGAACTTTAGCACGGCATTCCATCCACAAACTGATGGTCAAACTGAAAGGATAAATCAAGTGGTGGAAGATATGCTCAGGGCTTGTGCTATTAACTTTGGAGGAAGTTGGCACAATCACTTGCCTTTAGTAGAGTTTGCATACAACAATAGCTGCCAAGCTAGCATACAAATGGCACCGTTTGAAGCTTTATATGGAAGAAGCTGTCATTCGCCTATTTGTTGGAGTGAAGTAGGAGAAAGAGAATTTCTTGGTCCCGACATCATTAGGGATACTACCGAGAAGATAAAACTCATTCGAGAAAGACTTCATATGGCTCAAGATAGACAAAAGTCATATGCTGATAATCGAAGGCGCGGCCTAGAATTTCAAGTAGGAGATCATGTATTCCTTAAGGTTTCTCCAGGACGAGGTATTCGAAGATTTGGTATCAAAGGCAAGCTTACTCCAAGATTCATTGGCCCTTTTGAAATTCTCAAAAGGGTTGGTGAGTTGCATATCGTATTGCTTTGCCGCCTCAATTAGCAGAAGTCCATGATGTATTTCATGTCTCAATGCTCAAGAAGTATGTTCCTGATCCTTTCCATGTCATTGTTGTGTCCCTGTGATTTTGATGATAGCAAACACTATAAGTCATCATCTATTTGAATCTGCTGAATCTGCATATAAATCTGTTTGAATCTGCATAGTCTGCATACTGTTTGAGTCTTCATATAAATCTGTTTGAGTCTATATATAAATCTATTTGTGTTGCATATAAATGTTTCAATGAACATGTGTTGCATATCTGTTTGAGTCTGCATATAAATATATTTGTGCTATATATAAATGTTTCAATGAACATGTGTTGCATATGAATGTTTCAATGTTTCATCACCACATTATTTTGAATATATCTGATCTATTCTATGGAAGAATGCATGAGTGTGCCAGCTCTGTGGGTCGACCCATCTAAGAGTTTATCCAGCGGCTGTAGATGCTCCCCCACCATCAGTCAGGTTAATGCATTGCCAAGATAATTGTCGACACTTCTTCAAGCACGTCAGCCTGCTCCAAGTGACATCAAAAATGCCTTGAGCCCGTAATGCATGCTCCCTTGACGCTGATAATGCTCCCCTGGAGCAGCGATTGCTCCCCTATGCATGAGTGTGTGCATGAGTGTTCTATCGGATTCGCATGTCTGTACATTGCATCTGTCTGTGCTGCACTCATAAGTCCATACATTGTTTGTGCAACGTTTGTTCTGCTAAGTCCATACATTTAGCAAGTTTATACATTACATGCACAAGAACAAAGTCTATACATTCACAGTATATGCATGTCTAAGGCAATGTCTATACATTGCATTGTGTGTTTGTGCATCAAAGTCTATACATTGGTTAGGCTTGTTCATGCAACGTTCACTCAAGTCTGTACATCCGATTGTTTCAGACAAAGTCTGTACATCGGACTATTTCAAGTGAAGTCTGTACATCCGATTGGTCATGCATCACTCTTCATAAGTCCATACATTGGACTGTAGCATGCACGAAGCTAAGTCCATACATTGGACTGTAGCAAGCATCGTTGAAGTCTATACATTGGCCTTAGCTTTCCAGAGTCTATACACTGCATGAGCATAGTCATGAAGTCTGTACATTACACTGTGCATCATTCTTCCAAGTCTATACATCGAGGTGAAGTCTATACATCCATCAGTGATCTTCCAAGTCTGTACATCCAACTGTTCAACTTCGAAGTCTGTACATTGGAAGTTTTACCTACGTTTCCCTTCAAGTCTATACATCGGTAGTTTTACCGTCGTTTCCCTTGAAGTCAATACACTGATAGCTTTACCGTCGTTTCCCTTAGAAGTCTATACATTCGCTGCCTTGCTTTGTTCAAGTCTGTACAGCCTTTCCATTGGAAAGTCTATACATCGTGCAGTCTTCACATTGGCTGTTGAATGATGTTCAAGTCTGTACATTGATCTGTATTGCATTGCATGAAGTCTATACATTCATCTGCATTGCATTGCATGAAGTCCATACACTGCACGAGCTGAAGCCTGTTGAAGTGTATACATTGGTCTTCACTTCAAAGTCTGCACACTGGTAAAGTCTATACAGACTTTGCTTGCACAAGTATATACATCGTTCATTCGTCTTGGCAAGTCTGCACATCGTTAAGTCCATACATTGTCTAGTGCATTGCATTCATCAGTTGTGAAGTCTATACATCGAGTCGAAGTCTGCACATTGCTGAACCCTCATCAAGTCCATACACTAGCAAGCCCTAACATTGCCTAAGTCTATATGTTGGATGCTGAATGCTCTTCAAAGTATGTACATTGTGCATGTTTGAGTTGAAGTCCATACATCGTCTGTTGTCTGTCCAATTCGTTACATTGCCTAAGTCTATACATTGGCTACTGTTCTTCAGAGTCTGTACATCGCATTCGAGTTCACAAGTCCATACAGTCTGAAGTCTATACATTGCATTCCCATTCATGAAGTCTGTACAATGCATTCACCTTCACAAGTCTTTACAGCGAAGTCTATACACTGCTTGCATTAGTTCATGTCTATACATCGCCATCTCATTCCTGGATAAATACTTAGGCAAAGTCTATACACTCATGGCTAGCTATCCAAGTCCACACACTGCATTGCTAAGTATATACATTGTTGCTTAATTGAACTATATACAGCCTGTGTTGTTTCTGCTGATCGACTGAAACTCTTCATTGAACCTGCAGAGTCTGGGCACGTGATACGAGGTTGGCATATGGCACGTGATCCGAGATGTTGAGAAGCCACCACGCGGACTGAATCATTTGGGCGGGAATCGTGGAGAGCACACGCCGCCCTAATCTGCTGTTGCTATATATATATGTCTTCTTCCTCTTAAGAAGGCTGATCGTGTGGAGATAGAAGAGCAGAAGGAGGCAGCTCGAACAAGAGGTGAAGTCGATACAGAGAGAGTGATCGAAGGAGAAGCAGAAGAGAGCCACGATCCACTGAGAGAAGAAAAAGAGAGAAGAGCAGAAGAGAAAGAAGAAAAAGAGAAAGCTAGAGAGCTCGAGCAGAGAAAGAGGAGAGACAGTGAGATAGAGAGGTTGTGAAGAAGAAGAGAGCTTCATTGTTCACTGGACCTTGGATCAGATCCAACCCAGTTTGCTCCTGCGAGAGCTTTTGTGAATTTCATTTTTCCAGCTTTCTGTTGCTGCATTTTTTTTTCCTTTTAACTATTTACTAGTTGTTCTTCCGATCCTCGAGTTTGAGGTCGGGTTCCCTCCGGTTTGGAGGAAGAGAGACTTGCGTCTCTGGTTGCCTTTGACTGGGTGTCATTGGTTGTTTCCCTCCAGCTGGGAGGAAGGGAGGTCCGAGACCTCTAGGTTGCAAGTGACTGGGAGTCACTTGTGGGTTCCCTCCAGTTTGGAGGAAGGGAGGATTGGTCCTCCGGTTCTGGTCTTGTAGGTTGCAAGTCCAGGTATTCCCTCCTGGTCTGGAGGAAGAGAGACTGTGTGTCTCTGGTTTCCAAGTGGCTGGGAGTCACTTGGGGTGTCCCTCTGGTTGGGAGGAAGAGGGGAGGTTGTTCCCCTGGTCAAGCTGTGTGGCAGCATCTGTTGCAAACTGAGTCTGCTTGTCTAGCGTTGCTAGTGGAAGCCTCACTTCGATTTGGAGTGAGGGGTGGACGTAGGTCTGTGGACCAAACCACCTAAAAATCCTGGTGTCCCTTGTGGTTTGATTTTCTTATATGTTCATTTAATTGCTACGTATTAGATGTTTGCATAGGATCGAGTGAGGGCTAATTCTATTGAGTTGTCTTGCCGAGATGATCCTAAGTATTCTCAGAATATAGCTGCAACTATTTTTAATTTCGCATAACTGAGCTTTAAGTTTTTAATTAGGCTATATTTTTAAAGGGGAGATTCATTCACCCCCCGCCCCCTGAATCTATCGCACCTGACTCAACAATTGGTATCAGAGCCAGGTTCTCTGTCTGATCAGATCCCACGATCTGCAGAGGATCCTGTTGTCTTTGGTGCATTTCTGAATTTACTCTCTGCTGCATTAATCTGCTTGCCGATTTAATCTATGGGGTCTCCACCGGTTTTCAATTGGTCTAATTTTAACTCATGGGTTAGCAGTCTACATAACTATGTGAATTTGATGGATCCGGATCTGTGGAAGTTAATCTCACATGGTCCTCACAGACTGCCTAAGAAAGAGTCCAATTGGACTAACAGTCACAGATCAAGAAATGGAGAGAATCAGAAAGTTTTGAAATTAATGAAAGAAGCTACTGACAAGGCTCTACATTCTTATTTTTATGACTGCAGGTCCGCTAAGGACATTCTGGGAAAGCTGAAGCTAACTCAGAGGAGATATGAGGACAGCTGCCTGATGGCTAACAAGAGCAACCAAGGAAGTGATCAAGATGAATCAGAAGAAAATGAAGAAAAAGATGAAGATGAGGTATCTTCTAAATTTGAAAATTATGATATAGATGATTGGATTAGAGCGTACAGTGATTTGGTTGATTCTTACAAAAAATTGAGAAAATGATATAAATCTCTGAAAAAGAAGTTGAAGAATCATGAGGATGCTAAATCTCGAGGTGAAACCCCTGAAATTCTGAAAATTGAAAATGACATATTTAGAAGACAATTAACAGATTTTGATTCTATTAGTTCAGATTTAGATCATTTGAAATCTGAAAAACAAACTCTTATGAAACAAATTGATTTACACAAAAAGGAGAATAGAGCTTGTTTACGAAATTGCTGAACTAAAGGAGAGGCATAGTTTAACTGATGATGATCAGGCTCATAACAATGAGTTTGTTCAAAATGAAGAACTGGTGAGAAATTTAGAGTGTGTCAACTCTGAATTGGAAAACATGAAATCTGAAAATAAAACACTCAAAAACCAGCTCAAAGAATCTGAACACAAATCAATAAATCTTGAAAAAGAAAATAGATTGATTTCTGAAAAATTAGAGGCTGATAGAGTAACAAATTCTGAGATTCAGAAAAATCTTGACAAACTTCAATCTGAAAAATAACAAGGAAAGTTTTATGAATGTCAGTTTTCTTCAGATGAATGGGTGCTTGATGATGAACTCCTAGAACAGAACAATAAGTTGAAAGAGGAAATCAACAAACTGAAACATCTAAACACCCAGCTGACAGATAGGCTAATGACAATGGAAAAAGGCAAGTGTATGAGCGTGGATAATTCTGATAGGTTGGTGAATGCTGAACAAGAAATTGAGAGTCTAAAAACCATCAACCTAATGTTGAGTGGAAATGTCAATTGCTGTGAAGAGAAGATAGCTAATTATGAGCTCACTATCACATCCCTTCAACAAGAAGTTGATGATCTTTATAAGTCTCTATCTGAAGCTGACAATGAAATTAAATTAAGACAGGAAGTTGAAAAACTCAAAAGTCTGAATGATGCCTTGCATCAACAAGTTATTTCCTGTGAAACAGATCTGTCCAAATATGAAGCTAATATTTGTGGCTTAAATTCTGAAATTCAAGATTTGAAAAACTCATTGTCAAAATTTGTCAAACAAAAGGACAATCTGAATAAGATTCTTGGAAATAATATTAGCGTTCAGAGAGAGGGACTGGGTTACAGTTCGACAAATAAAATGAGTAATGGGAATAAAACGTCTACTGCTTTTGTCAAAGCTTCTAATCAGAACACAACCTCTGCTCCTTTTGTTTTTCAATTCACTGCTCAAAAGTCCACTGTCAATTCCAAATCTGCAGAACAAATTCAAAAACTGAAAAAGAATGAAAATTCACAGAAAAAGGATAAAGACACTCCTGTTGCTATAAAGAATACTGCACACAATTCACATGATCTCTCACACACTCATATTAAAAAGGGGTCATGTTATTATGGTGGGAAAGGAGGTCACATAATGAAAGATTGCAGATTAATGTTAAAGGATGAGCATGCTAGTGGAACACTACATTCTAGAAATTTTTTTGATAGAAACCATGCTACTAGGAAGCCTGATGCTTCATGTTATTATTGTGGTAAGTACGGTCATCTCATGAATGCATGCTTTATCATGAAAGAAGATAATAAACTGCATGCCAGGTCCTCCATGAATATTCATGGTCCTTATGGAAGTAAACAGAAGACTAGTCAGCACATTGTGTGCTCTAACTGCAATAAGCCTGGTCACAAGGCCACTGAATGCTGGTCAGGTTTTCATAGAAGAAATTATTTTGCTTGCTATCACTGTGGAAAAAATGGCCATACAGTCAAGGACTGTTGGCATGTTCAGAAGAAGTTTGTTAACCCCCATGTAGTCAAATTCCCTGCAAAATCATTTGCAAGACTTTCATGCTATAACTGTGGGAAGCAAGGGCATAGATCTGCTGAATGTTGGCTGGTTAGGAATAAGAACCAAACTGTTCATGCAGATAATAGAAAATCTTATGATCATGTTTATAAACCTCATGCTGCTGTTACTATGCATCATAAAAACCAGAAACCAGTCACTTCATGTAGATATTGTGGGAAGTTTGGTCACTCTATGGACAATTGCTATCTGATGGATCATGATGACCATATTGCTATGAATTTGCTTAGAACATCTGTCAGGCCTAACACAGGACCCAAAGCTGCTTGGGTCCCTGCAGGATCAAGATGATCAAATACTTTGCAAGTGTGCCTTGGACTGAGGAATAAAGAGGGGTAAATTAAACCAAGGCACCCAAGATGATAAAGCCCCATTCAGGTAAATTCTGAAAAATCTGTATTATGAATTTGTGTGATCTGAATGCACTACATATCATGATAATTCTTTTGTGCATTGTCTAACTGAATCTAATTGAAAAATCTGGAATGCTCATGGAAATGATTGTAGTTTATCTCTGAATGAGCATATATTTTAAAATCATGTTTCAGTGCTTTAATTGCATATCATGCACTTTGTAAGGGGGAGTTTGACTGATGTTTGCATAATCATGATAACCTCATTTGCTAAATTCTCCAAGAGTGCCTTTAAACATGCATACATGTAGTTAGTTGCATTGCATCTCCTTGCATTAAAAAAAAAATCTAAAAAGAAATGACTCATTGCATCTGGATAGGGGGAGCATTCCTGTTTCATCTCTTCACCTCTTGAACTCCTTCTGTCTAGCAATCTGATCCATTCTTGGCAAATGAGTAGTTCACTTGAATTCCCTGCTGTCTACACTTATGTAGCTATTCTGTCTGTACTCCAGACTCAGCTAGTGTCTTCTAAACAGAACTGTCCTAATGTTAAATCCTTGTGTAATCATGATTACTCTCTGCTACTCTCTCGATAAAAATGCTTTGTTGACCCCACTGATTTGCTAAAATATCATTGATTTATCTGAATGTGGAAAGATTTTAGTCAGTGCACCCTAGACATAAATCAGACACATTCTGAAAAGAAGAATCTTCTATTATACTGGCTTAAGAATGTTTTGATAAATCAAATTGATTTAAGTCTAATATATTTCTTAAGTTTTGATGTAAAGGACTTGAAAATATCTGATTCATTCTGCTTAATAAATCTTAACCAGTTGTCTCATGAACTTCATGCAAAACCTTCTGAAATCTGAAATTTTAAACGACATGGGTTTCTTTGGTTAAGATACATATAGAAAGTATTGTTCTTAAACATTTCAGTGTACTGAGCATTGTTTGAAAAATCTAAAAACACTTAAAAATTTAAAGCAAGAGCAATGACTGTGGTCACAGAGAAACTGGGTTCTCTATCAAAGAAATGGATTAAGCCCATGTCATGAAGTGCCATAGTTAACTCTCTTTTCAAAATGTTTGAAAATCTGACAGAGCAATGGCATGGTTGTGTTGAGTAATTGGGGATTCTAGCCTCTGATCAAGGTGTCTCCTCATGTAAAAAGATACTCCATTGCTAACTCTGTTCTCTTTCAGAGGCAATGCGGTTGTCACACTGAGTAACTGGGTCACTTCACCTAAGAAGTGTTGTGCCTCATGTAAAAAAAAAAAAATGTTGACTGAACCAAACTTGCTCAGGAAAAATGAGTGCTGTTCAATAGAAAATTCTAAAAATCTAAAGACATGTTCAGTCTCATTTATTTCTGTTTAATCTCAATAGTATCTTGTGTAACTTCCATAGGAGTCATTGAATTTACATGAGTAAGATGGAAGGAGGTTCAACATGAATAACAAATGAGTTGATGGTTCATCTCTATTAAAAGATGTTTTAGATATGAGTAATGAATTTTCCTGATAAACCTTAAATACATCACTCTTAAATCATGATGGTAAGTTTAAACTCATTCATAATCTATTATAATTGAAGAATATGAATTTCGTTTACAAAGATTTATGAATTTGTGTGCTAATGAAAATCTTGCTTCCTCATTCATTCACTATGATTACAGACTGTGGTAACTCTTGTATACCCATGTGCTTTGCTGATAGATGCTCATCACTTCTTTCACTCCATCTAATCAGGGGGAGCTTCCATGTCATGCTGTGTGTTTTTCATAAAGGGGGAGATCTAGTCAGCATTTTTGAGAGTCCCTGTGCTTTTATTGATATTCTCCCTTCATCTCAATTGGTTTCAACCTTCAAAACATTTCTGATCATTATTCTATTTAGGGGGAGCTAATTGTCATTAAAGGGGGAGTTTTTAATTCACTCATCTTATGCAGTATTATTCTTCCCTCTTCAATTAATGTCTTTTTACTGAAGTCAAAGGGGGAGAAATATTTGATCAAGTCATACTGACTCATAGTGTTGCCATCATCAAAAAGGGGGAGATTGTTGTGTCTCTGTGATTTTGATGATAGCAAACACTATAAGTCATCATATGTTTGAATAAGCTGAATCTGCATATAAATATGTTTGAATCTGCATAGTCTGCATACTGTTTGAGTCTTCATATAAATCTGTTTGAGTCTACATATAAATCTATTTGTGTTGCATATAAATGTTTCAATGAACATGTGTTGCATATCTGTTTGAGTCTGCATATAAATATATTTGTGCTATATATAAATGTTTCAATGAACATGTGTTGCATATGAATGTTTCAATGTTTCATCACCACATTATTTTGAATATATCTGATCTATTCTATGGAAGAATGCATGAGTGTGCCAGCTCTGTGGGTCGACCCATCTAAGAGTTTATCCAGCGGCTGTAGATGCTCCCCCACCATCAGTCAGGTTAATGCATTGCCAAGATAATTGTCGACACTTCTTCAAGCACGTCAGCCTGCTCCAAGTGACATCAAAAATGCCTTGAGCCCGTAATGCATGCTCCCTTGACGCTGATAATGCTCCCCTGGAGCAGCGATTGCTCCCCTGTGCATGAGTGTGTGCATGAGTGTTCTATCGGATTCGCATGTCTGTACATTGCATCTGTCTGTGCTGCACTCATAAGTCCATACATTGTTTGTGCAACGTTTGTTCTGCTAAGTCCATACATTTAGCAGGTTTATACATTACATGCACAAGAACAAAGTCTATACATTCACAGTATATGCATGTCTAAGGCAATGTCTATACATTCACAGTATATGCATGTCTAAGGCAATGTCTATACATTGCATTGTGTGTTTGTGCATCAAAGTCTATACATTGGTTAGGCTTGTTCATGCAACGTTCACTCAAGTATGTACATCCGATTGTTTCAGACAAAGTCTGCACATCGGACTATTTCAAGTGAAGTCTGTACATCCGATTGGTCATGCATCACTCTTCATAAGTCCATACATTGGACTGTAGCATGCACGAAGCTAAGTCCATACATTGGACTGTAGCAAGCATCGTTGAAGTCTATACATTGGCCTTAGCTTTCCAGAGTCTATACACTGCATGAGCATAGTCATGAAGTCTGTACATTGCACTGTACATCATTCTTCCAAGTCTATACATCGAGGTGAAGTCTGTACATCCATCAATGATCTTCCAAGTCTGTACATCCAACTGTTCAACTTCAAAGTCTGTACATTGGAAGTTTTACCTACGTTTCCCTTCAAGTCTATACATTGGTAGTTTTACCGTCGTTTCCCTTGAAGTCAATACACTGATAGCTTTACCGTCGTTTCCCTTGGAAGTCTATACATTCGCTGCCTTGCTTTGTTCAAGTCTGTACAACCTTTCCTTTGGAAAGTCTATACATCGTGAAGTCTTCACATTGGCTGTTGAATGATGTTCAAGTCTGTACATCGTGCATCTTTTAGTTGAAGTCTGTACAGCCTTTTGCTTCACCAAAGTCTGTACATTGATCTGCATTGCATTGCATGAAGTCTATACATTCATCTGCATTGCATTGCATGATGTCCATACACTGCATGAGCTGAAGCCTGTTGAAGTCTATACATTGGTCCTCACTTCAAAGTCTGCACATCGTTAAGTCCATACATTGTCCAGTGCATTGCATTCATCAGTTGTGAAGTCTATACATCGAGTCGAAGACTGCACATTGCTGAACCCTCATCAAGTCCATACACTGGCAAGCCCTTACATTGCCTAAGTCTATACGTTGGATGTTGAATGCTCTTCAAAGTATATACATTGTGCATGTTTGAGTTGAAGTCCGTACATCGTCTGTTGTCTGTCCAAGTCGTTACATTGCCTAAGTCTATACATTGGCTGCTGTTCTTCAGAGTCTGTACATCGCATTCGAGTTCACAAGTCCATACAGTCTGAAGTCTATACATTGCATTCCCATTCATGAAGTCTGTATAATGCATTCGCCTTCACAAGTCTTTACAGCGAAGTCTATACACTGCTTGCATTAGTTCATGTCTATACATCGCCATCTCATTCCTGGATAAATACTTAGGCAAAGTCTATACACTCGTGGCTAGCTGTCCAAGTCCAGACACTACATTGCTAAGTATATACATTGTTGCTTAATTGAACTATGTACAGCCTGTGTTGTTTCTGCTGATCGACTGAAACTCTTCATTGAACCTGCAGAGTCTGGGCACGTGATACGAGGTTGGCATATGGCACGTGATCCGAGATGTTGAGAAGCCGCCACGTGGACTGAATCATTTGGGTGGGAATCATGGAGAGCACACGCCGCCCTAATCTGCTGCTGCTATATATATATGTCTTCTTCCTCTGAAGAAGGCTGATCGTGTGGAGATAGAAGAGCAGAAGGAGGCAGCTCGAACAAGAGGTGAAGTCGATACAGAGAGAGTGATCAAAGGAGAAGCAGCAGAGAGCCACGATCCACTGAGAGAAGAAAAAGAGAGAAGAGCAGAAGAGAAAGAAGAAAAAGAGAAAGCTAGAGAGCTCGAGCAGAGAAAGAGGAGAGACAGTGAGATAGAGAGGTTGTGAAGAAGAAGAGAGCTTCATTGTTCACTGGACCTTGGATCAGATCCAACCCAGTTTGCTCCTGCGAGAGCTTTTGTGAATTTCATTTTTCCAGCTTTCTGTTGCTGCGTTTTTGTTTTTCCTTTTAACTATTCACTAGTTGTTCTTCCGATCCTCGAGTGTGAGGTCGGGTTCCCTCCGATTTGGAGGAAGAGAGACTTGCGTCTCTGGTTGCCTTTGACTGGGTGTCATTGGTTGTTTCCCTCCGGCTGGGAGGAAGGGAGGTCCGAGACCTCTAGGTTGCAAGTGACTGGGAGTGACTTGTGGGTTCCCTCCGGTTTGGAGGAAGGGAGGATTGGTCCTCCGGTTCTGGTCTTGTGGGTTGCAAGTCCAGGTATTCCCTCCTGGTCTGGAGGAAGAGAGACTGTGTGTCTCTGGTTTCCAAGTGGCTGGGAGTCACTTGGGGTGTCCCTCCGGTTGGGAGGAAGAGGGGAGGTTGTTCCCCTGGTCAAGCTGTGTGGCAGCATCTGTTGCAGACTGAGTCTGCTTGTCTAGCATTGCTAGTGGAAGCCTCACTTCGGTTTGGAGTGAGGGGTGGACGTAGGTCTGTGGACCGAACCACCTAAAAATCCTGGTGTCCCTTGTGGTTTGATTTTCTTATATGTTCATTTAATTACTGCGTATTAGATGTTTGCATAGGATCGAGTGAGGGCTAATTCTATTGAGTTGTCTTGCCGAGATGATCCTAAGTATTCTCAGAATATAGCTGCAACTGTTTTTAATTCCGCATAACTGAGCTTTAAGTATTTAATTAGGCTATATTTTTAAAGGGGAGATTCATTCATCCCCCCTCTGAATCTATCGCACCTGACTCAACAGTCATCACTTACGATAATTTGGAGATGAAAAAGGACTTGACATACGAGCAAAAGCCAATAAGGATCGTTGAACAAGACGTTCGTCAACTTTGGAATAAAACTATTCCGATGGTCAAAGTCCAATGGACCAAGTTGTGTCCACATGAAGCAACATGGGAAACCGAAGAAGCCATGCGCAAGAGATTTCCAGAACTATTTGAATGTAAGTAAATCTCCATAAATCCATGTATTGAATTTGGGGATAAATTCTTTTTAAGTGGGGGGGGGGGTGTAACGCCCGAGAATTTTCTAAGAATTTTTCGGATTTAAAATGTAATTATAAAGCATTTAATGGGCTATAAATGAATTTTGTAAATCCAATTATTTAGGCCATACATTTGATCCAAGAGGATTAGGTCCAAATAATAAACCCAATAGGCCCAAAAAGGTTGTTTTGGAGTTTAGCCCATATTCTAGAAGCTAGGAATAGGTGTAATCACGGAATTAAGGAGATAATAACTCCTTGGGATATAAATAAAAGGATAATATTGGGGATAAGAACAAAAGAGTTTGAAGTCTTTCAAATTCTGTGCCTAAGGTTGAAAACGGTCTATCACGAGACAGTTAACAGGAGGAAAACGGTTGTGCCATGACCGCTAACGAATGCAGATTCTGTGAGAGGAAGAAAACGTGAAAATGTTGGATTTTTAGCATCCATATCATCTAGGATCGACTCTATCAGCTAATTAGATAGGTCTAGAAGGATGGTAGATCGAATGAAAAGTTTAATTGGGACCCTAAGTTTGTTCTAATTCACAAAACCCTAGCTAACCCTATAAATAGATCCCAGATTTGGCCTGTGCGACCCTTACTTTTGGCACGCGTGGAACTCAGGTAAGAAGGACGAATTAGAGGTAAGTTTCTTCTAAGAATTTGTTCACTATAGTTATTACTTACTACTCTCCAATTTTCGTTCTAGGAGATCAGGCCTACAGGAAGTTAGAGTCATCCAAAATTGCTGATTCTACATTAAGAACTCAGGAATTAGTGCATCCGACCCAAGAAGATCAAGGAATTTAGAGCCCTAAACAAGGTATTTACCAAAAGTGTCTTTAAAACTTTATGTTCCCCTTCATATATTCTATCTACCCTCAAAATTTCACGTCTTTTGGTCAAGGGAATCAGGAGATAGAGGGACGTGAAGTTGCTGACTTAGTACAAGAAAGTGCAGTAACTAGGGCTTGATTCTAGTCAGAAATTTGAAGTCTAGGAGCACGATTAAAGGTAGGTTATCTCATGGATGGCTTAAACTTTGTGTCAGGAATAAAAGTCCTCTGATTTCATTTGTTTTCATGCATTATATCTTGAGAATTTTGTGTTTTATTAAGAATATGCATCTAGGCTACTATTCATGCATAATTCTTAGCCTTAATGAAGTAAAAATAGAATTTTCTTGTTATTCACACAAACCTATGCATATTGTTGGCACATATTTTATTCTATCATGGTTATGGAAGTTGTAATATGTTGATTTCTAGACATTGTGTATCTTAGATTAGCATTTTGTATTGGAGAGGGGGATTTCTGTAGCCCATCTAAGAGCAGCCAAACCAGGTCCATCAGGACTAAACGAGGCCCAGCTCATCCAAGTGACAGCCCCACAGGGCCCACTTAGGCTAAAAAGCCGAATAAGATTACTCGAGATCTAATCCTTCCTCGGCGGCCCCTAGGCTCGTTAGGCCCGAGCATCGGTCAGAACGGAGGAAGACCCATGCCCTCATCAGGATAGAGGCAAGCGCTTAGCGCCCACTCCGACCTATCTTCATCGTTATTCCCTCATCAGGATAGAGGCAAGCGCTTAGCGCCCACTCCGACCTATCTTCATCCGAGCTATGCCTATCACCCGGACAGGGTTGGCACCTTTTATGCTCGGCTCGACCGACGATTGCTTATCCACGCTGCCGTTGAGAGCCCTTTTATGAGCAGGAGTTTATGAGGATAAGGGACCTGTGATCCCTCAAGGCTATAAAGATCCCACGATGAGGACCTAAAGACCCCACGATGAGGTTGTAACTCCCGCCTGAAACTCCTCAGCATACGGGACTCACGAGGCGAGCACACTATATAAACCTGGGACTCCCTCCAGTGAAAGGTAAGGGCAATACACGCCTAAAATCCCCTGAGCAGGAACCACTTCACCACCTTGGTGTAGGGGGATCTCGTGCACCTCTTTCTACCTCCCTCCCTATCTTCCACCATTGCTTTACTAACTTAAGCATCGGAGGGTTTTCCCCAAGGAACCTCCCCTGCGCCCCCTGATCCGTTTCCCTCTCTCTACAGTCCAGTGTTCGGTGATCATCTACCCCGCTTAGGAGCCGCGCGAGATCACGCCCCTTCATCTGGCACCGTCTGTGGGAAACGACCGAAGAGCCAGTATGGTGCGATGAAGTTCAGGGAGGAGGTCCGCCAGTGATAGGGGAAAGACCATGGTGGCGGCGGGAGAAGGCCCTTCTCAAGCCTCACAAAATCCCCCCTCCAATGCCAGCACCCCCGCCGACGGACCGCCCCCTCTCGCCGCCGCGGTAGGGGTACCGCTTAACGGCGACGCTGACGCCTTCCAAGCCCTCAATGTAAAATTGGATGTCCTCGTGGAACTCATGAGGACTCAGGCGGCCAGGGATGGAAGGTCACGCGCCCCTCCAAAGAGCCCCCCCCCAACGAGAACGTGTCCCAGCACACCGCTGGAGGTCGCTTTACCCACCGAGGGCAGCAGCTTATTCGCAACAAGGCAGGAGGACCCTCACAAGCCCCCCCTCTGGAGCAAGAGGCCTCCTCCACACCGAAGCGGGGTAAACATGGGGCACGCCGTCCACTCCCGGAGACCGAAGTCCCTAGGGAGCGCCAGGACAGCCTGCCATCACGCCCCCTTAGCCCTACGGTGCAACAACCGTCGGAATTGTCCCTATGTCTACGAGAGTTCGAGAGGCACTTCACAGCACAGGAGCGCGCCTTACGAGCCTTGTAGAAGACCTCTCCACCAGAGGACGAGGAGAGATCCCCATTCTCTGACTATATCTTGAAGGTAGAGGTATCTCCCAGAACCTCCATCCCGACCTTCAAGCCTTACGACGGCCAAGGCTACCCGGCCGACCACTTCGACAGCTTCGATGCCCTGATGACCCTTCATGGAGCGTCCAACACCATCAAATGTTGAGCCTTTGCGACCACCTTGGTCCAAGGAGCCCAAGCATGGTTCCGGGCCCTCGCCCCTGGATCCATCCGAGACTTCAAATAGTTTGGGCGAGTATTCAAGGAGAGTTTCACCGGCAGCGGCCCTCCGAGGTCGGTAGCTGGGCTTTTGGCTCTCAAACAGGCGCAAGGGGAGAGACTCCAGGCCTACATCAACCGATTCAAATCAGAAGCCCTGATAATCCCCCGCCTGGATGTAGCCTCGGCCATAACCGCGCTGACCGGAGGCACCCGGGATGAGAACCTCTGCCGCAAACTTGTCCTCCACCCTCTCTCGACTCTTGCCGAGCTAGTGACTCTGGCATTACGCCATGCTGAGTGCGAAGAAGTTCTCAGAGCATGCCGAGGCGCAACCAGCTCGGGTCGGGAGGGGGACAAGAAGCGAGCACCCGAGTCAAGCTCGGGCCAGGGAAAGAGGCGGAATCGAGACGGGGAGCACAAAGAACCATCCAGGAAGTACGAGCGGTACACTCCCCTAACCTCTCTAGTGTACGAAATGTATGAAGACATCAAAGGCTCGGGCCTCCTCCACCAACCCGAGCCAATGAGGTCGAAAAGCCGCAATCGCAGCAAACATTGCCTGTTCCACAGCGACCACGGGCATCACACCGGCGATTGCTATCAGCTCCAGGATGAGATCGAGTGCCTCGTCCGCCAGGGACACCTATCCCGGTTCATGGCCGGGCATAAGGAGGATCGAGGTGCCCCAGAGGAAATTGACAACGCCCCTCGCGGGGTCCATATCAACATCATCACCGGAGGAGCTGCATCAAGAGGGGACAGTGGCTGAGGAAGGAAGCGTCATGCTGAGCGGGCGAGCCAAGCCGTCGAGCCTCCCAAGGCCCCGCCGAGTGAGCCTGAGGTCATAGTCTTCTCCGACCGAGACCTGGAAGGGCTGACCACCCCGCATGACGACGCCCTAGTCATATCGGCCATAATATACCATTATAACGTAGACAGGATTCTAGTTGACAATGGAAGTGCCCCCGATGTATTATCCTATGAATGTTTCCTTAAGATAGGGGAGGATCCGTCTAAACTCCGCCCGATCTAAACCCCCCTGTGCGAATTCAATGGCCAGGCCACTTATCCCGAGGGAGCCCTCAGCCTGCCAGTTACTCTTGGAACCCCACCCAAGACCGTTACGGTTATGGCGGACTTCATAGTGATCAAGGGTATGATAGCATACAATGCAATCTTCGGCCGAGGGATCCTCAGCCGAACGAAAGCAGTGCCTTCTACCTATCACCAAAAGATGAAGTTCCCCACCAAAAGTGGGTTGGGGGAAGTCCGAGGTAACCAAGCCATGGCCAGAAGGTGCTACAATATCTCGGTTGAAGCCACAAGGCCAGACGGGAGGAATAGGGCCCCACGGGAAGTCGAGGAAAAATCAGCAACCGCCGAGCATGGAGGCAAATTGCTAGCGGTTTTCCTAAACGACGACCCGACCCTGGGAGTAAAGATTGGAGCCGACCTAACATCTGAAGCCCAACACCAATACAAAGAGTTTCTTTCCGCGTACGTCTGAGTCTTTGCATGGTCTTATGATCAACTCCATGGGATACCAGAAGAGACGGTGATGCATAAGCTCAACCTTGATCCAACCATCAAAGCTGTACAACAACGCAGAAGGAAGCACGCGCCAGAGAAGCAGGCGATCATCAAGGAGCAAGTCACAAAGGGGCAAAAGACTGGTCTTTTCAGACCGGTCCTATACCCGACATGGCTGGCTAACGTCGTCTTTGTACCCAAAGCTTCGGGAAAGTGGTGAATGTGCGTGGACTTCACCGACTTGAACAAGGCTACTCCAAAGGACTGCTATCCGTTATTGAGCATCGACCAACTAGTTGACTCAACCTCGGGCAACGAGATACTCAGCTTCCTAAATGCCTATTCAGGTTACCATCAGTTCAGAATGAATCCAGAAGACATCGAGAAGACCGCCATTATCACCGACTTCGGTGTATACTGCTACACCCGGATGCCTTTCGGGTTGAAGAACGCTGAAGCCACATACCAGAGGCTGGTCAATCATATGTTCGAGAGACAGCTCGGTCGGAACGTCGAGGCCTATATTGACGACATGCTCGTGAAGACCCCCAAGGCCGAGGACCACTTCGCCAACCTAGCTGAAACCTTCAGCACCCTCCTGAAGTACAACATGAAGCTCAACCCTGCCAAGTGCGCCTTCGGAGTAAGGTCCAGGAAATTCTTGGGCTTCTTAGTCACCCAGCGTGGGATCGAGGCCAACCCCGACAAGGTCCAGGCCATCCTAGACATACACCCACCCACCTGCATCAATGATGTTCAATGCCTTACTGGGCGCATTGCCGCGCTCAGCAGATTCCTGTCCCGTACGGCTGAACGATGCCTACCCTTCTTCAAACTATTGAGGGGGCCTAAAATGGCATCTGCTACATTTGCGTCCGACGAGGAATGCCAAAAAGCGTTCGTCGAGCTTAAGGAGTTCCTAGCTTCACCTCCGGTGCTTTCCAAGCCCGTCCCAGGTGAAACCTTGCATCTATATCTCTCGGTGACTCCATCTATAGTTAGCTCGGTCCTAGTCAGAAATGACTCGGGAGTCGAGAGACCGGTCTACTACACCAGCAAGGTGCTCAATGAGGCTGAAAGAAGGTACCCCGCAACCGATAGACTCGTGCTAGCGTTGGTTACTTCGGCCAAGCGCCTCCGACCCTATTTTCAAGGGCACTCCATCACCGTGCTGACCGGTGAACCATTGAAGAGGATCCTCGCTCACCCTGAAGCCTCGGGACGGCTTGTTAAGTGGGTCATCATACTCGGGGCCTACGATATATCGTATCGACCTCGCTCGGCTATCAAAGGCCAGGCGCTAGCTGACTTCATCGTCGAGAGCACCATCCCAACTGAAGAAAGATCTCCGTCCGTGCCCGGGCCGACCTGGGAACTGTTCGTCGACGGATCCTCCAACTCAGCCGGGAGCGGCGCCGGGATCCTCCTGAAGTCCCCCGAAGGAGCAGCGCTACAGTACTCCCTGAAGTTCAACCTCCAAGCATCTAACAACGCTTCCGAGTATGAGGCCCTTATATCGGGAGCCCGCATGGCCCGGCGGTTGGGGGCTGAGCGAGTCAGGATTCACACTGACTCCCAAATGGTCGCTAGCCAGGTCAACGGCGGTTATGAAGCTCGAGAAGCACCGATGATCAAATAACTCCAGCTGGTCAAGACCGTGGCACAACAGTTCGAGAGTTTTGAGGTAGTCCGAATAGCTCGGGAGGAAAACTCCCGAGCGGACGCCCTCTCTCGGCTGGCCTCCTCTCTTGACCCTGAGGGTACTCGATCGGTCCTTCTCGAAGAGCTAGAGCGGCCGAGCATCGATTCGGAGCTCCTAGTTGTTGACCCGGCCTCCCCAAGCGACTAGCGTACCCCGTACCTGTCATGGCTCCAAGATTCTCAGGAGCCCCCCAACCCTCGGGAAGCCCGACGATTGAAGTACCAAGCTCGACGATTCGTCACTCTGGATAGCGCTCTCTACCAGAGATCCTTCTCCGGTCCTCTCTTGAAGTGCCTCAGTACCGATGAAGCCAACCGAGCGATCGAAGAAGTTCACGAAGGTCTGTGTGGAGCGCATTTAGGAGGTAGGTCGCTCGCCAGGATCTTGCTACGGCAAGGTTATTGGTGGCCCACTCTGCAGTGCGACTGCTCGACCTACACACAACACTCTGACCGATGCTAGTGATTTGACCACTTGGTCCATCAGCCAGCAACGGAGCTCATCGCCCTAGCCGAGCCTTACCCTTTCGCTCGCTGGGGAATCGACATCCTCGGGCCATTCCCCACGGCCCAGGCCCAGAAGAAGTTCATTATCGTCCCCATCGATTACTTCACTAAGTGGATCGAGGCCGAAGCCACAGCAAGGATCACCGAGACAATCGTCTGGAATTTCGTCTGGAAGTCGATCATCTATCGTTACGGCATCCCCCGGGTGATAGTAAGCGATAATGGTCGGCAATTTGATTCTCGTTATTTCCGAGACAGATGTGCCGACCTTGGCATTCGCAATCACTTCACCTCGGTCGCCCACCCTCAGGCTAACGGGCTGGTCAAAAATGCCAATAATACTATCTTAAAAGGCATCAAGACTAGGCTCGGTAAAGCCAAGGGCAGCTGGCTTGAGGAATTGCCAAACGTACTTTGGTCACACAGAATGACTCCTAGAACGACAACCGGTGAAAGCCCCTTTCAGCTGGTATACGGTACCGAGGCCGTGATCACGTTGGAGATTGGCAACCCCTCTCTCCGAGTCATCTGCTTCTCATCCGAGGCAAATGACCAGAAACTGCTCGAAAACCTCGACCTAGCAGATGGAGTCCGAGAGATTGCCAGCATCCGAGCAATGGAATACCAACGCCGCCTCACTCGATACTACAACGCCAAAGTCTGAGATAGACACTTTCAGCCGGGAGACTTCATCCTCAGGAAAGCCGAAGCCTCTCGACCACTTGAGACGGCGGGTAAGTTATCCCCTAATTGGGAAGGCCCCTACCGAGTGGTCGAGACGCTCAGAAAAGGAGCATACCATCTATCCACGATGGAAGGAGAGCTCATCCCTCGGACCTGAAACGTGACTACATTACGCAAGTTCTACTTCTGAATATTGAGCATTATGCAAACGACATGAGATAAAACAAAAGGCTCCTTTCTTTTATTCAAACAACTCGCTTGTACATTAGGAAGGCCGAAACCAAGAAAATACATGTCAAAAAAGCAAAAAATCCATCTGGCACCGTCGTATGAGCACTTCGCTCGGCTGACTCTGTTGACCTTCCTGCGTCCAGCCACTGACTCTACCTCGTGTAGAAACTGGATTGGATAAAGGGTAGTCAACCTCGTTGACTCGGGCAGCTTGGGACAAAGGTGACAGAGGGATTTGGAAAGAGAAGGCTACCTTCCAAGTTGAACTTGGAAGAGAAAGGGGAGAGGGAACGCATATGAAAGCATCCTCCCCGCCAACCTGCCAACTCTTTGGAAGGAAGAGAGTGCATGCACCCTCCGAAGAGTGAAAGAAATGATGAGAAGAGCAGAAGAAGGAAAAAGAGGCTGCGGGGGGGAAAAAGAAACCAGGAGAGCTGGACGAGGAGGCAGGGGAAAGCCCGGGAGGGAGGGAGCTTAATTGGCTTCCTCCTCCCCTCCGTGGAGCGAGCAGGAAGGGACGGGCGCCAGGGATGCCTGATGCCCCCATCCGTCCACCATCTCGCCCCCCTGCAAGCGCCGCCGGAACTGATAAAAAGAAGACGACGTGCCTCCACACGTCGGACCTTCTTTAAACCCGTCTGCCGACCGTCGGACCTCCTTCAAACCCGATACAGCAAGGACTCTCTGCCCTCCGTCATCGGCAGCTTCATCTTCCAGGGCATCTTCCATGCTCCAAATATAACGGCACAACGCTACGTGAAGAAAGAATGAGGAAAGACTGTCAGGGAAACCCCTAAGCGGTGGAGAGGAAGGGACGCCCTTCAGACCTTTTATAGGCGAAGGGAGGCTATTTGCCTTAAATGATTCTCTCCTCAAAAACACGCCAAAGGGATCTCTCCCTACGAACGGTCACCTCAAACTTCTCATTTCCGCCCCAGCAGGACACACGAAGCGGCCAAGCATTCAAAGCATGAGAAAGTGAAAAGACACCCTGTCAGACGCAACCCCAACCATCAGGCGAGATCCACGTAGAAAGTATTGGCTCTTTCCAACCACTACAGATACACTGAACAAAATACGGCAATGGCGATACGGAGCAGTTAAGTCTTCATCCTAACGCTATTGCCTTATCTATTTTTCTACACAAAAGAGAAAGTTTTTCTTCAAAGGGAAAAAGGCATACAAAAAGAGGAAGCAAAGCAGATACATCAGGCCTCCGGCCCACCTTGAAGCTCGGAAGTGGAGGGCTCAAACGGTCTGCCCCCGGCACCCTCGGCGATGATCGACCCTGGCACTGACCCCACTGGCGTGGGAACTGCCTCGGTTGCGTGCCCTCCCGAGGCATTCGGAGTTGGCGACCCCTCAGATGAAGAGCCCCCGTGATCGTCTTCATCCGGCGCTGAAGCAGAGGAACTAGAGGATGACAAGTCCGAGTCATAGCATTGCCCGGACAGGAAGTCAACTACCCCGGACGCCTGCTCCTCGGCATAAGAGACGGCCCGGTCGTAGCCTTGCTTGACCTCCTTGTGGATGCCCCGACGAAGTGCTGACTCGTAGTAGGGAAAGGCAGCCTCCTTAAGGTCGACCCGGTAGGCCTCTGAGCTTTTGTACTGCTCGAGAGCCTCCGCCCCGGCCGATCCCACCCTACCAGCGAGCTCGGCCTTCTCCCGCTCCGCCTCGGCTAACTTCCGCTCGGCCTCAGCAGTCCGCTTTTTGGCCTCCGCCGCCTACTTCTCCGCCTCAGCCCGATCAGCCTCGGCCTCCCGCCGAAGGCGCTCGGCTTCCTCCGCTCGGTCCACCAACTCTGCACGTTCGGTCTCCCACTGGCCATCCAGCTCAACACGTGCAAGGTGCTCCTCTTCAAGAACCCTATTCTTCCTCTCGAGCAATTCGCGGGCCTTAGCTAGCTGCTCGGTTTGTGCCCGGGTCTCCACCTTGCTCGATCGCACCAGCTCCCTGACTAAGGAAAGCTCCCACCGAAGCCCATCACGCTCCTCGGCAAGCCGAGCCAACCACCTGTCAGACCCACCAAGGGTCCATGCCAGGTTTGCTCGCTCCGACTCTGACCGAGCATACGCTTCTACCAGAGTGGCCCCCATCTGGGCCAGGACCAGGCTCCCTCCATAACCCCAGTAAGGGCCACGGACAGAGAATATTGCCTACCTCCCCCCCTCACCTTCGCGGATATACCGCGGCATACCTGGTGCAGAGGGCCCGGGATACCAAGCCTCTCCAAGGCCATCGGAACAGAGAACCCCCCATCGCCCGACGCCCCACTGAGGGGCTCAGACCAAGCCCCTGCCTCGGTCGCCTCTCGTGCCTCGGTAAGATTTTATTGCGGCCCCCCAACCTGGACCGGCTTGGCACCTGCACCCCCACCTGAAGCGCCAACCTCGGCCACGGCCCCAGCATCCCCGGCCTCATCTACGGCCCCCTCAGCTCCAACCGAGGGGAGAGCCGGGCCAGCACCGTCACTAGTCGCAGGAGCAGCCCCGGCCCCCTCGGCTCCGGCCAAACGAAGAGCCGAGCCAGCATCGTCGCCGACCGCAGGAGTAGTCCCAACCTCCTCACCCCCTCTTGCTCGGTGGGTGGGAGAGCTCACCCGGCGGGGTCGGCCCCATCATGCTCGGCAGAGGGGCGAGCCGCGGCAAGGTCACCTTCGACTACGGGGACGACCCCGGCCTTCTTGGCCCGCTTCCTAGCCTTCGCGGTGGCCCGATTCATACCTTCTATGGGATCCTTGCGCTTGGACCCCCGCGGCCTAGAGGATTCACCCTGGGCCGCCCCCTTGCCCTTATCTCTGGCTCGGGAGCGACCCGTAGGAGTAGCTGATTCATCAGCTGTCGAGTTATCGCCAAGCCCGATCACCTCTGCGGCCTCCTCTAAAGCCTGCCGCCTGGTGTCTGCACGGGAAGGAAGACGTATTCAGAAAAATAAAAATGAGCTCAACATCCAAAGGAGAGCCTAGCTTGTGGCACCTGAACCCGACGGATGCAGCCGCGTAAGAAGACACCGCTCGATATTCTCTGGAGTAACCAGCTCTTCGGTGGATTGGCGGTGCTTCAGCAAGATAGCCGCATATTTCTCCACATGTGGAGGGAACTCATCCTGCCTGGGAGGGATATTCGGGTGGAAATTGGGGATTACTGGACACCTCCAAGCTTCCTCCACCGAATAAATCCCCACCCAGAAGAATTGAGTTTTTCACCCCTTATGCGAAGAATCCTTCGCAGCCAAGGAGATATAGCTCCTATTCCGCCTCGCCTGGATGAAATAGAAACCCTTCCCAGCCGAATGATGTGCTTTCAACTCAAAGAAATAGTGAAAGAGGTCTAAGGAAGGAGGAACTCCACACTGGCAGCAGAGAATGCTGAAAGCGGAAAGAAGAAGATAAGAATTGGCTACCAACTGAATGGGCGCCAACAGGAAAAAATTTAGAAGCTGAAGAATGAAAGGTTCAAAGGGAAGGCAGAACCCACCCTTCCACGACAGAAGGAAAGTACAGATGTGGCCTGTACAAGAGTCCAAGCTCGTCTCCTGTGGAGAGGCCGCGACAAAGTGGAACTTGTGGGGTAGGCGATACTGGTGCTCCAGCCTTCTCACGTCCGCCTCCCCCAGTTCACTGCGGTTTGGAACCGGCGCCTTCACCACTAGCTCGTCCTCCCACTCCTCAGCATCCGAACGCTGGTCCGCCATGGAATCCGGAGAAGAGTTTGAAGAAAGGCGATCTCGGGACCCCGAAGATTCCAGTGGAAGAGGAAGCTATCGGACTGCCTCCACTGTTATCTCCGCCGACTCCACGAACGCCGCTGCAAGCCTCTGCTCTTCCGTCGTGTCTTCACGACGCATCGAAGAGCCCAAAAGCAAGAACGGAGGAGAGGTAAAACCCTAAAGACAGAGGGAGTCTAGAATGACAACAAGCGCCCAACGCCTATATCCCCACGCGGAAGGCGGCGCGTCGTTCCGACCTCCGAGAAAAGGGGGCCCCTTCAGTTCAAATCCGTCAGGATCATCATTATTACGGGCCCAGGTGACCACGACACGTGGCTTCCTAACACTGCCAGATCTCCACCCACCTGAGCCACGCTGGTCTGAAACCCCAACAGCTACTCTTCCGAGCTTACTAAAGCTCGGGAGTAGGAGGGGGACAAGTGGAGAGGGGGATTTCTGTAGCCCATCTAAGAGCAGCCAAACCAGGTCCATCAGGACCAAACGAGGCCCAGCTCATCCAAGTGACAGCCCCACAGGGCCCACTTAGGCTAAAAAGCCCAATAAGATTACTCGGGATCTAATCCTTCCTCGGCGGCCCCTAGGCTCGGAAGGCCCGAGCGTCGGTCAGAACGGAGGAAGACCCATGCCCGAGTTATCCCCTCATCAGGATAAGGCAAGCGCTCAGCGCCCACTCTGACCTATCTTCATCCGAGATATGCCTATCGCCCGACAGGGCTGGCACCTTTTATGCTCGGCTTGACCGACGATTGCTTATCCACGCTACTGTTGAGAGCCCTTTTATGAGCAGGAGTTTATGAGGATAAGGGACCCATGATCCCTCAAGGCTATAAAGATCCCACGATGAGGACGTAAAGACCCCACGATGAGGATGTAACTCCCGCCTGAAACTCCTCAGCATACGGGACTCATGAGGCGAGCACACTATATGAACCTGGGACTCCCTCCAGTGAAAGGTAAGGGCAATACACGCCTAAAATCCCTTAAGCAGGAACCACTTCACCACCTTGGTGTACGGGGATCTCGTGCACCTCTTTCTACCTCCCTCCCTATCTTCCACCATTGCTCTACTGACTTAAGCATCGGAGGGTTTTCCCCAGGGAACCTCCCCTAGGCCCCCTGATCCGTTTTCCTCTCTCTACAGTTCACTGTTCGATAATCATCTACCCCGCTCAGGAGCCGCGCGAGATCACGACACTTCATGTATTGTTTCCATTGAATTCGATTTTATACAGGAAGAAACGATCTTCCTATCGACCGTTAGAGAACTTTCGCGGTCGTACGATAGACCGCTAATCGCAAGCAACGGTCCCGCATTAGACCGTTTTTCGATTTCTGATTTCTGTAATATTGTAAATCCGAACCATATTGCAGAATTAACCTAATTTAATATATATTAAGCCTAGTTAATTAAGTTTTAAGCCTGTTTTAAGTATTGGTTTTATATACTTAGTTGATTTCATTGTTTATCATAATAGATTTCATGTTTCTAAGCATATTTGGTATTATTTTAACTCATGTTAATTATTGACCAAATTCATATATTTTGTAGTAAATAAGTGTTTCAAATGAGGGAGAGAAGTTGTGGTTTGAACTCTATTTCACATAATTCTATCTCTCCTCAAAGTCATTTTCTTAAGTATATGGCACATATCCCGGTATGTTGTCATTAGTTACATTTTTTGCATATTAGGAGCATAATCTTGGATATGATGACCTCTGTCTTGATATTCCTTCCAATGGACTAGAAAATCTTGTTTCAAGGCCTCCGTAAGACTCCGTGAGCCTGAGATTCCCTCTAGGATGCCGAGCTGGTTGTACCATTAAAGCCCATTATCTAGAAAGCACTTATAGCAATGTTTTATGTGTTCTGGATTATTAGCGGTGATCTGGTTGACCGCCAGAGTCTGCTAGCGGTCCTTCACTAGACCGCTAACGGATCCTAGATGGTTCTCCGCTAGAATGCTAAAGCTCCAGAGGTTCTATTTTGGATATCGAACTGTCTTATCATAAACGATCCTAAACTAGACCGCCATGATCAAGAAACGGTTCAGTAATCGACCGATAATGTCATGAGATTGATTAACCTGGGGTTTGACTCATGGGTTGATTTTCCTATGTTCCTAGATGGTCCAATTGATTATCTAGAGCCTGTCACATTATTTAAAAGATACCTAAGTAATTTTAAGAATTAAAGAATGTACCGTTATGCTGCCGATTTATTTCTATAGCATAACCTAGTTATTAAATGCGTTATTGAATTCTCTTATTCTTAATTGAAGCATTCTTATTTTTGGTTACTTTATTATGAAAAGATAGTTGAAATTGTACATTCTTGGCCTTATTATTTTTATAAACGTGGAAGTAGCTTGATTTATACTTGAAGATGTAGTTCGAGCACTGTTTGTGTTCAAGGGCTCTATGCTAGTCCCCTCGGGTGATTGTCGGAAACATACTATATAAACCATAGGGTATGATGCTACTGGCGTCATATTACGTTGGGTGTACTTTTTTTATAAATAACTGAAATATCCACAAGATCCACGGAAATCCACATGAATTCACGAAGTACTTTTTACTTTTTTTTTTAATAACACCAACCAACAGAGTTAAAGTCCAGTCGAGTGCACCATCCCCCAGCAGGGGACAGTGTTCTCACTCCCCCAGACTAACACTGTGGCCAAAGAATTTTTATTGATTTGTGTAATGAGTACAAGCTCATCAGGACATACCCCTGTTACAAGTTCCAACTTTAAGCAGAATGAAGTCTATACATTACAGCATTTGCAGAATGTGAAGTCTATACATTGCGGTCATTAGTCTGTATAGAAAGAAGTCTGTACAATGTAAAGGTCTATACTATGCATTCCCTTGCGCTGCTGGAGTCTACACATTATGGATGGAATGTGAAGTCTGTACAGTATGAAGTCTGTACATCCATATTGACGTCTTGCAGAGTCTGTACATTGCTCCTTAGAAGTCTGTTCATCCCTTTCACTACTGGAGTCTATACATTGTGGATGGAAAGTGAAGTCTGTACAGTGTGAAGTTTGTACATCCCCAGCAGAGTCTATACATTGTGATTCATAATGGTCTGAGCGCTTGTGAAGTCTGTACATTGCTCCTGTGGAGTCTGTACATCCATTGTGACGTCTAGCAGAGTCTGCACATTGTGGTGCATGATAGTCTGAACGCTTGTGAAGTCTGTACATTGCTCCTTTTAACAGCTGAAGTGATGGGGACATCAACGTCAGCCCGCTCACTTTGTGTTTGCATCTACGTCCTTTTGTATTTGTATGTACGCACTTGTGATATATGGGTACACAATAGTAGGTCTTAGTGGGTTTATTTGCAAAAGGCCATTGGGTTTCTTTGCAAATGTGCATGTAGGCCCTGTAGGGGCCCCCTCCCTCCTCCTTATTGGTCCACCTGGACTCCTGGGCCCAAGGTGGCTGGTCCATGGTCCAACCTTGGACTTGGACCTAGAATTAATTAAAGAAGACAAATGCTAATTGCCTTCTTAAAGGGGGGGGCGAACCTTGTTGTTTAATGGGGTTTAATGTGGTTGTCAAACCACATCTCAACCCTTCATTGATCAACCCTTGATCCAAGGGCTTAGAATAGGTTAGATCCCTTGCATATATATACTTGTATTTTCATATTGAATGAATTAATGAATGGAAAAAAGGCATTTGCCCCCAAGGAAGCTTGCGCCCCTCCCCTCTCTCTACTTGGTTCCTCCACCCCCTCTCCCCTTTCTAGAGTGTAATCCCTTCCCCCTTGATCCCCTCCAGCATCTGAAGCAACTCCGGTGATCGCCGCCGCCATCGTCTCGCCGCCGACGCGTCGTTGCCAACGGTTTCGGTGTTCTATCCACTCAGGATAGACCCTTCTTCTCCGAATTCCTGCTATCACTCCCTTCATCTTCTGAAGCTCAAAATTTCAGGGTTGGTTCCCCTCTAGAACCCTTATCCCCACAAAAAAAAATCACGTCAAAATTCATCTTTAGCTATTTTTTGATTTTCGTCCAAGTCCAAGTTCCAGATCTGTCCTGGTTCTGTTTACTGTTCACCAGCTCTGAGTTTACCCCATTCGAACCATCTTTTGATTTTTGTTGGGTCGCCCAAATTTACTGGGATCTCTGTCCACATCCCTCTACCACCAGGAATTTTATTAATTTTTGGTTCACCCTTCAAATATTTTACAAAAACCGTCCAAGTTCCCAAGAACAGTCTGCCAACAGTTTCCCAGATCCGACCCAGGTCTAGTAACAAAATCCCAGAAAATCCATTTCATCTCCAATCAGAAAACCAAAAATAGTCCCGGATTGCTCTCTCAGAGACCTTCAACTTTGCGGAAGAAATTCTTTCAAGATTCGGAGGTCTTCTTTCCGGTCAACGTCGATCTTCAGAGAAGTCAGAACCTGCCCCTGCAGTTCTGGCCAGATTCCAGCAATCTTGTAAAATACATGATCAGAAATACAGATCTGATTATTTTTTTTGAAGACCTCTACGTCGAAGTATTCTGAGTCAGCTTTCCAACGGCGCTAACCTCGTCGCATTCCGATGACAGGGCTGATCGCAGCAGTAGTTTTCTCCAAGTCGCGCGCCTGCGAACAGAACTTTCAGGTTTGTGGCGGAGTTCCCCGCGAGCGTCGTCCGAGGGCCGCCCGGCGTCCGGCGGTCGTTCCAGAAGCTCGCCATCCCAGGGGAACGCTTTCCAGGTGTCTCCACAACAGAGGAGTCATCAGGCCCCACACGACCCCTCCGGTCAATACGTGGGCCCCCACTAGCACGAGTACGCGTGAAGCCGAAGCATTGCCCGAAACCGCCCGTCAACCCGAACTTGGTCCTCCCGGGCCCACTTGTGTCGCCCTTTACCTCCCTGCGTGGAGTGGGCTTATTTGTACTGCTGTAAACATAATGTACTAAGTTCCCGGGAGTACGAGCTTTGGCCGGGTGCCATCTTCGCCACGCCGAGAGCGTGGAGGTATCGCCTTCACCCTTACACTTGGCATTGGCTTAATTCTTTATATGCTTGTTTATGCCGCTGCTAGAGAGCATGTGTAGGGATACCTAGCTCGCCTTCAATTTATAATATCACTGCTGCGAGAGAGAGCGAAGCCGTCCCGTGACCCGATCCGGGCACGAAAGTGCGAGCCGACCACCCTAGCTCTTGCCGGTTTCTCAACCGCGCACATCCGACGCTTCCCTCGTTAAGGGACGATCGCGAGCTTGTCGTGTCCGTGGTCCCGTCCCGCATCATGAAGTCTGTACATTTGCTTTAAGTAATGCTGAAGTCTATACATTCGTTTGTGGAGTCTGTACATCGCCCTCTATTATGTGCTGAAGTCTGTACACTGCCCTCCCATTCACAGTTGAATTATTGCTCCTTTTCACAGCTAAAGTCTGTACATTAGCTTTAAGTAGCGCTGAAGTCTGTACATTCATTTGTGGAGTCTGTACATTGCTCTCTATTATATGCTGAAGTCTGTACATTGCCCTCCCTTTCGCAGTTGAATTATTGCTCCTTTTCACAGCTAAAGTCTGTACATTCATTTGTGCAGTTTGTTCATAGTGAAGTCTGTACATTGCTTTGCCCTTTCACTGCAGCTATGTCAAGTCTGTACATTTGAGAAGTCCATTCACAGCACTCCCTGTACGAACAAGGTATGAACATTGAGAGGTCCATACACTGCACTTCCTAACGGAGACGGATAGCTGGTAGTGCCACCTTGTCAATTCTCAACACCCCCTTGGCCTTGCGCGGGAGGTCCCCTTCTTGAGTAAAAATTCTGTTTTCAGTAGTGGTGCATGCATGCGAGGCAAGGGAATCAGCAACTTGATTTCCTTCTCTGAATACATGCCAAATCGGACACCCATTGTCCTGAAGGAGGTCCAAGGTCCTTTTCCACCAAGGGAGGATCATCCAGCTAGGGGCCATTCCATTCTAGATTGCCTCTACTAGGAGGGCACAGTCCGAGTACACAGCTGCCAGCCTTATTCGACATTGCTTAGCAATGGCTAGACCATCTTGAAGGGCCCTTGTCTCTGCTAAGATACTGTTACCATGACCATAGTGAAATGCAAAACCAACTATGAGTTTACCTGCAGGGTCCCTGATACATCCTCCACCCCCACTTATGCCAGGGTTTCCCTTCGAGGCTCCATCTACATGCAGTGTAAAATCTTGGGCAGCCAAACGACAAAAGACCAAGAGTGGCTGTTTAGTTTCCACCCGTGGATATAATTGGAAGGAGGCTAAACAATGGAGTTGGGCTGAGGATATAGGCTTGTGAAAATGTAGCTTGTCCAACACCAGAGCTATTGAAAAGATAATTTTCCTTTTGATGGATGCACAATTGAGGGCCATTTCTTCAAATCTTAGAGCACACCTATGCTTCCATATTTCCCAAATCATCAAAGTTACAGCATACAACTTCTATGTTGAATCTGCTCACAAAGAGCAATCTTGTTGCTAATAAGAGGGTGCACCCAGCCCCATAACTCAGAAGCCAACTCGCTGGAGATGAAAACATGGTTAATGTCTTCTTGAGAGGGAGATGAACAACAACTACACTTTGAGACCATTTGAATCCCACATTCAGCCACCCTACTGTCAACCGGTACTGCTCGGTGGAGTATTTTCCAGGTGAAAAGAGCTGCTCTAGGAGCAATAGCTGAGTGCCATAGCTTGGCCCAAGCTGGCCTCCGAATGCCTTTGGTTCGGATCAAATTACATGCTGACTTTACTGAGAAGTTGCCCTTTAAAGTGCCTGTCCAGATACAGATATCGGCCTCATTGTTAAGCTGGGTGTATGGAAAGTGAAAGTTGTTACTGAGAAAACCCCTGGCAATATGCTGAGAATCCTGGAGCACTTCTTGGACAGAAGCCAGAGGGAGACCTGCACCTCTATTCCTGCCATCGGTCTGAACAACATTGATGGCAGGGCCTAGACCAGTCCAATTATCTCTCAGGAAATCTATTTTTGCCCCATTTCCAACAAGTCACCTGCTGTTGTTTATTAGAAAATCTTGGGCATGCCTGAAGACTGCCAAAGGCATACCTGCAGGGAAAGGCTTAGTACAATTGGCAAAATGAGATTTAATGAAACATTGCCTAGCATATCGAGACCAGAGGGAAGATCCATGAAGAATGTTCCATAGACTCTTAGCAGCCAAAGAGATTTGAACCCATTGTAGATCTCTTGTTCCCAGTCCTCCCTCTGAGCGTGGCCTCTGAATTACTGACCAAGCTATCCAATGTCTTCGGTTTTTGCCATCACTGCCTTGCCAGAAGAAATTAGCACATTGATTGTCAATGAATCTGATGACCTTCTTTGGGATGAAACAAGCAGAAGCAAGGTAGATTGGCATGCTATGCAGAACAGAATCTATTAAGACAACTCTGCCAGCTTGGGATAAAAGTTTAGATTTCCAACCTTCCAGCTTAGTCTGAACCCTTTCAATCAGGGATTTAAAATCTGAGCAAATGTACCTACCCTTTTTCACAGGGATTCCCAGATAGTTTATACCAACTGTCTGATTTTTAAAACCTGTAAGAGCGTGAATGGACTGTTTTAAGGAGGGAGGTGCTCTCTCTGAAAGAATAAAGCAACTTTTATTAACATTCACTTGCTGCCCTGAGCATTGCTCATAACTGCGAATGAATTGTTGTAATGCCACAACGTTTTGTTTGCAAGCATTAAGAAAGACCAGAGAATCATCTGCATATAATAAGTGTGTAATCTGCATGGATTGCCTAGGTCCTTTGTACCCTTGTATGCTTCCTGATTGAAATTGGGCAGAGAGGCCTCTACTTAGAACTTCAGAGGCGATTATGAACAGGTATGGGGCTATGGGGTCCCCTTGCCTAATGCCCCTGCTAGACTTAAAAAAGCCTGATGCCATTCCATTGAAATTCACCGAAAACCAACAATTATAAAGAAGCATTCCAATATATGAAGTAAATCTGGTACTGAACCCAAATTTCCTCATGACAGTCAAGATGAAATCCCATTCCATCCTATCATAGGCCTTTGTCATATCAAGCTTAATGATCATATTATGGCCGCGGACCTTTTTATTTATGTCCATCATAAGCTGCCGAGCAAGAACCACATTGTCTAAAATTAATCTCCCCTTAACAAATGCCCCTTGCTCCTTGGATATAATACTTGGCAGTAAGGGAGCCAATCTTTCAGAGATAATCTGGGAAATGATTTTATATGAAAAATTGCACAAGCTTATAGGCCTGAAATCACTAAAGGACCTAGGATCTGGCACCTTTGGGATTAGAGTGATGAGAGAGGAAGATATACCTCTTGGAAGAGGAAAGCCTTCAAAAAATGCACCAACAGCTTCAATGACATCCTGCCCAATTATATCCCAGACTGCTGTATAGAATTCTCCAGAAAAACCATCTGGGCCAGGAGAACTGGAGCCCTTTAGAGACCACACCACTTTTCGGACTTCTGAAGCATCTGGTTTGGCACATAGAGTATAGTTCTGAGCTTCAGTTATAACCTGTGGAATGCATTCCAACAAATTTGGATTTATGGAGTGTTCCTCAGTAGAGAAAAGGTTCTTAAAAAAAGCCTCTGCATGACTCCTCAAGGTTTCCTGATTATCACACCAATCTTCAGGGTCTCCAACTTTCAATCTTTTAATTGCATTTCTCCTTCTATTACATTGGGCAACAGCATGGTAAAAGGAGGTGTTTCTATCCCCACATTCAATCCATTCTACTCTGGACTTCTGGTTCCAGAAAATGTCTTCTCTGAGTAAAGCTTGGCGGAGACTGGCATTAGCAGCATTTAGCTCCTCTCTATGAATTGGAGAAGGATCAGAATCATAATTGTTCTGTTTAAGCGCCACTTCAGCTTCAGCAAGACTTACATTGCAGAATACATCCCCAAAGGCTTCCTTATTCCATTTACGCAAAAAGTCTTTAACAGTCTTCAATTTAACAAAGAGCCGAACCATTGCATTTGGATGACTGATGTTGGATTGCTGCCAAGCATCAGAAACACACTGTTTGAAAGATGAGTGAGTACACCACATCCTCTGGAAATTAAAGCGGCCAGGGTAGTTAGACAAACTGTCAATATTAAGGAGCAGGGGAGCATGGTCAGAGGGGCCCCTAGATAAGTGATGGATAGTCAGAAGTGGATTTATAGAGTGGCAAGAGCTATTCACTAATACACGATCAAGCCTTGCCCGTATGTTAGCAGTACCAGCTCTATTATTTGTCCAGGTCATTGAAGGCCCTTAAAATCCAGCATCAATCAGACCAGTAGAACAAAGAAAATTGTTAAACTCAGACATAGAAGCTAGAGCTGGGAGGCCGCCGCCTATCTCTTCTGAGGGCCTTAGAACACTATTAAAATCACCTCCCACCAGCCAGGGGATAGTAATAGAAGCAGCAAAGAGAGCTAAATCACTGAAGAGGGACTGTCGAAGTTGAAGAGCGCATAAAGCATATACAAAAGAATAATATGTACAGAATGAATTGTTCACTTTCTGTCCAAGAGTAATATACTGAGAAGATGAGGCAATAACCTCCAGATCATAACTATCATGCCAGAATATCCAAATCTTAGAGTCAAGAGAGTTGTTACCTGCAAACCTCCCAAGCTTGAGATATCTTCCCAATTGAGGAGCTTTATTAATACTCAACATAGGTTCGCTAATGGCAACCATATTGACCTTATTAGACTGAACTAAGTGTTTTAAACCTCTACGGGAAGCAGTGTTCCCTACCCCACGGATATTCCAAATTATAATAGGTAAAATCATGGAGGATTTAGGGAAATTTCCTCATCGATCTAGCTTTAGATCTAGTTACTATCCCACCATTATGTATTCTTCTTGCATTCTCACCACCCTTTTCCAGCGACTGGAACTGCAAAATGTCATTGTCCAAACATGCGGCTATAGCTATTAGTTTACTGGCTTTATGAATCTCCAGTTCTGGTAGTAATACCTCCACTTCAGGTAAAGAGTCTTCTACTGTCAGGTTGGCTAACTGTGACTGCTCACCAACATCTCCTATGTCAGATTTTGGAGGGGGCTGAAAAACTGGGCCTAGAGGCACCCCCTCTTGGTGCTCCGAGACCTGAAGGGGCTCTACAATGATGCTAGAGGCAGAGTTATTTTGTTCCGGTTCCAGTAACTCCGCAGCCTGTTGTAAGATCTCGAACTTGTTTTCCACAGCCACATTTTGCCGAACAGCCGGAGGATCAGTCAACCGAGGCCTGAAAACCTGTTTGGGATACTTGGGGGGATCTGGTTCTTTTGTTGATCGGGATTTGGCCAACCTTCCCTGCTTCTTCTTGCAATCTACAACTGTGTGGCCAAGCTTATGATAGAAGGAACAAAGCAGCGGAGCATGGTTGTAATTTACAGGTTGCCAATAACCTTTTCCATCCAGATCTATCCATAATCGTTCCTTGCGCAAGGCAGATATATCCATCTCAACACAGATCAAGGCCTCCGACGTATCCGTCATGGCCAAAGTTCTTTCATGAATGCGCAGCATATTCCCAAAATTTCCAGCTATAGACCGCAAAAAATCTGCGTGATACAGGTTAGCAGGCAATGCTGGAAAGCCGATCCAGACTGGCACCGTCGGCGGATCTGCATCAAAGTTGAACTCCGGAGTCCAGCTGAAGAAATGAAACAAAAATCCCTTGATGTAAAGATTCTTCTGTAGCAACAACTTCAGGAAGTCCGATTCGCAAGAAAATCGGAAGAGAAGGTGCCGCAGATTCAATTTACTAATGACAAAATCAGAAGCTAGAACCAGCCGCTGCATCAAGCAGCTTTTAATGTCAGAGAAATTCGGCCGACCATAAGAACATTTGGCAACAATGGAGAAAGAAAGGAATTGGAGGGACGCTTGGATATCCGCCTTAGTGAAAAACACCGCCGGCTCTCCCCGATCAGTAAAAGCAGGTTCCTTCACCGGAATTGGGATCGTTGGCTTATGCTTGGACTCCATGAGTGCCTGTGCAAAGGTCCGGCAAGAGGCCACTTGAGATGCAGATGAAGCTGTCTCCGGCGGCACCAGATGAGGTGGAGGACCTCCCGCCACACCGGCCATGGCTGGCAAGGGGGGAGATTCACAAGGGGAGAAAGGCGGGAAAACCAGAGTTTCTCACACTAGAAAATGGAAGAGAGAGAAAATGAATCCGGAACTATCCGATGTACTCGAAGTACTTGTTACTAAGTGAAGAGTACATTCTTGCTTGTTACATGACATTCTAGTGCATAGCCCTCATCTGATGTGACACCACCTTGGGGGTGATAGCCACTAGGCCAATGCTCTTTGGACCTATGACTCGCAAGCAATCCAACATACCCGGCGATATCACTTAAGCGGACTCACCCGTGTAACGCACGCATGTGCCCGTGGGCAACCCGGTGATGATGGAGAGGGTCCAAGGCGGGACCTTGACGCTCCGGGGGATTTGGCTAGCTTGAGGCTGAACCCCTAAGGGCCCGGGATGCCCAATTTCATGGGCGCCCAGCACGCCAAGGGCGTGGGTTGTAGGGTCTCTCCCACAACTCGATCCGCGGGGGTCGCTCAATTTGATGACAATTTGGGATCGGGCACTCTCTCACCACCGATGACACTAAAATGCAATACTAATTAAGCAAAGGAAACCAACAAAGAGATGTGTTCAGTAGCTCACCTGGTCGGCGTGAAGATTCTGACCCCGACCGAAGATGAGGGTGAGCGGGGAAACGTGGGCTACCCGCACGTCGCGCCGATGACGCTTCGGTCGAAGACCTGCTAGTACATGCACTACTCTCTCGCAGAGGGGTTGGACTAGGGGCGGGGAAGTCCAATTACAACCAAACACTACCTCCACGTAAGGAGGGGCTGTAAGCCGGCCAGGCGGGGTGGGGGAGCTAAGTTGGAAATCAAATTGCAGAGCTCCGCCGGTTCTGCCAGCATCAGGAATAGCTTGACAGGCAGTCAACGTCACGGGATCTGCCGAGCTCAGAAGAGGTCAAGACTAGTGCCGAAACTTTCTGAGTTGACCCAGGAGGATGTCTGAATTTTTGGAGAATTTTATGATGACATCGCTGGCTGGGGCAGGGTCTGGAACAGGACTGATCTACTCTGGTTCTGGTTGTTCCTAGACTACTGCTGCGGGAAGGCGAGGGTGCCACGAACACTCCCGAGGTCCAAATAAAGTAGGAACATAACCGCTGCAATCGTGGACGCGTCCTCTTCGATCCGGGACCAATGGGACCATCGTTGGAGGTTGGAGCTGATCGCGATGACTAGATCAGTGGAAAGAGGTCGGACCAAGTTCTGGGGAGCTGACCTTGCGCACCTCGGGGAGAAAAATTGGAATTCTTGACTCCGAGCTCCAAAAATTGTTCTGCTTCTTGGAGATGGCAGGGGACTTGCAGGAGAAACCCCCAGCCAAATTGTGCCTCAAGAAGCCCAGGGTGCTGGTCGTGGGAGCCTCTGAAAGTCGCTGCTAGCTGTCTGCCTGGGAGGAAATGCGCAGTCTAATGAAGATGACTCCTCCGAGCAGCTCCAAAGTCGAACGGCGACGAGATCACCTCGCCTACAAAGCAGCCTCGCCATGCTTTCCAACAATATATGGTACACCACCTGAAGATGTGCGGTGAAGACGTGGCAGCCTCTGCAACTTGACCCTTGACTACTGTCTGCGAACTGGGATGAATAGGGTGGTGATAGGTGATGGGAAATGGGGTAGATGGGATGGGAACTGGGGTGGATGGGTGTGGGGGCGACCCTTGACTGTGAGGGGGTCTAGTAGGGGGTGATCCAAGTTGTGGGAGTGGCAGAATGGGGGCTGGAAGGTGGTCTAGTAGGTGGAGGAAGGGGGAGCTGCGAATTTGGGTTGGGAAGGAGAGAGGGAAGGAGATATCTCTCTCAAGGTTGGAATGTGACTTAATGGGGGTTGTTAATGGGGGTCTTGGGGATGGGAAGGGTTGTGTTGGGGAAGGGAAGGGGTACTTGGGGAGTGGGGAATTCTCCCTTAGGAGATGAAAGAGGTGCTTGGGGAAGGGGAGTGGGTGGTTGGTGGTTGGAGTGTGGAGTGGGGATAGGTGGAGGCTACCTTGGGGTTGTGACAAAGTTAAGAGGGGTGTAGGTAGTTAGGGAGGCTCTTGAATGAGAGGAGGGGAGTTAGAAAGTAGGTGGGAGAGGGGAGAGAGAGAGGGGGCGCAGCCCCTTTGAGAGAGAGAGAGAGAAATATCAAGAGAGAGAGAAGAAAACTCCACAAAGGAATTATCTATTATATTGATCATCAAAAGTTACAAATGAGAGAGGGGAAGGGGCTATTTATAGACTCCATATTTTTCCTAGGACCAAATTGACCCTGACTAAATAACTAATGACCCAAGCAGTCCAAGGGAGGGCGCCCCTAGGCCTAGCCCACTAAATTGGGCCCATTAACCAACCTAATGACATTCAACTTAGGTAAATGACTCTCAAACCTAGGTATCAGACTCAAATAAAGGGAAAATTACATAGTTTATGACTCAAATAAAATATAAAAATTACATGACTGGACTCAGAAAAATATGACAAACACAATGACGCATGCCAACAAATAATCCAAGCCTTGAAAATGTGGACGGGCAACGGATGCCCCCATCTTACCCCCGGGGTGGGGAAAACTAGACCCCGTTGAGTATAGGTCCACCGGGGAAGTAGTACACCAAATGCAGCTCCGAGTGAGCCACGATCTCCAAACTCAACTCCGCGTCCCTAGTCGAGGGACGGATCTCCAGCCTCTCAACGTAGCTCGGGCACACCCGCTTGCTAGCGATGGTACCCTACTTGCCTAGTATTGCTTCCGTGTGCTTACGACGGGCTCTCAAGCTGATTTGTGGAGGCTCTCTGAAGGTGTCACTCTCAAAGGTAGGTAGAGGCTCGAGGTACTCGCTAGGATCCACCGCGGTGCCTATAGAGGGTGCCGGATCCACCACACGGAAAATGGGGTGAATCCCAAAATCCATTAGTAAGTCCAACCCGTAAGCCGGGTTGCCAAAGCCACTCAGAACTTGGCAAGGTCCAAGTACTTTATGCCCTTAAATTGGAGGTGACCCTAGGGTAGAGCCACTCCAAAGTCATCATCACCCAGTTGCCAACTTGGAATTCCATGTGGCGCTTGCGAGCTTTTGCCCGCTTCTTGTGGTTCTCACCGCTCGTTGCTTGTTGCTTGCTTAAATACTCATGCCATGTACTACAATGCGGTGTGAGGGGGGAATTTATGATATTCAAGGGGGGGGGGCTAGAATAACCATATTTAGACCTGTCATGCTTTGACGCCAAGGAGACTTTGATAGAATTGGGAGGACTGGGGCATCCATAAGTGGACCTATCATGCAATGCTGCCATGTAGACTTGGGTGGACTTAGGAGGGCTTGAGCATCCATATGTGATCCAATCATGCATGGGGGTGACAAATGCCGTGAGACCAGAACATCCATGAATGCTCTTATCATGCCTACGACCCATGATGAATGAAGGAGGACCATTATATCCGAATATGGACCACTCATGTTTCCTACTTGACATGTGGGTGATGTGAATGAATGGACCCAACATAGTGTTCATGCCAAGTGGTGTGGTAAGCCTAGACACATGCATGCTTATCCCAAAGATGACTTCCATGTGCATAGGTGTGGGACGACCTTTGAACTTCCATGTGAAAGGGTCGAAGGGATCTATGAAGGTGGATATGGGGTGGGGCACTTCCTCGATCTGTAGGCGGGTGTTGCCTAAGGTCATGGTTCCTATGGTGTAACTTGGGTCATGGATGAGGTGGGCTTGGCCCAACATGGTGGGTGGGGGAATGAAAGTGTGGGTGGTGGGTGATGCGGGTAGGTCATATAGATACCCGAGCTCCCAAAGGAAGGGGTCCAAGGGGTAGTGGAATGGGTTCCATAGGGAGAAGTGCTCTATGTCCTCAAGGTCTTCACAAGGTGGGTCATCCTCATCTATTGGGATGATTGGGCCGATGCAGTGAGTGGGTGGGTTGGCCAATGTCCTTGGGATCTCGATGGGTGAGGAATGGACCGGGATGGGTTCCTCGTCCATGGGGAGAAGGAGAAGGAGGTCACTAGTGTAGCAACCAATGGTGCAAACTGAGCTGATAGACCCGACCCATGGGTGGATGAGGTGAAGGCTCTTGGGTCGGTCTACCCCTAGAGTCAACAAACACGTCAGCTCAAGTTGCCACTGTAGGCCTTTGACGAGGTCATCCCAACCCTCTACCTCATAGTATGATTGGATCGTGGTGTGAAAGGAGGGGAGGGCCACAATTTGGGATTGATGTCCCTTGGGTGAGAGGTGTGGGGGTGAACTAGGGATGGTGGGGCCTCGCTTGAGCCATTGGAGTATGGACTCATTCACGGTGAGGGTGCCATGAGTGGTGGTGGCTGGCTCTTGAAGGTCCAGACTATGAGGGGTAGGAGGAGTTTGAGGCTCTTGGGTTCCCTCTATGGTGGGAGGTGGATCCAGATTGGTATCCATCTCCGCTTGGGTGGGTGTGTGGACCACAACCTCCAAGGACAACGGGTTAGGAAGGTCTATGATGGGTTGTTTGGTGATAGCCGGCGCATGGCGCATCCGAGGTGGTGAGCCAGGTCGAACTTGGGTTGGGGTTGGGAGTGAAAGTAGTGGAGGCCTAGGTTGGGGTAGGATTGGGGTTGGAAGTGGAAGGTGGGTTGGGTGAGGAGGTTTGAGTTGATTGGTTTTGGGAGGTGTGTCTCTTATGGGGGGCGATGGAGGGGTAGTGGTGGGGCCCAAGGGGGCTTGTGGGGTATGGGTTTGGTGAGGGATTTTGGGTTTGGGGGTGGTGGCTGTCATGGGTCTCGATAGAGGGGTGGACACGGAGTCCACTTGGGCTTGTGGAGCTATGGTTATGGTGAGGACTTGGAGGTATGGTGTAGATGTAATGTCCGGGGTAGGAGAGGTGGGAGGCGGTGGGGATTGGGTGATTGGGGTCTTGGGTTGGCTGGGTGGGGATGGAGGAGTTGAAGTGCTCCTTGGGCTATGGTGACTCTGGTAGGAGGGAGAAACATATCTAGCCCTAAATTGATCCTTCATGTCCCCCCATGTGGTGAGGGGAGCTTTCATTCTAATTATCCTTAAGCCTTCAATTTTCAACCAATGGGTTTGAGCCCTTTTGGTTAGTTGCATTTTGGCAAATCGAATCTTCCTATCCTCAGACATGGGATTCCACTCGAAGTAATGGTCCATTGAAGCCTCCCAATATAAATAGTCATGAGTTCCATCAAAGGTGGGAGGTGGGGGAGATGTCCTTCTATCGTCCACCCTTGGGGCGGGCCTATTGTCTCCTAGTTAGTCAAGTCGACCCGATAGGCTATCAAGCCGCTCATTGGCATAGGTCAAGGCTCCCATTAGGTAGTTGACACAGCCATGGAGGCCAAGTGTGTTGGTGGTGGGTTTCTCTTGGAGGTTTGGACTCATGAAGAGGGCCGATGGGTAAGGTTGGTATGAGGCGGCCATGCTAGTGGACAAGAGCGATGCACTCGGAGACTTTAAATGCATATGCGCGCCCTAAGACCAACTTGTAGAGACAAGTTGAGAACTTGCTCTGATACCACTTGATGTGACACCACCTTGGGGGTGATAGCCACTAGGCCAATGCTCCTTGGACCTATGACTCGCAAGCAATCCAATGTACCCGACGATATCACTTAAGCGGACTCACTCGTGTAACGCACACATGTGCCCGTGGGCAACCCTGTGATGATGGAGAGGGTCCGGGGTGAGACCTTGACGCTCCGGGGGATTTGGCTAGCTTGAGGCTGAACCCCTAAGGGCCCGGGATGCCCAATTTCATGGGCGCCCAACATGCCAATGGCGTGGGTTGTAGGGTCTCTCCCGTAACTCGCTCCGCGGTGGTCGCTCAATTTGATGACAATTTGGGACCAGGCACTCTCTCACCACCGATGGCACTAAGATGCAATAATAATTAAGCACCAGAAACAAGCAAAGAGAAGTGTTTAGTAGCACACCTGGTCGGCGTGAAGACGCCGACCCCGACCGAAGATGAGGGCGAGCGGGGAAGCGTGGGCTACCCGCACCCTACGCCGATGATGCTTCGGCCGAGGACCTGCTAGTACATACACTACTCCCTCGCAGAGGCGTTGGACTACGGGTGGGGAAGTCCAATTACAACCAAACACTACCTCCACGTAGGGAGTGGCTGTAAGCCAATCAGGCAGGGTGGGGGAGCTAAGTTAGAAACCGAATTGCAGAGCTCCGCCGGTTCTGCTAGCTTCAGGAACAGCTTGATAGCCTGTCGATGACGGCACCGCCACGGGCTCTGCCGAGCTCAGAAGAGGTCGAGACCAGTGTCAAAACTTTCTGAGTTGACCAAGGAGGATGTCTGAATTTTTGGAGAATTTCCTGATGACGTCGCTGGCTGGGGCAGGGTCTGGAACATGACTGATCTACTCTGACTCTGGTTGCTCTGAGACTGCTGCTGCGGGAAGGCGAGGGTGCCGCGAACAATCCCGGGGTCCAAATAATGTAGGGCCAGGGCCCCTGCAATTATGGACGAGTCCTCTTCGAGCCGTGACAAACGGGACCATCGTTGGAGGTCGGAGTTGACCGCGATGACTGGATCAGTGGAAGGAGGTTGGACCAAGTTCTGGGGAGCTGACCTTGCGCACCTCGGGGAGAAAAACTGGAATTCTTGACTCCCAGCTCCAAAAATTGTTCTGCTTCTTGGAGATGGCAGGGGATTTGCAGGAGAAGCTCCAAGCCAAATGGAGCCTCAAGAAGCCCAGGATGCTGGTCGTGGATGCCTCTGAAAGTCGCTACTAGCTGTCTGCCTAGGAGGAAATGCGCAGTCTGACGAAGATGACTCCTACGAGCAGCTCCGAAGTCGAACGACAACGAGACCACCTCACCTACGAAGTAGCCTCGCCAAGCCTTCCAGCAGTATAAGGTACACCACCTGAAGATGTGCGGTGAAGTCGTGGTAGCCTCTGCAACTTGACCCTTGACTGATGTCTGTGAACTGGGATGAACAGGGTGGTGATAGGTGATGGGAAATGGGATAGATGGGATGGGAAATGGGGTGGATGGGTGTGGGGGCGACCCCTGGCTGTGAGGGTGTTTGGTAGGGGGGGATCCAAGGTGTGGGAGGGGTAGAATGGGGGCTGGAAGGTGGTTTAGCAGGTGGAGGAAGGGGGAGCTGCGAATTTGGGTTGGGAAGGAGAGATCTCTCTCAAGGTTGGAATGTGACATAATGAGGGTTGTTAATGGGGGTCTTGGGGATGGGAAGGGTTGTGTTGGAGAAGGGAAGGGGTGCTTAGGGAGTGGGGAATTCTCCCTTGGGAGATGAGAGAGGTGCTTGGGGAAGGGGAGTGGGTGGTTGGTGGTTGGAGGGTGGAGTGGGGATAGGTGGAGGCTACCTTGGGGTTGGGATAGAGTTAAGAGGGGTTGTAGGTAGTTGGGGAGGCTCTTGAATGAGGGGAGGGGAGTTGGAATGTAGGTGGGAGAGGGGAGAGAGAGAGGGGGGGCGCAGCCCCTTTGAGAGAGAGGGATAAGAGAGAGAGAGAGAGAGAGAGAGAGAGAGAGAGAGAGAGAGAGAGAGAGAGAGAGAGAAGAAAACTCCACAAAGGAATTATCTATTATATTGATCATCAAAGGTTACAAATGAGAGAGAGGAGGGGGCTATTTATAGACTCCATACTTTTCCTAGGACCAAATTGACCCAGACTAAACAACTAATGACCAAAGAAATCCAAGGGGGGCACCCCTGGGCCTAGCCCACTGAATTGGGCCCATTAACCAACCTAATCAATCTAATGACATTCAACTTAGTTAAATGACTCTCAAACCTAGGTACCAGACTCAAATAAAGGGAAAATTACATAGTTTATGACTCAAATAAATATAAAAATTACGTGACTAGACTCAGAAAAATATGACAAACACAATGACGCATGCCGATGAACAATCTGAGCCTTGAAAATGTGGAGGGGCATGGGATGCCCCCATCATACCCCCGGGTTTGGGAAAACTCGACCCCGTCGAGTATGGGTCCATCGGGGAAGTAGTAAACCAAGTGCAGCTCCGAGTGAGCCACGATCTCCAAACTCAAGTCTGCGTCCCTAGTCGGGGTACGGATCTCCAGCCTCTCAACGTAGCTCGGGCACACCCTCTTGCCGGCGATCGTACCCTGCTTGCCTAGTATTGCTTCTGTGTGCTTACGTCGGGCTCTCAAGCTGATTTGTGGAGGCTCTCTGAAGGTGTCACTTTCAAAGGTAGGTAGAGGCTCAAGGTACTCACCAGGATCCACCGCAGTGCCCATAGAGGGTGCCGGATCCGCCACGCAAAAAATGGGGTGAATACCAAAACCCATTAGTAAGTCCAACCCGTAAGCCGGGTTGCCAAAGCCACTCAAAACTTGGCAAGGTCCAAGTCCTCGTGCCCTTAAATTGGAGGTGACCCTAGGGTAGAGCACTCCAAAGTCATCATCACCCAGTTGCCAACTTGGAATTCCAAGTGGCGCTCGCGAGCTTTTGCCCGCTTCGTGTGGTTCTCACCGCTCGTTACTTGTTGCTTGCTTAAATACTCATGCCATGTACTACGATGCGGTGTGAGTGGGGAATGTATGATATGCAAGGGGGGGTCAGGACAACCATATTTAGACCAGTCATGCTTTGACGCTAAGCATTTTACAGTATCCGAGGCCCAGTGAAACACCAAGTGGGACTCGAAGCGGTGCAAGTGGTCGACCGGGTCGGTGGTGCCGTCGTAGGAGGCGAATGGTTGTAGCTAGAGCTTTGGTGAAATGGGGGCTTCCATGATTTCCTTAGAGAAGGGAGCGTGGAAGTCCAAGTCATCATCGATGAGGCCGCGATTCTTGGCAGCTAGGAGGACGTCATCCAGGTATCGGACCTTGTCCACTATCTGGTCGAACCGTTGGAGCCGACAGTCAATATCTGGGTTGGAGTGGAGTGGGATGCGTACCTTTGGCGCAGGTATGCTACATGACCGTCGGGTCCTTGTGACGGAGGAATGGGATGTCTCTCGTACTCGCTGGAGGTTCCCTCTGGTCTGGCTACCTTCATCTTCTCATCGTTCGGATGGGGCGTACTAGGACCTCAACATCTGGTCCCGAAGCTCTTGATAGAATTCTGCCAAGGCCCGAACCTCTTGGCGGAGCTCATCTAGGTCACCTGGGGTGACCTCTTGTCGAGGGTGAGCGGAGGAAGCTTCATGCGATCCCCAGCGAGAATTGGGTCCTTGGTGGGAGCCTCACCCCCGGTTGCTGGCATTGCGGAGGCTTCCACGGGGCGCCATAGCCTTTTGCTCTGGTTCCCACAGACGGTGCCAAGAAGTGTAGCGGCAGGAAAATGGTTCTTATGCCACGTACCACCTTCTCTATTTATTTGTTAGGGAAGTCGTCTCGCGCCCATGGAGGCCTGCAAACACCAAGAAACCAAAGAGGCGTCAGAAGGAGTCCCGGGTGTTACCCCAGGGGACAACCCTCTGATGCTTAAGTCAGCAAGGGATCAATGAGCAATAGAGAAGAGCGAAGTGAGAAAGGAGTAGAGTCCATAGTAGACGATCCGAGAGGCACGTAGGTCCTCTACACGCGTGCTCACCGCTCCTAGTGGGTACTCAGAGAGTGCTCGCTGGGTGGTAAGGCCGTGCAGGAGGAGGATTCTCTCTAAGCGTGGCGGGTAGCCTCTTTGTTGCCGTGGTAGGTCTAATTGCTCTATTCTCAGTAGGAAGCTCTTATGGTAGAAGTATCCACCGTCTCCTCTTTTATTCTGTCGATGTCCCTTTTATATTGGTTGTCCTGGAGCGAGGGGCCTCATCCCTTGAGAGGGAACGGTCTGCTTAGTAGAGTAACGTTCCCCCGCTATATTGGCGAAAGTTTCCCGTTGGGGGGTGATAGCATTGGCACTGCCGGTCCCTGGGCAAGTCTTACGGAGCACATGGGGCATGCTCACCCATTACGGGGTCAAGGCCGACGTCGTGGGGGCAACGGTCGGTCGTCGGAGTGTTCTCCGACGAGAACCGAGCTTCCCCTTACTATAGAATCCAAGGTCGGGTCGGATTGGGCCGCATCTGTCAGTTTGCGTGCTTATCGAAAGCTTGTGGGCGTGGGCCGGTCGTTACTAGGCCGAATATGGGCCAAACTATTTTTACCCTCCTCACTCTCAAATAAAGTTTCATACAATAAACTCAATGACTCATGTGGTTGCCATTAATAAAAAGGGGGACATTGTTGGATAAAGTTTGTGTTTTGATGATGTTAATCCTACATGAACTCATTTAGTTGATTAAGTCTGAAAACAAATAAATGCAATTTTGCATAACTTATCTTTAATGTTCCACACATATTTTATTGATTTTTAGATTGTTATTATTTAACAAAAAATGCTTTCAGGGAAGATGAAAAAGAATGTAAGAAGAAAGATCTATGAAGAGGAAGTCGACCAGAGGCATCATGAAGTTGACTTGAGCCCTGCAAGTAACCAACAGCAAAAGATTCAAAGCAAATGGCCACAGTCGCATAAGGGTGACAAATGAGTGGATGGCAGTGACAGATAACCACTCAACGGTGACAAATAGGTCACTAGAGGTGACAAATAGGTCAAAACTGGTGGAAGAGAAGTTGACATGAAGAAACAACGTAGTAACGTCGACTCAAGCTCCTATAGAGTCGACGCAGCCAGAATGCCAGAGCCTACTGGGAGCAGAAGGATTTTTGGCGACAGATTAGTGGTGACAAATAGCTAGGTAGTGGTGACAAATAGCTGGTCAAGGGTGATAATTGTCCCACTAAGGGTGAAAAATATGTCTTAAGGGTATAAAATCAAGAACAAAGTAAAGAAACATGCAAATGTTGAAGCTGAGCTATTCTAGGTGAATATGGAGTCAACTCTGGGTCACCTCCAATCAACATACAAGATGAAGTCAAGCTGACAAGGAATCAAAGATTGGTAGGCCAACAAATGTCTAAGAAGGTGTCAAACAAAAGAAGTCAAAGCCAGGAGCTCTTTAGAAGGTTTGCCAGATGAAGAAGACAAGGGTGAAAAATAAGGCACTAACGGTGACAAATGAGCATATAAGGGTGACAAATGAGTTACTAAGGGTGACAAATAACTTTGTGCGAACAGTCAAAGCTGACCAAGGTAAAGGATTTTTTAGTAAAACTACCAACATCTTTAACTGCGAGCTAAGGGTGACAAATAGCCGGATATGTTTGACAAATAGCTTGTTAAGTCTGAAAAATACTCGGCCAAGGGTGAAAAATAGCTGGGCGCGTGGAAGACTTAAAGAAGTCACGTGCCTTCATCTGTCAATCATTGGCACATGATCCCAGGCATCTTACAGGCTCCGTACGAAGCTGAAATGTCAGAATATTCCCTTCAAAACTTTTGGACTAATGTATTTTCAAATTAAAGTAAATGCCAGCGCGAAGATTCAAATGCTCTACTCTATATATGCTGGTGCTCACTCAGCTCAAGGTAACAAAGGCGGGAGAGATTATATCTGAATTTGCTGTGAAGTGAAAGGCTGTTCTTTGAAGGAAAGAGAGTGAGCTAATCTGAGTGAAGAAGCGCCAGTTCATGAGCTAAAGAAAGAGAAATAGAAAGAGAGAGAGAAGAAGAAGAAGAGAGATTGAAGCAGCTCGAGAAGGTTTTTCAGAGAAAGCTGTTGAACCAAGTTTAGAGCTACTTTCATCTTCTCTCTTGTTGTATTTTCTGCAGTTCATTCGATTGTTTCTGTTCTTTTGTTCTTTGATTCTAGTAAAACTTTAGTTCTCTGATAGTGCATTTGTGCATTGATCGGAGGTGTGATCAGTGGGTTACTGATTACGTTCTGGTTTGTATACTAGGGTGCGAGGGTGTTCCTCGTGGGCTGCCATAGTGTAGTGTTTCTAGCTCTACTGGGTGGAGTTAGGGGTGTGTTGTACAGGGACTCAAACACTGTCATCCCTCTGGGTTGTCAGAGGAAGGGAGGAGGCTGTTCCTCCGAGTGAAGTTATGCTTCAGTTGGTGTAGCAGACTTGTTTCGTGCTTGTTTGTGCAAGGAAGCCTCATCTGGTCTGGGTGAGGGGTGGACGTAGATTGCTGGAGGCGATCGAACCACCTAAAAATCTCGATGCAGTGTGTTTGATTTCCATTTCATCTACCCCATTCTTATCTAGACTAGGTATATTAAAAGTTGCTACACCTTTAGTGAGGAAGTCCTTGGGCTTGTCCTCTGCCTTGTACCAGTCCTAGCATAGTGTTTCACTATGGGTGCACCTTGAGTGTTTATGAGTGTTTCTGCTCGATAGCTTCTGCTAAACATGTCATACTATCTTCCTGTTGTATCTATTGAGCCCGAGCTTGGCACAAAGGTTTTAAGTTAGAAATTTTTTTGAAAAAGGGGCTGATCTATTCAACCCCCCTCGAGATCCGCATTGTCATTCTCCTCAGAACCCAGCCAAGAACCACTCCGATCTCTAAAACAGAGCACTGTAAAAACACTACTGTTAATGCATCACTACACACGGAAAGTAAATGTAGAGTTTCAAAAAGAAAGCAAAATGAATCTGAGAAAGCAACTACAGCTTCAGATCGAAGTCATAAAGTTGTAATGGTAGATATGAACTCAGATCTGGTTCTCTCCACTTTGTTTCAGGTTCTCCCTCTCTGCCATGAAGTCCCTTAGCGTGGCTACACTCTTTTCTTCTCTTCTTCTCAGCACTGGACTGGCTTAGACCAGGTGCTGGGCTACTGCTCTTTCTTCTTTTCTTTCCCTCATATTTTCTTCTACAAAGCTCAGGCAATATCTATCTTTCCCACTCTTTTTATCTCCAGGGCAGCAGCGACCTCTTCTTCAGACGGAGGTCCAAATTTATAGAAGAGGAAGGGTGGAAAGTCTTCTTTTTCAGATATGCAATCTGATTGGTCCAAGATAAAATAAGGTTCTTTTGTCCTAGAACATTTTCAGGTCTGTCATTTGATTGGACCATGGTAAAAAGAAGATCTTGGTCTGGAACCATTTTCTTGATCTTTTGGTCAGTCAAGTGCTTTGACAAAAGTAAACTGATTTGTCCATGTTGACACCTGTTTTAAGCCTACATATTGAGTTATTTCTCTTATTCTCCTTTATAATGCTTCGAATTATTCATTGTTTTGGAGTCTCCTTTGACCATGTTTTGAGCCTATTTCTTGACCATTTTTCTAGCCCATTGAGCTTTGGTGGCTTTTATCTTCAATTCCCCAACTTCCGGGACCGTTTTGGGCCTTTCGGGCGGCCGAACGGGCATCCAGAACTCACTTGCGCAAAACTGGCAGCCCCCTATGGTAGCGGTCAAGAGTTGACTGCTACCATGAGGTAGCGATCAACAATTGACCGATACCCCAATTAAAAAAAGGATAAATGCTTCAGGTAGTAGTCTAGGGATGACCGCCACGTCAGTTTTTTCACCAGAAGCTTCCCGTCTTAGTTCCCTTCAGTCCCGGGACTCTTTCTTTGACCCAGTCAAATAGTGGTCACCCCATGACCGCTATCTTCATGTTGCGGTCGTGCGATAGACCATTTTCTCAGAAAAGAATACAAGTGATTCTGAACTCCGATTTCTTCAACGTAGGACTCTTTGGACTCCTTGTTTGATCTATTTTCGAGGGAGATAGGCCTCCACCGTGATTTCCATCCATCCTAAGCTATTATCCTTCGTATTAGATCAAAGTTTATCAAGCGATATCCCCAAAATTGGGTGTTTATCCTTGGATTTCAACCCTTGGGTTTTTTACGTTTCTATATAAACCATGTAGTTCGCAGTGCGCGAAGGGGGGTGCTTCTTCGGTTCGGGGTGAAGCCACGCCACATCTCCAACTCTTTTGTTCGACCCCAGCCTGAAGAGGAAAGTATTGGCTTTGATTTCCATTACTCAAGGCTTTCTTTCATCATTTATTATGTTAGTTATTCTTGATCTCTTTTCGCAAATCATCACAATCTGTAGTTTTCTGCATAATTTGCACTTTTTCACGTTTTATGTCGCTTCTCCCCGTAGTTGTGCTGCGTGTTAATTCATGTTCTTCATAAACATGCATTCACAATACACACCTATCTTTTGCACCCGTTTATAGGGGTTAAAAACCTCCCCCCGGTGCGTTCTCCCCCTTTCTTTCATGCTATTTTATGCACTTTGGGATTGATACTACATGCATGATCTAATGGGTTTTCCTCTTGTGTTTGAGCTTTGTTTTGCAGGAGAAGCAAGTACAATGTGACGCCCTCTTCTTCTAGCCGACTGTAAGGTGAGGAGGTTGATTCCACATCGTTCCCACACCCTTCTTCATCAAACGCGATCAAGTCTTCATCCATTTCCAAGGTAAACGACGTCGTTGCACCCTCTTCCTATACCCTTTGGCGTTGTCATCCCTTGGTGGCGATCATGGTTAATTTTCTATTCTCATCGGCCCCTTTCCTTTCTTCATATTCCATGTTCTTACTTATGCATAATATTTGTTTAGTTTGGGGCGGGTAGATACAAATCATCTACAACTTGATTTTTTGGCGATCACAGTGGGATGCCTAGTGCCCATCACATTTTTCTTGTTCTCTTGCAACTTTGGTGTGTGTATGTCATTGTTTGCGTAGCATTTTCTCAGGTTTTCTACATTTTTGCGTTTCTAGGATCAGAACGCGGTTGCCAAGCGACCACTTCTATGAGAATGCGATTCCCAGGGAACCACTTTCCGATTCTAGCAGACCCTGGGATAGACTCATGGGCACATTATTCTTTGATGATTTAATTGACCTCTCGGGGTCGGGTCGCTCTGTTTTTGGCCTCATTGTGTTGTCCTTTATATTTTCTTTCATTTCATATATCATTTGCACTTTTTTTGTTAGGTTTTGATAATTTAATCTTGTCTTCATTTTTGAGTTTTCTGCAAGAAATCTGCAGGCAGACCTGGGACAGGCTCACAGGACCATCGTTCGTTGATGATTTAATTTCCTCCCAGAGTCTGATAGTTATTTTTATGGTCCCATCCTGTTGCCCTTTATATTGTCTTCATTTTCATATATCATTTGCATGCATTTGGCCACTTTTTCATAATTTAAAAGTGTCTTGATTTTCACATTTTGTGCAAGAAATCTGCACGCAGACTCTTAGGTACGCTGTTCATTGATGATTTAAATTACTTTCCGAGGTCTATTTGTGCCGTTTTTTGGTTCTATCCTGTACTGCTTCATATTGTCTTCATTTCCATATATAATTTTCATCCATATTGTTGTGTTTTCATAATTTAATCTTGCCTTGCTTTTTCAATTTTATGCTAGAATTCTACATGCACTCCGGTGCACATAGGGCCATGCATTACATATCATAGTTAAATTCCTACCTTGATAAGTGACCCTCTCACCTCCATAGTCCTTGGAGTCGACTAGATGATCTTATCCGGGACCTCCGTAAGTCTCCGTGAGTTGTGGATTCCCACATGGACGCCGGGCCGGTTGTACCATTTCACCTCTTAGGCTTACATTTTGCATACGTGTGAGGGAGTTGACCTTAGTCATCCCAAAGTTTGGGTCTCTTCCCTATAGGATTGCAATCTTGAGGGAATTGTGCTTAAGTTAAAACCTTAAAAGGCCCACCAAAACTTTAGAGAATAAAAAATTCCCATCATTTTAACTTGTTTGACTTATATGAAATCCTTCACATTGTTTGTGTTGTTTAGGCTTGTACAAGCCCATTTATGGTGTTTTGTGTTGCATTTCCCTCATCGTCCACACAGACTTGGTTGATAGGCCCATTTGAGTTAGCCCATTTTGTGTGTCCATTGTCCTAGGTCGGTCTTGCATTGGTCATAGTGAGTCAACCATCTCCTTTCTTTAGCCCTCACGCCCTCGCTTCTCTGGCCGTATCCCCTTGATATTCCTGTAGAAAGTCTCCATTTGCCCTCATGGAGTGTCATTTTAATCCTTTGTATCCATGTTCTTCTTCCCAAGCCTCCTACTCCCGCGTGGGATCATCTTCCCATACGGGCCCATCTTTCTGTGGTCCTCCTGACCCGTCTGAGGGGCAAGCCCATCTTATGGCCCACCTATCATGCCTTGTTTGCCAAATGGACCCGGCCCTGGACCAAAGACTCATTGCAAGCCATCTTAATGGGCCTTCTCCTTCCTATGCTACTAGCCTAGTGTCTAATGGCCAAATTCATCTTAATGGGTCTTCTCCTTCTTGTGTTGCTGGCTCAATGTCCAATGTTTAAACTCATCTTAATGGGCCTTCTCCTTCTTATGCGGTTGGCCCATTTTCTAATGGTCAATTTTGTCTTAATGGGCCTCATTCCTCTTACCATGCTGCTAGCCCAACGGGTCCATATTCTAATGTTACTTCTAGGCATGTGTACCTTTCCACTCCTGGAATGGGCCTTTCTTCTTCTTCTCAGTCTGGATCCCATTATTCGGCCCATTATCATCATGGTCTACATTCACAACCTCTTGCTCAGGCTGGCCCACATTTCTCTCAATCTCTCCCTACCCCAGAGATGATTTCTCAAACCCATCGTCAGCTTGGTGAGCTACAACGTCGAATTGATCCCAAGTCCTCCTTGAGTGTCCCCACTATATTGCAAAATCTTCAGCTTCCACCTCCTTCGCAAATCCCTGCATATCACCATTATGGTGGAACCGGCGACCCCTCTGTGCACTTAAAGGAGTTCATTTATGAGTCGGCCCAATTTCGACACGACCAACACTTGACGGCCTATCTATTTGGTCTGTCATTGGAAGGCCCGACTTGCAATTGGTTCTTCTCCCTGCCATAGGATCAAGTTGTGAATTTCCAAGCCGTGCAAGACAAGTTTATTTAGAATTATCGGGATCAAGTTGGGCCCAAGTTCTCCATCATGGATCTAGCCCACGGGAAGATGAAGCATGATAAGGAGTTCTCTACCTTTGCTGACCACTGGCGTTGCCTTGTTGCGCAAGTCTCGGGGCATATTCCGGATGGTGAGTAAATTAAGATGCTTATTTACAATGCCATGCCCGAGTGCTGCTTCATCTTAGCTTTGAATGATATTACCTCATGGCAACAACTTTATAGTTGAGCCCACTTCATCCGCCAACAACTCTAAGGTTCCCTTGTCCCCGAGTGTTCTCCTCCACATACACCTCGCCATCCTCGTATACCCCACATGCACCCTCCATGAGTCAACCTTCCACCATCTACTCACCATCCACGAGTCAGCCTTCCACCACATATCCCTCCATGAATCCATACGCCTCCACATATCCGCCCTCCACGAGTCAACCTTCTGCAATCCATGGTCAACCCTCCGCTTCCGCATACCCGCATGTGTCTTCACCCGCTCCGGTCAAGAAAACACCACACCCCAAGCAAGTGGATGCCATCCACTACATACCCCCTCCTCATTTTGTTCATCATGTGCCAACACCAAATCCCTTCACTAGTCGCCATGCGCCCTTGCCTACGCAACCTTTACTTCTTTCTCTACAACCCACTTCTCCACAACCTTCCCCTCGGCATCCGCCTTGCCCGAAGTAGGCTCCTCATTCTCCATTGTAGGAGTCTTTCACAGATATTTTCAAGGATTTGATGGCCACCCATGCGTTGCCGCTCCCTCTGGTTGTGCCTTACCGACCCACGGTCTGGCATTTGCTCCAATTTTATGATTATCATCGCCAGTAGGGGCATTTGGTCGAGGATTACCCTGAGTTTCGGGAGTATGTTTATGATCTTGAAGATAAGAAAATGATTGATTGGCCCGTAATTCATAAAGTTGTTATATATCTCCGTAGCAAGTAGCAGCAGCAAGCACCGCCCAGGCAACTGTCTCCTCCATTACAAGGCCAGGGGCACCCCTGTGACTTTTTATCTAGTGAAGCACCCGCTCCATCACCTATTCCTCCACCTATCTCATCACCTACCCCACCATCATCTACCCCATCACCATCTCCTATCCCGGCTCCATTGCCTTCACCTATCCAAGCCCTTTCTCAGGCTAGTGCTTCCACTTCCTCCACTTCATCCATTACTACCACTTCCACTCCTAACGCCGCCTGGTGTGTTGTGCCGATACGCCGACGGTGGGCGCCGCGACCCTCCTCTTTCTCTTCTTTATTACTTTCACCTTCCTCTCCATCTCCATTGCCATCTTCATTACCTAGCCCACCACCGTCACCTTTGCCACCTCCATCTCCCCCATCTCTTTAATCTACTGCCACCGCCGCCTTCATCATTTCCGCCTCCATCTCTATCACCTTCACCACCTCCATCATCTTCATCCTTATCCTTGCCCTCTTTGCCATCTTCCTTGCCCAAGCCTAAGCAAACCATGCATTTGCCTTCACCTTTATCCCCACCTACACCTCCACCTTCCCTTTGCCTTTGCTCAAGCCTATCATTGCTTCTATTCCACCACCACCTATCAAGCCTTCTACCTCCATTACTCCATCCATTTTTACCCAATAGGGCGGGTGTGCACTGCCTACGGTGCCCCTTGGGTCTGGTCCCCAGGGAGAGGACGAACCAAGTCAGGATAGTTTGGTGCTAGCCGTGTGTTTCAACCTTCAAGATTTTATCTGCCGCATGTCGATATGTGTCCTGGTCCATGGCTATTTTGGGGATGATGTGCCTACACTCTCGAAGACGGTTGTCAAGAAGAGTTCCCTTGCATTGATGCGAGTATCTTCTTTAGCGAGGCCGGTGGCAATCTCATTGCTCGCCAGGGAGTTCACCATTGATGCTATTATTTCTTCTCACTCTGTTGCCATTCAGTTCACTGGTCAAGAGGGGTTCTCTGCCCGTATTATGCTAACCCGTACGGCTGCCAGAGATATTATGCATTCTATAGTCAAGGGGCAATTGGCCATATCTTCTGCATTTTCTAAGGACATTATGCAAGTTCTATGTAATCTCCCTTGGTTCATTAGCAAGCCAGCCACGTCAACGCCGTGTATTACACTCCCTCAGTTTCTCCCTTCCCTTTTATCAAGGGAGTTGTGCTTCTTGACTGATTGTCGAGTGGAGTTGTCAAATTTCAGGCTCCTTGTGCCGGGTGACAAAACTCTGTGGTGTCATGGTACTTGTTTGCCAAAGGAGTTTTTTGTTCAAGAATGTCCGCATGTTGTTAGCACTAGGTGTCTAGGGGCAACCGCCCCGATGAAGCTGCATGTTCATAGTCGGGCTAGGCCGTCTGCCAGGTGGGCCCACTAATTGAGAAAATATTTCCAGACAAGAAGCCCAAAGGTCCCAGTCCACGTCAGGTGGGTCCGCTACAAAGATATTTCAGCTAAGAAGAGGCGGCGACACAAGTTCAAAGGCCGCGTGTTGTACACTCAGGGGTCCAATTGTTCTTCTTCGTCTTCCCATTCATCATCATTTCTTCTACTCAGCTCCCACCCTTGGGTGGTGTATCTTCCTTCTGCCAATCCCATTTTTGCAATTTCTTTCTCTCTTCTCGGGTCTATGAACCCTCATTCTTCCTCTTCTTCCCATCCAGAGCCTCCGGATTCTCCTTCCTCTCACAATTCTAGGCCTCGGCCTATGCCCTCCTATCATCCCAATTTTGGGGAACTTTTCGATTCCTCTTCTTCTCATCCGGAGCCTCCAGGTCATCTCCTTCATCGCTCCGATCCTCAATTTTCATCTGATTCTATCTCTGATTCTTCTCCAACCCTGTCAGATGTTTGTCATTATCTTTCTCTGACCCTGTCGGATGATTACCATTCTCTTTCTTCAACCTTGTCGGATAATTACCATTCTCCTTCTCTGACTTTGTCGGATGATTACCAATCTTCTTCTCCGACTCCGTCGGATGATCATTCTTCTTCTTCACCGTCGCAACAATCTCCTCAATATTTTTCTATTCTCTCTTCCTCACCCTTTCGGGGTCGTCACCATTTTTCTTGCTATTTTCGAGGCTTTAGTCCACCTGGATCTCAGTTAATCACTATTTATTTTGTATCTTGTTCCTTGTTATCAGGGTCTCTGTGCCTTAACGAGGGAGTTCTAGCCCTCGTCTCACTTCCTTTTATCCTGCTTCATCCAGTTTGGTGTCTGCCGGTCCTCCGTGTAGAGGAATCTTTAATCCTTTGCTATCCTCTACCTTTTATCATGTTAAGCAAGGAGTACAAAGCTCGTGCTACGCGAAGCTTGATGATCAAGATCACTTCAGGATGCTGGTTTCCACGCCATGGATTTGAAAGATATCTTTTATTTTGTGCGAGAACATGCTATCATTGCTATTTTTATCTCCTACGCATAGTTATAATATTTTTTCCTCACATGTTTGAGTGGCTTTAAGAAGTTTGCTTAGTTTAGTCCAAATGAGTTCGCTTCTGCAGCACCTTAGGTTGGTGATAGCTCTACGTTAGAAGTCTAGTTTCTTTCCTCGATCGTTGAGGGTGTACCCTTTGCATGGGTTTTTCACACACTTCACAGCAAGCTATAACCGATCTTCTTCTGAGGCAGCATCGTTGCTGCTTTGGCCACACTATGGGTATGCACGAAGGTCTCTTCTTTTCTCTACTCGGCCAAGTGCAGGGGCACGAGATTGACGGATAAGATGACCAACCTAGGCGCTCCCTAATACGAGAGAGGTCTCAAATAGGGGTAGTCTTGATCTTGGAAAAATGAGCGTTCATGAAAAATCTAGCCACTATGGCCTATTATGGAAATCAAAATTTAATGAATATGCACAATTATGAATCAAAGGCATGGCAAGAGTGGCAATACGGTTCCCCGTGGGAGGTCATGAGCCCGGTCGCACGCATGCCTGATGAATATGGGTGTCAAAATCAAAGACACAAAGTCCCGACGCCACAAACTATATCTTTGAGGGGTAGTTCCCTGGAAGGAATTCAAGTCCTGATACCTCCCATCTTGTATAAAGCTTGTCTCCATTTTTCTTCCATTTTATCCCTCTTAGGTTGGATTGAATCTCGGGTATGCCCTTAGTAGGGGCACCGTTCTTTTGAGGAAGTTGGTTGTGGCGAGCCACTTTCACATGCACGCCCTGCTCAAGGGAAATCTTTAATGAGAGGGGCAGGAACGATGACCCCTAGCCAATAGTTTGAGCCCGTCTTTGAGTGCTGCAGATAGCCTAGACAACAAAATATTTAAAAAATAAAAAAAAGAAAAGCAGGTATTGTCTAAAGCCAAAAAAATCAAATATTGTCAAAAATACAAAAAATCAAATATTATCAAAAATCCAAAAAAATCAAATATTCTCAAAAATCTACAAAAAATCAGGAAAATGCTTAAAATCAAAAAAAATTAAAAATTAACAAAAAGACAAAAATACTTGTCTTTTATTCCTTTATATCTATTTGTTTTGAGAACATATATAATATATTTGTTAAGTGTGCAAGTTGCAGGTGTTCAAGCATTCCTGGCTCCTTATCTTTCATTCTGTCTCCTGTCCCCATATCTGGTGACCTGTTCTGTCTCCTCTTCAATCTATATCTCTCGATCTTTCTAGAGCTCATGTCCTTCTCATATTTCGCTCATCTTACCTCGCCTCGCTTTATCATGTCGTCATGAGAGGGCTTTGCCTCACAATTATGAACCTGGCGGTTCTGCTTAATCTCATCTTGGGCTTTGATTGAAGAACGTATTTGTCACTATGTCACATGGCATGTGTTGTGTCGTCCCACGTGTCTATGACCCTTCGTGTTGTCCCACACGTGTCGTTTTGTCCCTCCGTGTCTGTCATGTTTTCGTCCCACCATGTCTTTGTCCCCCGTGGTTATCATCCCCCGTGTCTTTGACCCACCATGTCTTTGTCCCCTGTGGGTTGTCGTCCCACTTGTCTTTATCCCACCATGTCCTTGTCCCACCATGTGTTAGCTGTCCCTCCATGTCGTGTTGTCTTATCCCACTGTGTCTCACAAGTCCCACACTTCTTGTTTGTTCTTGTGATGTTGTTATGTCATGATATGTTTCGTTCTTCCTTCAGTATGTTATGTTATGTTATACTTGGTTCATTTTGTGGTCATGTTTGTTCATGTTGTTCATGGTTGTCCTATCATGAAAATTCTATAAAAATATAAAATCCAAAAAATGTCATTTCGCCTTGCAGGTAAGTCAGGTATAGCACTCTATCCCTTCTCATTGTTTCATTACTATATGGTATCTACATTATTATAGCCTCTCAAGGACCAGCTAGTTATCCGTGTGTCCTAGGATTTGATGTTCCCTGTTAACAAAAATGATGATGATCTAGGAGCATACGGTTAATCGTTGGATAAGCCGTTAGTTTGAGTCAGGTGGGGGACAATGGACTTTGTCTCGCACGTCGTGGTTGCAAGAAGACTCTTGGCCTCGTCTTGCTCGGTCTAGCAATATTATCCTTGAGTACTTTCTATTTTATCGTTCTTTGCATTCGTTTTGATGATTTATTTATTTTAGCCCAACATGCATCATGCCATTTTTGAGCATTCACGCCTCGTGATTCTTTCAAGGTTTTCTCCTCAGTAATGGTTAATTGTGCTTATTTTCTCTTGGATAAGAGATCCTCATTCCACTCCGAATTTGGACATTTTCTCTGATCTGCCCGCACGGTTTGGTTGGCCAGCATGATTCCTGTCTGGATTTTATCTTAGTTTTATTCCTTTTCCAGCTTTTCAGCTATGTTCTTCTGATCCCCTCATTGGCTCTGGATTGTGTCCCCATCAACGTTGGCCATGTTTCCTTCTATTCCTTAGTTTAGTTCTCCAGACATGTCTCATTCGTGTCATCCGTTCCTCGTGGTTAGTTAGGCATTTTCGGGAGAATTCTTGTCGCTTGTTGGTTGTGTCGAGTGTCTTTTGCCTTGATGCCCGTTTTCAGTTCTCTCTGCTTCATCTCTACTTCATCTTCATTTCTTGTCGCTGTCGCTTTTGCTCCATCTCCATTCTATTTCGCCTCCATGTGGCTTTTGCTCGTACCCTTGCAAAGTGGACATTTAGGAGGGGCATCTGTTGACACCCATTTTAAGCCTACAAGTTGAGTTATTTCTCGTATTCTTCTTTATCATACTCCGAATTATTCAATATTTTGGAGTCCCCTTTGACCGTGTTTCGAGCCCATTTCTTGACTATTTTTTAAGCCCATTGAGCTTTGGAGGCTTTTATCTTCAATTCCCCAACTTTCGGGACTGTTTCGGGCAGCTGAACGGGCGTTCGGAACTCACTTTCGCAAACCTGGTAGCCCCCTATGGTAGCGGTCAACATTTGACTGCTACCCCAATTTGTTTTTAAAAAAAAGATAAATGCCTCAAGTAGTGGTCTTCCCTAGACCGCTACCTCAATTTTTTTGCTAGAAGCTTCCTGGCTCAGTTCCCTTCGGTCTCGGGACTCTTTCATTGACCCAGTAAATTAGCGGTCACCCCAAGACCAATATCTTCATGTTGCGGTCGCACGATAGACCGTATTCTCAAAACAGAATCCGGATGATTCCGAACTCTGATTTCTTTGCCGCAGGACTCTTTGGACTCCTTGTTTGATCCATTTTCGAGAGAGATAGGCCTCCACCTTGGTTTCCATTCATCCTAGGCTATTATACTTCGTATTAGCTTGAAGTTTATCAATCTATATCCCCAAAATTGATTGTTTATCCTTGGATTTCAACCCTGGCTTTTCTACATTTCTATATAAACCACCCAGTTCACAGTGCGTGAAGGGGGGTGCTTCTTCGGTTCGGGGCAAAGCCATGCTGCATCTCCAACACGTTTCTTCGACCCTAGCCTAAAGAGGGAAGTATTGGCTTTGATTTACATTGCTCAGTGCTTTCTTTCATCATCTATTCTAATAGTTATTCCTCATCTCTTTTCACAAATCATCACAATTTGTAGTTTTTTGCATAATCTGCACTTTTTACCATTTTACGTCGCTTATCCCCACAGTTGTGTTGTGTGTTAATTCTTGTTCTTCATACACATGCATTCACAATACACACACCTATCTTTTGCACCCATTTACAGGGGTTAAAACCTCCCCCGGTGCATTCTCCCCCTTTCTTTCATTCTATTTTATGCACTTCGGGATTGATACTACATGCATCATCTAATGTGTTTTTCCTCTTGTGTTTGATATTTGTTTTGCAAGAGAAGTAAGTAAAATGTGAGGACCTCATCTTCTAGCCAGCTAGAAGGCAAGGAGGTTGATTCCATATCGTTCCCACACCCTTCTTCATCAAGCGCGATCAAGTCTTCATCCTTTTCCAAGGTAAACGACGTCGTTGCACCCTCTTCCTATACCCTCTGTGACGTGACACGAGCCTCCAAGTTCAAGATTTTCTTTTCTTTTAATTTTTTTTGTAAATAGTAAATAGAAGAAAATATGAGAGAGAGAAATGGAGAGAGAAATGATAGATTCAGAGAGAGAGAAGAATGACATGGGGAGGGCCTGGGCTTTCTTATATATATATAAAGAGAAGACCATGGGAGAAAAATAGAAAATAAAGAGAAGAGTGATAAGAGAGAGATAGTACGTGAGGAAGGAAAGAGATAAGAGAGAGAGGGAGAGATGAAGAGAGAGAATGGGATGCGGGGAATGCCGACCACGGCGGGGAGGGGCATGGGAGTCAGGCGGGCCAACTGGAGAACTTGCCCGTGTGCTCAGACAAGGCCGTTAATGTGCTCGGAGGCACACCGTGATCACCATGCTCGGAGGGGGACCGTGCTCGGAACGATGACTGGCAGGGGACCTCGCAGCGGTTGACGGCGCTGGGTGCCGTGCTCGGATGAGGTGCTTGCCGTGCTCGCCCGTGGTGCTCGCCTGTGGTGCTCACCAAGCTCGGACGCGGTGGTGCTCGGGCCGCTGGCATGCTCGACGAGGCCGTTGGCGACGTTGGTGAGATGGGCACTAAGCATGGGTTGCATGGCGGTGTGCCATGCTCACCATGTGGTCCGTGTGCTCGCCGTGTTGTGGATTTCGCTGAGCTCGGAGGGTGGTCGAGCTGGGGAAGGAGGCAGAGCTGCTGGCCTCCGCGTGCTCGGATCGGCAGTGGCTACGCGCACGTGGTGGCAAGGTGTCTGCTTGATGCTGCTGGGGACGTAGCCAGAGTGCTCGTTAGACTCGGACAAAGAGGGTGGAGCGCACAAGTGCCTTGCTGCTACGGGGAAGATGGTGGTGGCGGGAGAGAAGCAAGAAGAGGAGGATAGCAAGGAGGTTACTACGATGAACTTGCTACCGGTGTGAGATGGAGGAGTGGGGGGAGGCAGACCGACGTGATAGTGAGGGTGTGGTGCGGCTGTGAAGCTACCCAGCGTGTTGTGGTACGTGAAGGAGAGGAGGCTTATAGAGAGGTGAAGTGTGTGTGAGGTCGAAGGGAGGGTCGCGTGACGGAGAGGTGGCAGGGTAGAAGGGAAAGGAGTCGACGGTGTGTTTGAGAGACAGAGAGTACTGTATAAGAGGGAGAGTGGTGAAGTGAAAACCGGTGGGAGGTAGAGAGGGAGCAGGGGGGTGGAGACAATTGCCGCTGGTGGTGTGCAGGTGGAAGAGAGAGCGGTGTTGGCAAGGGGTGACTAGTGTGTGAAGAGAGAGAGAGAGAGAGGGAGAGGGTCCTGCCTGCGGGTGCGTGAAGAAAAGGGCCAGCTGGAAGAGGGGTGCTGGTGAGCTTGTTAGAGAGAGAAAGAACGAGGAAGGCGAGAGGTGGAAGGAAGATGGAGAGAGAGAAGACGAGGTTGGCGGGAGAGACTAGAGAAGGGGGGGTGGGGAAGAAGTTGCAGAACAAGAGAAGAGAGGGACTGAAAGGAGAAGAAGAAGGGAGGGGGGGAGAGAAGAACTCGGTGATGTGAGGAGGCCGATGGTTTCGCAGGTAAATGGGAGAGAGGGATCAACGTGCATGGGCCGTGGGGTCTATGGTGGCTTCGCATGGGATAGAAGGGAGTGAAAAAAGATGAGGGGTGGAGAGAGAGACGCAGGAGGGGAGAGGTAGGGCCATCTGGGGAAGTCGAAGAGGGGGGGGAGGAGAAGTAGGAGAGGAGGAGATGGGGAAGAGAGATATAGAGAGGGTATGGACCTCACATCGGAGGATATATTTCCAAAAATTCTTGATTCAACTTGTTGCTATAAAGAAAGATTACATGACCCTGTTATAGACTCCACAAAGAAGACCAAAAGACAACTCACCTAACACCTACTTGCTACTCATCATGACTCTATTGGGAAGATTAAATGACACTAAAAAAGACTCTTACATTATGTAGATATCTTAAAATAAAAACACACATATAGGCCCACTAATATGGGGCATTAACATAAAACACTTAGGAATAGCAACTAATAGTTATACGCACTGCTTATTGACCTTATGATGTGACACACCCTTGGACCAAAATAAACAAGCACAATTTGCAATCGAAACGGACCAATATTGGCTGCCACTCTCCTGACGCTCACCCAAACCTGGGGGTAACTCGGTGATACCGAGTGGAGGTTGGGTGGACTGGGCCCTTGCTGGTAGAGGGCCAACAAGGCCGAGGATGTTCCCCAAGGGTATGGCTACCCAATTTAAGGGAGCCGACGTGGTGCCAAGGGCAGGGGTTACACTCTTCTCCCCACGATGATCTCTTGAAGTAAAGGAGCTTAAGGATCAAGCTCTCACTCTCACGGGCCAGCGGAGTTATGAACTAATATTGAAAGAACAAGTACTGAAGAGAGCTAAGGTTGGAGCACTTACTTGACCGGTTTGAAGAAACCGGTCCAGCTCGGAGACGTGGGCGAGCGGGGAAGCGTGGGTTCCCCACATGACACGCCGGAGTAGCTTGACCTATTTATGATCTTACAACACTACACCCCATGCAAGGGGGGGGATCTTGGGGAAGGGAAACCAATGGTTACAGTCAAACACTACCTCCCACAGGGAGGGGCGGTAAGCCGGCCACGCGGGGAGGGGGAAAAATGAAAATTGAAATCTAACGGAAGGATGACGCTGATTCTGCCCGCTCTCTGTAACTGAGGATAGACAGGTGAAGATGTTGACCTTGCAGCCACTCCCAAATTTTTTTGGCAATGAGACCAGCTGGAGAATCTTCATATGTGACCCAGGAAGTTGTCCAAATTTTATAGGAATTTCAGAAAGTCGGTGCTGGTTGGGGCAAAGGCACGAACAGGGACTCAGATCTCTGGTTCTGACTGCTTCACGATCACAACAGCAGGAAGATGAAGTCACCACGGGCGCTCCAGAGCTCTGAATCTGGCGTGGCCAGAGTCGTCGACTTTGTTGTCAAGTCCTCTTCAAGCGGAGACCCACGGGGGTGCCATAGGAAGTCGGAGTAGACAGGGACAGCCTGAACAATGCTTGGGTGTCTGTTTAGTCCCAGAGTGGACAGAACAGCGCACTCGGGGGAGAAAATTGAGAAATTTTAGCTCCGGATGCCGAACGGGATATCGCTGCTTGATTCTGGAAGTGGACTTGTCGTATAAGAACCAAGTCAAGCCCCGCCTCCAGATCTTCAAGGGGACGGGCGTGGGAGGCTCTGCAAGCAGCTTCAGGTCGCCAGTCTAGAGGAAGACACGCAGTGTGGGGAGATCGGCTCCCCCGGACAGCCTCAAACTCAGACGGAGGCAGGACCACCTCCGTTGCGAAGTAGACTGGACGAAGATTCCACTGGTATATGGTATGCCCTCTGAAGCTTCCAGGTGAAGACGTGGCAGCCTCTGCAACTGGGCGCTCTTCTGCTGCCTGCGAACTGAGAACTGTAGGTTTAAGATGATGGGGAGAAATGGGGTATATGGGAGGGAAAATGGGGGTGGATGAGTGTGGGGAGAACCCTGGCTGTGAGGGGGTCTAGGAGGGGGTGTTACAAGGTGTGGGAGGGGAAGAATAGGGTCTGGAAGGGGGTCTAACAAGTGGTGGGAGGAGGAGCTGCGAATTTGGTGTTGGGAGGGAGAGGGAACGGGTATTTGAAAATGGGTTTAAGGGTGGGATTAATTTTTGGTCTTAGGGATGGGAAGAGGTGTGTGGGGAAGGTAAATGGGGCTTGGGAGATGGGGAATTCTCCCTTGGGAGATGAGAGGGAGGCTTGGGAAAGGGGAGTGGGTGGTTGGGGGTTGGCTTGGAGATTGGTGGGTTCTCTCTTGGGACAAGGGGTGGAGTAAAGAAGGGTTGTGGGGAGTTGCAGTAGCCTTTATGGAGAGTGGAGGTGAGAGAAGATAGGTGGGAGGTGAGGAGAGAGAGAGGGGGGCGCCCTTCTCTTGGAGGGAGGGAGAGAGAGAGAGAGAGAGAGAGAGAGAGAGAGAGAGAGAGAGAGAGAGAGAGAGATGGGTGGGGATTCTCTCCCCTAGGGCTTCTCACCCACTAATGGATTCACTCCACAAGAAATATGAAATTTGAACTCTCAAATGGCAATTCTTCATTTTCTTGAAATGGGGGAAATGGGGTCCTATATATAGGCAACCCACATTTTACAAAAAGTCCCTGACTCTTGACATAATGACAAATAACCAAGGGAAGGGGGGGTGCCCTTGGGCCTAACCCAATGAATTGGGCCCATAAACTAATCCATCAACCTAATGACACTTAACCTAGGTAAATGACACATTAACCTAAGTACAAGACTCAAATAAAAGGAAAATTACATAATTATGACTCAAAGAAAATATGAAAATTACATGAATTGACTCAGGAAAATGTGACAGACATATTGGAACCATGCTAGGTAGCTACCGGGGTTTTGAAAATATGAAGGGCGAGAGATGCCCCCATCATACTCCCGGGCTGCGGAGAACTCGACTCCGTCGAGTAAGAGTCGTTCCCTCCTCAGAGGGTGTAGAAGTGATGCCGCCCTCAAGTCTTCTGAAGGAGACCGATCCATCCACCTGACGAGGTAGCGCTCATTCACCTTGCTCCTGGTGGCAGTGACATGTTCATCTAATATTTGCTCAATTCGCTCACGCTGGGCTCTCCTGGCTAGTGGACTCTTCTCACGGGTGGGTGCTCTCTCAATGAGGGGTGTGGGCTAAATATCCTCACTAGGTACCACCGTGGGACCCTTATATGGCACTACGTCGACCACGTTGAATGTGAGGTTCACTCCATACTCCTCGGGAAGATATAACTCATAAGCACTAGTGCTAATGCACCTCAAAACCTGGATGGGCCCATCCCTACGAGGCTCCAATTTGGAGATGACTCTCGGGGAGAGCCTCTCCATCCTCATCATCACAAAGTTACCCGCGTGGAATTCTTGGTTACATCGATGGGAGTCAACCTGCCTTTTATAAATCTCATTTTCCTTGCTGATGTGTTTGTGAAGGTCTTCATGCAATTTTGTGAATGTAGACACTCTAAGGGTGATGGGTGGACCTGGGCAACCAAAAGTGTTTTGACCAATCATGTTTTGACGTCAAGAAGACTTTGATGGAATGGGGAGGACTGGGGCATTCATAGGTGATCCGGTCATGCATGGGGGTGACAAATGTCGGGGGACCCATACATTCATGAATACTCCTATCGTGCCTATGTCCCATGATGACTGAAGGAGGACCATTACATCCGAATATGGACCACTCATGCTTCCTACTTGACATGTGGGTGATATGAATGAATAGGCCCGACTTATGAATCATGTCAAGTGGTGCGGTATGCCTAGGCACATGCATTCCTATCCTAGAGATGACTTCCATGTGAATGGGTGTTGGGTGGTCCTTGAGCTTCGACTCGTATGGATCAAAGGGATCTAAGAAGGGGGACATCATGGAGTGGGGCAATTCATCAATCCCAAGGTGTATTTTACCTAAGGTCAAGGCTCCCATGGTGTAACCCGATTCTAGGAAGGGAGGGGTTTGGCCCAACATGGTGGGTAGAGGTAGGGTAAGGTGAGTGGTGAGTAAGGTGGGTGGGTCACATGGGGAACTAGACTCCCATAGGAAGGGATCAAAGGGATCATAATAAGGGTTACCTAGAGAGAGGTACTCCATGTCCTCAAGGTCCTCACAAGGTGGCGAGTCATCCTCCTCCCAAGTAGTTGGTCCAAGGTCTCTAGTGGGTTGACCATTTAAGGTACTTGGGATCTCAAGGGGTGGGGAGTAGACTGTGATGGGTTCTTCCTCCAAGGGGAGAACTAGGAGGATCTCACTAGTACAATGCCCACTTGTGCAAAGGGAGGTGATGGAACCGATGGTGGGATGGGCAAAGTTGATGGTGCTAGGCTCCAATGGTCCCATGGCTAGTAGGCCGGTTAAGTGGGCTTGCCAATGTAGGCAATCCACAAGGTCTCCCAAGTCTTCCACAAAGTAGAAGTTTTGATAAGTGACATGGGGAGGCCGGGTGGGCACAATTTGGGATTGAAATCTGAAGGGTAAGAGGTATGGTGGTGAGCTAGGAAGGGTGGGACTTTGCTTGAGCCATAGTAGGATAGTCTCATCTACGGTGAGGGTGCCATGTGTGATGGCATGTGGCTGTTGAGGATCTATGCCATGAGAGGTGGGGGAAGATTGAGGCTCTCCTTTCTTATGGGTGGGAGCTAGGGCTTCCTCTATGATAAGAATAGGGTCCGGATGGGCATTTGTATCCACGTGGTCAAGTGTGCGGGCCATGACTTCTACCTCCAATGGGGAAGGATAGGCCTTGGTTGATGGGTTGGTGATAGCCGGTGCTTGGCACATCCGGGGTGGTAAGCAAGGGTGGACTTGGATTGGGGTAGATAGGGGTAGTAGTGGGGGCCTAGGTTGTGGTAGGATTTGGGGTGGGAGTGGAGGAGGGAATGGTTGAGGGGGTTTGGATTGGGTGGTCAAGGTTAGAGGAGTGGTAGTGCTCCTCGGATAGGAAGGGGAATGTCGGGGAGCATAGATCTTTCTAAGTTCCTCCTTCATATCATCCCATGAAGAGATGGGCTCTTGCCTCCTAACCCTTCTTAATCCCTCTATGTGTTCCCACTTACTCTTGACTTGACCCCAAAATCATCCCTTGGCCTTGCGGACTCTCGCAGGCCCATATACCCAAGTCTTTTCAAAGTACCTTTCCATGGTAGCCTCCCACCTAACATAATCACTAGAACGTGATCCGTCAAAGGTAATATCGTCATCTAGAATGTAGTCCATGGGTGGCGAGTAGGTTAAGTAGGAAGTGGCCAGGATGATCAGGGGGATAAATGCAATGGCCCTAGGACAAGACTTAGTAGAGACAAGTATAGAATTTGCTCTGACATCAATTGATGTGACACACCCTTGGACCAAAATAAATAAGCACAATTTGTAATCGAAATGGATTGATATTGGTGGCCACTCTCCCGACGCTCACCCAAACCCGGGGGTAACTCGGTGATACCGAGTGGAGGTTGTATGGGCTGGGCCCGTGCTGGTAGAGGGCCAGCAAGGCCGAGGATGTTCCCCAAGGGTATGGCCACCCAATTCAAGGGAGCCGACGTGGTGCCAAGGGCACGGGTTACACTCTTCTCCTCACAGTGATCTCTTGAAGCAAAGGAGCTTAAGGATCGAGCTCTCACTCTCACGGGCCAGCGGAGTTATGAACTAATATTGAAAGAACAAGTACTGAAGAGAGCTAAGGTTGGAGCACTTACTCGACCGGTTTGAAGAAATCGGTCCCGCTCGGAGACGTGGGCGAGCGGGGAAGCGTGGGTTCCCCACACGCCGTGCCGGAGTAGCTTGACCTGTTTATGATCTTACAACACTACACCCCATGCAAGGGGGGGATCTTGAGAAAGGGAAACTGATGGGAATCGACGCTGAGCACTGACATTTTTCATTTGCATTTGTGTCCTTTTGTTTGCTTTTATATCCTTGGGAAGCATATGCGCAATTGTAAGGCTTTATAAGCCAATGTGTCATTCCCTTGGATTGTTTGGGTTTTTGTGCAAAATGTCTGTAGGTCCAGTAAGGGGGCCCTCACTCCTTCTCCATTGGTCCACCTCATCCATGTGGGGCTTGTCAAAGGTCTAGGTGGCATCTAGAAGGTTGGACTAGTCAATTAGATACATGGGGGGACAAATGGGTTAAACTGTCAAGGGTAGGCCACCTACCCTTACCCGTTGGTCAAGGGGCCCCCCTTTTTTTATCCATTTTAATTTTTGAAAAATTATTCCATTAGAACTAATTAGTTCTAAACCTTGTATACCCCTCCTAACCCTAGATCTAAGGGTAGTTATGGTCTATTTTACTTTTCTATAAATCCCTTGTATTTTCCGTTTGATAGAATTAATGAAGTGAAAATCTGGAAATTGCTCCAAGAAGGGTGCGCCCCTCTCTTCTCCTCCTGCTATTATTCCTCTTCCTCCAACCCTCCTGGGAGTGAATCCCCTTCTCCTTAGCCCCTCTATATTCCCTTTTTGCTGCCGCCGCCGCCATTCGTGCCGACGTCGCGCCGCCACCGTTTCTACATCGAAGTTCTGTCCAAATTAGGACAGAACCTCTCCTCCGAAATTATATCTCTGGTTCTTGCTATCTGATTGAGCCCTAATTTTGAGGGTTTGTTCTGTCCATCACCCCTAACCTCCAGTTAAAATTTCGTGTCATTTGGAGTCCATCTGATAATTTTCCCATATTTTTGTTTGTCCCCTCAGTAATCTGCCCTTTTGTAGATCTACGGGACAGAGTCTCCTTCTTGCAATTTCCCCACCCACTTAGAAAATTTTAGAAAATCCACAAACATTCCCTAGTGCTCCTCACGTATACCCCCTTCCATCATAATTTTTGTTGAGTCAAAAAAAATCATTGAGCCCTCGGTCAAAGGTCTGTTTCAGGCAGATCCATCTCTGCCCTGTGTGTCTGTCAGTCCGGATCAGAAAAAAAGGATAGTTTACAGTCATTTTTATTTTTAATCCATTCTATGGATGGAGCCACCAAAAATATATGTTGTAGATCTCTGAGTCCTCTATCCATCGGTACCTCTTGTGCATCAAACCGACATCGGATCTGGTCGTAGAAATTCTTTTCTTGAAGGTGTGCAGAGCATATCCGAATTCAGCCGGCACAACTCAATCCGGGAGAAAATTCAGAATTAAATATCAAAGGTCAATTTCAGCGACCACCTCTTCAGGGAGTCGTTCAGGGATGCCCTGCCATCGTCCCAGCCAAGCGGCGCCTCCGGAAGATCTCAGAAAGGTGACGTTCCTTTGGAAACCGTTGCTTGCTGTCCAGTGAGTCAGCAACCGAGTTGGCGCAACACCGAGTTGGAATAGTGCCGAGTCGGACTAGCAGGCCGAGTTCGTGCCGTACGCACCTCCAGATTGCTGCCCGTCAACCCAGGGTCGGTCCTCCCGGGCCCCACTTGTAGCCCTTTACCTCCCTGCGTGGAGTGGGCAATAGATTTCACTGTTGTAATTAACTTTTACCATTATTACCGGGAGTTACCGTACTTGGCCGGGAACGTCTTCCCCACGCCCGGAGCGTGGAGGTACACTCGCTACCCTCCTCGTAGGCATTGCTTTACCCGTATATTTTTGTATATGCCGCTGCATGTGATAGGTTATTAGCTCGTTACATCAATTGAATCACCGCTGCGAGAGAGTGAGTGTAACCCATCCTGTTACTCAATCCGAGTTAACGCGGAAAGGCCGATTGATGGGGGCATCTCTCACCCTTCATATTTACCGGTTGTTCACCAGCATGGTTCCATTATGTCCGTCACATTTTTCTGATTCAGTTCATGTAATTTTCATATTTTCTTTGAGTCATAATTATGTAATTTTCATTTTATTTGAGTCATGTCCCTAGGTCTTGCATTTATTTTCCTAAGTTTGAGTGTCATTAGATTGTTTAGTGTGCTATTGGGCCCAATTCATTGGGCTTGGCCCATGAGCCCCCCCTACCCCTTCGGTTATTTGTTATTAAGTCTTTTGTCAGGGTCTTATTGTAAAATGTGGATTTCCTATATATAGGGCCCCATTTCCTTCATTTTAAGGGAATGAATCAATCAATGAAAAATGACATTTGAGAGTCCAAAGCTTAGTTTAGTGAAGTGATTCCAACATTTTTTGGGTGAGAAACCCTAGGGGAGAGATTCCCCACCCTTCCCTCTCTTAATCCCTCTTTTTCACTCCACTTTCTCTCTCCTCAACACCCAATTTCGAATTTTCTTCTCTCTCCTCCCTTCCCAACCACCTCAACCCCCACCTACCATCATTAAAGCCCTCCACTTCCCCATGGCCTCCATTACTCCACCCCCCTAGTCCCAAGGAGATCCTTCACCATTCCAACACCATCTTCCACATTCCAACACCACTTTCCCCATTCCAACACAATCAACCTCTTTCCCACACAACCCCACAACTTCCAAAGCATATTTGAATTTGAAATCCACCATTCCCTCCACTCACTTGTGCCCCCCCTCACCTTCTCCTCTCACCCACCTTCCCAAATTCGTAGCTCCTCCTCCCACCACCTGTTAGACCCCCTTCCAGACCCCATTCTTCCCTTCCCCCACCTTAGAACACCCCCTCCTAGACCCCCTCACAGCCCGGGCTTTCCCCACACTCATCCACCCCCATTTCCCCTCCCATATACCCCATTCCCCTCCATCATCTTCAACCTACAGCTCTCAACTGAAGATCTACAGAAGAGCAGTAACTTGCAGCGGCCACCACGACTTCCTCCGGACGAGTTTGAAGACTCAAGGGCCATCGTCGGAAGCGTCTACCAGTCTCCTTCGCAACAGAAGTGGTTTCATTTTCTTCCGATCTCCGAGCCGTCTAGGAGGTCCATTCTCCCACAACTGCACAGTTCTGCCTCAGCTGAGGACCTAAGCCGGATTAGAAGCTCCGCCACGATGAACCCTGAAGGAATCAGTCCTTAAGTGCTTCTTCAAACTTCTTCATCGGCCTGTCTACTTTCAGAATCAAGAAGCGGAACTCCATTCGGCATCCCGTAACAGAAGTTGTCAATTTTATCCCTCTGCTGCACGGATCTGCTTCCCCACAGTCTACACCGACCAGTCATCCTTGTTCAGAGCCTCCAGGTCTTCTCCGAAACCTTTTGGATTCCTCGGCAGTTTTGCTGTGAAGAGGGCTCATCCACAGTTCCAACGACTCCAACGGTGCATGATTCCGAGTTCGGGGGCAGTCGGCGTACCTTCTGCAACCTACTACTAGAAACCAGAAGCTGCCAGTCCGTGAGTCTGCCTCTCTGTTTGGACCTCCATCCTGCTCAGCGACGGCGTCAGAAGAAATCAACAAAAATTGGACGACTTCCCTGGCCTCCTACGAAGCTTCTCCAGGTGGTTTTGTCTCCAACAAAATTCGTGAGCAACCACAGCAGTCATATCTTCAGTCAGCTGTCAGCACCCAAAGAACGTGAGCAGAATCGGCATCCACCAACTTCGGTGTTCCTTTCTCATTTTCCCCTCCCCGCTTGTCCGGCTGAAGGCCCCTCCCTGTGTGGAGGTAGTTTTGGTTTGTAATTTCATTAACCCCCACCCCAAGGTCCCCCTCCTGCGAGAGGTGTAGTGGTGTAATTTGTTTGGGCAGGTCAAGCGACACCGCCGCGGCGTGTGGGGATCCACTCGCCTCCCCGCTCGCCCTCGTCTCCGACCGGGACCGGTTTCTTCAAACCGATCGAGTAAGTGCTCAAATCTTCACTCCACTTAGTGCTTGTCTTTCAATATTAGTTCTAATTCCGCTGGTTATGCGAGTGAGAGCCCGATCCTCAAGCCCCATAAACTTGAGTGATCACCGTGGGAATATTGCAACCGGTGCCTTTGGCACTTTATCGGCCCCCTTGATTTGGGCATCCCCACCCTTTGGGAATCAAACATTGGTCTTGCTGGCCCTCTACCAGCAAGGGTCCAACCCCACTTCCTCCACTTGGCATTGCCAAGTCACCCCGGGCTTGGGTGAGCGTCGATAGAGCGGTGGCCCAATTCGGCCCATTTGAATGCGATTGTGCTTGCTTGCATTAGGTCCGAGGTTGTGTCACATCACCGATACCCGAGACTCATGGCCGGTTTCTCAACCGTGCCCGGTCCCATGTCTTTTCTCGCATAGGGAAGATTGCGAGCTAGAGTCCCAGGTCGCGTGTCCATCCCACATCAATTTGGTATCAGAGCGAGTTTGAGTCTAGGGTGTCTAAAATAAAAAAAAAAGAGTGTCATTTACGTCTAGTCATTGTCTAAGTCGGTCTACGTTGCATTTCATCCCAATAACCCGGTATATAAAAAGGTGTTGTCCGAACGTTAGGCTATGCCTATCGGGAAGACCGCACACTTACGCGACTGATCTTCGGATCGATTAACTCCGCCACATACCGAGTCTTGGTTGTGTCTAGGTTGTAGTCGAGTCTCATTTTAACTTTGCATGTGCATCTCATTTTAAGTCGTGTCTAGGTGCTTGCATTAACAAAAACAAAAAAAAATGGCCTTGCATGACCATTCCTAGGGATCCGTTCCCATCTTTTGGTCACTATGGTCAACCCATGCCGACCCGTCCAAGGCGACAAGTCCGTGTCCGAGTACATTCGGGACTATGATAAGTACCGATTGGAATATGGAGTTGGAGAGGAGAGCACCACGACTACTTTTGAGTTTCGGAGAGGTTTGCGGCTATACTTTCAACTCCAATGTCTTATCCGCAATGCATCCTCTCTGGCGTAGTCCTATAAGGTCACCCTGGAGGTCGAGTCTTTTGAGTCTCGATTTAATGATGACGTACGGCAAGTCAATGCCGCCCTTCGGCAAGCATCTACCTCCCAGCCGAGTCCCGATCCGGTCGGGCCCCCTCCTTCATCACCCATGAGAGCTCCAATGCCACCACCCTCTACTTTCAAACTTTATTCGGAACCATCTTATTTGGAGCCACCAAAGCCCGAGCCACCCGTGTTTATAACGGGTACGCTATACATAGCCGAGCCGCTTCTTAGTTGGCTCAAGGATGGCTTGGTCCCACTTCCTTACCCATCTATGGACCCCACCTTACCATTAGTGCCGGTCAACTCATTCCACACTACATTTCGGTATAGTCACCATGTTGATACCTTGGATGATCTTGTTATGGGATTAGATTCACAATGGAAGTTGACGCACTTATTGGCCCGAGGCTTTGACCAACCCACTAGTCTTAGCTTCACTCACCCGGCCATAGGGTCCATTACCTCCGTGTGCACTGTGGGTTGTGTCACCATGGAGATTCTTCTATTTCTCCCGATGCCAGCCGAGTCCGACTTCGTTCCCTTTTGCCCAAGGGAGGAATCCTATTTTCTAGACATGACCGTCGTCCCACCGATCACAATGTATGACGGTGATTGTGAATTCTTAACTTGGGACTGAGTCATGGGGGAACCCACTTCATGGGGTCATACCTTCTTCGACCCTTTTAACCCCTTCACTTGTGAACCTCCCGAGTTATCATATTCACTCCACTTCATCCAAGGAGTTCACTATCACACCCCTACCCCTCGGTCTAGTTGGCGTGCCTTACCTACATCTAAGGGTGATGCCGAAGGTGGTTTTGGATCTCCTAACCCTTCCCCACCCAATTCCCATAGGTCGCCAATGCATGAGTGGTGCATATTATGATGTCTAGGACTCCATTCCATCAACCATCGAGTACATCTAGTGTATGCATGGCACATATTCGGGTGTCCTGGTCCGCCGTCACACACGTACAGGTCGAACTAACATTAGGTTTGTTTAGGGTCTGTGTGAGTCTTTGTTTCGTCCGGTTTGTTTATCGAAGTGCATTGTGTGTCTGTGCATACGTTGAGTCGAGTCAGTTTTGTACGCTCGCGTTGTTAGTCCCTTTCGAGTATGAGACTTGACGGACTATTGGGATCGATTCTACTTCATATCGGATCTAGTCACATAAGGGACAAGCGGTGATTCCTAGTGAGTCTTCGAGCCGCCTTCCCTCATTTGAGAGTCACCCCACCTCAGAGTGTCCACCTCTAGCCTCTTTCCCCAGCAGCGTGTGCATATCGAATCTATACGGGATGAGCAGGTGTCGCTTACCTGGAGTGGAGCGTACTCCACGGTTCCAGGTTCGGTGACGGATCCGCCGGAGCTACCCGAGCAGCCGTACCCCTTACTCGACGGGGTTGAGTTCATCCCACCCAGGGAGAGTTGATGGGAATCGACGTCGAGCACTGACATTTTTCATTTGCATTTGTGTCCTTTTGTTTGCTTTTATATCCTTGGGAAGCATATGCGCAATTGTAAGGCTTTATAAGCCAATGTGTCATTCCATTGGATTGTTTGGGTTTTTGTGCAAAATATTTGTAGGTCCAGCAAGGGGGCCCTCACTCCTTCCCCATTGGTCCACCTCATCCATGTGGGGCTGGTCAAAGGCTTAGGTGGCATCTAGAAGGTTGGACTAGTCAATTAGATACATGGGGGGACAAATGGGTTAAATTGTCAAGGGTAGGCCACCTACCCTTACCCGTTGGTCAAGGCCCCCCCCCCCTTTTTTATCTATTTTAATTTTTGAAAAATTAGTCCATTCGAACTAATTAGTTCTAAACCTTGTATACCCCTCCTAACCCTAGATCTAAGGGTAGTTATGGTCTTTTTTACTTTTCTATAAATCTCTTGTATTTTCCATTTGATAGAATTAATGAAGTGAAAATCTGGAAATTGCTCCAAGAAGTGTGCACCCCTCTCTTCTCCTCCTGCTATTATTCCTCTTCCTCCAGCCCTCCAGGGAGTGAATCCCCTTTTCCTTAGCCCTTCTATATTCCCTTTCTGCTATCGCCGCCGCCGTTCGTGCCGCCGTCGCGCCGCCACCGCCGCTACATCGAAGTTCTATCCAAATCAGGACATAACCCCTCCACCGAAATTGTATCTCTGGTTCTTGTTGTCTGATTGAGTCCTAATTTTGAGGGTTTGTTCTGTCTATCCCCCCTAACCTCCAGTTAACATTTCGTGTCATTTGGAGTACATTTGATAATTTTTCCATATTTTTGTTTGTCCTCTCAGTAATCTGCCCTTTTACATGTCTACGGGACAGAGTCTCCTTGTTGCAATTTTCCCACCCACTTAGAAAATTTTATAAAATCCACAAACATTCCCTAGTGCTCCTCACATATACCCCCTTCCAACATAATTTTCGTTGAGTCAAAAAAAATCATTGAGCCCTCGGTCAAAGGTCTGTTTCAGGCAGATCCATCTCTGCCCTGTGTGTCTCTCAGTCCGGATCAGAAAAAAAAAATAGTTTGCAGTCATTTTTATTTTTAATCCGTTTTATGGATGGAGTCACCAAAAATATATGTTGTAGATCTCTGAGTCCTCTATCCATCGGTACCTCTTGTGCATCAAACCGACATCAGATCTGGTCGGAGGAATCCTTTTCGTGAAGGTGTGCAGAGCAGATCCGAATTCATCCAGCATAACTCAGTACGGGAGAAAATTCAAAATTAAATATCAAAGGTCAACTTCAGCGACCGCCCCTTCAGGGAGTTGTTCAGGGACGCCCTGCCATCGTCCCAGCCAACTGGCACCTCCGGAAGACCTCAGGAAGGTGACGTTCCTTTGGAAACTGTTGCTTGCTGTCCAGTGACTCAGCAACCGAGTTGGCATAGCACCTAGTTGGAATAGTGCCGAGTCGGACCAGCAGGCCGAGTTCGTGCTGTACGCACCTCCAGATTGCTGCCCGTCAACCCAGAGTCGGTCCCCCCGGGCCCCACTTGTAGCCCTTTACCTCCCTGTGTGGAGTGGGTAATAGATTTCACTATTGTAATTAACTTTTACCGTTGTTACCGGGAGTTACCGTACTTGGCCAAGAATGTCTTCCCCACGCCTGGAGCGTGGAGGTACACTCGCTACCCTCCTCGTAGGTATTGCTTTACCCGTATATTTTTGTATATGCCGCTGCATGTGATAGGTTATTAGCTCGTTATATCAATTGTATCATCGCTGCGAGAGAGTGAGTGTAACCCGTCCCGTGACTCAATGCGAGTTAACGCGGAAAGGCCGATACCCGAGACTCACGGCCGGTTTCTCAACCGTGCCCGGTCCCACGTCTTCCCTCGCATAGGGACGTTCGCGAGCTAGAGTCCCAGGTCGCGTGTCCGTCCCGCATCAGAAACCAATGCTTACAGTCAAACACTACCTCCCACAGGGAGGGGCGGTAAGCCGGCCAGGCGAGGAGGGGGAAAAACGAAAATTGAAGTCAAACGGAAGGATGACGCCAATTCTGCCCGCTCTCTGTAACTGAGGATAGACATATGAAGATGTTGACGCTGCAGTCACTCTCGAATTTTTTTGGCAATGAGACCAGCTGGAGAATCATCGTAGGTGACCCAGGAAGTCATCCAAATTTTGTAAGAATTTCAAGGAGTCGGTGCTGGTCGGGGCAGAGGCACGAACAGGGACTCAGATCTCTGGTTCTGACTACTTCAGGATCATAACAACAGGAAGATGAAGTCACCATGGGTGCTCCAGAGCTCTGAATCTGGCGTGGCCAGGGTAGTCGGCTTCATTGTCAAGTCCTCTTCGAGCGGAGACCAACGGGGGCCCCAAAAGAGGTTGGAGTAGACAGGGACAGCCCGAACAGTGCTTGGGTGTCTGTTTGGTCCCAGAGTGGACAGAACAGCGCACTCGGGGGAGAAAATTGAGAAATCTTAACTCCGAATGTCGAACGGGATACCGCTGCTTGATTCTGGAAGTAGACTTGTCGTAGAAGAATGAAGTTAAGCCCTGCCTCCAGATCTTCAAGGGGATGGGCGTGGGAGGCTCTGCAAGCAGCTTCAGGTCGCCAGTCTGGAGGAAGACGTGTAGTGTGGGGAGATCGGCTCCCCCGGATAGCCTCAAACTCAGACGGAGGCAGGACCACCTCCGTTGCGAAGTAGACTAGATGACGATTCCACCGGTATATGGTATGCCCTTTGAAGCTTTCAGGTGAAGACATGGCCGCCTCTGCAACTGGGCGCTCCTCTGCTGCATGCGAACTGAGAACTGTAGGTTGAAGATGGTGGGGGGAAATGGGATATGTGGGAGGGGAAATGGGGGTGGATAAGTGTGGGGAGAACCCTGGCTGTGAGGGGGTCTAGGAGGGGGTGTTCCAAGGTGTGGGAGGGGAAGAATGGGGTCTGGAAGGGGGTCTAACAGGTGGTGGGAGGAGGAGCTGTGAATTTGGTGTTGGGAGGGTGAGAGAAAGGGTATTTGAAAATGGGTTTAAGGGTGGGATTAATTTTTGGTCTTGGTGATGGGAAGAGGTGTGTGGGGAAGGTAAAGGGGGCTTGGGAGATGGGGAATTCTCCATTGGGAGATGAGAGGGAGGGTTGGGAAAGGGGAGTGGGTGGTTGGGGGTTGGCTTGGAGATTGGTGGGTTCTCTCTTGGGACAAGGGGTGGAGTAAAGAAGGGTTGTGGGGAGTTGGAGTAGCCTTTATGGAGGGTGGAGGTGAGAGAAGGTAGGTGGGAGGGTGAGGAGAGAGAGAGGGGGGCGCCCTTCTCAGAGATAGAGAGAGAGAGAGAGAGAGATGGGTGAAGATTCTCTCCCCTAGGGCTTCTCACCCACTAATGGATTCTGTCCACAAGAAATCTAAAATTCGAACTCTCAAATGGCAATTTTTCATTTTCTTGAAATGGGGGAAATGGGGTCCTATATATAGGCAACCCACATTTTACAAAAAGTCCCTGACTCTTGACATAATGACAAATAACCAAGGAAAGGGGGGGCACCCTTGGGCCTAGCCCAATGAATTGGGCCCATAAACTAATCTATCAACCTAATGACACTTATCCTAGGTAAATGACTCATTACCCTAGGTACAAGACTCAAATGAAAAGGAAATTACATAATTATCACTCAAAGAAAATAAGAAAATTACATGAATTGACTCAGGAAAATGTGACGGACACATTGGAACCATGCTAGCGAGCAACCGGTGTTTTGAAAATATGAAGGGCGAGAGATGCCCCCATCACCTTGTGACGATCCCGTCATCATGGTTATGAAAAGTACATTCTTGTTCATGAACGGTCATAAATACATTCTTGCTTGATCATACTTGCTCAATCATATTTTCATATCTCAAGCTTGATCATATCTTGTTACTTTGGCTTTATTCGCATTGTTTCATCGTATCTACACAATTTATCTTATTTCTTTAGAGCTAAGATATTAATTACTTTAACATTGCGTACATGTTGATACGAAGATACCTACTGGACAAGTGTGCTCATTACCTACTTTCTAATCTTTTCCAGGAAATACGAGTGAATCGGATTCAGATTACTCAAGTAGCGGGTCCAAGAGCGATTGAAAGTCTATGGATTCGAGAGAAGCCTTAGTTATTCATGTCTAGTTGAGTCAGAATGTAATTTTTCTTTTTATTGAGTCTAGAAGAGGAAAATATTGATGTACTTGGATTATGAATATATGATATGAAATAAAGGTGAAAGTTTGATTAAATTATTATCTAATTATTTTGTGTGATTGTTCTTGCGCTCTGATTATATTACTTGCTTGACGCTTAGCATGTCGGCTATTCGCGTTCTTGATTGTTTCCGCTGCATAATCTCGGGGCATGATAGAACGGCACCTATCTCTCGGCCTTGAGAGTTGAGTGCACCATCGAAGTGCAGAGACCAGAAGGGGTGGTGGGTAAGAACAACAAGATGCTCATCAGGGAACTCATCCTGAATAGAGTCAGTGCATAAAATAGGATGATGGGCTAGATGCTCAGTGATGGCATATCCCTTGATTGCCTTCTGAACGATAAATGTGATATCAAACTAAGAGAGGAAGCTCTACCAGCGAGCTAACCTACTAGTAAGATGGGTTTTTCGAAGAGATAATGGATCGGGTCCATTCTAGAGATCAGCTAGCCTAACCTGGTGGGCTAGGAAATAGTGCTTCAACTTTTGAGCTACCCAAACTAATGCGGCACAAGTCTTCTCCATGGTAATATACTTGGCCTGTACCGGATTAAACAACCTAGAGAGGTAATAAGTTGCCCGCTCTTTCCCTTCGTCATCCACTTGTGCCATGACAGGGAGTCCTCAATGACAGAGATTTATAGGATCAGGGGTTTCCCAGGGACAGGAGGCTGCAGAATAGGGGGATTGGATAGATAAACCTTCAAATCCTCGTAAGCCTTTTGACAGTCTTCATTCCATTCAAATTTGACCCCCGCCTTTAGCAGTTCATAAAATGGGCGGAACCTTTGAGAATGTTAGGATATAAATCATCTAATAAACTGCAGGCGTCCAATTAATCCTTAAAGTTCCGTGATGTTCTTAGGTCGGGGCATGTCTATGACGGCCTTAGCCTTATTAGGATCAATCTGAATCCCCTATTTACTAACTATGAAACCTAGCAGCTTCCTTGAAGATACTCAAAATACACACTTCTTGGGATTCATTTTCAGCTTGTACTCCCTAGCTCTCTGAAGCACCTTAGCCAAGACAGCGGGGTGTTCACCAAAATATCATCTACGTAAGCTTCCATGCACACATGCATCATACGTGGAATATAGCCATCATCGCCCTTTGATAGGTGGCGCCAACATTCTTCAATCCGAACGGCATTACCACATAGCAATACATACCCCAGGGCGTGGTGAAGGAATTTTTCTCTTGATCTTCCGGAGCTAGACAGATTTGGTTATAGCCTGAATAACCATCCATGAATGACAAAGCTTCATACCCGGCTGTGTTATCCACTAACACATCTATGTGAGGCAGCGGGAAATCATCTTTGGGACATGCTTTGTTTAGATCCCTAAAATCAATGCAAATTCGCACCTTCCCATCCTTCTTGATAATAGGGACTATATTCTCCACCCACTGAGGATATAGAACGACTCGAATGAATCTGGCCTTATGTAATTTATCAACTTCTTCTTTCATCCTCAAGGCCATGTGGTGGTGAAATCTTCTTAACTTTTGTTTAACGGGTGTTGCCCCTGGCTTAAGCACAAGTCCGTGCTCCACCAAGGACGGGTCAAGACCCAGCATGTCCTCGTATGACTAGGCAAAGGAATCGCTATACTCCCTCAAAATCTTAATCAACTCCTCTTCAACTTTAGGAGGGAGATTAGCAGAAATAATGATAGGCCTGGGATCCTCGTTAGTTCCCAAATTAATTTCTTTTGTAGGTTCATCCACTGCTGACGATGGCTCATCGAACCTCTTCAATCCTTGCACATACAAGTCGACAGTGTCATCTACGTCGCTGTGCTCAAGATCGACCGGGTCTTTCTTATCCATGATTTCATAAACACCAAATCCGTTGTCGCTCCATACCCCATCTTGCTCCTCGCCTTCTTCTATCACAATCGTCGTGGCTACGAACTCTGGGCATTTGAGAAGAGCATGACATCGTTGAGCTAGATCCTACAAAAACCTATCAGGAATGGATTTTGAACGAGACGTCGGTGAGCGCGGCTTAGGCGAGGAAAGGCTGGACGCATTAGAAGGCTGGACGCATTTGAATAAGACCCTACTTCTCTAGACCTAATAGACCCTACTTCACTAGACTCGACAGACCCTAAGTCTAACATATGAGAAAGGAACTCTAATGGAAGGGAAGCAGTAGGGGCCTCATGCCCCTGGGAGGAGGATGGGCCAAACACATCGTAATCTTCCATTGAAATCTCCGTTTTAAAATTGACATTTTTTTTGGAGACCAGTGGAGAGCACGCAGCAAGATGGAGAGGATGGGGGAGGAGGAGGAAGGGTGAGAGGATAAATGGATGGGTAGAAGATATCGAAGAAGGGATCAAAGGAGGAGAACCACATACTAGAAAGATCAATTGGCGGGCAGTGCCCACACAGACAAATCACAACTAGAAATTCAGTTGGCGTTTCCAGCAGCAAGGGATCAACCATGACAGGAGGTGAACGAGGTATGAAATCCAGCCTTTGGAAAAGAGACATCAAATGGGAAGGAGACCAAGTGAAAATAATTGGTGAGCTCCCCTCTTCCTGTGGACGGTAAGTCGGCTTTCCTTGCCTGTATTGCACAAGCCGCACCTCCGGATTTCTTGGACGGTCTGCTTCATAGAACATCCTATAGAAAGCTTCACTGAAATCAATCATATCATCAATGGGGCCCCTAGGCATCAATGGCGGGCTAGCAATTGTTCAAGATGTATCTTCTTTATTGAGCTGACTTGTCGGAGCATTCAGAGTACCGGGCTGGAGAGGGCCCCTGATAAAGTGTTGACGGTAGTCCCAAGTCAATAGTCCCGAGTCTCCCGAAACTGATAATGGGGACTCTCGGTAACCGAGGCCCCTCCTGCTCATTTTTTTACACCTGGGGACCGGCTTGGTCCGCCCCTGCAATTGAGCCCCGAGACCTCTTCTCGGCTGATAGCCTAGCTTCAATATGATCTTCCAGCCTTTAGAATCCCTTATCTCGGTCTTTATCCTGACATTCACCTACGCGATGGCTAGCTTGTGTGGTGGATATGCCTAGGGAAAATTAAGGTCCAAAATTGAAATAATAGGCCGATTGCTAGGCCAGAGTGTTGGCAAGATCTTCTCTGAAATAGCTTTGACTAACTGAACTGTGGAGATGCTTTTGACCTTGACCACCCTCCCTTGAAAAGGGAATTTAAGGCATTGATGGGCAGTTGATGGCACGACATTAAGGTTGTCAATCCATGGTCGACCCAGAATTGCTTTGAACATAGGGTCAATGTCGAGCACATAAAGTTCGATGGGCATTGTGAGTGGCCCAAGTTCAGCTTGAATAGTGACCACCCCATGGCACGGCCTCCTTGAGTTATCATATGTTGCAATAGTGGTCGGGGTAGGCCTTAGCAGATCTTATGAGATGTTGCATGCCCTTAGAGTGCTGAGGGGACAAACGTTGATAGAGGCCCTAGTGTCTACCAATGCCGCATCTATGCTTACTTTGTTTAGAATGATGGAGATGCATAGCGGCATCTGACTTGCCTCGGGAGGTGCTACCTCGGTCACTAAAAATGTAATAGCCGGCCCCTTGGATATTGTGACCAGGGCGGTCGGTAAGCTGTCCACTGCCATGTCTTCGTTGACTATGACCTTTTGCAAGAAATCCCGTAGCGCGTCCTAGTGAAGCTTAGACCGCTTAATTAATTCTAGCACTGAAATTTTGGCGGGCACCCGGTCTAGATGATGTAACAAATCGTACTGAGTACCCAATAGCGGGTTTGCCTCCTCCTGATTAGCAGCTTCTTGCGAGGACTGGGGATTGTGTGTGGATGCACCAGTGGTAGGGTAATTCCGATGGAACAAACGCCTGCTCCGTAGGGCAAGGTTCTGGGCCGGCACAACATCTAATGGACTGATGGTGGGTGGTTTGATGTGCCCGATGGGGTGGACAAGAGGAGTAGGAGTAGGCATAGTGGAGATAATGGGGGTAATGGGGGTAGTAGTGATGGTAATGGGTCGTGCTGAAAGGATGACGGGTGGAGGGTTGGACGGTGGCGTGGTGACAATAGGCGTCGTGGGCACTTGCGGGGGAGCAAGGATGGGTGGAATGTGGACTTGCGGAGGAGTGATGATAGGCGGAACAATGGGGGAAGCAGGTGGTAGGATAAGGGGTTTGTGGCGAATAGCAGGTGTAGGCGGTGTAATGGTGGTGGTTTGATGGTTTGGCGGGAGGATAACGGGAGTAGGAGGTAGAGGAGGGTTGCGGTGGGTATGGTGAAGGGCCGTGATCCGTTGGACAAAAGACTCATCATCATAAGACCACCCGGCGTCGGGGGCCGGGCATTGAACAAGGTTGACCTGAGCCAGTGCCGGTGGTTGGGGCTATGGCGCGGCTGGATGATTCGGCATGGGGTTTTGATGGATCCCCAGATCCTACGCAGGCTGTTGCCGCTGTGGCTGTGGCTACGGCTGCGGTGCCTGCTACTGCAGTTGTTGCCTCAGCGCTTGCATTCTCTTTTCTTTGATTTCGGTGATAACCTTATGCATTTCATCCCAATCTATATGATGCCCTTCGTGTAGATCATAAACAAAATCCCAGAATTGGAAGCAAGATTCTATCGTGTGCCCGGGCTGTCGGTGGAACATGCAATATCTGGACTGCTCGGTGGTCGGGTTCCAATTAGGCCATTCAGGAGGATGTTGAAGTGCACCGATGGACATGAGAGTTGAAAATATGTCAGGGAGGGACTCGGGCAATGGAGGATATTGCGCCCTCTTTGGAGTCAGGCGTTTGGGTGTGTAGCCATTAGGTGAGGGGACATTGTGGTATTGTGGGGGTTGTTTCAGTTGTTGTGGAGTAGGGAAGGCATTTTGTGGAGCGGGGAACGCAGGCTGGGTATTTTGTGGAGTGGAGAAAATAGGTTGGGCATTTAGTGGAGTAGAGAACTGAGGGTTATAGTGGAGGTTGTGGAGAGTGGAACGGAACGGATTGGTTGTGGAAAGGAAAGGTAACGGCTTGCACTTACTCGTTGGTTTGGACTCCTTCAATGACGGGCCCCTGAGATTTTCTATTATATTTGGGCTTTTGGGCCTCAAGGAGAGAGTGGATGGGGGAGTCCTTGAATTGGGTTTGGATAAACCTCGCCCGGCTATACAACTTGTGCATATTGGCAATATCATTTATGGCCAAGATGTTGCGGAAGGTAGGCATAGCATTAGAAATGAGCAACTTGACCTTTTCCTCCTCCGGGATATGACAGGGCACACGGGCAGCCATCTGCCTCCATCTGTCAGCATAGGTAGCAAAGTCCTCATCATCGACCTTTATTTTCTCGACAACCAAATCTGTGAAAGAATACTCTGGGCCGACCCGATCCTGGAACCTCTGAATGAATTTTCCCTTGACAACTTTGAAACTCTCAGCATCTTCTAGTGGCAAGGCATAAAACCACTCCAGTGCGACTCCATCCAGCGATCAGCGAGATAAATACGCCATGAGGCGATCATCATATTGGAATTACGCCGATTCATACATGAAGTCCCTCACATGAACATATGGGTTACTGTTCCCGTCATACTTGCAGTATGTGGGGAGCACATATTGAGGAGGGAATAGAATATTGTGAAAGCTAGGAATGAGAACATCTGCCAAGGACTTTGGGTCGACCCTCTTTTGAAGAAAGTCGAGTTGTTGCTGCATGATAGCCCACTTATTGAGGAGTTCCTACTCTCGAGAAGGAGTAGTTGGAGTGAAAGATGCGAGCTTAAAACGAGGAGCCGAAGGATAGACGGAAGGGGGGGAGGCCCATAAGAAGGATATTAGGCCGAGGGATGACCCAAATTGGTATAAACATGAGCCGCCCCTTGCTAAGGGTGAACAAAATCGGACAGGCCCACAAGGACTTGTGGCACCGAGGGAACAGACCTATAGGGATCAATATGGGTAGATGAGGGAAGAGCGGTCTTCCCTTTATCAAGAGGTAAAGGGGCCGAACTAGAGCACTGGCCCGCCTCCAGATTGGAGAAACGAAGGACCCTGGGTTAGACCGGGGTAAGATCAATAGAAGAAGGTGGAGCCCCGAGCCCATCAACCTTAGATTGGGAAATGGAAGTAGCAGACGAACCCTGTGATGTAATGGAGGACGGGGCGACTGACCCATGCAAGGTCTGATAAAGGGCCTGAAGTTGGGCCGGATCCAACTGGGTCACCATTTGAAGAATGTGACTTGTGGGATTGTTGGTGGAAGAATTTGAAAGAGAGGGCTGACCGCCCTTCATGGGAGCAGAAGATGGAAGAAGGTCAGACCCTTCTCTAGATCGAAGTGGCATGACCCTAGGCGGGTCCTCTAGGAGCCCTTGAGGAAGAGAGTCCTTGTGGGAATGGGGAAAATCATAAGAAGACATGGTGGAGTCAAACAAAGGATTAAGATAGGAGATGAAAGAGGAAATGCCCTTAGGAGATGAACCCATGGACTTGAAGCAACCCCACATGCAATGTGGCACCTATCAAATGAAGACAACACAAACAACCACCAATAAGCAACCAAACAAAATGACCAAACAAAAGGGGGTAATATGCAAATAAGAAGGGGAATGAGAAGCAACCAAAATCAACCAAGTTATGATGATGCACAACTTTTATTTGTTTCTCCTTTAGAACCTTAGTGATTTGAATAAAATATTCTCTCCAATAATAGGTTCTTAATGGAAAAGGATGATGGGAACTTGGTTTACTCTAGGTGTAAACTCTCCCTCACTTATGCAACCTAGGCATGGGGTGGCAAAGGTACAACCGGCCCAGTGTCCGTGTAGGAATCCACGGCTCACAGAGTCTTACAGAGGTCCCGAATGTGGTCACCTAGTCGATCCCAAGGAATATGGAGGCGAGAGGATTACACACCAAGGTAGGAATGCAACTATGATATGAGAGATGAATGATCTTATGTGCACCAGAGTCTATACAATTTCTAGCCTAGAAACTAACAAACAATATGCAAACAATGATAAAAATATATGCCACAATAAGGGAGGAGACCAGATAGCACCCAGGAACAAAGGAAATCAGCAAAAATGCAAAAATAAGAGCAATCCTCGGGATGCGTACCTATACTATAGAAACGGTCGCCTGAGGACCGCTAAGGAGATAAGACGGTCTACCGCTAGACCTCTTTTAAGCCGTAAACGGCCAGGAAGAGACCGCAAGGGAACCAGAGAGCAGAAACACTAGGGAATAAAATGGAAAAACTGAGGAAAACACAAGGGCAAACTGGAAAAAATAAAGAAGAGCATATCTAACTATCACTCAACACGATTGGCACTAGATGTCCAACCCTGATCGCCAAAAAATCAGGGTTGTTGATAATTTTGTGGTGAAGTGGGTGTGATGATGTGTGAGATATGGAGGTGATGTGTGATAAGTGCTAACTCAGACAAGCAATAAAATCAAGCATAGAGCAAGTGGGCATGTCATCTCAACAGTGCAAGGGAAAGTAAATAGAAAGAACTAAACACACTCCGTGGGTGTGGAGCAAAGAAGGAAAATAAACACACACAGTGGGTGTAGAGAAACTAAAAGAACAAAGGAAATTACAAGAGATGGAAAAAATATGATAATCAATGCCCAAATAAGAAAGATGTGATCGCCACCAAAGCATGCAATGCAGCAAAACTACACCACATACCTTGCAAAGAAGCCGAGTGAAGCACACTCGCCCGCGGGAGAAAAAATAAGGTGCAAACACGAAAAACGGTCCTAAGACGACTGCAAGGCAGAGGAAAATGGTCGGACGATAGACCGGAGGGTTAGGCAAACGGTCTGGCGATGGCCGCTAAGTGCACCCTGAGAAGTATGATGTGGAACTTGAATCTCCACCCCTCCTGGCCGGCCATAAGAGTTGGGCCTCGTGTAATGAGCTCTGTAGACCTGCAAAAGAATGTGGACACAAGAAGAATCAACCAAATTAGCCCAGGAGAAGTGTAGTATCTATAGCGCAATGAAACTAATATGCATAAAAGGAAGGGTGGATACCTGGGGGGTTGGGGGTTTTTAAACCCCTGTGGGGCGTGAAAACAGTCGGAGGATGCTTAAAAATGTGATGTAAGTGCAGAAGAACGTGGAGAAAGAAGAAGAGAAATATGATATGATGATGCAAAGAATGACAAAAACTAAGAAAAAAAGAAGGCAAAAAACACTTATGAACTGGCTACTCCCTGGACCAGACCACGCTAGGATGCAGACACAAGCTTCCTCTGGTTGGTACTCGCTCCAAGATGCGGCAGCACTTCGACGTGAGCTCAAAAAAAATCCTCCTCAAGCCATGAAGTCAAGGGTTATATTTATAGACCCCCAAATCCTTAGGTCGAGTTGGAGGGATAATGACACAAAAATAGGGCTGAACCTAGATAAATCTCAAAGATAATACTCTCAAGAGTCCATAGAAACAAACAGAAGCTTCTGAGGATCAATTGTTAGAGAGAAATCATCAAACTAAGGACTCTAGTTCCACCATAGCCGAAGAGAGGAAGAGCAGGCAGAGTAGGACTCCATGTCTCCCCTAACGGTCTTGTGATAGACTGCAAGGCTCAAAAAATAGTCGACCGATAGACCGCAAGGCCCAGCCGTCCACAAAGAGATAAGACCAAAGAAACCTAACGGGAGTCTTTGCCTCCTAGCGGTCTAGTAAAGGACCGTCGACGCCCCCTTAACGGTCGTGCGATAGACCGCAAGGCTAAGAGACGTGGCAAAAGAGATAAAGGCAAATAAATCTCCAAATTCAATCCACAACAAAAATCCTTATTAGCTCTTATCTAGGCCTAATAAGCCCAAATGACGAGAAAAGAAGGAGCTAGGCCCAACCAGGGAGAGCGGCCCATAAAAGAAGCCCAAAAATATGACCTAAAAGCAGCCAAACAATCGGCGAACAACCCGGGAGATCACAAAAGTAAATAAGTAGATGACCCAACTCATTGGTCATAAAACGGGTGTCAACAACCAGCTATGAATATAGCTATAATGGATTAACATGGGAAGGTTTAATCCTCTTAGGATTCTTACGTGGGAACGTATTTCCCATTAGGATACCGTGCACCTAGTAGGATTCGTAGAACTCCAAAAGCCCTATAAGTCGGACCCCTGATTGAACGGCAGAAGCTGTTGTTGCTGTTGTTCATCGTCCTGCTGCTACGCGAGAAGAAGGTCTTCTTCCTCTTCTTCCTAATTGTTGCGGTGGCCGTCTTCCTTCCCTTCTTCTCGTGCATAAAAAAGAGAGCATCTACTTCTTCTTCCTCTTGCTGTTCGTTGTGCTACTACTATTGCAATTGCTACAGTAGATGCTTCTTTTTCATTGTTTCTCTGCTTCCCTCTGCTTCATTCTTTCCTATCCTCAACCCTATAAGGTAGGTTTTCTCAAGATTATAAGCCCAAGATGATAGTAAAAGGAGTATTGCATGCATATATGATCATGATAGCATCTCCATATCTTGATTCAAAGATCTCTGTTTTGAGTTTTACGTAGATCTGTCACCTTGCTGTTTCATATGAAAATAGCGACCAAAGTAGTGGCCGCTTGTTAATGAATGACCATGTCGAAGGCCGCCAATTCTTGAATTGACGATAGTCTTCTGGCCGCAAATTAATGGGTGACCATCACACTGACGCTATAACTTTTAGCAAAATTAATAAATAACTCATGTTTAAAAACTTCATAACTATGGAACCATGTATCTAAAATTCATGTTATGCATATTTCTGGATTCCCCAGATTTTTCTCTACTTGTCCTTGATATTAGTTTCCTAAAAATCCCCATAAATGTCAAAGTAGCACTGTTCATCCCTAATGAAGAGTAATTAGTTTTAATAAATAGTAGCATGTGTGTGAAAACATACCAGCCTGCTCCATGACCTATACGTAGTAATGAATTGGCGACTGTTTGCATAGTCGCTAATTATTAAAATAGAGCCATTCTAAGTTGACGCTAAATCGTAATAAATTATTAAATCAACAATAATCCGAAAAACCATGAATTGACGCCCAATACATGGACGCCAATTACAAATATAGCGCCCACTTGAAATGGTGCCATTCCTGTTAATTATTGAAATATATGAGAAGGGCTAAAAATTTAAGAATTTATGTCCAAGACATGGATGCTATTTATAGATATGGAGCCTTCATGAACGGTCACCAATTTATTGTAACATTATTTAAACATAGTTAATTATTAATTTAGCGCCCATCTGGAGAGACGTCGATTCTGTAATTAACGCCCTCTGTATTGACGCCATTTCCTATCTCTCATGTTTTATCGGGTTTTTGACCCATATCGTGGGTCTTTTGACACTCTTATCTCATGTCCGAAGATAGAGTCCATATTTTATGTTGTTTCACGCTTATACCTCAACTCTTGGTGATGATTGGACCCTCCACGGGATATTCCTTCCTTTGGACTGGTACTTTCTTCATTGAGACCTCCGTAGGACTCCGCTAGTCTTGGATTCCCTCAAGTCAACCGAGCTGGTTGTACCCTCAAAATCTTGGAAACCCTATTTGTCATGTCACTCTAAAGAAACATGACACCCCAGCCATCATAGATCACTATTTCTGGCATTCTGTGAGAGTTCTGTCTGTGTCTAGAATTAGCGACCAGACAGTGGACGCTAATGGAATTAGCGACCGTTTGAGTGCTCTCTATTTCTTTGTGTCCATACTGTTCATAGGAATTGGCGACCACCGCAGTGGGCGCTGGTTCTGTAATTGGTGGCGAACTAAGTGGACGCCTATTACCCATATTCTTCAGATTATCATGACTTTTATGTGATTTATCGATATGTCATCCTTACGTAAAGTTCTATCCTTCAACTCATTATTCTGTGAATCTACCTTAATGTTCCTACAATGATTCATTCCTTTGAAAATTTATTGGCTATAAAACTATAGTGGTTGTCGAGATATTTACATTACTCAATGCTTAGCATTAATGGGGCCCGATCTGATCCTGTGAGGAGCGCCTGAAAGTACTTGTGCCCATGGGAGCTATATTGATCGCGGTGTGGTATTACACTAAAGTGCATGAATTTCTAGATTATGACATTCCACAATCTCATGCTTGACTTAACTTGGCATGACTTACATGGCGCAGAATGGGTATTTACTTGCTTGAAATTATAATAGCCAATTCTCATGACATGACTTGATATTACATACCTGAAAGTCTTGATAGCTTTACATAAGTATTTTGAAATCTTGCTAGTCCATTTATATTACTTCTTGTTATTCCACTCTCAACATTGTTCATGCGTAGTCATCATGCAAAGTTCATGTAATATGTTATATACTTAAAGCAAGCTTCTACTTGAGATATAATCCCTATTGAGCGTTCGCTCACCCTAGTTTTTCCCCTATTTTTCAGGTAATTCCGATGACAAAGAACATTCGGATGGGGATGGACACGAGTGAAGAGTGTAGAGCCGTCTTATTATTGTAGCCATTATCTAGTCGCGTCTTTTCTATATCTTGAGTCATTATTGTATTTTCCTTTTTTTGAGTCTAGCAACTTAACTTTGGTAATAAATGTAATGAATTTCTCTTGGAGTTATTAATGAAATAAAAGGACTTGGTTATTGTCTCTACTTTTGAGCGCTCTGTCTATGTATGGAATTCTTTATGCTCTCATTGACATGATTGATATAAACTCGTCACGCGTACCGAGTTCCTTCCGCGTTAGGTGCGTGACAGTTTTTGTGATATCAGAGTCTATGTTTGTAGCACCCCGAAAATTTAAATGTAAAATAAATAAAAGATAACTATAGATATTCGTCATGAAAATTAAATTTCGATAAGAGAAAAGTAATAATTAGCTAAACGTTAATAAAAGTATAAGTAAATAAATTGAGAAATAGGAATTAGTGTAACCTTTACCTATTTTAGTTTCAAATTAAAATTATAATTCAATAATAATTACGTACACATACATATAAAAATTTTCATAGGATCAACCCGACTCTGATACCCGAGACAACAATAGAAATTAATAAGGAAGATAAATCAAAAGGGGAAATAAGATTTACATATATAGTTCTACCAATTAAATTAGATAAAACTATTTATAATTCTAATGAATATAATGATAATTATTGGGTCTCAAGGAATATACATGAATACTAATAAGCCTGTAAACTTAACCGAAAATATCCCTAAAAATAATTGAGCTAAGATATACATATATACATACAATGGACTTAAAAGGATTAATGGGCCTTATAAGAGGCTACGCTGAGTGGGCTTCTTTAGATATTAACCCAAACCCACATCACGTCCGAAGTTGCATGGGAATAGGCATTAGGGTTATCATTCGAAAGATAGGAGACGGCTGGTGTTTAGGAAATAGGGATAATGCATGGACTGTTAGGATTACTACGTGAGGAACCTGGCCCCATTAGGACTTCTAGAACCCAAGGATCCTATATATATAGCCCTTGCGAACGATGCAAATCACCGAGTTGCTGCTGCCATTGTTCATGAACCCCCGTGCGTTCGTTTTCTTTCTCCTGCTGCTACCTGCGGCTGCCGTGGTGCCAGCGTCTTCCTTTCTCCTTCCTCCGTTGCTCGTGTTGTAGCTGCGGACCTGTTCCTCTGATCGTGCCGCTGTTGCTACCATGCTTCTTCCTCTTCTTCCGGTGCTGCTACTGCTACCGTGGGCTTCGTCTCCACCGTCTCTGTCTGCTACACACACGAACTGTAGGTGTTCTCTCTTAAAAGCAAAACTTATAAATCTTAACTTGTTAACCTTGCATGATCCCGACACACCATGTTTCCTGTTAGTTACTTAAGTCCAAAATTAAATAAACTAATGCATACATAATCATGTTATACTTCTCACGTTCTTGCTTTACGTGAAAGGAAATCAACGCATGGTTACGAAATTTTTAATCAAGTAATCATATGCTTAAAATTATGGATACGTATACTCTTAGAATCCTCATAATTTTCTTTAATTTTCCATGACTTCATAAGGTAATATTAACTAGTTAACAAATTGATTAACTAAATATATGAATTTGTAGAGTTACTCGGGGAATCACGAATGTTACTATAGCTTGATAGTTATAGATTTTTACTTTGTCGGCCTATTCGTGGGCGCCGGAGTGATCTTTGGCCATAAAATTTTATGGGTGTGTTATTAGGATAGTGACCGAGGTAATGAGGTTGGTACATCCTTTTTCCGGTCCTCCTAACTCAGGATAGCCCTACTCTCAAGTAAACATTTTTTTGAACATCAGGTTAGGTAGACTTTTTTGAGTCCTTCATTTTGGTATATAGATTGCGCGATTCCGACATAAGTGCATCAAGAATTTAAAGTTTAAAGAGGTTGACACTTTTGTTAATTTAATTAACGACGACCGCTGCTGTTCGTTCATTCTTTTAATATATATATATATATATATATATATATATAACGCAATGCATGTTAATATCTTACTCGTATCTTTAAAAATCCATATCTATAAAACTATGTAAAATAAAATTATAAATTATATATTTTTGGAATCCTTAGATTTTTCTCCTAACTATCATAGATTTTGCTTCTCCAACTGGTAGCGCGACCTGAGGTGGCCGATCGAGGGTGAATTAGGGCGAGGATCGACAACATGTTCGCAGATTAGGGTTATTCACGTCATCCCATTTCTTCTTCAATTTTGGTAGGTTTCTCTCAGGCCCAACCTAATTAACTAACATGATCGTATAGAGCTCGTTCTTAGCTTTCATTTGAATCCATTTTGCCCATTTTTTATCAACCATATCTTGCATATTAATTGTTTCATTATGAAACTGCGATTAGGGTTTTTACCATTTATTCTTAGAACGCGGCCTTGATGAGACCGCCTTTGTTCAAGTGGCGGCCATCTGCCAGACCACTAACCTCTATTATTCTTTAAATTAGTCCATTTGATTACAGCGTGTTATGCATTGTTAATTCATGTTACATAACTTACTGGTATGGTTTTTTTTATGTTCAACATCACACCGTTAATTAGGACAAATGAAATTAATGATCCAAGGCTAATTTCTTCATGATTATTCCTCCATGATCATCACTCTTGTTATCTTACGATTGAGAATGAGTAGAGTAAATAAATGTTAGTTTCGCCTTTCCTTCTTATTATTCCATTATCACCTTGCTGTCTTATTAAGTCTGTTTTAAGGTCATGCCACTCCGGTGGTGGCGGCTGGACCGAATACATCGTTTTCCGTTGATTGTGAGCTATTGAATTCTTGGGCATCAAATTTCCTCTCCATCGGATATTCCTTCCGCCGGACTAGGTGTTCTTGTTCCGAGGCCTCCGTAAGCTCCCGCGAGCCTGGGATTCCCACTAGGACACCGGGCGGGTTGTACCTTAAGTCCTGAACCCTCCTAATTCACCGAAATTGTGATTTTGGGTCAGCCCCTACTCTGTAAGGGTTGCGTCCAGGTTCAGACCGTTTTCTGACCTTAGCGGCCTTCTCTGGACGGCTAGGATGGTCTAGCGGTCAGTCTAGGACCGTTTGCCCTGGGCTTGGTCACTTTTGTTTTCTGGTGCATCATACCGCCTAAACGGTTCCATGTTGACCGTTGTCATGCAATCATGATTAGACCGTTTCCATATCTTAGCGGTCCTCCGCTGACCATTTCACATTCAAGCCCTCCGAAAATTTGTTTTTTTTCATGATTTGATTTGTGTGAGATGCTCTAGCCTATCCAGGCTATGGCACCTCGAGTTTTGACCTATTGTTAGGTCTATTGATGACATTATCCATTCTAAGTCATTCCTTGAATGACTTTTCCTCTCGATTAAGGAGCTTATTGTTTGTAATCTCAAGAAAAATCAATATTCTTATGTACTTTACCTTGATTACATGAGCTTGATCTTGGAACTCTTGGCCATTTTATTCGTGGATGTCTAGATTTCGTGGGATCTATGATCCAAACAAATCAATGCCAAGGCAATCATATTTAAGGGCCTAGTCTAGTCCTGGGAGGAGCACCCGAAGTGTACTTGTACCCCGGGGAGGTGAAGGACTAGGTGTGGCATTGTCACCGGGTACTGTCTAGCATGTGAGTCTAGAACATTCCACATTCCCGTGAACTTGCTATTCATGCTTGAAAGCGTGAAGTACCTGCTTGCGTGACATGACTCGACTCGACTTGACTTGAAATGGCCATTTATTGGGAAGTTCTTGTTAATAGTGCTTGATGTCTCGACTTACAATATTCCTTTCCATTTATCTATCTATTATCTTTGGATCTTGTTGGTTATTTAGTTTGCTTATTTGAGTTTCTCGTATTATTTATGCATTCATAAAATGGTTAATTACTTAAATCTACCTGATGATAGAGAGTAATTCCTACTGAGCTTTTTTGCTCACCCCCCCTTCTTCCCATCCTTTTCAGATAACTCGGTAGATGGAACATTGCAACTGGGCTCGGGCTAGCGTGATGGAGTAAACCTGGAACTTAGAGACCGGAGTCTTTTTATTTTCTTGAGTCTAGTTAGTATAGTGGGTTTTGCCATTTTCTCTTCTTTATTTCTTTCATTGAGTCTATTATTATAAAAATTGAGTCAAATTTATAATTTAATTTTCAAATATCAATAAAACCATATTTTTATCAAATCAATGGTCTCCATGTGTTTGAATATTATTTATTATGTTTATTTATTTTCTGCTCTAATTATCATGACTGTTTCGCGGCCACGTTCCGAGTATCGCTTTTCACTACTATCGGTTCGGGGTCTGACAAGGTTATTAAAGTTACCTAGGAACCCAGGTCCAAGGATAGGTTATTCCTTATGCCCGGTGAGATGGGTAGAGCCATGGGTTAAGCAATAGGTTGACGTCCAGCCCTATAGTTAAAATGCAAACTAATTATATTAAAATTTCTCTTGTTGGACCATGGCTGTCGAGAGAGCACAATGGCGCGGTATTTTTTTTTTAACTAAGGTCACACTTGCAAGGGACATGGGGAGAGACTCGACCCCGACCACCTTACAAGAAAATTTTATATATATTAAGCATGAAGGAAAGAAGGGGGTTGGGGATACAGGGGACCACGAAGGTCTGGGGGGAGGCATCCTGTTAAAGAGGAGAGGAGGCCCAATAACAACATGTGGGCGAGGCCCAAAAAACCCCAAAAGGAAAGAACCCAAAGGAACCCCGAGATACAGCATGTGGGCGAAGCCCAATAAACACAAAAAGGGAAAGTACAACGAGGCCCGAGAGATGAGGCAAGTAGCACTGTTGCAGAACAAGGCCGCCGGTGGCTGCAGCATGGCCGGCGGACGGGAGCGCGCCTGGGATGGCCACCCACCCAAATGACGTGTACGCATCAACAGGCGAAACCATGAACGGGTGTAGGACACGAGGGTGGTTGGAGGGACAACGCCGAAGTAGAGACGAAGAGCCCACCAGTGGCGGTAGGCAGGCGAAGAAGGGAGTGCCAGCGCAGACGGCCGCACGGGGGTAGCGACAGGAGAGAAAGTAGGGGGGGCAGGACGAGGGGAGGGCATGGGACAAGCAAGGGTACCATCACGGGCTGGGGGGCAGGATGACAGGGAGAGGAGGCGAGGACAACTGTGGGGAGAAGAGGGGAGACAAGGGCAGAGGACGGAAGGTCAAGGGGGAGGCAACATGAGGGAGAGAAGGGGGAACAGACGAGTGCAAGAGGGGGGAACATGGGACCAGGGGATGGAGGCCAGAGGCAGACACAAACGGGGGGGTTGGGGCAGAGGTGGAGGCAGAAGGGTCGGAGGGGACGAACGGGAAGCCAAAGGGGAGGAGGCCGGACGAGGGGGTTGGCAACTGAAGGGAGGCTAAGGGGCTAGCAAGAAGCAAGGAGGAGCTAACGAGGGAAGGGAGACCGTGGCGTGGCTGGGGGAGGAAGGACATGTCATCCAGTGAAAGGATGAGAGACCGTGGTGGGTTATAGAGGCCCTAGGACAACAGAGGAGTAGTGAAGGCCTGCACCACTGGCGACGGAGACCGCCGGCGGTGGGGGGAGCAGCAGGAAGTTTCGAGGGTTGGCGGAAGGCCAGGGGAGCATCAGTAGAGAGATTAAATATTTATAATGCACCGTTCGAGGCCTTACGAAAGCGCTACAACAAGTGCCTCAAGGAGGGATGAATCGTGGAGCGGGTGATCTCCACCGTACTTTTTGCAACATGAACCTGCCAAAGTTCACTAGCTCGTCCGACCCTGACGATGTCGAAAACTGGATGAATGAGATTGAAAGGATATTCCGTGTGATGCAATGCACGGATGAGGAGAAGGTGTTACTAGCGACTTTCCAACTAGAGCGGGATGCCCGATTCTGGTGGGAATCGGTTGATGCTACTTTGCCGCATGACCACATCACGTGGGGCGAATTCATGGAGTATTATAATAACAAGTACTCCTCGAATCGTATCCAAGAGAAGAAAGCCATGGAGTTTACCGCGCTTAAACAAAGGACCTTATCGGTGGTCGAGTATGACGCCCAATTCTCTAGACTTTCCCGTTATACACGACATTTGGTGAGTTCAGAAAAGATGAAGGCTCGTTGATTCCTTAATGGGCTCCGACCCTAATACATCACAAAACTAGCGTTGATGGATATTCAAATCTATTCGGAGATAGTATGGCAAGCCTAGTTACTAGAAGATGCCATGGAGCTGTCCGACCGGATTCGTGGGAAAGATAAGAAGGAGCACCTCACAAGTTCCGGCTCATTCAAGCCTACCTTCAATAAGAAGAGATCTAGCAATGGAGGAGATTCCTCCCAAGAGAAGAAGATCAAGATGGGTAGAAAACCTTTTTCTATCACTACCACACCATCTAAGGAGGTGTGTAAGCATTGTGACAAGGCCAGCCATAGGGCCGAGGAGTGCTGGAGGTGATTGGGAGCATGTCTCTGATGCGAGAGCCGTGATCATCAGATTCCTGATTTCCCATTGTTAAATGAGCAGGCCAATAACGATGAAAAGCGCCCGGCAAAGAAGCAAGGCCATTTACAAGCACTTCAAGAGGAGGAGCAAAATGAAGGCGGACTCGTAGAAGGTACCTTGACTATTTGTTCCAAGTCTGCCTTAGTTTTATTTGATACCGGCACGACACATTCATTCATTTCTCGAAGATTTGCTAAGCCATTACCTATGAAACCTATTTTGTTGGATTCAGAACTAGTTATCTCCACCCCTACTGGAACTGGTTCCAAAATTACATAACACTACTCAGAAATCGAGGTAGCTATTAAAGGATGAAATTTTCCTGCCGACCTAGTCTATATGGACATGGAAGGCTACGATGTCATCCTAGGAGCCGATTGGCAAGATACATACATGGCGGTTATAGATTGTCGAAAGGGCAAGGTAACCTTTGAAGACTACCCGAACCTTGTCTACACTAGTCCCCGAAGTCGAGGCAAGTTACCACTTATTTCGGCTCTCCGAGCTAGCAAGCTCTTAAAAAAATGGTGTGTGGCTTTCATAGCATTTGTGACTGTGATGTGACACCACCTTGGGGTGATAGCCACAAGATCAATTGCCCCTTGGACCTAGCAAGCAAGCAACGCACGGACCGGTGACTTTACTCGAGCGGGCTCACCCGCTAAGCGCACTCTTGTGCCCGTAGGTAACCCGGTGATGGTGGTGAGGGTTCGGGACGGGACCTCACTTCTCCGGAGGTTTGGATTGAACCCCCAAGGGTCCTGGGATGCCCACTCTCGTAGGTGGCTAGCACGCCGACGGCGTGGGATTTAATGACTCTCTCGTAACTCGCCCGCGGTAGTCACTCAATTATAAGCAAATTCGGGTTCGGGCACTCTCTTATCGCCGACGGCACTAAGATGCAATACTAATTAAGCAAGGGAATCCAGTAAAGAGAAGTGTTCAGTGACTCACCTGATCGGTGTGAAGACACCGATCCCGGCCGGAGACGAGGGCGAGCGAGGAAGCGTGGGCTTACCCACACGCCGCGCCGGAGAAGCTTCCACCTGAAATTTCAGATTACATGCACTACGCCCCATGCAAGGGAGGGATCTTGGGGAAGGGAAGCCAATGACTACACCCAAACACTACCTCCACACAGGGAGGGGCCTTTAGCCGGCCAAGCAAGAGGGGAAAAATCGAGCTATAAGCAAAGAAAGGGAGCCGATGCCGATTCTGACCACTCTTTGTGCTTCTGGACAGGCAGTTGGTTATCTTGACGCTGCGGCCACTCCAGATTTTTGTTGATGACGAAACCAGTTGGAAATTCTTTGTAGCTGGATCAAGATGACGCCAAAATTTTGCTGATTTCTGTGGTTGCCGGTGGGTGGTCGGGCAGAGGCTCAAACAGGGAGGCAGGCCTGCAGTTCTGACTGCTTCAGGTTCACAACAGCAGGAAGAAGAGGTTGCCATGTGCACTGATCTTAAACTTGTGCTCAGACATCAGTCTATACATGTGCATTGACCTTGATGTAGCATGTGCATAGTCTTAAGCATGTGCTCAGACCTTGAGATCAATATATGCAAAGGCCCTAAAATGTGCATAGACCTAAATGAAGCATGTGCATAGACCTTACAAGGCAAACTGAGACATGTGCATCGACCTTGTAGATATTTCATGAAACAGGCACAGACCTTTCAGTCCTAAGCCTAAAATGTGCATCAACCTTTATATCTAATGTGCTCAGACTTTTTATGCATTCTACAAAATGTGCACTGACCTTGTATGTAGTTTAGAAAACATGCATCGACCTTGTATGTACTGCTATAGAGACATGCATCGACCTTGTATGTACTGCTATAGAGACATGCATCGACCTTGTATGCAGGTTGAACACAATGTGCATCGACCTATATGCAGACCAACAGAATGTGCACCGACCTATATGCAGATCAATAGAATGTGCACCGACCTGGGTAAAGGTGTGAACAGGATATGCATCGACCTTTTATGCATGATGGAAAAGGTGCACAGACTTTAGTATGACTATGGCAAAATGTGCATCGACCTTATATAGCATAAGGCAAATGTGCATCGACCTTGAGTGTGAACATCTGCACACTAGCATCGACCTTAGTGAGTACATGTACACATTAGCATCGACCTTCTTATGCAACAACAAGAGTATACATCAACCTAAGTACATAAAAATGCATGAAGAGCAAAGAAGCATCGACCTTATGAACAAAGAAAACATGTGCACAACCTATTTGATGAAATGCATATGCACACATCTGTTCTACATACATGTGCTTACCTGATAGATAGATGATATATACACTCACATGTATGCTTCAATGCATTGGCTACCTGGCGTTGACTTTTTGTCACCTTTTTGAACAGTCATTACTTTAAGTCATTTTTAGAACCTGTTATGACATATTTTCATACTAGTATATAAAGATGACGAGATTAGTAATAAATCCATCAAAATTATATCATCAATAATATATGTATATATATAATGAGTCATAATATTTGTCATCATTAAAACTTCAGAACCACAGGGACACAACAACAATTTGTCATCATTAAAACTCAATTACCAAAATCAACACGGAGATCCAACAGTACCAAAATGAGCATATGAGTTCAAGGATGAATTAATTGGACATTATGCTACGGAGGAATTCTGGGAGCATAACGGTATATTAAACAATTTCCAAAGTTCATTAGTGTCTTAATGAATAAGGTATTAGATTCTAGTTAATCAGAAGATCACCTTAGAATAGAGTACGTTCAACCCTTGGGTCAGACCACAGGTTGGACAACATTTGACAGAACGTGGTTCAATGCGGACCGCTATCTTGAGGTAGCGGTCGAGTAAAGATAGCTATTAAGGGGAGTCGACACATGAGAAAGAACAGGTCGACGCAATGAACAAGCTGGAAGATCGCGGTCGAGCCAGGGCCGCTATCTGGAAGTGGCGATCACCAGATGGCCGCGTTCAATCCAGTCCACAGAAAATGTAGAATTCATGAAGTGCTCTCTAGACTTTTAGGTTTTTAGGGTACAACCAGCTCGGCGTCCTAGTGGGAACCCCAGGCTCGCGGAGACTTATGGAAACCTTGAAACCAGATCACCCAGTCCGGCAGAAGGAATATCCGACGGAGAGGCTCTCAAGTTCAAGATATGTTCCTATCAAGTCTAAGTGATCTAATAGCATCGTACCAAAGTACGGGCTATATGTGACACAATAAAAAAGAAAGGAGATGACAAAGGAACGCGTCAAATCATGAATCTCCATGTAATCAATGTGAAAAATTCCTTTATGTACAAATTAGATAAGGTTTGGCATGGAATTTACATATAGTGAAACTAAGCCTTTAAAACATGCTAACGTCAAACATGAACTCATGATATTATTAGGAACCAGAAATAATGAATTAAGACATGATTACTAGTAGATATACTCGAGATTGAATAAGGTTTAACTTGGTTGCAGGAACTAGATAGCGCTCGGTCTAGGGCCGCAATTTGAAAGTAGCGGTCTCTGTATGACTGCCTTCTGTCTACAACAGACAAAAGATAAGTCCAGCATGCAGAGCCTATTCTAGGGCAACAATTGCATGATAAGTATAAGGAATAGGAAGGTAAAACTTAATAGTATGTTTAGAACGAAGTAAGTGCACGGAAAAGGTATGAATTAAACCAAAGTTCTTATCTTTTAGTTAAGGGTGCAGAGATGACATGCCATGAAAAACCTAACTACGCAGTCATGGAAAAATGTAAAATTCTCCGTGTACAATGCAGAAATCAAGCAAGGTTAGAGGGCTTTTGATCCTAACACGTTGTTTAAGCCATACATGAGATAACCTACCTCTAGTATTGTCCCTAGACTTCGAATTTGTCACTGGAAGAGGGTGCTGGTTCCTGCGCGTCCTGCGCAGAAACTACGACTTCCATACCTTCTAACTCCTCAACGGCTTGATCTCCTAGAATGGGATTTAGCAGGAAGTTAGAAGATACGAAAGGGAACAAATAACCGTAACGAACAAGCCTGAAAAGATGATGCCTTACCGTCGAGCTACGCGATCCAAAATTAGGGTTCATGCAGGTTGAGTCTGGGATCTATTTATAGGGTTTGACCTAGGGCTGAGGGATTAGATTGAATTAGAAGTCCTTTTTAGGGTTAGAATCGATCCCTAAGAGTCCTAGATAAGTCCCCAAGCCACATCACATCGATCCCTAGTGATTGGGTGGATAAAAATCTTGACTTTCCTGGGTATATCACCTTCTGTTTATGGAACTAAGTCACGGTCATCCCTGGACCGCTATTAGCTGGTCGCAGTCGCGTGACTGACTACGTCTTACCTAGGTGTTGGAAATTTGAACTTTGGTCAAATTCCTCTCTTAATTATCCCAATTTTTCTAATAAAAGTAAGGAAATTATCCTAATACGTTTCTAGGGCTGGGCTTGGGTCTAAGAGTCTTAATTTTGGGTTTTAAAGCCTTTTATAAGTGGGCTCAAATTAGTGGTTGATAATTGGGCCTTAATACCTAAGGCTTTAACTTATTAATTTATTAATTAGCCCATTTAACCTTTTAAGCCCATATTAAATGCTTAATTAAATCTATTTAATTTTTGGAAAAATTCTAGAATTATCCGGGGTGCTACAATCTCTGTAAGGTGTAGTCACATGGTTTTCCCTCCCCGCGATGATCTCACAGCCCCCAAAGAGGTGATCTTGCAGCCACACATGCTATTGGCCTAGTGGCCCTCAAGCCCGAACCCCCTCTCTCTAAAATCGATAGGGTGGAGGCAGGGAACGGCCAAGGCTTCTGTAGCCAGCTGATTTCATATGTTTTCAGCGGACCTATATTTTTGAACTATGTTTCTTTTGATCAGACCCCCTTCATTCCCTTAGGGGAGTCGTGGATGCGATACCACGGATGTCACCTCTTTCGTGCATATCCTTCTTATTTTGGGACCGTCTCGGATCACCTCCGTGGATGAGTACCTAATTAATACCCCCCAAAGCACCTGGTCGAGGGGAGGTGCTGCCGAATTTTTGCTAGGAAACCTGAACCGATGACACATAAAACAAGAGATGAGATGAGCAGAAGAACTAAACTAAAAAAAAAGTCACTATGAATTAATGTGCAACAAACATGAAGAGATAGAAAAAAAATGAAATGAATGAATGATAATGTATTGAGGACCTAGATTTAAGGGGCTACTGAAAATGAAGATGAACATACACAAAAAAAAGGGATGAGCAGAAAACAGATTCTCATATCAAAACAAAAACTTCTAAATGGGCAATTGCATTGCATATGCGTGCTTCTGCTAGGCACTGTAGATTTGTTTTAATTAGATTCTTATCCCGTCCCCTTTAAATTAATACATGCATAAACATGTGAATCAAAGACAAGGGGGATGAAAGGTTGAGAAATACTAACCGTGATCGCCACCAAGGTTCCAACAACGTCAAAGGATGAAGAAAGGAGAGGAACGTCGCCGTGTACCTTGGAACTTAAAGACTTCATCGTGCTTGAAACGGGGTGCAGGGAACTTTGTGGGATCAAACCTCCTCGTCTTCAAGCCGGCTAGAAGAAGAGGGCCTCACGTCCATATCATGCTCTTTTACAAACCAAAGATCAAAACATAAAGGTAAAAACCAATTAGAACATGAAGTGTAGCATCAATCCCAAAGTGATAAAATAGCATGAATAAAAGGGGGAGAACGCATCGGGGGAGGGTTTTTAACCCCTGTGAAAGAGTGAAAATAATAGGTGTATGTGTTGTGCATGCATAGGATTTGAAATCACGAAATTTGCTTGAGAGAATAGAGAGAAAACGTTGATGCAAAATGTGCAAAAATGCAGAAAATTGTGATGATTTGTGATTTTGAGGAGACTAGAACTAAGAGTATGGACAACCAAATTAAGCCCAGAAGGATGCAATGGAAAGCCAATACTTCACTCTTCAAGCTGGGGTCGAAGTTATGAGTTGGAGTTGCAGCATGGCTTCACCCCACGCCCGAAAAAGCCCTCCTTGGCAACTCTGAACTGGGCAGTTTATGTAGAGGTTGCAGAAAAACTCAAAAAGTTCTCCCAAGATTTTAGAAGATAAAGTCCACCAAAATTCGTGTTCTATGGATCAATCTCGAGATAATACAAAGGATAAGAGGTAGGAACAAGTGGAACTCAATTTGGTGGAAGGATCTGGAAGATATGGCTTCTAGAAGGGAGCCCCGTAGCTTAATTTGCAGAGGTGTTATAGGCTTTCTCCTTTTAGGTGTTATAGCAGGACACCTAAACCCCCAACTTTCATCCTCGTTTCTGAACAAGATAGCCAATGAAAATCTGAGATCTATGGATCAAATTCAAGATAATATAAAGGAGAAACCATAGGAACAAACGGCGCTCAATTCACAGTAGAATTCAAGAAGTTATGGGCTCTGCAAGAGTGCCACGGTGCACAGAAACGGAGCAGAGTCCAGCACAAATTGGACTCTCGGTTTGTGTAACGGTCTAGGGTAGGACCGTCAGAGTCTCTAGCGGCCTAGGGTGGGACCGTCACGCTCTAGGGGTCGAATGGGGTGATTTCAGATAAGTTTAGGTGTGATGGTCTATTGTAGAACCGTAACATGTGCTCTGACGGTCTAATAATAGACCACTACATGGACTGTGACGGTCTAATAATAGACCTTCACATCGATGGAGGAAGATTCTGGGCAGATTGCGCGCGACTTCAGAAATTGAAGCGTATCTCTCAAACGGTGCAGAACTAGCGAAAGTGATAGAAGAAGAAATTGTAGATAACTGAAAAAGGAACAACGTTCATAAAGAGAGCAAGATGATAAAATGATCAGAAGAAGGAGAAAAATGGGGCTAGAACAGAGAGAGAAAATTCTAGGACGTAGGTGAACAACACAACCTGCTGGAAAAATGCAAATAGCTCACAATCGGGATAGAAATGGCCAATGGAGTAGAGGAAGAAATTGTAGATCTCTAAAAATAGAAAAACTTTGGTGAAGGGAACATTTTAAATAAAGGACTGGAAGAGGGTGAAAAAGAACCACTTTCAGGACTGCGCAGTGAGAGAGAGTCGATTGCTTGATGGAAGCTGACCTAAATGGGCCGTAAGTCGACTTAGAAGCCGGAAGTTGATAAGATAAGCTCCAGGGACTCTAAGAAATCATGATCTCTAGGGATCAAAGGGAATGAAACAATGAAAATTGACTCGAAATCCATCCAAGAAGGCTCCAAAACAATGGCTAATAAAAGACATCAAAAATGATGAATAAGAGAAATGACGCAACTTGCGGGCTAAAAATGGGTGTCAACAAATGCCCCTCCTTGATGTCTGCTTTGCAAGGGAATGAGCGAAAGCGACGCGGAGGTGAAATGGAAAAGAGATGGAGCGAAAGCGACAGCGACATGAAATGGAGATGATGCAGAGATGAAGCGGAGAGAACTGATAAGCGGGCATCAAGGCAAAAGGCACCCGTTACAACCAACAAGCAATAGGAATTTTTCCGAAAATGACGAACTAACCGCCCGGAATGGTTGACAAGAATGAGACATGTCTGGAGAACTAAATTAAGGAAGGAAAAGGAAACACGACCAACCTCGTCGGGGACGCAATCCACAGACAATGAGGGGACCGGAAAGAACACATCGTAAGAGCTGGAAAGGAGAATAAGACTGAGATAAAATCCAGACAGGAATCACGCTGGCCAACCAGACCGAGCGACGAGATCAGAGAAATCGTTCAAATTCGGAGTAGAATGAAATCTCTTATCCAAAATAAGCACAATCAACCATTGCTAAGGAGAAATCATTGAGAGAATTTCGAGACGTGAGTGCTCAAAATGACATGATACATGCTGGGCTAAAATAAAGAAATCATCAAAACGAATGCAAAGAAAGTATAAAATAGAATGTTCTCAAGGATATTATTGCTAGACTGAGTCAAGATGGGGTCAAGAGTCTTCTTGCAACCATGGCCTGCGAGACAGAGTCCATCGTCCCCCACCCGACTCAACCGAGCGGCCTATCCAACGAGTAACCGTATGGTCTTAGATCATCATCATTTTTGTTAAAGGGGAACATCAGATCCCAGAAAACACGGACAACCTGCCGGTCCTTGAGAGGCTATAATAATATAGATACCATATAGTAATGCAACAATGAGTAGGGATAGAGAGCCATACCTGACCTACCTGCCAAGCGAAACGGTATTTTTTGGATTTTTGGATTTCTACTTTTAAAATTTTTATGAATTTTCAAATAAGACAACCAACAATATGAATAAACATAACGAAGATAACATAACGATCAACTGAATGACAGACAACACAACATAACATATCAACGGACGAACCAACAACACATGCAAGACACAAACCAACAACATGTATGTATGACGAACATGGTGGGACAAGACAACAATGCAGTGGGGCAATACACAGTTGGGACAAGAACACGTGGGACAACAACACATGTGGGATGACAACATAAGATGAGACAACATATGCAAGACAACTAATAACACGCGGCGAGGGGCGAAACAACATGCGAGGGACGACACGGAGGGACATAGACACGGCGGGACAACAACACATGTGGGATGACAACATGAGATGAGACAACATATGCGGGATGACAACACGAGACATGACAGATATGCTCTTCAATCAAGCCTAAGATCAGATGAAGCAGAACCGTCGGGTTCACAATCATGAGGCAAAGCCCGCTCTTGGAGATATAATCATGTTAAATAAGCTGAGAAGGACTAAAGCTACATAACAGATCGAGAGAGTAGATTGAAGAAGATAACAGATCAAAGATATGGACAGAAGGTCAAACGAGAGATAGAGCAAGGAAACTTGAAGCACCTGCAACCTGCACACTTAACAAACAGATCATGTCAGTCCTCAAAACAAATAGATAGAAAGGAACAAAAAGACAAACTTTTTTTGATTTTTCAATTTTTTTTAATTTTATTTGGATTTTGAAAATATTTGATTTTTTTGAACAATATTTCATTTTTTGGAATTTTCAACAATATTTATTTTTTTTATTTTTGACAATATCTCATTTTTTGGATTTATGAAATATTTGGATTTTTTGGATTTTTGACAATATCTAATTTTTTTGATTTTTGACAATATTTGGATTTTTTTTAGATTTTGAAACATATGATTTTTTTTAAATATTTGGATTTTTTTGGATTTTTAACAATGTCATCATTTTTTTTGAATTTTTGAAATATTAATCCGCAGCACCCAAAGACGGGCTTGAACTGCTGGTTAGGGATTGTCATTCCTCCCCCTCTCATTAAAGACTTCCTTTAAGCAGGGCGTGCATATGAGGGTGGCTTACCACAACCAACCGCCTCTAAAGAACGGTGCCCCTACTAAGGCCATACTCGGGATACAACCCAGCTTAAGAGGGAGAAGTAGAAGAAAATTGGAGACAAACTTTATGCAGGATGGGAGACATCAGGACTTGACTTCCTTTCAGGGCACTATCCCTCAAAGAGTAGGTCTGTTGCACTAGGGCTTTGTGTCTTTGATTTTGAGACGCATATTTATCAGGCATGCATGCGACCGGGCTCATGTCTTCCCGCGGGGAACTGTACTGCCACTCCCATGCCTTTGATTCATACTTTTGCATTGATTCATCCATTTATTTTTTGACATCCCTTATTGACTAGATATTGCATGAATGCTCACTTTTGAAGAGGGTCAAGACTGCCCCTATGTGATACCTCTCCCATATTAGGGAGCGCATAGGTTGGTCATCTCATCCATCCATCTCTTACCCCTGCACTCGGTCGAGTAGAGAAAAGAAAAGACCTTTGTGCATACCCAAAGTATGACCAAAGCAGCAACGGTGTGCCTCAGAGAGATCGGCTATGGCTCGCCGTGTAGTGTGTGAAAACCCATGCTCAATGGTCACCCTCAACGATCGGGGAAAGGAATTAGACTCCCAGCGCGGAGCTATCACCAGCCTAAGGTGTGCTACAGAAGCGACTCTTCTTGACTAATTAAGTAAATTCAACTAAAGCCACTCAACCATGTTGAGGAACCAACGTTATAAGCATGTGCAGGAGTAATAAGAGTAATAGCAATGATAACATATTCTTGCACAAAATGAAAATACCTTTGCAAATCCGTGGAGTGATCTTGATGATCGAGCTTTGAGGAGTGCGAGCTTTATTTTCCTTGCTTGACAGGACAAAAGGGAGAGGATAGCAAAGGGATTGAAAGATTCCTTGACATGGAGGAGCGACAGACACCAAACTAGATGAAGGAGGATAAAAAGGAAGAGAGATGAGGGCTAGAACTCCCTCGTTAAGGCACAGAGACCCTGATAACAAGGAACCAAAATACAGAAGAAATCAGATTAGCTGAGATCAAGGCGGGCTAAAGCCTCGAAAATAACAAGAAAAGGGGTGAGAACCCTGAAATGATGAAGAGGAGAGAATAGACAAGCCATGAGAAGATTGTGGAAATGGTAAGTGGGAAGAGAAGTGATCATCCGACGTGGTCGGAGAAAAGGAACTAGGACCACCTGATAGAGTCGGGGAAGGAGAATGAGAGTCACCCGACAGGGTCGAGGAAAGAAAATGATAAACACCCGACAGGGTCGGGGAAAGAGAACGAGAAGTTGAACCCGGGGATATCGGGGGAGGAGAATCAGAGGAGGACATAGGCTGAGGCCGAGAATGGTGAGGAGATGGAAAGTCCGGAGGTTTCGGATAGGAAAAGAAAGAACGGGGATTCGTGGACCCGAGATGGGAGGAGAGAATCGTGGAGGGAGAATTAGGAGAGGGCTGATACACCACCCAGGGGTGGGAACTGAGCAGAAGAAATGATGAGTGAAATGAAGAAGAAGGAAGAGAAGTGGACCCCTGAGTGCACAACTAACGGCCCTTAAACTAATGCCGCCACCTCTTCTTAGCGGATACTTCTTGAACATGGACTCGCCTGGTGCGGACTCGGACCTTCGGCCTTCTCAATCTGTAATACTTTCTTAAATAATGGGTCCACTTGACAAATGACCTGGCCCGACTGTGAACATACAACTTCATCAGGGAGGCCTCTAGACACCTAGTGCTAACCATAGGCAGACATTCTTGAACAGATAACTCCTCAAACGAATGAATATCAGAAAACCACGGAGCTTTGTCACTTGGCACTAGCAACATGAGATTCGGCATCTCCACTCGGCAACTGGGCACAAAGCATAACTCCCTTACCAGAAGAGCAGGACAAAACTGAGGGAGAGTAATGCGCGGCGTTGACATGGCCGGCTTGCTAATGAACCAAGGGAGATTGCATAGAATGTGTAGAATGTCCTTGGAGAATATAGAAGATACGGCCAATTTCCCTTTGAACATAGAGTGCATAATTTGCTTAGCGGCCGTATGAGTTAGCACAATCTGGGTAGAGGACCCCTCTTGGCCAGTTATCCGAACACCAACGGAGCGAGAGATAATAGTAGCATCAATGGTGAACCCTCCGACGAGTAAAGAGATTGCCACCGGCCTCGCTCGGGATGAAACTGGCATCAACGCAAGGGAACTCTTCTTAGTAACTGTCATCTTTGAAAGAAGGCGCATCATCCCCAAAATAACCAGGGACCAGGACGCGAACCGGCATCCGATAGATAAAATCCTGAATCTTGAAATGCACGGACGGCACTGAATCATCTTGACTTGGCTTATTGTCTCCCTGGGGATTAGACCCAAGGGGCACCAAAGGAAGCACACACCCGCTCCGTGGGGTGGAAGTGGTTGGAGAAGTAAAGGGAATATGTTTGGGTGGCACATGTGAAGGTTTGGAAGGCATGGAGGCTCCAATGGGAGTGGTGATGGAAAGTGAAGGCGCGGGCGATGTGGCGATGATAGGCTTGGGTGGCGACAAAGGCGAAGGTGAAGGCGTGGCTGAGGGTAAAGGTAAAGGCAAAGGTGTGGCTCACTCAAGCTCGGGCAAAGGTGATGGCGGAGATGGAGGCGAGAATGGAGATAGAGGTGGTGATGGAAGCACTGGTGGTGGAGATGGAGATGATGGTGATGGCAATGGAGATGGTGAGGATACCGATGAAGGTGATGGGGGTAGTGGACATGAAGGTGGAGAGGGTGAAGAGGGAGGTTGTGGTGTCCATCGTCGATGTGTTGACACAACGCGTCGAGTTGTGTTAGGGATAGAAGTAGTGGTAGTGGCGGCGAGAGAAGAAGGGGAGGCACTAGCCTGAGTAGAGGCTTGGGTTTGTGGCAGCGATGGAGCTGGGGTAGGAGATGGCGAAGATAACAGGGTATGTGACGGAGCCAGTGCAGCACTAGATGAGGAATCACAGGGGTGCCCCTGGTATTGAAGTAACGGAGACGGCTGCCCGGGCGGCACTTCTTGCTACTGTTATTGGCTGCGAAGATGTAAATTACTTTGTAAATAGCGGCCCAATCAATCCTTTTCTTAGCTTCCAGATCATAAACATAATCTCAGAACTTGGGACAATCCTTAACCAAATGCCCCTACTGGCGGTGGAAATAACAGAACTGGAGCATATCCCCGACCGTGGGTCGGCAAGGCACAACCGGAGAGAGCGGCAACGCGTGAGTGGCCATCAAAGCCTGAAAGATGTCGGTGAAACACTCCGACAATGGAAGATGAGGAGCCTGCTTCGGGCAAGGTGGATTCTGAGGGATATGTAATGGTGGAGACGGTTGTGGAGACGAAAGTGAAGGTTGCATAGGCCATAGTGCTTGGCTAGTGGTGGAAAGATTTGGTGAAGGCATATGTGGAGCAGGATGAGGGGGTATACAGACGGCATCCACCTGCTCCGGATGTGGTGTTTCCTTGACCGGGGGTGGAGACATAGGCGGAGACGCATGTGGGTATGCGGAAGCGGAAGGCTGACTGTGAATGGCGGTAGGTTGACTCATGGAGGTTTGATATGCGGGGGCATATGGCGGACTCGTGGAGGGTTTGTATGTGGAAGGATACTGGTATGTATAAGCGGAAGGTTGGTATGTGGATGTAGATGGCGGGGTGTGTGGAGATGTAGAAGGCGGAGAGGACTTGGGGTCAAGGGAATCTTGGAGTTGTTCGCGGATGAAGCGGGCTCGGCTGTAAAGTTGTTGCCAGGAGGTGATGTCGTTGAGAGGTAAGATAAACCGATACTTGAGCGTGGCATTAGATATCAGCATCTTGATTTGCTCTCCCTCTGGAATGTGCCCCGGGACCTGCGTGGCAAGGCGACCCCAGCGATCGGCAAAGGTAGAGAACTCCTCTCCGGGCTTCATCATCTCATGGGCCAAATCCACCATGGAGTACTTGGGCCCAACCTGGTCTTGAAACTGTTGAATGAACTTCTCTTGAACGGCTTGAAAATTCACAACTTGCTCTTGCGGAAGGGAGAAGAACCAATCGCGAGCCGGGCCTTCCAATGACAGACCAAATAGATAGGCCATCAAGCGTTGGTCATGTCAAAATTGGGCCGACTCATAAATAAACTCCTTCAAGTGCACATAGGGGTCACCGACTCCACCGTAACGGCGATATGCGGGAATTTTTGAAGATGGCGGAAGCCGAAGACCATGAAATGCGAATGGAATACTTAAGGAGGATTTGAGATCGATTTGGGGTTGAAGTTCATCAAGCTGGCACTGGGATTGAGCAATCATCTCCTAGGTAGGGAGAGATCGAGAAGAATATGGGCCAACTTGAGCTAGTGAATTTGGACCAGGATGATATTGGGCCAGATAAGAGGATCCGGACTGAGAAGAAGAAGGGCCCATTCCAGCAGTAGAAGGATATATGGACCTAGAAGGATCATGAATATGAGGACTACTTGGGCTACCAGCAGCATGGGTAGGAGATGGAGGCCCATGAAGAAGAGTAGGTCCACTAAGAGAATAAGAAGGCCCGTTAAAGGAAGGGGGTCCATTAAGAGTAGAAGAGGGCCCATTGGAGGAAGATGACAACCCATTGAAGGATGGGGGCCCACTAATAATAGAAGGACAATGAAGGGAACGAGGCCCATTAAGAGAATGGGACCCATTGAAGGAAGGTGGCCCATTAGATGAATGAGTATTAGGAATCGGGCTAGCCGCATGAAAAGAAGAAGGAGGCCCATGAAGATAGGAAGGCCCATTATGAGAAGAAGGCCCATTAAGATGATTTGTAATAAGACGATGGGCCTGGGCCAGGTCCATTTGGTGAACGAGACTTGAAAGATGGGCCATGAGATTAGCATGTTCCTCGGATGGATTGGAGGGACCACGGGGAGATGGGCCCGCGTGGGAAGAGGATTCCACGCAGGAATAGGAAGAAGATTGGGCAAAAGGATGATACAAGGGATTGGAACGATGCTCCATGAGGGAAAATGGAGACTTAATACAAGGATATCAATGAGAAAACAAGTGGGGAAGCAATAGCTTAATGGGCTTGAGGATAAGAGGGGACTGACCCACTAACGCAAAGACGAATGGACAACGGACCATGGGACAATGGACTAGACAATGGACACACAAAATGGGCTAAGCTAAATGGGCCTAACAACAATAAAACATGTGGATGATGAAAGAATGCAACACAAACACCACTAATGGGCCTGTGCAAGCCCAAACAACACAATCAATGCAATGTGAGAGTTTTCACCCAAGTCAAACAAGTTGATATGATGGGAAATATTTCAGGGATTTTAATAGACATTTTAATAATTTGAATGAATAATAATTCCCTCAAGATAGGAATCCTATGGGAATAAGGTCCAAACTTTCGGTTGACTAAGGTTAACTCCCTCACACGGATGCAAATGCAAGCCTAAAGGGTGGAAAAGGTACAACCGGCCCGACGTCCGTGTGGGAATCCACAGCTCGCGGGGACTTACGGAGGTCCCGGATAAGATCACCTAGTCGACCCCAAGGAATATGGAGGTGAGAGGTTCACTTACCAAGGTAGGAAATGCAACTATGATATGCAATGTATGGCCCTATGTGCACCGGAGTGCATGCAATTTCTAGTCTAAACCTAGAAAATCAAGACAAAATTAAACTATGCAAACATGGTTCAAATAAGACAAATAGTATATGGATGGAAAGACAATACAAAGGTCTACACAACGGGCCCAAGAACAGATCAATCTGACCCCGGGAGGTCAATCAAATCACTGAGCAAAGTTATCCCCGTGAACCTGTGCGCAGACCACATGCAGATTTTATGGATAAAATGCTAAAATGGTGACAATTTTTATCTAAGCAAACGTGACCCGAATGATGCAAGTAGTATATGGATGGAAAGACAATACAAAGGTCTGCACAATGAGCCTAAGAACAGAGTAATAGGACCTCTGGAGGTCAATCAAATCCTCGAAGAAAGTTGCTTCCGTGAACCTGTGCGCAGACTGCATGCAGATTTTATGCACAAAATGCTAAAATAATGACAATTTTCAACTACGAAAATGAGACCCAAATGATGCAAATAAGCTATGAATGGAAAGACAATACAAAGGACTATCCAATGGAATAAAAATCAGTGCAATCAGATGTCGGGAGGGTAGTCAAATCACTGAGTAAATATGTACCTATGAATCTATCCCTGAGCCTGCTTGCAGAACTTATACATAAAACTCAAAAAGTTGGACAATATTAGAATATGCAAATGTGAACGAAATGATGCAAATCATATATGGATGGAAATACAACACAAAGGGCTATCCAACGGAACAAGTATCAGCGCAATTCGACCCCGGGAGCAAAAGTTATGCCTCGACGAATATGGCCCTATGAGCACGCGCGCACGACTGCCAGAATCCGTAACAGTCTAACAAATGAACGTTTCTTGCCCTCTGGCGGTCTACTATAGGACCGCCACACTACCAGAGCCCTTAAAACGCCCCAAACAGTGGAAGAATGGATAAAATATCACCTAAACATGCACATGCACACACCCAACTCACAAAAGAGCATTAAAACAAACGTGATGGGCATTGGAGTCCCACCGTGATCGCCAAAAAACTGTAGATTTGTTTTATTTAGATTCTTATCTCGCCCCCTTTAAATTAATACATGCATAAACATGTGAATCAAAGACAAGGGAGATGAAAGGATGAGAAATACTAATCATGATCGCCACCAAGGTTCCAACAATGCCAAAGGATGAAGAAAGGAGAGGAACGATGCCGTGTACCTTGGAACTTAAAGACTTCATCGCGCCTGAAATGGGGTGCGGAGAACTTTGTGGGATCAAACCTCCTCGTCTTCCAGTCGGCTAGAAGAAGAGGGCCTCACGTCTATATCATGCTCTCCTGCAAAATAAAGATCAAAACACAAAGGCAAAAACCAATTAGAACATGAAGTGTAGCATCAATCCCAAAGTGATAAAATAGCATGAATAAAAGGGGGAGAACGCACCCGGGGAGGGTTTTTAACCCCTGTGGAAGGTTGGAAATAATAGGTGTATGTGTTGTGTATGCATAGGATTTGAAATCACGGAATTTGGTTGAGAGAATAGAGATAAAACGTTGATGCAAAATGTGTAAAAGTACATGTGTAGTAGAAAATGCAGAAAATTGTGATGATTTGTGATTTTGAGGAGACTAGAACTAAGAGTATAGACAACCAAATTAAGCCCAGAAGGATGCAATGGAAAGCCAATACTTCCCTCTTCAAGCTGGGGTCGAAGTTGTGAGTTGGAGTTGCAGCATGGCTTCACCCCACGTCCGAAAAAAACCCTCCTTGGCAACTACGAACTGGGCAGTTTATATAAGGGTTGCAGAAAAACCCAGAAAGTTCTCCAAAGATTTTAGTAGATAGTGTCCACCAAAATTCGTGTTCTATGGATCAATGTCGAGATAATACAAAGGATAAGAGGTAGGAATAAGTGGGACTCAATTTGGTGGAAGGATCTGGAAGATATGGCTTTTAGAAAGGAGCCCCAGAGCTTAATATGCAGAGTTTGTGTTATAGCAGGACACCTAAACCCCCAACTTTAATCAGCATTTCTGAGCAAGATAGCGAATGAAAATCCTAGATCTATGGATCAAATTCAAGATAATATAAAGGAGAAATCATAGGAGCAAACGACGCTCAATTCGGAGTAGAATTCAAGAAGTTATGGGCTCTGTAAGAGGGCCACGGTGCACAGAAACAGAGCAGAGTCCAGCACGAATTAGACTCTTAGTTTGTGTAACGGTCTAGGGTAGGACCGTCAGAGTCTCTAGCGGCCTAGGGTGGGACCGCCATGCTCTAGGGGTCGAACGAGGTGATTTTGGACAAGTTTGGGTGTGATGGTCTATCGTAGGACCGTCACATGTGCTATGACGGTCTAATAATAGACCACTACATGGACTGTGACGGTCTAATAATAGACCTTCACATGGCTTTAATGGTCTAATAATAGACCTTCACACTGATGGAGGAAGATTCTGGGCAGACTACGCGCGACTTCAGATATTGAAGTGTATCTCTCAAACGATGCAGAACTAGCGAAAGTGGTAGAAGAAGAAATTGTAGATAACTGAAAGATGAACAGCGTTCATGAAGAGAGAAAGATGAGAAAATGATCAAAAAGAAGGAGAAAATGGGGCTAGAACAGAGAGAGAAAATTCTGGGACGTAGGTGAACAACACAGCCTACTGGAAATACATAAATAGCTCACAATCGGAGTAGGACTGACCAATGGCGTAGAAGAAAAAATTGTAGAACATTAAAAATCAAATAACTTTGGTGAAGGGAAGATTTTGAATAGAGGACTGGAAGAGGGTGAAAAATAACCACTTTCAGGACTGCACAGTGAGAGAGAGTCGATTGCTTGATGGAAGCCGACCTAAATGGGCCGTAAGTCGGCTAATGAGCCAGAAGTTGATAAGATAAGCTCTAGGGACTCTAAGAAATCATGATCTCTAGGGCTCAAAGGGAATGGAACAATGAAAATTAGCTCGGAATCCATCCAAGAAGGCTCCAAAATAATGGCTAATTCGGGACATCAAAAATGATGAATAAGAGAAATGACATAACTTGCGGGCTAAAAATGGGTGTCAACAGGCACTATCATTAAACACCTTTCTAAAACCATATGTAGGGGATCTGTTGCTGTGGGGGTCGACCCCCTTCAGGTCCGGCCTGCTCTATGAAAAAAAAATGAAAGAAGAAGAAAGACCAAACAATTTGCATTTGCTTAATACCTTTTGTATAAAAGAAATTTTGCCAGATTGCATAAGCATGATAGAACTTTTTTGAGTTTTTTTGAAAATGACCACATAGGGCATGCTTTCACTGAAATGGCACTTGTATTCTCACATGTGCATTTTAAGTGTAGACCAAACCCCATATGCATTTAATTCCTCACTTTGAAGTTGCTCGTGATTTTTATTGAGATTTCATGCATATGCATAGCTGAACATATCTGGTTGGTCTAATTTATTTATTTTTTAAAATAAAACTGCATCTGGTGCTGGGAGAGAGTCGACCCAGGGAGTCGACTCCCTCCTCGCCAGGTTCTGTCTAGGCTCTGCCTGGGCAGAAACCTGCCCAGGAGTCGACTCCCTATGGGCCTATCTGCTCTTCACAGTAGGATAACCCTTGAACATAAAAAAAGGAGGAAACCGAGCATGTCATATGCATGGCATGTTTTGCCCAATCACTTTCTATGATTATAAGATTTAAGCACTGCATGTGCATGATAGCTTTCACATAATGGCCCATTTCAGGCCTATGCAGCATTTGCTCGAACACCATCCATCTATGGTAGATTCGTATGACAATCCCTTGGAACTTCATGAGATTTAATAAGATTTGCATACGCATGTCAGGTTATATCAGATCTACCATGAGTTGCATAATATGGGCATATCTGCCCTTCCACTACTCTTTCATAAATGGGCATCACAATAGCATCCTTGTGCATACTTGGATTCATATATGCATTGCTTCATGTGTGCAGTCAAAACTCCGGGTGCATTATGATTCTCGAATGCTTGCTTGCCATGGTCCTTCGTATATCAAATGGTGAGCAGTGGAAACCCGAATTACGTCCAGGTGAAAACTCTCACTATGCGTGAGTGAAACACTCCACCTTGTACCGAGGATCACCCTGCATAAACGCATGATCGGACCTTTGCACCTTGAGCATAGAGATTTATAAATTCATATTTGTTGCATTTCTTCAAATCCATGGATGTCTTGGTGCATGTGCCATACATAAATTTCTGACAGTCTGTCATATGTTTTCTATAAAATAGAAGCAATTGGGTCCCTGGCTCACAGGTTCGGTTGACCGACTTCCATTTTTGGTCGACCGACTTGTGGGTGGGTCGACTCACTGGGCTGGGTGTGTTGACCCACCCATGGCCAACGCAGTTCGTTTGAGCCCCGTTGATCTACTTTGATTTGCTGGCCATCTCGTGCCTTAAAAATTGTCATTTTGGGAGAGAACTAAAGAAGGCTTTTGCACTATAATAAGCAAGCTAGCTGCCCTTCTAGCCTGTTGCCATGCAAACTAGCAGCCCCACTAGGGTTTGCTAATATTCCACAGTAGCAGGCTCACCCTGCGCTTCATCCCGGTATATGCATGCATGTACATATGCATTGTTTGTGTCTTTGCCCATATGTTAACAAGAAATAAGAAAATAGAATCAACTGAGCAAACGAAAAGAAAAGAATAGAACAAAAGAAGTGGAGAAGTGGATGAAGACATGATATGTTCAGATCCGGCCTCTGCCCTCCATGTAGAGGTAATGCACTGCATACATGAATTCAAACAAAAAAAATGCATTTGCATGCATAAATCCCGAAAACTCATACACATAAGTGTAATCAGAAATTTCATATGCACGGATGGATCTAGAGGGCTCATATGCATGAACAAGGCCATGGAGCCCGCATCCACAGTGAGGTCAGAAATCTATAGATGAATTCAGAAAGCCATTTCATGAAAGCCATTTCATAATTAAGTTTAGAAGCTCATGTGCATTTTATTCGGCCCTCTGAATGAAAGTCAAACTCCCTAAATTCATTTTAGAATCCTACATAGCCCTATGAGCCCGCATGGTAGATTTTTCATGCATCTTTGATGCAGATAAAGACAAGGGAAAAATCCCATCTATATTGTGTGCAATGAGTTTACAAAGACCATGCTTGAACCCATTTTTCATGCCCCGCACATGCCATTGCATAGCCCTTGAATGAATGGGTAGCCAGAGCTTGCTGGCAGCTAAGAGTGTGTCGACACACCCTGAAGGCTACGTCGACGCACCCTTAGTCTGCTACCCCCCATTTTACGGCCATCGCGCTTTCATATAAGCCCATGCACGCATGCCTAAGCCATGTGCGGGTCCAAAGGAGCAAGTCAGCTGAACTTTAATAGAACAAAGATGAATGAAGATAAAAAAATGAGCTTCCATAAAGCCCAAGCGAGGGAACAAGATACATAAGATAAAACAAAGAAGAGCTTAAAAAAGGAGAAATAATAATAATACAAAAAGGGGAGGATAGAAAAGGTGAGAAACATGAAACAAAAGATGAAATCCATTTCATGAATTAAAAACAAATGAAAGATGAGAAATTTAAAACCCTAATTTGCTAAAAGATCAGCTCATTCGGGAAGGGTGAGTCGACGCAGGCCGGGCCCTGCGTCGACGCAGCAGAGGTTCCCGGGCTGATACCCCTTCACGCTGCGTCAACGCAGCCACTCCCCTGGGTCGACTCAGCCTTCACCAAATAATCATGAATTAAAAGAATGATAAATAATAGATACTAACAACAAAATAATAATATAATGATAATAATAATGGCATGCAAATGTGATAATAATGAAAAAAATGGATATAAAAGTTATCTTCAAGAGATCAAAGGCGATTGATCCAGGGATCCTCTTCCCCTAGACCCTGATTGAAGGGAACATCAATGATGCCCTTCTAAGTCGTGCCTGGCCCTCAGAGACCACCCCATTATGGCCATGGCCTGGCTTTGTCCCGGGCCAGTAGTCCACTAAATCGAACCCCTTTTACCAGTTTCTAACACTGATGATTTATTTTTCAAATATGAAGCTTGTCGTGCTTCAACAGACATTTGCATAGATATTATTCACCTACCTCTTACGTTTCCAACGCAAACCATTGTCCTAATATGAAACCATCTATAAATGACCAACATAATTTAAATGTTTTACCCCGTTATATGGGGTGCTTATATCACCCCAGATTTTTTTTTATCAGAATCTGTGAGTTCGGAGCACCTTTGTGAGTCCCAAAACGTGTTTTGTGATTTACTCAAGTTTTTGCCTGTCGACCCTACGGAACCTCGTGTAGGGTGAACCATCGTGATTTCGGGCTCTGAGACGTTGCTGGCGGGTTATGCATTTTCCAAGGATCGTGGGAATGATTTTTCCCTAATTTTGTATTTTTAGATTTATAAAATCTCAATTTGATTTCCTATAAATAAAACCCTCACCCCCCTCTCTCTCCTCATCCTTCATTTCTCTCCTCCCCTCTCTCACATTCTCTCTTTCTCTCCCTCTCTTCTCCAGTGGCCGACGGAGGAAGGCGGGGGCGAGGCGGCGAGGCTCGTGGGGCGTGGAGCGGCGAGGATGGAGTGTGGAACGGGGCGGTGGAGGCGCGGCACTCGTTCGTGAGTTTGGGTCGCCGGCGTGGGTTTCGTGAGGCGTTTTGTGAGGAAACATCATCCTCGGTGTGGGAAATCTTTGGTGGAGGTAGGGGGATGGATCCCTGGCCCCTGTAGTTCATTTCCTGTGGATTTGGTAGGCCGAGGTGAGCATAGCATGGGTTTTTCTTCAATCCGGGTGGTTTGTAGCACCACCAATAAAACAATATCACTTAATACCAACACATAGTGGGGTTTCCTTTTTCCAACACCAAGGGAATGGGCGCCCCTTTACTAGGGCACCATTCACCAATATAGAGCCCCTCTATACAGGCGCCATTTAACCCTTGGGCTACCATCCCACTATATATATATTAATATATGTACACCATGAAGACCAACACATGAAGGTTACAATTTTGTCTAAAGCCATGAAGAATGGACGCCCTCATGAAGAAGCGTCATTTACATGAATAAGATCAACCATTTTAAGGGCGCCCCTATGCCAGGGCATCATTTCCAAAGTGCTTCTAGAAGGTTGAGGCACGAGCAACCTCATTTAGCTCGCAAGCACCATGGGCAGCAATGATCAAGGATCTTGTTCCTCAACCGGACCCGCAAGGCAATAAACCCATGCTTTGCGTTGGCAACTACATTTCCTAAAACTATTCCTCTTCGTAGGACTGGCAGAGGCTACTATCATTATCAGTGCTGCTCGCAGAGGGGAATATTTCCCTTCTTTCCCTTGGAAGACATAAAGGAGCGTCTTTCCTACACTCTACGTCCTGCTGCTGGAGCTTTGTGGCGGCGGATAACGTGTGGCTTCTTCCTTGGATTTCTTATTCTTTCATCTGTACCTCCAAAAAGGTAGGTGTTCTCAAGATCTAGCTTAACTAGTAGTTAATATAGGTTAACATGTATGCTAGTTAAACCTTTCATAGCCACAATCTGGTCACCTTAGTCAGGGGTATATCAAAAGGTTTAGTGGGAAGGTTAGGCTACGCCTATCTGAAACACTAACTCTTGCGTGAGTAGATCTATGATCTTACCTCCATCAAGTACCCCATGTATGTACTGATTATATAGTTGTCATTACTCATAACCTGCCCCAATTTCATGTAAATTGATCCATGTTTAAAAGTTAATATCTATGAAATTAAAATCAAAAATTGTTGCATGAGCATGAGCTTGCAATCCTGCTATTTTTCCATGACTATTTATGTCTCTACATCCCGATTATGTGAACATGTTATAAATCATGAACAGTAAAGTTATGTGATTAGTAGCGACCATGTTCAGGGATTTATATCTATTGAACCAAATCATGAAACTCCTGCATGAGCATGACTTTGAAATCCCCAGATTTTTCTCTATTTTACCATGTCTTCATTTCTGGATTTCATGAATTTTCGCATGATGAACAGTGTTATGAGTCTAGTGGAGCACCCTGGTGAAGGGCGTCCCTGACCAGGGCGCCATTCAATAGGGCGCCCCTGGCCAGGGCACCATTTCACCTTGGGGGGCCCCTGGCCAGGGCGCCATTCTCTAGTGTGGATTAAAACCCCCGATCCCGTGATTAGCCTATTAAACCCTATCGATTAGCCTGTTAAACCTGTTATCTGTTAAACCATGCTGATTAGCTTGTTAAACCTGTTAAACCTGTTACATGTTCAACCTGTTATCTGTTAATCCCTATTGATTAGCCTGTTAAACTTGTTAAACCTGTTACCTATTAAACCATGGTTATTAGCCCGTTAAACCTGTTACCTGTTACAGCACGTCTAAACCTGTTATACTGTTAGAAACCTGTGATTGTTAACCTTCTGAAATAGAGACCCTCCGGGAAGTCTCTATTTTCTGAAATAGAGACTCTCTGGAGAGACTCTATTTTAACCTTCTGAAATAGAGACCCTCCAGGAAGTCTCTATTTCTGAATCCCGTTAAACCTGTCACATGCTAAACCAGTTACATGTTAAACTTGATCCTATTAAACCTGACACCTGTTAACCGAGTAATTACTTACCTTGTTAAGCCTGTTAGCTGTTAAACTTGTTAATTACAGAGACTGGTAATTACATATCCTGTCAAACCTTGTTAATTACCTAGCCGTTGTTAAGCCTTGTTAATTCTATAGCATGTTAATCACATAGACTGCTAAACCTGGTTACATAACGTGTAAACCTGTTATCCTGTTAAATACACAGTTATTGTTAACACTCAGAAATAGAGAGTCCTCGAGAAGTATCTATTCTCTGAAATAGAGACCCTCCGGGAAAACTCTATTTCAGCATTAAAATAGAGCCCTCTGGGAAGACTCCATTTATCAAAATAGAGACCCTCCAGAAAGACTCTATTTCAGCATTGAAATAGAGACTCTCTGGGGAGACTCTATTTACTGAAATAGATATCCTCTGCAAGGGCGCCATTTCTCTGCAACCTAAAATTTTTGGGCTTCTGTCCAGCCCTTACCCAATGATCCCTAGCCATCTCCTTAACCTTTAATTGCCTATGTGTCATGCATTTTAAGTAGATGGTTATAATTCATCATTTACACCTAATATTGTCCTTGATTTCTATTCCTGAAAATCTACCTTATGTTCCTACAATGTTTAAACTTCTTGAAATTCTATATTGACTATACAAATGAGAGTGAATGCCAAAAAGTATACATGAAATGTTGTGCATCATATAGGACCCGGTCTGGTCCTGGGAGGAGCACCCGAAGGTACTTGTGCCCATGAGAGTTTATTGACCACGGTGTTTGACATTGCACCAAAGTACTTGTTTGCTTGACTTGACTTGAGACATTCCCACTCACTCTCTAGTGACATGCTTGGCTTGCATGAAATGATTTGCTTGACCCGAAAAAGGGTAATTACTTGCTTGAATGAAATAAATGAAATAGCCAATTCCATTACATTACTTGTTATTACACGAGCTTGAGATCACTTGCTTGAATATTGCTTATTACCTTCTTGGAAAGGCTTGCTTGAATATTGATTTCTTGGAAAGACTTGTGCAATTACTTGCCAATTACTTGCTAGTTCGTCATTGATACATCTTATTGATATTGACGTGATACTCTCTCGATACAATTCTTGATATTCTTACTTGATCCAACATGCATCATTATACCACATGAACTTGTAATACTTAAGATTGTAGAACTTGATACCACATGAACTTGTAATTAACTTAAGATTGTTAGAACTTGAGATATAAATCTTATTGAGCGATTCGCTCATCCAGTTGCAATTTAATATTTTTCAGGAAATTTGGACAGCGACCACATCCCGGATGGGAATGATACCGAGTAATGAGTGCTAGAGTCACCGATTGGTGTACCGTCAGCTAGTCTTGTGTCCTACTTTGTATTTCCAATTATTGTTAAAGGCTTGTATAACTTAATTGAGTCAGTTATGATCTAGTTAGATGGAACTTATTAAACTTGTAGCCTTATGGATGATTCTGGGATATTGTTATTTGGTTAAGTAGATAATTGTCATCTTGGACTAGGGTATTATGTTCAAACTTTGAGTTAGCAATAGAATTACCGAGTACTATGCGCACTCTATCTTTACATGAATGACACGATCGATATAGACGTGTCACGCATCCGAGTATCTTCCGTGCTCGGGCGTGACATGGTTTTGTCATGTTTAGTGTGTGAGGCATTTTTCTTCAGATTGATTGGCATTTTTTCATTTATTTCCTTCCATTTTGTGGTTTGGGACCTGGGGAATGCTCCCCGTTGTTTTCCCTATCGATTGGGATCGAGTGGGCATGGAAACCGGACTCCGAGGTTGAGTCAGGGTAGGTTTCTGCCATTTTCGGCCGACCGACCGGTTGGGGCCGGTCGACCGAACGGCTCACCACGAAGGGCTGAACCTAGGTGAGTTCGGTCGACCGACCGAGTGGGCCGGTCGACAGACCCCCTATGGGCGCGTCAACGCACCGTACTGGGCAGGTCGACACAGCCTAGGTAGTCGACCGACCCCCTGCAAATGGTCGACCAACCCATTTAGGTCGACCGACCTAGGGAGTTTGGTTGACCGAAATTCAGTTCTTTGGCCCGTTTTGGCCCCCGTTCGACCCGGTTGTGACCCATTGGCCGACCCATGGCCGCGTGGATGTCCTAGACATCTCGGGGGTACCGTGACTATATTTTTGGGTGTCTGGAGGTACCTTGTTACCTCAATTAGCGTGCCCATAGGTTTTAAGGGTTCGGGTGTGTAAGATCCGATAGTTAATGGATTCTTAGCGGATCCTTATCGGTGTTGAAGTGTGGAAAGAATCATGAATTTAGGCTATTTTATTGGGCTTAATGGGCCTAGTTTAATGGGCTTAATCAAATTGTATAAGCTTTTAGAAATCAAATAAGGCATATATACAATATCACTTATTGTAAGGCCTTTGTGCAATATGAAGTTTTTTCACAAAAAAAAAATTATAATAAAATCAATTTTTTTGTGAGAAACCCTCGTGTTTCTCACTCTCTTCTCACCCTCTCTCTCTCGCACGCACGACCCTCTCTCTCCTCTTGCTCCCTCGGTGGATTGATCATCCCGGGGTGCTGCAAGGTGCGCAGGTGGTGGTGGTGTTGAGCCTGAGGCATGTGGAGTGCGGTGGCGTCATCCTGGAGGCGGGCCGTGAAGCGTGGAGGCAGGAAAACCACGTGGAAGGCGCGGCGTTCTTCGTGTGGAACGGCGAGGGAACGACGTTCTCGGCTTGAAACAAGTAGGGGGATGGATTCCTTACTTCGTTAGGATTGTTTCCCCACCCCCTGGCATATGAATGGCCAGCCGTAATACATGAACATCCTCGTTAAGTCTTCGGAGCATGAACATTGTTATTTATGTTTTCAATCCACCATGGACATTGTATTTATGTTTTCTGGGCATATAATTGTAGTATGATGGATATGGGTTGAGAAATGGTAGGTTTAGACATGTTTCCCATCGATTTGGATCGATTGGGAGGGGACTCCATTGATTTTCCCGTGTTTAGGGTTCTCTGGGTGAGTAGCAGTCGCTCCAGAGACCGTTTTTAGGATGGCTTGAGGCGGTGGACGCTAGCGGTCGCTCACTGACTATTTTCTTATCGTTAGCGGTCTTAGACTGACAATTTTCTATTGTTAGCGGCCCAGCAAATGACCGCTACCACCCTTTGACCGAGTAAGGCGGTGGACGGTTCGTGGTCTTTGACCCGACCGTCTTTTGTCCGTTCGCGGTCTATCGTACAACTGCTTGCGACCGTATTTCCTTCCGTTTAAAATTATATGCAATATTTGTGCCTTAGCGGTCATGAGGATGACCGCTTAGGTTGTGTTCGCAGTCGATTGGGCGACCGTTTATGAACCGTTCACGGTCCTTCATTTGACAGCTAATGCCTGCAGCATATGAATTTTTTCCTGTTCATTTAATTGTGCATTCTATACTGCATATTCGCCATGTTTAATTCTTCTTATAAACTGTGGCATGTTTTTAGATTCCAAAAGAATTATTTTTTCTTTCCTTGTGATAGAACCACTAGTTGTAGCCCGACGACCTCGAGTGTCGGCGCACCTGGGAGAGGTGGCGGGGCAGTCCCGGTTTACGGTTTTTAAGCTAGTTCCCATGGGCCCCTTGCTTGGCAGTAGCATGCTACTGGGGGAAAAACTAGCTAGAGACCTGGCTCAAGGCATTGAGCCTGTGTGTGCACACGTGGTCAGGGGCTTGGACTGACACTGACGAGTGTGACCCTGACTAGTACTTGTCCTTGGTTACTGTTATGTGTCTCGCTTGCCGCTATCCAGGCTTGTGTAGATACTTGAGACGTAGTGTAAGTCATCAGTGGACACGTCTGGTCTTCTTTCTGGTGGTCTTCTCTCTCTCCTGTCACTTGGAATGGTTGAATTATTATTGTATTGGTTGATTTCAGGTACTCATGTCTATATTAAATGGCATTTTAGTTAGCTACCTTTAATATATTCACATGCATCTATAGCTTTATTTCCTGTCATTTCCTTTATGCTATTGCATGTTTAATCGCTTTATATTTTAGTTGCGAGGTAGTGATTCACGTGAACCCTACTGAGTCTTTGTTGTGAGACTCACCCTTCCTTTTCTGGTGAGACGGAGTAGCAGACCGCCAGCTTCTCTCGTGCTTTTTGCGGAAAGTCTTAGACGCCATCTATGATCGGTGCTTTTGTTTTTCTTTTGTTTTCTTTTGGCAGGGGTATGCCCCGTGTAGTTGCTTATATTGTCTCTTGTGCAGTGTCGGACTTGTGATGTATGGATCTGGACTATTTTATGTAAATATATCACTCTGTTATTTTATTTTGCTTCCGCTTAAAATTGCCATTTTATAAATGCGCGTGTGATTCCAATTTATTATGCACCTCCTAGACCAATCCTCCCAACCCTTCCGGGGCCTTATCAGCCTCTTGGGTGGCGTCTCCGAGTTCTTCGTATCGGTTTACCGGTATCTGGATCTCCAGGTCGTTACAGTTGGTATCTGTGGGGATGGGTCTATCTGATTTATTTTAATTGATTTTTATTTATTTTTATTTGACTTATTTATTTGTTTTGTTTATTAGGCGTGCCAGTCACATGTGTGACAATTTCATTGTGCGCTCGATCTGACTTGGTCAGTCGATTGTGAGGTCCGAGTCGGGACCAGAAGTCCGTCATACCATAAAGGCTATGACGTTAATTACGTCCTTCCAAGGAAGGACAACCCTTGATTAAACGCCAAAATAGGAGGCCTCATAAGGCAAACAGATATTCATATACATAACTTTGAACTTCGTACCAGGCCCGGAAGGCGAGTAAGAGAATAACATTAACCACAGAAACAAACTATCTCGCTGAATCGGCGGTTCAAAAACAATCAGACTCAGGGGAAAGGTGAAACAGAGGATATCAATCGCGGACAGGATGAGCCGCGATCATGACGGAGGTTTAAAACATCGGTTAATATTTCGGCGGCACTTCCCCATAGTCTGGATCATACCCAGAGGAAAATAGGCTATCACCCACGGAGTGCCGGGGTGAAAGCCGAAAGGAAGAGAGAGGTCGGGCCTCTCCACGTTACACATGTATGCCCTAGGACAATGTTTGATTCTTCCCTCACAGGAGTTGGTGGCACTCATGCATTGGCATGGCTCACCGGAGCTAAGAGGGAGGCGCGTCGTTGTGACTTCGACACGAATCGATGGAACATAAGGGAGTCTACCTCCCTTTAACTTTATCCTCGGGACACATCTGGTGATCCACGAATATCTCTGTGTGGGTTAGCTCTGGGCATTTGGGCTCACAAAGTGGCAACTTAGGCTCTCGGTATGACCACAGAGAGGAGGCTAAGGCTCCCGGCGTGAGTGGCAAGAAGGTGGAGGTTCCCGGCGTAGCCGAAGGGAAGAATCCAGGAAGCTCCCGGCGCCAACTTCCCGGCGCGACGGAGACTCTCCAAGGGGGGTTCTCGGCGTAGGCTAAAGGGGGAAGAGGAGCTCTCGGCCTGGGGGTTCCCGGCGCGCTGAAGGCCGCGCCGGGAGCTGGTGGCGCCGAGAGGTAGGTGCCGAGAAGGCGGGTGTTTGGGCGCCGTTAGGAGTTTAGGATTTTACGGTGCCCTATTTTTAGGATTTTGAGAGTTTTCTGGGAATTATATCAAAGTAGATTGGCTCTGGGGACTAGAGATGGGGTTCAACTGGTTTTAGTTGTATATGCTTCAAAGGAGGCCGAGAGCTGAGAGGGATTGGGGGGGAAGAGCCCCACACAGAGGTCCTTTTCACCATTACCATGCGGAGTCCAGAGGACAGCTTCAGTATTATCTTTCATCGGCCTGGGAGGATTTCAGCAGTACCTCCCTGTGAGTGACGTCACGCGGTTCGGGGTGCGAAGAGGACGCGGAGCACGCGGGCTCCTTCTTTTTGTTTGCTGCAACACAGAAATAAGAGAAAAGAGAAGGGGCCACCACGGGAGATTGCTCCAGCGGGGCGAGCGTGACAAATGTGATATAGCAAGATATGGGGTTAAACGGCCATAGCGGGAAGTGACTCGCCGCGATCTCGGGGGACGGGAATGGTGTAGAAATTAAATAGTAGGAATTGAAACGGCCATTGGGGAAGTGACTCGCCGCGGCCTCAAGAATATGAGCAGATAAGAAGATAGCAGAATATAAAGAGAATATAAAGAGCGGGAATTTAAACGGCCATTGGGGAAGCGACTCGCCGCGGCCTCGAGAATATGAATAGATAAGAATATGACAGGATATAAAGAGAATTTAAACGGCCATTGGGGAAGTGACTCGCCGCAGCCTCGAGAACATGAATAGATAAGAATATAACATATAAGAACGGGAATTTAAACGGCCATTGGGGAAGTGACTCACCGCGGCCTCGAGCATATGAGCAGAATATAATAGAATATAAAGAGAATATAAGAACAGAAATTTAAACGGCCATTGGGGAAGTGACTCGCCGCGGCCTCGAGAACAAGATGTGATCGCTAGGGGCCGAAAGACCCCAAAATGAAGAAAGTGATCGCGTCTACCTCAAGAGCGGGAGATGGCGGGTTGCTTCTTCCTCCCCCTTCGGCCGGCCGACGGAGAGGGCTTTCCTTTGGTACCCTTGCAAAACAACGATAAATAAGTAACGAGTGGATTAGAAAGATGAAGGTGTAGTATTCAAATCCTTGCGATAAAAAATAACGAAATGATGGTAAGACACACACCTGGTTGGTGTTGTCTTTTAAACCCCTCTCAGACTCGAGTAGGAGGAAAATGAGATGATGGATGCAAGAAGTATATAAGAAGAGGCGCCCTTATGAAGGGGGATAGGTGATGCGAGATGATGAATGCAAAAGAACTAGTAAGAAAAGGAAAGGATTGGCTTATTGGATGTGCCGATGGTGAAATCCGGCGGAGCTCCGGCAGCGTAGGGATGGCGTGGAAGCGCGGTGGATGAAGACGACCTTCCTCTCGCGAGCGTGGGCACCCGAGAAGCCGGCAGAACCTCCACCTACAAAAGACCCTACGGGTTAGAAAATGACTCCGATAGCCTCTGGGCTCCGGCAGCCTATCGGATCTCTTCGAAGCTCCTCTAGAACTGAGGGGGTGGGCCTCTATTTATAGGGCTCCGGAGGGTGGAGGCGTCCAGGACCCTGGACACCTCCATCAGGGCCGAACTAATATTTTATTCTATTTTTATTCATTTTTTCTGAATATTTTTGTGGGGGCGTCCAGGGCCCCGGACGCCTTCAACAGGTCCACCGAATACCGCTGCCGGCCGCACGCGGTTTGGGACAACGTGTGGTTTTGTGAGCGGCGCCTCGTGATTCAGAAATGGGCGCGTCCAGGTGGCTGGACGTCTCTATAATTTGGATTTTTTCACACACGATAAACTATCGTTCGGTGGCCGGCGCCCGTGAGAGAGTTGATGGAGGCGTCCAGGGGCCTGGACGCCTCCAAAAATATATTATTTTTATTTTTGTTGTTTTATCCTTTATGCCAAGGCTGGCATTTTAATTTTTTATGTTTATTTTTATGGAGGCGTCCAGGGGCCTGGACGCCTCCATTAATATGCATTTTTATTATTATTATTTTTTGTCTTTTATGCCAACTGGCACTTTACACAGTTTTTATATTTGTTTTTATGGAGGCGTCCAGAGACCTGGACGCCTCCATTAATATAAATTTTTTATTTATTTTTGGGCTTTGAAAAAACAAAAACAAAAATAAAATAAATTTAAAGAATGGGGGCGTCCAGGGGCCTGGACGCCCCCATTAAGACCCACCCGGGTCCTCAGTCGGCTGCCGCCCGGCAGACACCCTTTTTGGTTCCGGAACTCCTGACGCGTCTGACTGGTGTTGATGCCGTCCGAATGCCGTGACGAGACGATTCCGGATGCCGAAAAGGGCGGAAGAAGACATAAGAAAAGGAAGCACTCAAGTGAGTTAAAACGCGTAAGCCGTCGCGGGGCGTGGTATAGTAATATGAGACTTTCTCAGGAGACGTCAAGAATGGCGTGTCTACAGCTGCCTCGCCTTGGCGTCTGCTTTGCAAGGGAGCGACACGTAGTGGAATGGTATCGAAGTGGAGTGAAATGAAGTGGGAGAGGACTGATAAGTTGACGCCAAGGTGTGATGAGACACGCTTTTGACGTTACTGTTTGGAATCTGTCCTGAAGTTTCAATGAGGCGACCTTGAAGAAGGTCTTTCAAATATTGACGATTGCTTGGATGGAGATCAAATAAGGGAGGGTGAGATGTGCGCTCAGGCACGAAAAGGAGACCAACTTCTCGGTGTGGAAGTACCTGGGTCATAAACCGGAGGTTTCACCTTTGGGGAGCGGTTACCAGCCAATGTGGAAGTGCTGCGGCCAAGGTTGGTCAAGAAAGGTAAAAAGGAATATCTGAGGGTCTGTCCAAACAAGGGTCTCCTTTGGAAGAGCAGCGTAGAGCCGTTTCAAGGAAACTCAGTATTTCATTCGGAGTGGAATATCTCATATTTGTAGGAATTGAAGCACAACGGCCTTCGCAATCGAATCACTTGAATGATCTTCCACAATAAATCAAAATCATATATGAATGCATGCTGGGTTAAAATAAAAATTTAAAACAAACTAAAATAGAAAATAGCCAAGGATAATATTGTCAACTTGTTAAGAACGGGTCAGGATACCGATCCGGTGAGCCGACACTGAGCTGGGGCCCGTTTATCCGCGCACCAACTCACTGAATGGAACCGTCGTCCCCATGCTATCACAAGTTAACGGCATATCCGTACAACCCAAATTCTTCCGGGATCATCACTGTTTTTGTTGAAGGGGAACTCAAATCCCAGATTTGTTCGGGTCGCAAGGTCCTTGACATGTTCTAGTAGCGTAGGTATCGTATACTATGATGCATGACATGGTGGGACCAACCATTGAAAGGTGGGACAGGAGACAGGACAAAGGCGTCCGTTAGTAAAAGCTGCACAGACTAGCAAAGGTTAGCAACATCAGAAAGTAGCAGAATCACAGCAGAATCGCACCACAGTACAAATTAAGGAGATCCAGATAAAATCTTGACAATGACCACTGATGTGACATGTTCCGTCCTGTAGCGATCTTCCCTTCCTATAAGAACTCCCCTTAGGCTAGTTCATTCAAATGCACCAAGGTGGGTTTTGGAAGCTCAGGAGAGGAAAGAGAGGAGAATCTAGGGATTTTCAGGATGGAAGGAGAGTCTTCCCGCGTTATGAAGAGGAGCAGGCCTAGCAGCGAGATCAGGCGACTCTCCGACCTCGAGGGTCATTTGAGTGGGACGATCATGTCGCATATGGTAAGCTGATTCATTTCAAATTTCTCCACGTGAACCTTCTTCTTACTACCTTCCTTTCTTCTTCTTTCTTTTCTCTTCCAGCCATATCCACTCTTCCCAGGCCCGAGGAAGTTTTCCAAACTGCCATGGCTTTCAAAGCTAACTTCCAACATCTCCATCGGCATGAGGGCCATACTCTCGAAGTGGCATCTGCAGGGACTCCTTATTCATGCCAAACACAATGAGAAGATTCGTATGGACTGGGCGGCTATGGGCGCACTAGTGGAGATCTGGCATCCCCAGACCCATACTTTTATCTTCCCGACCTTCGAGGTGACCATCCTCCTCGAGGAGGTGGAACTTCTGCTCGGATTGAAGAAATTCAAGAGTGACGGGAAGGTGAAGGCTATGCGGATGCTGACACTGGTGACTTCCGAAAGCGTTCTTGGAAGCTTCATGCCGCCCGACGCAGCCAGAAAGGTTCGTACTCAAAAGAGGATCGATCTCCAAAAGCTTGCGGAGTGGGTCATGGACGGCCTGAGAGGGTCACCAGATGATGACTATTTGGAGGGAATCATGAAGGGGTTCACCATTTGTCTGGCGGGTGCTCTCTTGTTTCCTTATACCGACAACATGGTGGAGGAAGACCAACTGAGTGCTATCTGCGGGATCTGGCATGGAAAAAGGGTGGGACCCACTGTCCTCGCCTACCTGTATAGTGGCCTTACTGCCTCGAGCATGGGTAAGCCTCCTTTTGGTTGCGCACTTGTCCTGAATTGCTGGCTTGATTTGCACTTCAAATTCGACCACCGCGAGGGAATGCCAACTGCTTCAAAGCTCTTCCAACAAAGCCCTCTTCATCACATAGCCGACGTGTTAGGCTTCGGTGGTACTGTAGTGAACTGCATTCCGTGGCTGAAGAAACGTGAAGACTGGCGGTCTCACTTCCGCACCGTGACACAATGCTTCTTTACTTGCGCACCGGCATGTTTACTTTCGCTAGATCTTCTCATGAGGCCTTCTCCGGAAGTTGATCTTCAACTGATCGGTGCGACCGAGTTCGTCCTTTATAATGCGCATCGGTGCTGCATCCAGATTGGCATCCCACGCCATTCGTTCCCGCTACCGACTGGCATTGTTCCTTTGAAGAAGAGGGAGTTGGGCACTGAAGCGGATGCGAAGGAAGCGAAAGCTGTCAAAGCTCCCTGGAAGACAAGTGTTGCGGGAAAGGCCTCAGCGCACGTGGGTGAAGAGTGTGAGCTGTGGAGGGCTTATGTAACCGAACTGGGGAGGTTAAGGCCTAAGGCGCCTAAGCCCCTGATGTAGCTCATTCTGCTTTTCTGATGGAATAAAACCTGGCATGGATGTTTTGGGACCCCCGTCCCCTTAATTATTATTATCTTTTTTGTGGTTTTTCTTTTTCTTTGTATTTTTTCTTTTGTTTGGATTATATTCATATTCTTATCTTTTTTTTTCTTTTATTATATTTTTTTTAAAAAAAATTTTATTATGGGGGCATCCAGGGACCAGGACGCCCCTAATTTTTTATTAAATTTTTTTTCATTTTTTGTTTTGGGGGCATCCAGGGTCTTGGACGCCCCTATTTTTATTATATATGTTTTTTGGTTTTTTTGTTTTGGGGGCGTCCAGGCGCCTGGACGCCCCTAAATTTTTGAATTTTGAAAAAAAAAATAAAAAAGGTGGGGGCGTCCAGGCGCCTGGACGCCCCAATTAAAGTGGATTCTATATATATGGGGGGCCTCACCCCCTGCTCATTTGTACTATTCATTCTGACGACCCAGTCACCCCAGACGACCCATTCTTAGTCCCAATGGAGCGAGGAGGATCGAGCCGGGGTCCAGAGAAGCGGAAACGACGGGCTCGTCGTCCGAGGAGGCTGAGGGATGGTGCCGAGGAGGCCGCAGCAGCGGAGGAGATTGCCGCGGGTGAGGAGGGTCTTCCTTTGGCCTTGGAGGCTGCAGTGGATGCTGGCGACGCGGCAGAGGACGAGCACGATCCGGTAAGCCCCTTAGACCTCCATTCTATTGGTTCACTGGGTTAAAAGGGTGGACGAGAGGCTGTGTGGAGAACGTCGGGTGTGAGGGAAGGAGGCGTCCAGGGGCCTGGATGCCTCCACATTTTCTTTTTTGTTCTTTAGAAAAAGAATTAAAAAAAGGAGGCGTCCAGGGAATGGGACGCCTCCATGATAATATATATATATATTTTATTTATTTTTGTTTTTGTTTTTGGGTTTTTCTAAAATTAAAATAAAGAAAATGTAATGGAGGCGTCCAAGGTGTTGGACGCCTCTAAAAAACATAAATATTTTTAAAAATAAAAATAAAATTAGATAAATAAGTAGTATATACAGTGTTATTATTTATTACTATTCATAATGCTGATGTGTTCTTTTGTTGGTTTTGTGGTGTGCAGGGCGTGATGAAGGGCCGGATCAACTGGTCCTTAGTGGTGGCAGCATACCGTGGGCTGCCAGACTTCCAGAGGGCGCGTGTGGACGCCATGGGCTTTGGAGCTTTCTTTAGGATCGAGCCCTTCCAGCTCGACCTTCCTCTTATCCAGGCATTGAGGGAGCGGTGGCACGCGCCGAGCCGAGCGTTTCTGATGCCCTGGGGGCACATGGTGCCGTCACTAGAGGACGTGGCTCGGATCACCGGGCTACGGGTGGACGGAGAGGCGGTGAGCGGGGTCACCTACCCCGACTACCGAGAGAGTGCCCTGGACCTGCTGTGGTTAGAGACGAGTGTGACTGACAGGGACAGCAGGGTAGTTGGCCGAGTGGAGATCATGGAGGCACTCAGATTCGTTGACCCGCGCCAGCAGGTTAGCGAGACTGGAGCGGAGTTTCTGGCACGATTGGAGGGAGATGCCCGTGCAGCTTTCACCCAGGATCCGAGCGAGAGGGAGCTGGTGGATCTAGACCTCCGGAGGTTTCTTTTCTTCTTCTTGGGCCGCCTTCTGCTGGGGACGAAGGGCGACGTCACGCGGTTCGGGGTGCGAAGAGGACGCGGAGCGCGCGGGCTCCTTCTTTTTGTTTGCTGCAACACAGAAATAAGAGAAAAGAGAAGGGGCCACCACGGGAGATTGCTCCGGCGGGGCGAGCGTGACAAATGTGATATAGCAAGATATGGGGTTAAACGGCCATAGCGGGAAGTGACTCGCCGCGACCTCGGGGGGCGGGAATGGTGCAGAAATTAAATAGCAGGAATTGAAATGGCCATTGGGGAAGTGACTCGCCGCGGCCTCGAGAATATGAGCAGATAAGAAGATAGCAGAATATAAAGAGAATATAAAGAGCGGGAATTTAAACGGCCATTGGGGAAGCGACTCGCCGCGGCCTCGAGAATATGAATAGATAAGAATATGACAGGATATAAAGAGAATTTAAACGGCCATTGGGGAAGTGACTCGCCGCGGCCTCGAGAACATGAATAGATAAGAATATAACATATAAGAACGGGAATTTAAACGGCCATTGGGGAAGTGACTCGCCGCGGCCTCGAGCATATGAGCAGAATATAACATAATATAAAGAGAATATAAGAACAGAAATTTAAACGGCCATTGGGGAAGTGACTCGCCGCGGCCTTGAGAACAAGATGTGATCGCCGGGGGCCGAAAGACCCCAAAATGAAGAAAGTGATCGTGCCTACCTCAAGAGTGGGAGATGGCGGGTTGCTTCTTCCTCCCCCTTCGGCCAGCCGACGGAGAGGGCTTTCCTTGGGTACACTTGCAAAACAACGACAAATAAGTAACGAGTGGATTAGAAAGATGAAGGTGTAGTATTCAAATCCTTGCGATAAAAAATAACGAAATGATGGTAAGACACACACCTGGTTGGTGTTGTCTTTTAAACCCCTCTCGGACTCGAGTAGGAGGAAAATGAGATGATGGATGCAAGAAGTATATAAGAAGAGGCACCCTTATGAAGGGGGATAGGTGATGCGAGATGATGAATGCAAAAGAACTAGGAAGAAAAGGAAAGGATTGGCTTATTAGATGTGCCGAGGGTGAAATCCGGCGGAGCTCCGGCAGCGTAGGGATGGCGTGGAAGCGCGGTGGATGCAGACGACCTTCCTCTCGTGAGCGTGGGCACCCGAGAAGCCGGCAGAACCTCCACCTACAAAAGACCCTACGGGTTAGAAAATGACTCCGGTAGCCTCTGGGCTCCGGCAGCCTATCAGATCTCTTCGAAGCTCCTCTAGAACTGAGGGGGTGGGCCTCTATTTATAAGGCTCCGGAGGGTGGAGGCGTCCAGGACCCTGGACACCTCCATCAGGGCCGAACTAATATTTTATTCTATTTTTATTCATTTTTTCCGAATATTTTTGTGGGGGCGTCCAGGGGCGTCCAGGGCCCCGGACGCCTTCAACAGGTCCACCGAATACCGCTGCCGGCCGCACGCGGTCTGGGACAACGCGTGGTTTTGTGAGCGGCGCCTCGTGATTCAGAAATGGGCGCGTCCAGGTGGCTGGACGTCTCTATAATTTAGAATTTTTCACACACGACAAACCGTCGTTCGGTGGCTGGCGCCCGTGAGAGAGTTGATGGAGGCGTCCAGGGGCCTGGACGCCTCCAAAAATATATTATTTTTATTTTTGTTGTTTTGTCTTTTATGCCAAGGCTGGCATTTTAATTTTTTATGTTTGTTTTTATGGAAGCGTCCAGGGGCCTGGACGCCTCCATTAATATGCATTTTTTTTATTATTTTTTGTCTTTTATGCCAACTGGCACTTTACACATTTTTTATATTTGTTTTTATGGAGGCGTCCAGAGGCCTGGATGCCTCCATTAATATATATTTTTTATTTATTTTTGGGCTTTGAAAAAACAAAAATAAAAATAAAATAAATTTAAAGAATGGGGGCGTCCAGGGGCCTGGACGCCCCCATTAAGACCCACCCGGGCCCTCAGTCGGCTGCCGCCCGGCAGACACCCTTCTTGGTTCCGGAACTCTTGACGCGTCTGACTGGTGTTGATGCCGTCCGAATACCGTGACGAGACGATTCCGGATGCCGAAAAGGGCGGAAGAAGACATAAGAAAAGGAAGCACTCAAGTGAGTTAAAACGCGTAAGCCGTCGCGGGGCGTGGTATAGTAATATGAGACTTTCTCAGGAGACGTCAAGAATGGCGTGTCTACACTCCCCCGTACCTAGCGTATGCCAGGGAGTGATAGACGATCACCCACGGAGTGCCGGGATGAAAGCCAGAATAAGGGGAGTATGGGACCCCTAGCCCGTGTATGTGATCACATCACCAACTTAATATCCCTTTGAGGCCATTGAAACTTATGCAGTGGCAGAGTTTCTCTGGCTCGTAAGGTTATGTAGGGGAGTTATCCCCAATGATGTTTATCCCTTAGGTACATATGATGATCTGGGGTATCCTTCGACAGGATGCAAAGCTTGGTTGATCGGACTTCAAAGGGCATCTGTGTGGTTCCTTGGCCTGTAGTAGGAAGGCTTTCATCCGGGGTTCAAGGAATGGAGGATTCACAGCGTAAAGAAAGGATGGCAGGAAGCGTAGTTCCCGGCGTAGGTTTCATTGGCCAAAAGGGGGGAGCTCTCGGCGCAGGGGTTCTCGGTGCGGTAATGACCGCGCCGGGAACCCGGCGCAGGGAGGCCCCAGGGCCGGGAAGGCTGTATTGCAAGAGGCTTTGTCTGGCTTGCTGAAGGGGCTAAAGCAAGGGGGATCTCTCGGTGGAGTAGTTCTCGGCGGGGAAATGACCACGCCGGGAAGGGGCTAAAGGGTTTATGGCTTAGTTGCGATACTCTGCTCAGGAGATTTCTGGCTCGGATTGAGGCAAGATCTGGGCTGCAGGAGGGGATTACATGGGGGTTAGCATCAGTCGAAGGGCAGATCATCCATTATTGAATCCTCGTGGGACGTATGGCATTTCTTCTACTCACCTGCTGCTCAGACGGTCAAGAGATTGATGTCTCTGACCCTGAACGAGATGGGAGCTCGACAGACATCTATAATATCCGGGAAAATCATGATCCGAGGGGAAGGAAGAGGGGGGACAAAGCCCAATAACCCATTGAACGAGGGTTGAGGTTCCGTCTTCATCCTTCACCAGAGAACAGGCTAGGGAGGGGGCGGTCGAAACATGATTCGGAAAGCTGTAGCATCTGGGCAAACCGATATTCAGAAGAACAACCGATGCAAGAAGGGGAGAAAGACAGCAGACATTCTAATCAATCGAATGCTCAAACGGGCCATGTTGATCCTTCATTTCATTGCATCATCCCAAACCTATACAGATCGTAGAAATTAAATGAAAGACAGAGAGATGGAAATCAAGATCGGGATCCTCCGGCTACATTGATACATTGAGAAAGCCTCGCCAGATTACATCAAAAGAAAGAAAAAAAAGGAAAGCATGGGGGAGGGCGGAGCATTGACTCCTCTCCCTCCCCGGCTACCCACCTGAATCTCCCTTTCTTCTTCTTCTCTCAGCTTCTTCTTTCATTCCCTCTCGGTCACTCTTCTGGCTTTTTTCTATCTGGTTTTCATTTTTACTGTCCCTCCTCCTTCTCCGACCCTCTTGAGTTCTTCGAAGGGAAGGGGCTTTATAGCCGTCCCTTTTTTGCCTTCTCGCCAAGCACCTCATGGCGCGCCTCAGCTGAGGGCTTCCCGGCGCGTAGGCCCCAGCCTCTTGGTGCAGCCATTGGGCTTTGACAAGGTGGCTCCCGGCGCCACTATTACAGGCCCATTTAGGTCTCTTTGACCAGGCCTTTCATAGGCCCCTCACGTACATCAGTACCCAAGAGGGTCCCCCGTTGGTGATATAGTTTGTATTGAGATCATTAGTAGGGTTTTCATCGGTCCGCAGACGGGGGTTTCATCAGTATTGCCATCTGAATAAAGACAAAACCGGGCATCATTTTATCGATATCGGCACCTGAATGGTGACGAGATCAGACATCAGCTTTAGTCTGGGAAGACTTCAGCCGGGTGTATAATCTGTGGAGACGATTCTTCTTGTGTTCTGACTTTACAAAAGCCTTTACAATCTTCATCTGCCGGTACCGGCTTCATCTTTATCTTACATCACATCTGTCAATAAGCCGACATCTGACTTACCATGACATGTCATCTATGGATTTTTGGATGAGGCAGTAACACAGTTCCTATTAAAGTGTGCTAGGAAGTCTCATTAGTCAAGCGACTACTGCTTTGTTAGTGCGGCCATCTGAGTGACATCGGCACCGGACATCAGCTCGGCCGACAAAGGCTTCAGCCGGGTAAATGGTTGACGAGCTTCATCATTGGTCTTTCACTGTGGGTATGATCTGCTTCCACCCTTGTTCATTTTCAAGGTGTCAACAAATGCCTCCCACCTGCGGGCGACGTAAGTGCAGAATAAGCGGCACGGGGCCTGCAAGTGACTTTCATTATTCGAGGGTATCTTCCTCAATTTCTTTTCAATCCGGTCCCTAGACCTGATCATCTCGTTGCAACAATATTCTACACACGTATCTTTCTTTTCTATCTTCATATTGTTTGACTTTATTTTCAGCTTTTTGGAGCTTCTCGGCACGAGGCCATAGGCTTCTCGGCGCGTGAAGACCTCTCGGTGTGGAGACGGGGGTCTCGGCGTGCCTAGCTTCCCGGCGCGGAGGGCTTCTCGGCGTGGAGGGCTTCTCAGCGCGGAGGGCTTCTCGGCGCGCATTTTGGCCGAAGGGGGGGCTCTCGGCCTGGGGGTTCTCGGCGCGCGTTTTACCCCGTCGAGAACCCTTCGCTTCGGGCTTCTATTTGAGGCGCCGAAAGCCTCTTGGCTTCTCATTATTCACAGCTCCTTCTCTCTCTTCACTTTCTTTTCTCTCTCGGCGGTGGCGGCGAGCTCCTCCCCTCCGACCATCCGGCTTCTTCCCGTCTTATTTGATTTCGCCCGGGTATGACGATCTTTGGGATTTAATCCCTTTTGTTTCTGGGATCACCCCCTCTTGGTTGGTGACTCCCTATTCTTCTTGGGCAGACCCCAAATAAGGGGAGATGCTGCCGAAATTTTCATAGGGTCTCATGTTACAATCTTTAAAAGACTGCCCATTGTTCTAGGACTTTTAATTCACTTTTCTTCTTTGATTGCAGGCACTGCAATGGCTTCAGGCTCTGCTGCGGCATCCCCTGGAGGTGTCGAGGCCAGTTCGTCGGCCCAGCCAGATATATCACGGGCCACAGTAAACTGGCTGAATGTGCACAGCCTCGACTTCGGATACGACAAGATCACTTCCGTTGATGAATCATCCGATTATGATACCGATACGGTGTCAACATCCCGGGTATACTCCACTGCCATGGAAACATGCTTCAGACGGGGCACTGATTATCGCCTGAATTTCCCGAAGGATAAACACTTGCTGCCGTTTATCCGGACCTTCACCGTGGGTGGAATGCGAAACTACCGAATAGCTCGTACAGTTGAAGCCGCTATTCTGGTTGAGAGAGACAACCTGAAAGATTCAGTATATCGCGGAAAGGCTATATATCTTCCCGGGGAGAAGCGTGACTGGGATGCAGTCCTTGGCATATCGGAGCTGGAGCCGGAAAAGAAAATGCTGACCCGGGCCCCGGAGTTCACACCTGCTCGGTGGGATAATGCCAGTGGCCGAGTCAATAGGGAGAAGCCCGGCTATGGTCTCTTCCTGGCGCCAGTGAAGTGGGGGTACCGCGAAGAGCCTTTTGTGCTGAATTGTTCGGCCATTCAGTTCAAGTATCATTTGGCCGCTGGTTGGTTTGGGGATACCAAGATCACTGACGCCCACCTATTTCGAGCAGGAGCCGTGGAATTTACTGAGTTTGTTCTGAAGGAATATGCCCCTCTGCTGATCAGAGCCGGGGTATATCATATTATCTTTCCTTCCAGATTTCGATATCCCATATCCCGAGGGTTATGCTGTGGGATGTTCGAGGTCTTCTGCCCCTTATTCAACATATTTTATACAGCAGAGGGTGAGACATCTCTTGACCTCTGGAGTCTGTCACAGCTTTCCGGACTGCCTATTGACGGCGAGCCATATGAAGAAGTCTGCTTGGCAGATTCTGAGAAGGATAGCTCCGATGGTGAAGGCAGATATTCCATTGGCTTCTCATATCGGTACCTGATGAAGGCATATCGCTCCATCTGTCTGGCGTACAGTAGAGGGTCCTCCAAAGGTTATCATCCCCGGGAGAAAGGCAGCAAGCTGAGGATCCGGGTAGGGCAGTGGATTCAGTACTTCTTTGACGGTCCCCTGAAATATGTCGACTTCCCTTCCGTGGGTCCGACTGCTAGCAAGCAGGTAAGGGCTCCTCGTTATAAGTCGGTGCTGCCATCTTCATTGCGCCGTGCAGGCAGCGGTGGTCCCAACCCAGCAGGCGTAGACCCCATCACACATTGTGCGGCTTACTTCACATTGTGGCTGTGCACTTTCGCTCTCCCTCAAGGGGACGAGACAATCATCCGGCCAGAAGCTATATATCCGGCTTGTCAGATGGCCTGGGGAATGAGGCTGTCGCTCTGCCCAGTGGCCCTGTGTTTGATATACAAGTCTTTGGGGGATCTGTGCAAGCATCGGACTCCCCGTTCTTTGAGGACCGTGGGTCCTTTTCATTTCTTCAACGCCTGGGTCTGCAGTTTATTTCCTGAGTTGGCTCCCAGAACTTTGTAGGCAGATACAATACTGCCCAGAATGATTGAGTTTGCCAGTGCTGAACCTGGTCCTTTCTATGATCAGCTGTTCAAAATAAGGGGTCGACTGATAAAGGTGCCGGTGGATGCCCCTGGCAGTATTCATTTCTGGAGCTTGGCAGTAGGTTCTGCTCCTTTGATTCATTCTCAGAGAGAGTGCAAGCTGGAAGAGGTAGAGACCTATATTCATCCTGTCTCAGGGGTTAACACTGCTCGGCCAATCCTGGAGTCGGAGCTGGTCAGATGGGCCATGGCCATCCGGCCTAGTGTCTTAGTTTTTAGAAAGGGTGGCCTGCTCCTTCTGGAACCATACTATCCATTCTACTTTGGGCGGAACTTTGGTTACGACCAGCATATCCCCACAACGGTTGCTCAATTTCCCCTGGATAGCCGGGCTAAGCATGGGTCCACCATTGTCGGCGATGGCCGGTTGTGGTGGGATTTTTACCATCACCAGGACGGTGCAGTTTTCAGAGTTCCCACAGTTTCTAACCGTGTTCCCCGGGTAACATCAGAATATATCAAATGGTGGAACATTCGAACCAGCTTTTACAGGGATAGTAGAGGTGCATTCTGGGACGTGGCCGAGCGTTCCTTTCTGAAACAACAGCCCGGGCCAGTGTTTGACATCCCCGAGGCCCACCTGAAAAGGCTTTATTCAGAACACCAGAGGGAGGCGGAGAACTATCTGGCCCAGCGTCGGGCTTTGAAGGAAAAGAATTCCGACCCGCCTGCTCCTGTTTTCGCTGCTATCAACGAGGACACTTTCATGCAGAGCTTGAAACATCTGAGCCATGTAGGGGGCGCTCGTTTGGAGGCACAACAATACCCATTTCCTGTCGAAGAGCCGCTCCCGGCAGTAGTCCCTTGGAGGGGTCTGACAGATAGATTTCATCCCTATAGGACGTTTGTGCGCCGGGAAGATAGAACCCAGACGTACTACAAGCAAACGCCTTGGCTATTTATTCTGCTGAATTTACATGGGTTATCTGCAGAAAGCCCGATAGCCGGCATATTGAACAAGCCGTTGTTTATCTCTTTTCATTATGTCGACGGCTGGGGTATGGACCACCTCAACTTATTTCGGTGTCTTGACCTTCATGGTCATAGTGACCTCGCAGCTTTAGTGGAGAAGTTCCAGGTACTTGGCGATGTATGCTGGCTTATCAAGGAGGATGCTTCCCGCTCCAAGGAGGTAGCTTATCTGTACTGGCCACTCTCTGTCTTTTATGATGGCCCAGCAGGTATGATCTCTTCTTTTCTGACTGCGGTGATTTCTGCTCAGTATTCACACTTTGCATCCACTGATCACATTACCTCTCTGACATCTTCAACAGACAGGCCCGATATAAAGCGACAGGGGCTTTATAGAAAAATCATTACGCAGGCTGAGAAGCCTACTTATTTTGAAATCCCTGCAGCAGCACCGACTACTACTCCCCTGCCTCCCGGCAAGAAGAGAAAGGCTTCCGTAGTTAAGGCTGCAGTTGGGAAGGCCAGGAAGGCCAAGAAGACTTATGCTCAGCAATCGGCTTCAGTAGCTATGGACACCGGGACCCCTCTCCCTGATATTCCTTCATTTGATGAGTTCGAATCTGAAAGGGAGGCTGCTCAGACATCGGTTCAGGGTAACATCAATAACCTGCAATTGCATTCTTCATCCTCTTTTGCTGGATTTCAAAGAAGTCCTTGAATCTGACCCCTCCCTTTTGCACAGCCCAAGAGCCAGCTGTGGCATCTTCTGTGGTGGAGACCAGGCTGCCTTCTCCCACTCCGGCTAGTGAGGCGGAGGGTAAGCATGCCTTTTTCATCTTTTCCTGCATATTTCAATTACTTTTCATTGTCCCTCTCACAAGCTTTTCCCTATAGTGACGGTCGGTGAGGAGACTGAAATTACGGGAGAGGCTGGCGATATTACTCAGCCACAGGAGGGTCATAAGACCCAGACGAAATGGGGCCTCATCCCTGTGAGGAGTATAGTTACCCGGTCTTCGTCCAGGTAGATGTTAGAAGTGGCGGTCCCGCCCGTGGATAGTGTAGAAATTTCTTCAAGTAGCTCCGCGACCGCTTCTGAGGCAGATGGTGAAGAAGCAGGCTTCAGCGAGAGCAAGACGGAGGGTGTTTCCAAATCAGAGGCCCCATCCACATGCACCGCCATTGTCCCATTATTCACCCCCTCCAAGTTGATGGCGCTATCTCCTGAGGAGGAGTTGCAAGAGGAGTTTGCTGGGCTCGACACCGAGATCGACATAACTCCACCATTTGTTACTCCGACTACGGAGCTTCCTCCTCTTTCACCCCACTTCGAGGGTGTGGACCCTGCTTCAAAGGTGGGTTCCTTTTCATATTTGTTGCTTCATCTGTTTCTTTCATCTAGTGCTGAAAGTTGCTTTGCTTCGGTCTTAGGGCATTGTCACTGCTAGCTCAGACACAACCGCAGCTATCACGGACATTTCTTCTACGAACTGGGCTATTGTCCCTTTTCTGCCTTTAACTTGCATGGGAGTTCCTGAGATCATTCGCCCTGTGCCAGTGCGGATACAGTCTTGGACAGATTTAGCATCGTTGGACTTAGGGGCCTCAGGAGAGAGTTGCATTCCTATCAGGGCTTCAGATTTCAGAGCCGAAGCCGATCCATCTCGAAGCTCCGCTTTTATACCGGCCGCAGTAATGTCAATTGTGCCTGAGTCAGCAGTCCCTGCCATAGTGGCTATAGAGACTGGACTTCTGCCTTTTCCGACTATAGCAGCTCCTTCCCTGTCACCAGAAAGAGCAGCTGAAGATGAAGCCCCTATTCAAGAGACTTATGAAGAGGCAGCTCCATCCTTCATCGATTCTCCCCCTGTGGATGTTCAAGCTATAGCTTCCGATACAGCGATAGGGGAGGAATCTTCAGCTCAGCAGGAGAGCACAGAGAAGGACTGGCCAGCCCTTACAGCAGATCTGCCGTCTTCGTCCTCTCAGCCGGACATTGCATTGTGGGAAGATATCGATGGCGAGGTGACCTCTGAAGTCGTCCCCTCTGCCTCCTTCGGCTTCGCTTCCTCTGACAACTTTGTCTGGTAGCATCTGGACATGCTACGTCAGCTGGTAGAATCCCAGCCTGGCTTGACGTATCTGCAACTGAAGGAAATCGCCAATCGCTTCACCGCTGGCTTGCAGGCCATGGGCTGCCCTTTGGACATATGGGTTCAGCGGGTGCTGCTTCTACTGAAATTCGTGCATCGGAGAGACTTCCTAGCACGGACTATGGTTGATAAGCTAACGGCGTTGAAGTTGTAGAGGTCAGAATATAAATCTGAGCTGGGGAAGCTGACGCTTATGCTTGATGGACGCCGAGCCGAGCTACAAGGTGCTATTCAGCGGGAAGAAGCTGTGCGGGACCGGATGGCCATCCTGGAGACGGAGCTCTCTGGACTTCGAGCCGAACTGCAGTAATTATCCTTTATCTGGCCGCAGTCCGAAGAGGAGGTAGCCTCGCTGGAGGTGTAGCAACCCGTATAAAATTAAAAGAAATAAATTTAGATAAATTGAAATAAACTAAAAGATTAAGTGAACAAATGAAAAAGGTTGAAACAAGAAGAACAAAGCCCTGATGAAATTAACGCCTTGGAGCAAGGCGCTATGCCCTCATCTAAGGCGCGTTTTTAAGAAAGGACGCCCACGTTTCACGGCGTCAAATTTCAGATGGCCAAAATAAATAAAAGGCATAAAAAGATAATAAAAAGAGTAACGCCCTTTACATGGACGTGTTTCAACAAGAAACGACGCGCGTCAAGGCGTCAATTTAAAATTTGACGCCCTAGCATAAGGTGTTAATTCCATTCCAGTTTCGTTCGAACCGGGAACTTATCTAGGGTAAGTTGATAACTATGAGAAAGAGTTCGAATGTACTAATAACTCTATAATGGGAGTGTTACTTCTAATCAAAACACTAACCCTATTAGGATTCCCAAAATCCTATAAATAACCTTGTTCAAACAAACCCTAAAGATATTTGGCCGAAGAAGGTTCTGCTGCAGTCATCCGTGAAAGAGAGGTTGGTTCTTCCTATTGTTTCTCCTCTGCTGATTTGGTATTAGGAGGAATAATTCTTCTCCATCTTATTCTTCTATCGCAGGTTGAGGAGCTTCTGTCTTCCATTAAAGAACGAGGGTTCTTCATCCCGAAGTGTTCCTATCATACGTGAAGAACAGGTGATGTTCTTCTTCCCCTGTCTATGAGATAGTCATGAAGAATATTGATATTCTTCATCTCATGATTCTGTAGGTTGTCTACGTCGAGAAGGAGCTCTCATATAGTTGGAGGACGTAAGGTTCTTCATCATAATCGTCTCCAATCATCTGCAACTTCTCCTTCAGTTTCTTCTTCAGGTGAGCACTCTGTACAAACAGAGTATCGTCTCTTCACCAGATCCTTCACGTTTCATCAAAAGGTAGGATTTTCTCAGGGATTGTAGCCCAAACTAGCATATTAATATCTATAACATCATCCGTTAATACCTGCATATAGATTTCATGCGTTTCGGTTAGTTTCTAAAGAGTTTTGCAATAGACGCCCTTATCAAGGACGCTACATTAAAAGACACGACCACGACTAGGTCGTCAATTTAATATTTGACGCCCTGCACACGGACGTCAATTTCTCTTGATTAATAAACACCATGTTTAAAAATTATATATCAATGCAAACATGATTCTAAATTAATGCATGGTCAATCTCTTGTAATCCTGTTATTTCTTATGGTACTGACCATATATCATGTTTCCTGAAATTTCATTGTCTCGAAACTTGTAAACTTGTGAATTAACGACCTTGTCCAGGTCGTCTTTTATGTAAACTAACGCCCCTGTCCAGGGCGTGTTTTATGAAAATTTCCAGATTTTTAATATTCTGCAAAATTAGAAATATTGAAAGGACGACTTCTATACATGTCGTCAAATTTAAATATAAACGCCCCTGATTAAGGCGTTAATTACAAGAAAAATGACTTTACCAAAGTCGCTACTTTCTGCATTACTGATTTTTTCTGATTACTGTTATCCGAGGGATTCATTACATATATTTATATATAGGCACTATTACTCCACTCCGTGAGTATAGTCCCATGTTTTCTACGATGTTTTATCGTTACCCCTCAATTCTCATTGACATACAAGCTCTCCATTGGACATTCAGTTCCTTTGGACTAGAGAGTTAGTCATAGAGACCTCCGTAAGACTCCTCGCCGCCTTGGATTGCCTCAAGGCCGACTGAGCTGGTTGTACCCTAAAAACCCATTACACAATCTTTGCCATGTCCCTCTATAGAAACATGGTGATACCGGCCCTCATGTCATGCCATGGGTATGATATGAGAATTATCTTAATGAACGGGGAAGAATATGCCGTTGTTATGATGTTCTTGTAAACCCCAATTCTATATCAAACTTGATGTTCTTGTGAACCTCAATTCTATATTAAGAATGAGGACGTCTTGCCATTGAGGTGCTATTCATATGGACCTTAATTCTATATAAAAGAGTGTCTCTACTTGCTTATCATGGTACCCGAGTTAAGGGAACCAATTCCACCTAGTTTTATCGAAAGTGTGATTGTACCGTTATTATCGCCTATTGGTGTCAAAAGTCATATTTTTGGACTCTAATCTCTCAAAGTTGTCTTACATGACTACAAGCTTGCTTATTGAAATTCCATGATGGCTATACACAAAAATGTGGATGTTAAAAATACATGACTAATGCCTGCGCATATAGGGCCCGATCTGGTCCTAGGAGGAGCACCCGAAAGTACTTGTGACCATGAGAGTTGATTGATCATGGTATTGGCATTATACCGAAGTGCATGACTAGCTTGATTGAACATTCCACAAATCTTGTACTTGACTTGATATTACATGACTTACGTGGCCCGAAAAAGGGTAATTACTTGCGTGTTTGAACGTGATAGCCAAATTTCATCTTGACATGGTAAAGTACTTATTTGAATATCTTGATATCATTTGATATAAGTTCTTGAAAGTTCATGACTAGTTCTCCTTGTTACCTTATCGTTATATCCTCTTTCTATCTTGTCGTTTTATGCGAGCATGCATAGCTATAGTACATTCATGAAAGATGTAACTACTTAAACCCCTTGCTAGTTCCTGAGATATAATTTCCTACTGAGCGTTCGCTCACTCCGTGTTTCCCTTACTTTTCAGGTAAGTCCGACGATGAGGGAAGTCAATCGGATGGGGAGAATCAAGAGTGAAAGAGCTAGAGCTTTCCAAGTGTCATCTAGTCTTTTATATATTTCTTGAGTCAAATGTGTACTTTTTTTTGAATAGAGTATTGGGTTTGTAATAGACTATTTATTATGAAGAAATAAATGGATTGGGTTATCTTTACTTTTGTGCATCTCTGTCCTTGTGTCGAATACACTACTACTCTGATTGACATGATTGATATAAACTCGTCACGCATCTCCGGGTATCTTCCGCTCTCGGGGCGTGACAGGAGGGACGAGTGATGTCTCTCCAGGACATGTCCATTGGACTTCAGGAGGAGGAGGCGCGCCTTCATGAGCTGGGGGCCGCTCCTTATGTGGGTCTTCTGGCCTTCGAAGATATATTTCGGCGGCCATAAATTGTCTATCCCTTCTTTTTCTTTTTGTTATCTTTTGTGATATGGTGTCCCCTCGGGGCCCTTTATGTACTCACTTTTTAATAGAAAGGAATCTCCTGGCCTCATGCATCTCCATCTTATTCTGCATGTGGTTTTATCACTTTGGGAGGTTTTGACAATCCCTCATGCGAATGGCTCGTACCTTGGCAGGAGAGCGTCCACCCCTTCAGAGAAAGCATGGGGAACTCGCTCCACCGCGTGACGGCATCCGAGGAGGTGCTTGAACCGAATTTTGTTGGTGGCAGCAAACGTCCTATTGGCCATGTGTGCCGTAAGGGAGACGATTTGCCGGGATGCAAATGAGGAGGTCTCATCAGAGTAGGCGTATGGTCTAGGCTGGGTAGAGACTATTGCAGGTGGGACATTGAAAAGGATATGTGGTTGTCATCAGAAGGGACATAAAGTACGAACTGGACAGATTTTATCATTGGCCGGGCGATGTACCGATCAGCCAACGGTTGACTTAATCATCGATATTGAGCTTATATCGATGCAAGGGGGATTTTAGAATAGACGTAAGGTCTAAACTGGGTAGGGTTTCATCATTGATCGGGCAAGGTGCCGGTCGATCAATAGCGGGTTTCATCATCGATATTGGGTTTATATCGACGCAAAGGGATTTCATGAGTTTCATCAGAATAGACGTAAGGTCTAAACTGGATAGGGTTTCATCATTGATCGGGCAAGGTGCCAATCGATCAACAGTTGGTTTCATCATCGATATTGGGTTTATATCGAAGCAAAGGGATTTCATGAGTTTCATCAGAATAGACGTAAGGTCTAAACCGGACAGAGGATTTCATCATTGATCGGGTGAGGTGCCGGTCGATCAACGGTGGGACGTACGTAAAGCTGTAGGTCTCGTCAGGACAGACGTAAGGTCTATTCCAACAGGTTTTATCGCAGGTGGGGTTTGCCAAGAAATGCGTAGGTTTCATCAGGACAGAAGTGAGGTCCGAGCTGGACAGGCTTTAGTGGAATGGTGATGGGTTTCATTGTCGGTGGGGAATGGAGCCAACTGACCGACGGAAGGTTTCATCAGTGAAGGGGAGGTAAAGACAGCGTGCCGGTCGGCATGTAACTTTGAATTACCACATTACTGACCCAAGCGCCCTTTCGGGTTTTCACCGGAGCCAGCCCCCTCTTGCTTTTGCCCACGCGCCCTTTCGGGTTTTCACGTGGCGGGGTACCCGATTTTACCTACATTGCACTTTCGGGTTTTCACCACAGCTGGGTTTTAGCCATTTTTTTGCCCTCGTTCAGAATGTCTGAACAAGTCTGGCGGGGTATCTCTATTTTTAACCCCATTATATATATATATATACATATATATTTCTTGAATTGGGACTTTAGCACAGATCAGGCGATGTGCTGCTTCATCAGTGGCTGCTCTTATCATCGGTATTGGGTATATACCGATGCAAGGATTTCATAGGTTTCATCAGGATAGACGTAGGGTCTAGCCCGGACAGGTTTCATCGCTGATCGGTCAGTGTGCCAATCCATCGGCAGCGAGTTTCATCATCGGTATTGGGTTTATACCAATGCAAGGATTTCAGAGGTTTCATCGGGATAGACGTAGGGTCTAGCCCGGACAGGTTTCATCGCTAATCGGGCAGTGTGCCAGTCGATCGGCAGCGAGTTTCATCATCGGTATTGGGTTTATACCAATGCAAGGATTTCATAGGTTTCATTGGGATAGACGTTGGGTCTAGCCCGGACAGGTTTCATCGCTGATCGGTCAGTGTGCCAATCAACCAGCAGCATGTTTCGTCACGGCGGGACGTAAAGAGATATGCAGATCTAGTCGGAACAGACGTAAGGTCTAAACTGGACCGGTTTCTTTACCGATCGGGCAGCGAGCCCGTCAACCAAAGGTAGGTTTCATCATCGGTATTGGGTTTATACCAATGCAAAGGAATTCATAGGTTTCATCAGGATAGACGTAAGGTCTAAACTGGATAGGTTTCATCGCTGATCGGGCAGTGCGCCAATCGATCAACAGCAGGTTTCATCATCGGTATTGGGTAAATACCAATGCAAAGATTTCATGTGTTTCATCAGGATAGACGTAGTGTCAAAACTGGATAGGTTTCATCATTGATCGGGCAGGATGCCGATCGATCAACGGTGAACTTCACCATGGTGGGACTTTGGACAAGGTATGGGGGTTTTATCAGGACAGACGTAGGGTCTATACTGGGTGGGTTTGATCGTTGATCGGGCAAGGTGCCGGTCGATCGACGAGAGGTTTATGGCGGGAGGTGAGGCTTCTTTAGGATCACCACGTTACTGACTCAAGCGCCCTTTCGGGTTTTCGCCGGGGCCAGCCCCCTCTTGCTTTTGCCCACGCGCCCTTTCGGGTTTTCATGTGGCGGGGTACCCGATTTTGCCTGAAGTGCCCTTTCGGGTTTTCACCACAGCTGGGTTTTAGCCATTTTTGCCCTTGCTCAGAAAACCTGAACAAGACCGGCGGGGTATCTCTATTTTGAACCCCATCTTTTTTATTTATTTATTTTCATTCTTTGATTCTCTCTTCCCCTCTTTTTTGGGAGGGTGACAAGTCGGAATGCCATTAGATCATGATGAGGGATGGCTTGGCTAGGGCGGAGTGCCGCTATACCAAGAAAGGGTGTAGCTTGGCTAGGGCGGGATGCTGCTAGACCAAGGAAAGGGTATATCTCGGCTAGGGCTGGATGCCACTAAGCCAAAGAAAGGTAGCTTGGTTAGGGCGGAGTGCCACTAATCCAAGGAAAGGGTGTAGCTCGGCTAAGGCGGGATGCCACTAGGCCGAGGAAAGGTAGCTTGGTTAGGGCGGAGTGCCACTAGACCAAGGAAGAGGGTAACTCGATTAAGGCGGAGTGCCACTAGACCAAGGAAGAGGGTAGCTCGGTTAGGGTGGAGTGCCACTGGACCAAGGAAAGGGTAGCTCGGCTAGGGCGGAGTGCCACTAGACCAAGGAAGGGTAGCTCGATCAGGGCGGAGTGCCACTAGACCAAGGAAAGGTAGCTTGGTTAGGGCGGAGTGCCACTAGACCAGGGAAAGGTGGCTCGGTTAGGGTGAAGTGCCACTAGGCCAAGGGAAAGGTAGCTCGGTTAGGGCGGAGTGCCATTAAGCCAAGGAAAGGTAGCTTGCTTAGGGTGGAGTGCCACTAATCCAAGGAAACGGTGTATCTCGGCTAGGGCGGGATGCCACTAAGCCAAGGAAAGGGTGTATCTCGGCTAGGGCTGGATGCCGCTAGACCAAGGAAAAGGTGTATCTCGGCTAGGGCTGGATGCCACTACGCCAAGGAAAGGTAGTTTTTACCCGATTACTCGGGGAATATTGGTTGTGCCGCATGATACAGCTTGAGGTGTTTGCCATTGAGTGGCGAGAACTGAATTTCCCCTCGATGGTTAACAACTACGTAGGCCCCTCCTTCGTAGACCCTTTGTATCACATAAGGACCTTCCCAATTAGCATTCAGCTTTCCTTTTGGGTTGGACGCCATGACTACTTTTTTCTTGACCATGACGAGGTCACCTTTCTTGAATTCTCATCCTCTTACGAGTTTATTGAATGCAGTGGCCATGCGGGCCTGATACATTTAGATATTCTTCTGAGCTTGGAGGCGCTTCCCTTCCAATTCAGTGAGTTCTTCTAACCTTCTTTCAGCATTTGTTTGTTCGCCACGGGCCAGGCCATATTGGATTGACACTCTGAGTGACGGGACTTCCAGCTCTAGTGGAACCACTGCCTCCGAGCCGTATACCAATGAGTGTGGTGAGCACCCTGTAGGTGTCTTAAAGACGTTGCGGTATGCCCACAGAGCTTCATACATCTTTTCTTCTCAGTCCTTCTTATTAGAACTGACAACCTTGGCTAGCAAGGTGCATAAAGTCTTGTTAAAAGCTTCTGCCAATCCGTTTGCCTGGGGATTGTAGGGAGTGGAGGTTCTCCATTCAATTTTATACTTCTCGGCAAGCCGATAGATTTTCTGATTTCTGAAATGACTTCCATTATCAGATATTATTCGGTTGGGGATCCCGAACCGGAAGATAATATTCTGCTTGATAAATCTGGCGACCAGTTCACCAGTCACTTCTCTTGATGCTACAGCTTCCGCCCATCGGGAGAAGTAATCTGTCATGGCCAATATGTACTTATGACCGGCCGAGGAGGTCGGCAGTGGCCCGACTACATTAGTTCCCTATTGTGCAAACGGCCAGCTAGGGACTGTAGGGTGCAGAGTTGTAGGTGGCCTTCTAGGCACGGTAGCATGCTCCTGACACTTCTGGCATGACTTTGCAAATTTACAGCAGTCTTCAAACATGGTAGGCCAATAGTAGCCCAGCTTCTTGATTTCTATCTTCATTTTGGGGCCAGCCTGGTGGGCGCCTGCTGTCCCAGCGTGTATTTCTTTCATCGCTTGCCAAGCTTTCTCAGTGGACAGGCAGCGGAGTAGAATCTTTTTGCGTGCATCCGCCATTATTTGGAATAAAGTTCCATTTCTGAATTCATAGGAATCTTTGATTCTCAGGAGTTTCATCTTTTCCTCCCTTTTCTGTGGCAGCTGTTGGTGCAGAAACCACTGTAGCAAATGCTGTCTCCAATCAGACGCCCGTACTGCGCTGATAGTGGCAACTTCTTCCTCTTCGGGGCACCCTTCTAGCATACTGGGGACTTGCCACCGATTCATAACAACAATGTTCAGTGTTTCATCTGGCGGGGCTGCTAGCGAGCTAGCCAGCTTTGCCAGTGCATCAGCCTAGGCATTATGTCCACGGCCCACATGTTTAAGTTCAATATGATAGAACTTTGCCATGAGGCGTACAGCTTTCTGGTGATAGGGTTTTAGTTCTGGCTTCCGCACTTCGAACTCCCCTTGGACTTGTTTTATTATCAACATCGAATCCCCGAATACCTGAAGCATTTGGATACCCATGTTGAGGCTGATATTGAGTCCGATTATCAGAGCTTCATATTCGGCCTCATTATTGGTGCATGGCTTGTTTATAGAACAGGAAGTATGCACAACCTCCCCCTCTGGTGATTTCAGCACAATACCGGCTCTAGCCCGTATTCTGGTCTTTCCATCGGAATCTGTCTCCGTTCTGGATGCTCCATCAAAGAACAGTTGCCACATAACTGGCTGAGCTTGACAGGCCTCGAGTGTCTCATCATCGGGTAATTCAGTCCCCAACATATCATTCTCCGGCACAGGATGCTCCGCGAAGAAATCAGCCACGGCCTGTCCTTTTATTGCCCTCTGGGGTATATATGTGATATCAAATTCCATCAGAATTACTGCCCATTTGCCCAACCGGCCTTTCAGTACTGGCTGAGTCAATATGTATTTGAGTGGATCTGCTGCAGATATCAATCTGATTTCATGTGACAGCATATAGTGCCGGAGCTTTTTGATGGCAAAGACTAGTGCCAAGCATGTCTTTTCTATATAGCTATAGCTTTCTTCGGTTGTAATCAGCCTCTGACTTAGGTAGTACAGGGCCTGCTCTTTGCCTTCTTCATTTATCTGTGCCAGCATTGCCCCCAGGGAACAGTGTGCGGCTGAGATATACAATATCAAGGGTCTGCCCTTAACTGGTGCCCCCAGTACAGGAGGGGTTTTAAGATATTCTTTCAGCTTTTCAAAGGCCTCCTGACATCCATCGTCCCAGAGGAACGGTACATCTTTCATCATGAGCTTGTGAAAGGGATGACATCGTCCTGACAGATTTGATATAAATCGTCGGACATAAGCCAGGCGCCCTTGCAGAGATCTCAGCTCGTGCAGATTCCTTGGTGGAGGGAGCTCCTGGATAGCTTTAATCTTGGATGGATCAATTTCAATACACCTATGTCAGACAATAAATCCGAGGAATTTTCCACTGGACACGCCAAAGGCGCATTTCATAGGATTCATCTTGAGTTTATATTTGTGCAACCTCTGGAATACTATCCTTAGGTCTTGCAAATGATCTTCTCTTTTGCTGGTTTTTACCACCAGATCATCAATGTAGCACTCTACCTTTTTGAAGAGCAGGTCATCAAAGATCTTTGTCATAGCTCTTTGATAAGTAGCGCCGGCGTTCTTAAGGCAAAATGGCATTCTTTTGTAGTGGAATATTCCCTTCGGAGTGCGGAATGCAGTGTGCACTCTGTCTTCTTCAGCAATCCAGATCTGGTTGTATCCAGATGACCCATCCATGAATGACAGGGCTTCATGACCAGTAGTCGCATCGATCATCACTTCAGTGATGGGCACTGGGAAATCATCTTTCGGGCAAGCCTTATTAAGGTCCCGAAAATCAACACATATTCTAATCTGCCCATTCTTCTTCTTTACGGGCACTATATTGGCCAGCCATGTAGTATACTGGTTTTCTTCGACAAAGCCTACCTCAATCAGCTTGTCAACTTCTTTGTTAATCTGGTTTATCAATTCAGGACACATTCTCCTGGAAGGCTGCTTTACAGGGTTAGCCTCTTGGTTTATTACCAATCGGTGTTGTGCCACATCAGAGCTCAGTCTTGGCATTTCATCATATGTCCATGCAAAACAATCTCAGAATTCTATCAAGAACTGTATATATTGTTCCCTGACATCTGGCTCCAGCAGTGCGCTGAGGAATGTCGGCCTTGGCTCATCTGCGGATCCCAAATTTATTTCTATCAGCTCATCGATGGTGGCTTGGCCTCCGTCTTCGACTTCAGGCGGGGCTTCTTGCAAATCAATAAAGCCTCCCGGGATATAATCTTTTTCAGTTTCATGCTCCTCTGCTTCATCATACTGGTCATCAGCGGATGCTGGCGCATCATATGGGGCCAATATTACCGGATCCTGTTCAGTCTGCTCCGAGGGCGAGACTGGTTTAGCAGGAAATTCAGAAGTGGACTCCTCCGTCCTTAGAGGCTCTTCTAATGTGGGCTCACTTGAAAGGTCATCATTCTGCAGAGCCCGGAATTCTTCTAGGATGCGCCCGAACTCCAGACACTCCTCCAGCTCTCTGGCTATTTGATCTTCATCCGGGGTTCCCGTATCAAATTTTGCTTCAGCCTGGAACAGATCCTCTTTGGAAGATAGGTCCTCCCAGTACCAAGCTTTCTTTGTCTCATCAGATGTCTCTGTTTCTGGCAGGTTGTCTGGGGCTTCATTGCTCATTATGGATTGATAAATGATTTCTTCATCTTCCGAGGGGTATTTGTCATATCCTACCTCGGGAGGATTGTCATGCTGGTAGTAGACAGATATGACGTCTACCTCAGCCTCATAGTATTCTTGGAGGGTATAACCCAATCCTGGGTGTTAAGTGATCTTCCTCATTTCTTTACTATCTCGAGGCGGATCCCACAGTTCCTTGAATGCCTTCTTCTGAGCAGCAGGCTGCATTGATGGCATTTGCATCTTGGAGAACATTTGTGAAACCCGTTGGGTAGTATAATTCAAGCCTGTAATCGGTACCATCCGGTTTGCAGCTTCTTCAGGGGCCATACAGTCTTGATCATCTTCTTCGACTGGCTCCCCGGTGTAGAATATAATAGGAGGCTCGCAGAAGCGAGGGATTTCCATAGTCTTCAGTGGTAGCACCGTTTGGTACTAAAGGCTGACGATGGGTTTAAATAAACCCTGCGGCACCTCCACCTGAGTGTACTTTTGTTTCATTTCTTCATCGGCATTATCCGGGTGGACGCTAGGAGGGGTAACCCGAGCAAAGTCACCGGCATAAGAGATGTGAGATACATTATGCTTTTTAACATAGCCCTTTGGTGGCGGTGGAGACCAGTTCCTTATCTCTGTCTCAGGCTTTTTCTGGCTGGCCACAGCCTCTTTCCTTTCGCACTTTTGCGACACCTCGGTGTAGTAGGATGCATCGAGCATATGGCACTCGAACACTTCGAAGGGATGCAGATCCGCAAACACCCTTTCTTCTTTTCTTTCATGGCAGTATTTAATGCACTGATGTAGCGTGGATGGCACTATTTGATATTCATGCAGCCACGGTCTCCCCAGCAGGGCCTTATACGTGGTGTTGGAGTCGATCACATAGAATCATACCACTGTAGTGAGGTCTCCCAATGTGAGGTTGAAATCAGCTACCCCAAGAGGTGTCTCACACTTTTGGTTGAATCCTGCAATCTTCATGTCTCTGACCTTGGTGAGCTGCAGATCAAAGTAATATTTCTGATAGATGCGGTATGGGAGAATGTTTACAACAGCCCCGGGATCTATCAGTATTCTGCTTATCGGCTGACAGTTCAGGGAACCCCTCATATACAGCGGTCTGTTATGGCCGGAATTTGGGGTTAGCATATCATCCTCTGTGAATGTGACTGATGGACCAGAATTCACTTCTGTCAAGAGTGCTTCATACTGTGTCGGTGACTGCAAGGCATCAATAATGGCTTGGCGAGCCTCTTCACTCAGAGAGAGGATTTCCCAGATGGAGAACCTGGTAGGGAGCTTCTTCAGCATTTTCATGATCCGGCTGCCCACCCGGACGTTAGACAGTCTCATCTCCTCCACCCAACGGGGTCTTGGAGGTTCATGTGGTGCCTGTGGCCTTTGCTGCCCAGTGCCGATTTTACCCTCTTGATCGATTTCCCGGGAGGCTTCTTCTGTAGTAACGACCCCTGTTTCTGCTAGAGGGTTACTTCCTTTATTTTCTTCATGCTGCTTCTGCTTCCTAACTGCAGTCTGCTGGCATTTATTGTTTTTAGCTGGAGCCGTGTGAGCCAGCTGCTCATTTTCCAAACTGGACAAGAATTCCAGGAATGAAGGAGCATCTTCTTTTTCTTGGTACAAGCTGGCAGGGGGAGGAACCTGGACACCTCGTACCTCTGGCTCGGGGATCTGATAGGGTTGCTCCCCTCTGAATATAATATTATGATTAGCTGGTGGCGGGCGCCCCCATCTTTTCCCAGAACGTGTTGCATGGGCTGAGGTAGAGGCCTCAGCATGGTTGGCTTCTAGCGGGGCATTTGATGCTTCATCCTCATCATTCTCCCCGGGCAAGGAAAAGAGTACCAACAGGGTATTGCATTGTACTGTCGTGACTTTCTTTCCCCTTTTGGACTTGGGCCGTCTCTTCCTCTTCTGGGAATTTGGCTTTGCTGGCTCCTGCCCCCAGAAGGGCTCATTTTCAGCTTTTTCTTGTTCTGCCTCTGGTTGCTCTTTCATTTTCAATTCTTCGAGCTGCTCCCAGAGTATACAGTCTTTTATCAGCAGGTTTTTGGGCTTTTTCTGCTCATATTCATCGAGCTCATTGATATACTGCTGTAGACGCCTGGCTGCAGGACTTACTTCTTTATGTTCAGGTAGGGGAGTTTGTCTCCTCCGGTTGTGAGTAGGGATCCGGATGACTGGCCCGGTCTCAGCTGTACGCCATACTGGCTTTACTGGAGGCGGCTCAGGCCTTGGGGTGACACCCCGGATAGTTGCCCCACTGGTGCTGGCTGTAATAGTCTTTTTCCTATTCTTTATGGGCTTCGTCTGCCATCCTTCCTGATCTTTCAGTGGGGTGAGGAGGCAAGCTTCATAAGTATGCCTGGTACATTCTTCAACGGCTTCCCCAGGCAGCTGCTGATAGACTGAAATCACATTGGCGGCCATCCTCCAGGGCGGAGGCTCATGCGGATGAGGTGGCTTCACCTGGTAATCACCCAACTGTAGCTCACCCTTTTTGACCATTCCTTCCATAATATCCTTGAAGACATAACAATCTTCAATTGCGTGCCCCAGCGCACGGTGAAATGGACAGAACAACGGATCATCTTTATTTGTTGCATCCTCGGGTCTCTTCGGTTCAGGCAATGTTACCTTGTTGAACTTATCTGCCCAGTTAAATAGTGCTGCCGTCTTATCCTTGGGAAAAGAGTAAGCCCTGCTCATTCTATCTCTCAGAGAGACCTTATCTTTTCTTTCTGTTGCACCCTCAGGCGGGGGAGCTTCATCTGCCTCCTTTTTCCCTTTCTGTTGCTCGAAGGTTCTAAAATCGACGGCGTTAGCCTCAGTATGTGATGGCCGTCGATCATTGGTTTTACCCTTCGGCATAGTGGGAGCATTGGCTGTCGGACGCTTGGACAAGAACGTCTCGACTTCCGCCACTATATTGTTCAGCCGGTCAAATGTTCTGACATCTGCACCGATCATCTTTTCTAGCACCTCTCTCTTGAGGCTCTGTTTACATATCTGCACTGCATCTTCCTGATGAGGACGTCTTCGGCATCTCATGGCTAAGTTTCTCCACCTTTTGATGTAATCCAGTGCTGTTTCATCCTGCCTTTGCTTGGTTGCATATAGTTTCGCTATTGTAATTTCTCTTTCCGTGACATGAAATCTGTCGCGGAA